>OX031026.1:6250000-7500000 GCA_943735995.1 Sesia bembeciformis | reverse complement strand
TTGATTCCAGGTGGTTTGGTTTTGATTGATTCATGTTGGCATTTCGGAGTAAAGCAGCGTTCGGGCAGTCATCATTTTGGCACATTTCAAAGAAGCTGATCAATAATGTCGATGGCGGCCTGTCAGCTCATTGTAATACGTTCTCCGCTGTAAAATACACTCTTTGACCATTTTCCAAATGTACGGCCAAGTGAAAGACAGTGGGGTGTCTTTCATGTATAGCGAATGAAAAAATACGCCACATCGCTTCGTTACTGCTGACAGAGCGGCCCATTCGAAATTGAGTGATTTCATCGTTGGAATTTTCGGCAGCAACTCCGAACACAGCCGAACACAACACAGCACAGCAACTACCTTTGTTAACGTACTTGCAAATGTATTTAATAGATTTTACGGAATGGCAAAATTCGACATTTATGTGTGCTTTAAATGTTTTGGAGAGTAACGGTGAAAACGGAACAACCCAAAGATTATCAACTTCAATGTCCTGTTGATTCACTTTGACTATTGTTGACCTTCCATTGTCATCAGTGGATCGGCGGCGATAAAGTGGATAACCATCATTTCCAGTAATAGTTTCTGCTACTAATTGTTTTGGATAGCGTTTTGAACATTTTCCGTCAACATACACGGAGAATTGGGATTTAATATTCCACAGGGACCATGAATCATATTTTTTGTAACAACCTCATGTAACAGTGGATCTTCTTCATTATCAGGAATTTCAACTGATATCACATCATCGATTTCATTCGGTCTTATCCTCTCAACCAACCAAATGAGGATATGTGCATGTGGCAATCCGCGTTTTTGCCACTCGACTGAATACATCCAACAGCGCGTCTCGCCGAACACACGATGCTTAACAATAAAATCCATGAGTGATTTTTTTTTTTGAACATCCTTGCGGTGATGGCGATTAATGGGTGATTGGCCAGGAAATAATTTTTGTCTAATTTCTGTGATAAACAAATCAGGTGTGCCATAATGACGTACATAGGACATAGCATCTTGAGCGTATTCATGCATATGTCGCGGACTTCCGACTTATGTTGCTGGGAGAATAGTCATTCTGCCGACATTCTGTGCATTTCTGTCAGCATTGATGGCATCCCGAAGATGAATGTATTCCTCGGAACGGAGTTTTGCCTGGTTCAACCTGATAAATGTCAATCGCTCAGTTTCAAATTTGACGTACATATCCACAGCATATTGGTGAAATAGACACCGACGTTTTAAGATGTGATTGTCCTTATTTTCCCGAACCATCAGTCTGTATGAATAATAATTCATTGAACTAACTTTTTTGTTAGTTTCGGCGCCTGTAAATAAATGTTTGTGTTAATAAGATAAAGTAACGTTGTGATTAAGGCAGTAAAGGTAGATTGATTATTTACCTGTAACTGGATTTATCATCTTGATTGAAAAATGATACCCATCTTCACATTGCCAAAATAAGATAGGATATTGTAACGCATCATATGATCGATGTGTTTCGGACACACGCTGCAGTTGATCGTTCCGCCGATGTAAAACAATATCTCGGTTTTCTAAATTTTCACCCACGACGACAATAGCGACTTCATCAATTGTTGGAGCATTAAAACATCTTGCGTATTGTCCTGCAGGCGTCTTATCGGCTCTGATGACAATTTTGTGATTATCAGATGGCATGCGGTCTAATGCGGTCTTGAATAATGCAACCAATTCGTTGTGTTGATGGAATAATGTTTGGAGTTGTTCTACAATTGGTCTTTTCACCGAATTGTTGTGTGCACAACGCTGATCGACTTGTCTTGCTGAAACGCCCATAAAATAAATTTGCAAAAATTTGTAGACACTATCCGGCTTGGCAATAAGGAACCTGTTCGATGATATATTTGACCCTGAATCTGTACGGGTAAATAGATGTAATATAGGTAATTGTATAGCGAAGTGTTTGTACCGCCATGTGGCTGGCAAAATACGTTGGCAGCACTGCCATTCCCCTATCAAGTTCTGTAAACACACTCACTTCTGGTTGCTTTTGGCAATTCAGAGCTACCAACGTACTTTGCACCATGTCAATTGAAAGCTGCCAACGTATTTTGCACCAGCCACATGGTGTTAAAAGTTTATTATTTCCCATTATACTTACCTTGAAAGTAGGCATAAAATTATCTCGAATAACTTTTGTTGCGCCAAATGACGTCATTTGAAAGCAATTATTGTATTGCTGGATATGAGTCAAAAAATGTTTAGAATCTGGCCCATTTCCGGAAACCAATGAATGTAGTGGCTCTGGTGGCGGTACCAATGTCGTCAATTTGGCTTGGCCACTGGCGCAACACAATCCAGGGGCTTCATTTTTAAACTTAAATGCCTTGCAATGTGGACACACAACGTTCATTGGTCCAATAGCAACGATTTGCTGTGAACTGTAATCGATTGCCACGTTATAATTGAATGCAGCTCGATGGGGCTTAAATATTTCTACGTTGTTGATATCGATTCCGTTCAACTTCATTTCGCGCTTCGCGTTGCTCGTCAGTTTGACTTGCTCGTATATATCTTTGACTTGCAGCATTGCGAGTTCTGCGACCTAAGTTGGTACGTCTAATTGGTGGCATTTTGAAGAACCAAAATTCAACTAAAAATAAAAAATCGACAAAACGACGACAAAACAGCACCTCAAAAAACTCACTGAACAAACTAAAAACTGGATAAACGTTCCGATCGAACGGATTGTGCACTAAGAAATGAATAAATGAATTTTTTGATCGACCGATGCAGCTGTTAAACGACATTTGCGGCGCGCGAACTGTCAAACGCGCGAACTGTCAAACGCGCGAACTGTCAAACGCGCGAACTGTCAAATGCGCGAACTGTCAAACGCGCGAAGTTTAAATAGTCGTTAAGTTTTCTGAAATTTTCCAATTTTCTTCGCAATTTTCTTAATTTTTCATTCCGTAACAACCTTCTACAAAGTATTAGAAAATTAAAAAAGAAAAGATGAATGAAATCGGTAAAGTCGTTCTCAAGTTATGGCGTGACCAAGGGAAATAGGGGTTCATTTTTATTTATATAGATTTCCTCGTGTAGTTTTTTGATCAATGTTGCGCAATACTCTCTAGTCTGTTCTTTAGTTAAATAATCGACCATAATGATACCTTCCGCATCCCAGAAGACCGAGGCCAGCGGACGCAGAGACCTTGAATCTCTTGGCTGGCGGGGAGGACGATTTTTTTCACACCTTACTTTAGTTCTTCGTCTCCGGATCAAAATGGTAAACCCACGTTTCATCAACGGTCACAAAACGCAGTCGAAAAGATTCTGGGTCTCGGTCAATAATTGCCAAATTTTGCTTAGAAATGATCTACTCTTGCTTTCTTTTGTGTGTCTGTTAACATTCGAGGAACCCAACGCGCGGTCACCATTTTGAATTTTAAGCTATGAGGTAAAATGAACTGAATTGTTCCGAACGATAGCTTCATAATCTCAGCTAAATGACGAATAGTGACACGTTGATCTGTCTTAACAATTTCTTATTTTTTTTAACGTTGTCTTCAGTAGCAGTGCAGCGGTTGTTGGGCGCCCAGATCGAGTCTCGTCGTTACAGACGATTCTGCCGCGTTTAAATTCTGCGCACCAGTACGCTACTGTAGAATAAGACATTATTCTATAATACAATGTAGCACTGTCTCCTAAAGTAGACTGTAATTCTTCAAAAACACATTTCGTAGAAAATTTTTTCAGGGAGGGATATTTAATAACCGCACGAACGTCGATTTTCTCCATTTTGCACACTAATATAATTCCCGCTAAATATAAACAACGAAAAAAAAATATTGGTCACAGTTTTTTTTAAATTCTTTTGGCACTGGCTACTACTGAATTTGAGATTCGAATGAAATAGAATGCATTCCTATAATTTAATGTAAAGTATCCGATTCCAGAAACTTTCTTAGTTTCTTAACATTTACTTAGTAACATTTCTGGAATGTTACTAAGTTAAGATAAAATTTGACTAGATAGTCAAATTTTATCTTAACTTAGTAGTAACATTGCTTTAAGGAGAATTAAATAACTAGGTTTTAACATTTTTAGTTATATTATCACTTGCGTCGCATAACCAATGTCGTGTAAACCTTTGTGCTGTGCGGTTGCGTGGCTAGATTTGTGGATAGTTTTATTTTATAGCTCGTGACTGGTCGACCTTATCGAATTGTAGAACCAGTTTCGAAGCTTTTGATTGTTAATTGTTGTAGTAATTTTTATTAGCAGCTATTAGTTGATTAACAGTAAATTAAAATGTGTCTATGATTTAGATAGGTACTTTTTAGCTTAATACCTATATTAGAAACATAACGATATTTTATGGTACAAGGAGGGGCCGGTTTGTAGTAATTAAGCCAGGCTAAAAAAAAGAAAGAGAGAGGTAATAATTGAAAAAATCAATGTTGTTTTTTTATAGAAAAGGACGGCAGAATACAGTCCACCTAATGGTAAGTGGATACTGTCGTCCATAGACATTCACGATACATGGCAACATCAGTCCAGAATGACAAACGTTGGCGCACCCCTGGATGCGTTGCCTACCTTTGCAGATTAAGGAATGGATTAGGAAAAAGAGTTGGGAAAATGGGGAGGGATAGGATGGGATGGGAATGGGCTCTGGCATATTATCACTCATTTCCGGAACACGCACGTACATTGGGGAAATACGATAAAGTAGGAAATGCAGAACATTTCTCGGTAGTCTTCTATGAGAGAGGGGTAACGAAGCCAGTCGAGTGCGCCTAGTGACTGTGGGAATGCAGCATACACTCTCCGCTACAATAAATGTAATAGATAGTTGTAATTTCCACCTATTAATGAATATCAACTATAACATTTAAAGGAAATAAAAAAAAGAAACATTGAAACAATACAACGGAAAAGCAATGCGACATAAAGCGGACATGTCATTTCAAATGAAATCAATGGTTTAATATTGACTTGTACAAGTAGTTTTCCTTTAGGATCAATTTCCGCACTTATTCCATGAATCATCACAGATTATTCTGAAACGGGGATTCCGAGGTTTCATTCATATACGTTCAATTCCCATGATCAGTAATGCAAATAAATATTTTATTATAAATAATAATATGATACTAATTGAACAGGAAAATTATAAAGGGCCTATGTGACTGCATCACTTGGTTTCGGAATTACGTTAAATGGTATTTGCGAATGCAGTTCAGGAAAATCCCAGTATCCAACGTTATAATCGAGGAGGTAATTCAGGAAACAAATGAAATGAAACATGCACCTTTTCTTTGGAATACTAGGAAGTAATTGAATAAATACAAAATATATATGTCAAAAAGTCTATTTTTAAGATCAATAGTATTTTGTGGTTCTCAGAAAATCTACAAGAAGTTCTACAAATAATACTATAATAAAATTGTTTGTATTAACTTATACTATAATAAAATTGTTTGTATTAACTTATACTATAATAAAATTGTTTGTATTAACTTATACACGTCTTGTTTCTTCAGGTGAGTGATTGTTCGATTTTCAGGGGCGTTAGTACTTAGTTATTCAACAAAATCGTATTTATACACAAGATCACAAATGGATCCGCTTCCGAGTAATTTGCAATGGTACAATGTTATGTTATGTATTGTTTTGTATTGTTATTAAGTATTTTGTTCATATTTAGAATTTTAAATGTTTATGACACTTGGAAACAAAAATGAACTGGATATATACATACTTTATTTTTAGAAATAATTAACAAGAAATTAAATATACGTTTAAAATTGAGAACACTTGATTTTTTATTATAAAACACAAAAGTAGTTAATATACTTTTTATTAACTCGTTGAAAAGGTAAGCATTAGATTGGTACCTATGAGTTTTTAACGCGTTAAGGAATCTTAATTAAAATAATGCTACTTGATGGAGAAGACTCGATGGTATGATGGTAAGATGGTGTGGGATGCATTCAGGCGTTCAGTCCCGCATTTCTTGTCCCACTGAATGCTACTGGATAGTGTCACTTAGATTGTGATAGTGTGAAGGGACGGCATGGTAGGGGATGCAAAAAATCGAATGAAGTCTCGGACCGCTTCCGTCATTCCACTGAATGGGCAGGACGGCCGAGGCAAAATGAGATAGATGCATTCGATCCCATGCCACCCCGTTCCGTTCCCCTCATTCGGTGGAGGGAAGCGAGCGATATAAGGTGGAATGAGATAGGAACGAGACTTTTTTCCTAATTCCAAAAGTAGAGGACTCATTTGCGGAACCAGCTGCAACTGTGTGTGTGCTTTTTGTGCAATTCATATACTACAATGTCTGTTACTGTCTTGTTTGGTGTTGGGGTGCAATAAGCAGTTTTATCTGTCTACTTATCTATTTGATAAAGATTAAATAAAGAATATATCAACGTTCATCATATCATATACTCGTATCTATATAATATGTACTTCATCAGCATCAAAAGACAAAAATAATAACTATCGAATTTGAAAAAAGAATAAATACAGCTATTTATATAATAAATATAATTTTAACTCAAACCCTTTCAAACTCAAAATAACTAAATTTTAAGTGATGAGATGTAGGAAAAAAACGAAAAGGCTAATAGTAAAGAAGATCCATTAAATATACGAGTATATGTGAAGTACGTCTAACACAACAACGCTAGTCTTCACAGCCATTATCTCTTTTTGTGTTACTGAATACGACACTCATTAGTTATTTCCTAAGACCTTGACTGAGGATAAACTCGTGACTCCAACTTGGATAAATGAGATTTTTTAACTGAAAATTATATTATAACTTAAAAACTAAATAGTTTACGAAGTAATTAAAGCGTTTAAAATTTAATAAATGCATCTTTAATGAGCGATAATTTTGATGACCTACTTACCTCCTTGTTTCCTAATTTCCCTACTATTAAGATCGGTAGGAAATGACAGAGTATGTAATATTTAATTACATACGTGTATTAAGTATATAGTCTAGAGTTATGTCGAAATTTTTAGTAGCAAATCATAAATACAGTGTTTTGCAGTACTTTCTTAAGGTACCTCACGTACCTTAAGAAGGTACCGTAAGGTACCTTACGTACAACTCAGAGCAGACCGTTGCGTAGGCCTATATATCGCATGTTAAGCGAAAACAAGCAGTTGCATGGTTATTGAATGACGTTGAGGATACAGCGTCTTATCATTGCTGTCGAATAGGTCGTCTCCTTAGTGATTGCGGACTCAAGTGCAACTTGCACAGTACGCGGTGATTTGCCGCGCGTGCTACACGTACTTATAACAACGACCTTCAACTGTTTGAACACAATCACCACTTCACGCTCAATGATCCTTTCCTCCGTCCTAACATCGTAGCCATGTAAATTCTAGTTAATTTAAAAAAAAAATTCTCGCAGTGATATAGTGATATTTTATTAGGTTTAATAGGTAGTGATAATTCTTGAAAAATGGAAACTTATTTTCATTTATTCGTATTAGCAACTTTATGTTATAAGGGGTAAGTTTTTTACTTGCAATATTTTCTTGTTAACACCTATTTTTATTTGAATTAATTAAGTAATAAATGGTCTAATTGTTGTAATCAGTCGACACCGACACCGACAGTGTCCTTTTATTGCACAAAAAATCCTGCGATCCATTTTCAGTGGAATAACATTTTGTCTAATAACAGTTAAATGTCTGTTTAAGATCAGGATCATTTGTGTTCGTCTTTGTATGTGTTGTATGAACCCACAACACAGGAAATTTTATTATTAAATTTATTTACTGTTTATTTATTACTAATTCGTTTACTAATTTTAATTAAAACGCCATTGGTATCGTTATAAAAATGTTTTCCCTTTATTATATTTATTGTATTGTATTTATGTTTATTTATATTTGTATTTATTGTATTGTAAATGTTTTTATTTAGTGGATTTAACATCATTTTAACCAGAGACGTTATTTTAATTGATATGTCATGGAATTTTACAAATGGAACCTAGTTTTCTTTTAGGAAGATAGCCTAAATATTCTATTTGAGCTAAGTTAGTAATTATGGAGATTATCCTGTCCAGATAGACAGTCAGTTTGCTACTTCCATATAACAGTTAGGTATTTTACCTCGGGGTTTTTCAGTATCATGGGTACTCGAGTTAAACTCGTTTAATTTGAAGTCTACGCAGTATACTGCAGGAAATAGTTTTTATTTTTTCCTTATGGAAAAAAGTAGGCAGACGAGCATACAGTCCACTTGATGGTATGTGGATACAATCGTCCATGGACATCGGCAAAACATGCCAACATCAGTCCAGAATGACAAATGTCGGCATGCCCACGGATGCATTGTCTACCTTTGGAGATATAGGAAAAAGATCTGACAGGAAATCTGACAGCAAAAGAACTTACTTAAAAATTAAGCGTTCAATGCATTTGCTAGTATTGGAATAATATACATTGCAAAAGAGGAGTGAATTAAAAAAACCACTGGCATTTACAATCTCGTTCTGCAGGAGACACTTTATATTTTTAGACTTAGACTTTATATTTACAGTAGACTTTGTGTTATATATTTTTATGTATATAATTGTGTAGGTAGGTTTACCTATAAAATACTGACCAACCATTCGCACGATTACAAACTGCTACTGCTGTCGTAAACGATTACGATGCAGTCATACCAAGAACAGTAACTAGTATCTAGATAGTCAATAAGTAAAGTTCTGTCAAGGAGAGTCGTTACACCAAAAGCGGATAGTGGCTCGCTAGCTTTGTTGTTATGCTAAACTAGTTGTAGTACTAAAGTAGCATTATTAGTGTATTATAGTGTAATCGTGCCGTCGCAATAACTGAATAAATTGGTTTATTGCTCAATATATACTAATATAAAAAAATTGGTAAAATTGTGTGTTTGTATGTTGAGGTTAATCACTGGAACTACTGAACCGATTTCAAAAATTTTTTTCACAAATAGGAAGCTACATTATCCGTGTCTAATATAGGTTATATTTTATTTTGAAATTTAGAACGGAAGCGAACCGAGGGCGCGTCGCTAGTATATAATATAGAAAGTTATTATGATATTATTCAAATGCAAAATGTAATCAGCCCTTTTTTCCCTTCACTGCTAGATATAGGCCTCCAAATGCACACGCTAGACAAGCGCGTTGATGAGTTCACTCTGTTGGAGGTGGTGTCAATACTCAGGGATTGTGGTAGTGGATTTGTTATCCCTAGTCGAATTTTACGACACCCACGGGAGGAGATGGGGCGGGGTGGCCGGCCAGCTGGCTTATCACTCTGTACTAGTAAGCAAAGTTATGGTTAAAAAAGTTCTCATTCTATACTATTTACATAAAACTTCTACCCAATCGTTTACAACTAATTGCTACGACTAATATAAAATTCTTCTGTAGGAACAGATGTATAGACAGCCGCGGTAGACACACATTATAACAAAATTTGATCGTTATAATCTTTTGCTTTTTACAGGTATATTTTTTCTTGATTTACTAGTCCATCATTATTTACCAGTTGAGTTAAATTACGATCTTGACTCCTACGAATTTTCATCGTAGGCGGCTTTTCATTATACTGTCTAATAGCTTAGAAAATGTTAGTGCAACAGGTTTTAAAAGGGATTTAATAGGGGGGTAATTATAAAAATAACTCACCTATAGAGCGGCGGTAGTCTATCCTCAAATCACATTCGTACATCATAAGTTCGAATTTAGTTACCAGTGATCCGTGATCACTGAATTTCTAGTTAAGTATAGATTTTTTAATTATTTATCACTAGCCCTGCAGCAAAGGAAAACATGGTGAGGTAAAGGAAAGGTATCGTGAGGTAAAAAAGGAAAACGTGAGGCAACCCACGTGTCCGAAAACTCCGAAAATAAAAAGTTTGGGGCATGCAATGTGTAATATTCGCAAATCCGCACTGGACCAGCGTAGTGGATTATAATTACGGGCCGAAATCTAATGCATTCCTAAATCTTCAAAGGTAGACTGCGCGGCCGGGGGCGCGGCCACGATTGTCATTTTGACTGCTATTAAGGATCTGGCAAAGGGACACATAAACATTTCAGTAAATGTGAAAAGATAAAAAGTAGTTTTTCTAGACAAAACTAGTTTTAATTTTTGATACGTCTTGTAAAACCTAATATATTTCGCGCAGAGTTTCATAATAAATCCTAAAACATCTCGATATAAATATACTCTATACAACATTGAAAACTATATAAAAACTTGAGCATTTTTTGAGTTTAACGCAAACATAAAGACAGACATGTTATGGGGCCTTATATTACGCAATGATCTACTAGGCACTAAAAAAACTGACATAAGAAAACTACCAAATAAATTTTTAGTGTGTTACTGGTTTTCGACTGGTTCCAGTTTTTGTGTCTTTTGGCACAAATCAAGAATGCAATTCATTATAAAAAAGGCAGTAAAAAGATAGCTATAAAAATAAAAGTATGGCAAAAAATAAATTAGCAAGACGCACACCTGATCATTATATTTGATTTTACATAATAACTGTTTTAGGTAACTTTTAGAAAGATCTGGTCGTCGCTTTTTATACCTTTTTAATTGTAGGTACGAAACCAAAAAAAAAAACAAGTTATTTTTGACAATAAAAATGTTATAAATAACTAAGTAGGTATGTTATATTTTGGCTTTCCGAATCAAGCGACATCTTTTACCTTTACTTTCTTTTATAAATTTTATCTTAATTATTTATCTTTGGTTATACAGGATTTATAATATTTATATATGACTAGCGACCCGCCCTCACTTCGCTTCGGTTTATTAAATTTAATACAATCTAATAGTCTTAATAAAAAAACACATAGGTTTACAAATCATTTACTAGCACAATGTAATATTCTATACAGGCGAGGTATTGTGACAGCGGTCAAATGACGACTAACAGCACCATCGAGTACATACAGTGCTGCCGCACAATGTAACATGAGAAACTAGGGTCGACACTTTTTGACTCTAACAAATCGGAATAAGATATTTTCCTGCGGTAAAATGGAGCCTATATTTTAAGTTAGACCTCTTGCAATACATCGGTGAAAACTGCATTCAATTCCATGCAGTAGTTTTTGCGTGATGCGTGTACAAACATACAGACAGACAGACAAAATTTCTAAAAACTGTTGTTTTGGCTTCTGTTGCTCTAATAGAGATTAGTTTTTTTTCAATATCTATAATGTACAGACATCGGCCTGTTACAATTTTATTATATGTAATAGATATCATATAATATTTTATCACATACTGAATAAACTAAAATCTTTAGTGGGTTTAATTGTCTGCCTCTCTGTACGATTTTTGTTGTATTGGCCGTTCCAGCGAGTAGTGGCAATAGGGCCAATACAAAAGAGAACAATTAAGATCAATGGTCATATAACTTAATGGGAAAATAAGCTAAATGTTAGAATGCTTTTGAGATTAAGTATTATATAATGGAGTCAATTCATAATAATATTGAGATACCATACCATCATCAGCCTGTCTCTATTCTGCTGGATTGGATATAGGCCTCTCCCAAGGACTGCTATTGAGTTAATAATATTGAGATGTAGGTATTCTATTCTATTCTCATATCGAGTAGGTTTTTTTATAGAAAGAAAGCAACAGACAAGCAGACAGTCCATGTCGTGGTGAGGGGACACATATTGTTGCCCATAAACATCCATGGATAGTAACATACATGCTAATATCAGTCCAAAATGGCAAAAAAATCGGGGGATGCGCTGTCTAACTTTGTATATATAGGAATGAATTTGGAGAAAGGAAACCTCCCAATCCTCCTTTGGATATAACGAAAGCGCGGGAATCACTTCACCTTCCCCACGTGGTTGCTCGTAACGCACGGATCGCCGCCGCGGCGCGCAGATTATTTTCTATTAGACTATTTTATTACGCACTCAGATGTCCTGTAATGTTATTGGTTTTTCGGATATGAGTGGGCACGGTATTATCAACCCGCGCAATTATCCAACTCTCCTCTAATAAGAAATACTGAGAAGAGAGAATTACTAACTAATGCGTTTGTAACGCGTTTAGTAATTACATATGTAAAGGCGAGTAACTAACAGTTCTGGATCTTAAGGTTTCTTCTTCTTTATTATATCTATACCAGCTTACCTATAAGTTGTGCCATCGACCAACCAAAATACATAGATGGATAGTTCCTTCACAGAACTGTGTAAGTATACATGGGTGATGTCAGTGGTACGAATATGAATAAAATGTTACTGTCACCATAAACGAGTAGCGCCTATTAGTTTTGATAGTTTTGATTTATTCTTTGATATAATTTATTTAGCTCCAGATCTGATTAGTACCTAAATATTAAGTTCTAAGTAAATAATGTCATAAAGTAGATTTTATAAAGTCCTTATTCGTGTTCCTTGTTTATGGGTTAATAAAAATAGCAGTCGTTTTGTATTCGTTGAAGTCAGTATATGATTGACAACCTCCCGTTTAACCTTGAGAGACATAAAATGAGATTAGGTGAGTCACGGGTGAGTTACTTACGGTTACTATATAACTCACAATACTAGTAACTAAGGTTTAATATTTCTGTAAGCTAGTTAATATTTTATTAGCATTTGGTTGAGTATAATAGTGAATCGGACCCTAGATTAATTGAGTTAATAATTGCTAATAATGAAAGCCTGCTGCCTGTATTATTACCGTTCCCAACCTTGCAGTTTTTATCACGTTGCATAAAACTTAATAACTCGCCTAGTAATTGCAACTGCATAATTTGACGTAAGAATTAACAAAAAATTATTCAAGTCAGTATCGAATCTGAATGTAATGAATGTGTGAATGTTACCCGTTTTCCGTAAAACTTACACGGAAGGTAATGAAGGTTTTCCTGGTGGAAACCAGCCGAGACTTGCTCTGACAATGACATAGTTTTGCGAGAATTAATTATGCAATTTTCTGTTCCTACTCAGCTTTGTATCATTCAACGGCCAGAGACTGGTAATGAATTCTAAAATTGAAAGTTCTTAGGTCTTAATAACATTTTAAATTAAATTTTACATTAACTTTCAAAGTGATTTGATAAGCCATTATATAATAATTAAATATTGCTTGACAACAAAATTAAACATTTCTAAATTTAAACAAAAAACGATATCGATTCAGTCGACGAGGGTTACACTGCGCTTTCTCTATTAACAAACCTTGTTGCGTTGTCAGCAAGGCCAAAATTCGCGAAGTCATTTTGAGAATAGACTGGTTTCCGATTTCTAAAGTCACTACATTGTTGCTAATGATTTCTTTACAAAAAGTATTTCACTAAAATTACGTATTTAGACTGTTACTGCAGACTAGAGGAGATAAAAATAATCACTGCAAATATAGTAACCGTAGTGTTAATGTGATTCTGCTCAAGATCTTATCTGCTTGTCTTGAACGGTTTTTGTGTAATTACCTATTTGCTTTGAAAGTATTTTTTAACCTGCTACCTGTATGCCTGACGTAATTACCTGTAGATATATTATTTAACTAAACAGAAGAAAGTATCCTTCATGCTTTAAAGTCTGACCGTTATGATGCCTAAAACTAATAGAACTACCTAATATATTCTACTGACAACAGTAACTAGCTATGAAAAAAGCTAATGTGGCGCCCCCGGAGCAAGTTTTTTATTTTTCTGGTCAGGCTTTACCTAAGAATTTTGAGCATGTATTTTAGTAAAAATATCATTTTCGCCACATTTTTGATGTGAATTTGGCAAAAAGGTGTTTTTTTTTTTTACAAAAAATAGGTAATATTTGAAGTCGATTAACTCCGAAGAATCATGAGCGGAATTCATGCATTTAGCCTTCGGCGATATATAGATTGCTGGTATATTGTGTTGGTTGTATATCAGAAGGTTGCTTAATTGAACGATGAAAAATTCTCTAACTTATTATATTGGTTAATCACGTGATACATAATATTTGTATATTGAAGTGCTAATTACGGGGCGTATTAAAAGACTGACGATTGCTGACTATTCGACGCAGGACTCACACAAAAATCTCTATGCAGAAAAAGCTTTATTGTGAAAAACTGTCATTTATAAATTAAACAGCGTGTTGTCGTGTATCGACCGCTGTGTCGCTACAATATAAAACGACCTGCATTACATACTGTACCAATTTGTCTCTCCACTGCAGCATATAAGGCTCTTTTAATTAATTAAGTATTTCAAATGATATGGTTTTAAAGCTAAAACAACAATCATGTTAGAATATTTAAGGATTAATATTTAACACAATCTCTTTCAAGGGCTTTTTATTGCGCGAGCTGATATTTGTGGTAGTACCTACTACCCTATTTACTTAGCGTGTCGTTTTTAAAACAAAGAAAACTTAAATCCTGCGCAAGTGTTAGCAAATGCTAGTCTAGTAATTGGAGGAGCGGATACCTATTTTGGTTTACTGTATGGTTCCATTCATAAGCCTATTGTAGGTGATAATGTTATATAGGCGTTTGTTCGCGGTGTGAGTTGCGAAATGGCCCTAGTTCAATGTTCCGACTTCTGCCCTGTCGACCTTGATGCGGACGAACATACTATTGGTCAGCTGATCGTTGTTAACATAACCAGAGTAATGCAACGGTTACTAAAAATATATAACACTATTAAGGTTAAATGTTGACATCCAGTTTTTCATAACTTTCAACTCTTATGAAAGTTATGTAAACAACTTCCCGAGGTGTTTTTGCTTTGCGAGTGTGTTTTCTTCACTACAATTTTACTTTATAAGATAAATTGCATAGTAAAATTTCTTAGGTAAAATTCTGAAACGCAAATAATAAAAAAATATATTAAAAAAATGGAAGGGTTTCTTGGATGATTTCAATAAGCAAAATATTAAATGTTTCCAACACTCAAGGGCGTCTTGACGCTTGACCTCACGAGGTTATACCTTGATAGGTTAAATTGGAAATATATCTGAATTTTATTGTTTTGTTTATTTATTTTCATTCTAGCTATTAGTATTGCTTTAATAGGTGATCCTTTTGCCGACGTTATACTAGAGATTTTCATTAACCCAGTTCATACAAACTGATATTTACTAGGGATAAATTAGATCAAATCAAATTAAATTAACCAATATACATACCTAGTTGAAAACATAGTGTATATATTTCAAGAAATTTTTTTTATACAAATCCAACAACTTAAAAAGTTTATGTGATGAGATAAGAAGACAACAATGAAACGTTACATCAGAAATAATATGTGAAAATATAATAAAGATCAACATATCTACTGCTGATAATCACTGTGAGAGACGTACATAAGAACTTTATCTTAAGTTTTATGAGTTATGATATGTGAAATAGAATTACTTCTATTTCATTTAACATTCTTATGTCATTGATTTTTATCATAATTATAGTCCTGTGAAGCGGCTTTTGTTTGAGTCAGCGTAACAATCAGAGCCTATAATATCATTTTGTTCACAGAAACGCCGAAATATTCAATTTGGCAGGGGGTTTGAAGACCAATTACACATTTCCAAAGGACTTTGTGTTTGGCGTGTCTACAGCAGCCGGACAAATCGAGGGAGCCTGGAACATAGATGGTAAGTCAAACAGTAAAACGTAATTTGGCCGTTAACAAATCAGTCTTTACAATGCATTGAAGGATTGAAAACGGTTTGAATGAACGAGTTCACACGCATTATGTGCTTTGTTTAATTTGTCTTAAATGATGCTTTCTCAAATACCTATTTTTGCGTTATCCAGTTCTACTGAAAAAAATGTGTATGTTCTGTTTTTTTCCAGGTAGGTCAGAAAGTATATGGGACCATATGATTCATAACAATCCTAACTTCGTGAAAGACCATACGAATGCTGACGTTGCGGCTGATTCCTACCGCCTTTACAAGAGGGACGTCCAGATGATTCATGAGCTTGGCGTAGACGTATACAGGTTTTCAATTGCTTGGCCGAGGGTCCTACCAAATGGATTAGCCAACAATATCAACCCTTTAGGAATACAGTATTACGACAACCTTATAAATGAGCTTTTAAAGTATAACATCACACCTATGGTGACGATATACCACTGGGATCTACCTCAAAAACTTCAAGATATCGGAGGATGGGCGAACGCACACATGATCGATTACTATACAGATTATGCTAAGGTTTTATTCGATAATTTCGCGGACAAAGTGAAATACTGGATTACTTTCAATGAGCCGATGCAAACGTGTTTGGAAGGTTATGGCGGCACCTACAGAGCACCAGCGTTGAACCGTCACGGTATTGCCGAGTATTTATGTACCCACAACCTTTTGAAGGCCCATGCCAACGTTTATCATTTATACGATGAACATTATCGTAAAGCAAAAGGTATGTGCTAGGTAATCAATTATGTCCTTTATTTTAAAATATTGATGCTTCTTGTAACAATGAAGTAAATTATTAATTATTTTCTATTTTATAGGTAGTTCTGGTATGATGGGTATATCTCTGGATTCCAACTGGGCCGAACCGAAGACAAATTCATCAAGAGACAAATATGCAGCGGAGTTGTATTTGAAAACACATGTAAGTAAAATCATATTAAGCAGTCAAGCAATGACCTTTGACCTTTTTTTGTTTGTCTATTGTTATTGGGACGCAGTCTATTGTATTTAACTACGGTTAAATACAAGTTAAAGTAATTATCAATTGTTAATTAAATGAATGTTCTTTGTGATAGCAGGTTCATAATTGTGTTTAAAACTCGTGTCAAGTAGCAGTTACCAATCGCCATGGCATCCTTGGGAAGTGGGACAAATTCAAAAGTTTTGTATAATAAGATGATGTTACCTCGATGAATATGGCAATGGTTTTAAAATACAGACGTAATGATTTTTTTCTATTGCTTATAGGTAGGCTGGTATGCGCATCCAATTTTCTCTGCTGAAGGAAACTATCCCCCAGAACTGATTCAGTTGGTAGACGAAAAGAGCCGTCAGCAAAATCACAGCCGTTCCCGTTTGCCTAAATTCACTCCCGAAGAAGTGGTCTTTATTCGCGGTACAGCTGACTTCTTTGGGCTAAACCATTATACTACCTACTTGCTAACCATGGCTGATAAGGAAGTAGGAGCAAGTCCTTCACATGAAAATGACGTTGGTATCATCAGAGTTCAAGATCCTAGTTGGCCTTCGAAATCATCTTCATCTTGGCTTAAGGTAGGTACTTGTGCTTGAAATTTTAGATTCCAGTAACAGAGGTCATTAACTACTCAGAGAAATGACCTTTGACCTTTCATTTTTTCTTTTGTTTATGTTTTCACCTGTGCCTATAAAATGACAGACAGTTAAGTTTTGAAATTAGTTTCATTATCTTTTTGCAATAAGTTTGATAGATTGATATACAAAGTATCGTAGTATAATAAATAGCCTATGGCAGATTTTGACAGACGGTGGGTCCCCCAAAAAATGCCCACCTCTTCTCGCAGTTTTTCAGTCTCTTCGTTCGCACCAAACTAACGCAACCAATCACAAAGCCGCGCGCTCGCGCTTCTTCACCGTCACTTCACCGAAGAGTCTCGTTTGCTTTAACTGCCCGCGCCCGCGGTTGATTAGATGATAAAAAACAGGAGAACCAAGTAAATTTGCAGGCTCTGTCAAATAACACTGTGAGGCGCAGAATCGTGGATATGGCAGATAATATTGAAGAGATGGTCGTAGGACACTTATTGTTAGTGTATTTTTTACTCCGCAATTTGATGAAAGTATAGACGTGTCGAATAATGCCAATCTCATGTGTTTTGTAAGATATGGTTTTGACAATATAATACAACTCACGAACAGTTTCTATTTCGTTAACCTCTCACAACAAGAACAACTGTTAAAGAAATATTTAAATTAATTTAATTAATTAGTTACATTAATCAAAATGGCATTGAAGGTAAGAAATGTATGGGACTGAGCAGCGATGGAGCATGGGCAATGGCAGGCGCTCGTACTGGACTTTTTCCGAAGATCAAAGCCGTAGGGCTAGACTGTGTATGGGTGCATTGTAGTATCTACAGAAAGGTATTGACTATCAAAAAAATGCCGCTGTTTTTCACCGAAACGATGTAAGAACGTGTAAAATTTATAAACTTTATTAAATCTCGTCCACTGAACTCAAGAATATTCTCTGCTCTATGCAAAGAACCACCAACCACTGGAATGTAGAATGGAATGTATTTTATGTTACGTCCATTTGTATTGTGTTATCAAATCGATTTTAGTTTAAATAATATGTACAATTTCATCAGATTTATTAGCATAAACTTGGAAACATTCTTATAATGTATTGTGTAAATGTTAAACTACACCCGGAGTGTCGTCGTCCCTGTCTTCGAAGAATGTCAAAGATGTTTCAGATTAGCTTACAGTACCTTCTCAGAGTCCAATAAAAGTCTTTTGAGCTTATCTTTAAATACATCTGGTCTACTGAACTCAGACTGCGGAATGGTCGAGCAATTGAGCAATATCAACCATCTCGTAATCAGCAGCCCACATACCTGTGTCAGCGGTGTACGTACAATATAAATATGAAATAAAACGTCACGCATAATGACCCGGAAAACTCTCCTATCAATCCCGTAATTAAAAATTTACATTCCAAATTTAACGTGTGGTACCTTGACAAAGCAAAGACATAGGAGGCAAAGAAAATTCAGTCCTTTCCGACTTTGACAAAATTATAAATAATTTCCAAAGTATTGGTTTAGTTTAGATCTAAATTTAAGTAAATGCGAACTATATAATATTTCAGACAACCTGTCTTTGGATTCAAAAACTGAAATAACACACAAGTTGAATTGTTTAGCTCCTAACATTAAAATAAGAACAACTTAGCCTCCTAGGATCCCCGATATACAATGAATGTCTCACATCATTAATTCAAGACAAAATCTTTAAATTCAACGAACATTCAAATCGGTTGTACAATGTCTACGCTCATTCAGCCATTTGTGTTCTTAAATTCTGCCTTTTTGCTCCATTTACTTACCTTCTTCGCTCTTACCCTGTTTGGAAACATCAAAATTTAACTGTTAACATAGACAATCTGGTAAACATTTATATAGATTTTTTTTTAAATATTAAACTGAACAAACAGTCCTGGATACAAGTATTCCTGCCAATACGCTACGGTGGGCTAGCGATACGCAAAATCTCTAGTGTAGCCCTACCTGCATTCCTGTCCTCCATCCATAGTACGATCAGCCTCACAGAAAAAAAAAAAAAATCCGCCACAATCTGCGAAGTTGTATGCTTGGTGGAGGCTAGGAATGTTTGGAAAATGGAAAATGAACCAATTCATCCCCAATTTCAAAAGAGCTGGAATGATGTATTATGTCAACAAACTTTCGATACTTTATTAAAAAATAGCTCTGGTGCTGCCAAGTTCAGACTGAGGACAGTCGCGCAAAAAGAGTCTGGGTATTGGCTTCGGGTTATTCCTTCAGCAAACTTGGGGACTTACCTGGATCCCAATACCCTTCGCCTGGCGATCAGCTTCCGTCTGGGAGCCGAGGTATGTGTCCAACATAATACTTGCTCATGGGGCAAGGATGTCGACCAGTTAGGACACCAGGTCTTGCCTCTCGAGTGCTGGCCGCTTCTCAAGTCATGCCACACTTAATGACATCATATGTCGTTCTCTTGCCACCGTCAACGTACCGGCTTTACTGGAGCCGAACGGTATCGTTCGTGACGATGATAAGAAGCCCGACGGGATGTCATATATGCTGTGGAGGATGGGTTGACACGCTAGCTCCGTTTCACCTCAACGGAACTAGTACGAAGGCTGGGGCAGCGGCAGGGGAAGCCGAGAAACGCAAGACAGTCAAATATAGAGATATCGGTCCCGAATACATTTTTGTTGTTGCCTTCGGTGTCGAGGCCGTAGGTCCGTGATGTCCTAGCGCGCTTTGTTTTTCAAAGATCTTTCTAAGCACCTGGTCGACAGCACTGGCGACCCCAGAGCTGGCCATTATCTCTCGCAACGCATTAGCCTTGCTATGCAGCTAGGTAATCAATAATAATAACAACATAATCAATATATAATCCTATATTTTGAGCATTTTGTATAATTAAACACTTCCGTAATAAGCATTTTTAATATATGTAAGTTAGTTTTAAATTATTTTTCAAATAAATTTAGATTAGTTTTTAGATTTTAGTATTTTCTTTTCTTTGTATGATTTGTCAAGCCTATACATAATAAAAAACATATTTAATGTGTGTCATATAAAAGAAGTGGGAAGTGGACATGAACATCTTTTTTTACACTACGAGGTGCGATGGCTATCAAGTGGAAATGTTTTGAGAAGACTTATTAAATTGAACGAAGAAGTCTCAGTGTTCTTAGAACAACATTCACCAACAGCTAGGGGATGTTACATTTCCATTCAAAGACAGTTTTCATGATGGCAATCGATCAGTCAACGTAGCCTACCTTTGTGATATTTTTGACTTTTGAATAATTTAAATCTAACATTACAAGGCAACAATGTAACAGTATTTAAAGTGCAAGAAAAAGTGGAAGCTACGATGAAAATACTTAATTTGTGGTCACGTCGCGCGGAAGCCGGAAATTTCAATGCTTTTACAAAGTTAACAGGATTACAAAAAGAGTATAACATGACTAGATGAGATTTCCCCTGCTATCAAGGAACATTTGATAGCACTGGAGGCTAGTCTGACCGAATATTTTCCTTCAATCAACAGCAACAAGTCTTGGATAAGAAATCAATTTACAGTAAATGTAGAATCCGAAATAGAATTGTCGGAATCATATATTGAGTTTAATTGAACTATTGTGTGACACAGCACTATATATTCGATAGAATTCCGCTCATAAATTTTTGGCTGTTTTGTCGATAGGAGTTTTAGCAGTAAATTTTGTCACGACCTATAAATGTGAAGCAGGGTTTTCAACATTGGTGTTCCTCAAAAATAAATACAGAAATCGATTGGAAGTCGAACAAAACCAAAAAATAAAGTCAACATCTTTTACTGCATACTTGAAGTTTTTAGTTAACAAGAAATAGCGTCTATATTTCTCATTAATAATTTAATTTAGTATTATTTCATTACATTATTGTAAAATGTTTCTATAATAAATATCTTAAAACTATGTAGAAATTAAAATATGTTTTTGTTTACATAGGTAATAGGTTTACATAGGTAGGTGTTTACATAGGTAGGTGTTTACATAGGTTGTTTACTGGTGTACATACACCAGAATTAGATACTAAACTTGTTAGCGGCCCACGAACGAGAAGCATAAAAAACCGGCTCATAGGAAAAATGTTTGGGAAAGGCTGGGCTAGGGTTTTTTGAACTTAAATTATAGTCGGATTTTTTATTCGAGTCAGGGAAATTTGTACCGAGATGACACTTCATTGACAGATCTACATGTATATACTTGAATAAAAAATCCGACTTTAAAGTGGTTTGATAGTTGATACGATTACTGTTTTTGTATGAATTTATGCTGTGCTTAAATTTAAAGTGAAATATTATTTAAGAGCACCTAGAGGTTTAGCGCCGTTTCATATATTCAGTTTATTTATTTTTTTACTTTAATAATGGTAACTTTAATTGCCTAATAGACAGTGGGGAATTAATGTATACCATGAATAAAACATTTGAATGACATTTGGCGAACGTATTCAATTCGATTTCGATTTTTTCCTGCATATTGCAATAATTATTTCTTTGCTGGTAGAATATTTAAGTAGATACATGTCTGTACAAGGAAATGTTGTGTTAGAACATCTTAAAGGCGACATTACCTTTATAATAGTAATAGTATTAATAGTGCTACTATTAATAGCATTGTACACATTGTGTAGTCCATGGGCGTAGCCATGATGGGGCCGGGTGGCTCGCTTGCCTTATTCCTATTAGTAAACGACTTTTTTCCATACACAATTTCTATTTAGAATTATAAGAAAATTGTTTGCCTTGCTCCTCCCTGGATAAAATCCTGACTGCGCCCATAGTGTAGTCATAGATACTGCTATCGAAGTCAAAAATATACGCACGATGTGTTATTATATTAAATTAATGATCACGTTTCTTCTGCATTTCCAGGTGGTGCCTTTTGGTTTCCGAAGACTTCTCAAGTGGGTCTCAACGACTTATCAAGGTTACCCGATTGTAGTGACAGAGAATGGTTACGCTGACTTCGATGGTGTGGCAGACAAGGCCCGAGTGTCTTACTACAGTCACTATTTAAATTCACTCCTTCACGCCATCCATGTGGATCGCTGCAATGTGACAGGGTACTTTGCATGGAGTTTAATGGACAATTTCGAGTGGGATGATGGCTATGCGTAAGTATTACCTACTTTATTTTAGTTATGATGATGATATCAGCTTATGTAGTTAACTGTAGTTAACAGGCATTTACTTGCAGTCATGGAGAGGTTTTGGACCATAATCATCTACGCTGATCCCGATCTTTTTTTAAATTTTCGAGTACGCGGCGTTCCTGTCTGGCTATTCTATTCTAGTGACATTGGTCATGCTTATTAGATTTTTGTTATATTCATGCCATGTTACATCGTTCGGAGGTTCAAGGTTATTCAGACATTTATCGAGCGATGTAATTTTAGCGGCAAATTGCCTTTTTTTAGAAATAAGGCGGCAGATATGTTTAAAGTCCACCTGATGGTAATGGATAGTCCATAGACAACCGCGATACATGCCAAAATCAGTCCAGAATGATAAACGTTGGCACACCCGCGGATACGGTGCCTACCTTTGGAGATATAGGAATGTATTTGGAGAAAGGCTTGCCTGTTTTAAAGGCAGGGTTTATTTCTGTATTCACTATATTACAAACATTGATGTAATTCTTCAATGATGTAAATGAAGTTTGATCCTTTGTTACTTAATACATCGTTATTAAAACTATACCCAATTTATTTCAAATTATTACGCAAACAGCTGTCGACCTTTAAGTACTTTGACATGCCTCACTGACTATAATTTTATAACCATATCGAATTTTATTTCTTGGGACAAAAATATAACAAACAAAACTAAATAACGTCACGAGCGCAATAACATAACTATTTATCTTGAGAAATAAGGACGTCATACTAATGCAATCATAAAAATATGTTACACAAACGTGGTTATTATTGATGAACTAAATCAACATGGCCTAATGATCTAGCACCACTACGCTTTACTGTTCGATTATAATTTATATTGATCAAGTAGTAACTAGGCTTATGTTTAACGTAGATAATTGATATCGCATGGTATGTTTTTTTTAATAATATCTAAGTTTTTATATTTTATCGTAGATTTAGATATAGTCGGCGATATGCTAATGCTCCCAAAATAGTCATATTCTTCCAATTAGCGAATTAACATCCAATTAGCATTTACGAAACAAAGATAAGTAAGTAGGTATCTCTGTAGGTACCTGTACGTGTTACGGGCTGCATACTCGTACAATATTTGTATACAAAATCTTACTGAGTTTTTCAGTGTTACTATACTATAAAATATATCATCCCTCCGATTCGTCGATCCTGTTCCTGTATGGTTGTGCTTACGGACTAAGCACGAATCACGTAGCTTACAGTCGTGAGTCATACGTGAGTGAGTCGTGCTTTTCTATAAACATAACTTACTTGTCTATTTTCACTATGCTAGGGTGTCTATGGATCGACCTGTTGCAGACTATAGAAACCTGTGAATATATTCTGTTGTTCATTTTAGTTATCTTCGTGTATGTATCTACGTGTAAGTATTTAGTAGAGTGGGTACCTACAAATGTTTTGAATGGTTTGTAAAATTAGACTATACCTAGTAGAAAACTACATTGTGAATTTCTTTTTGACATCCATAAGTTCCTTTTATTGTTCTTTAATTTCGTATAATTTACTGTATCGTTACGACATCTAGCATATTGACTGGAAAAGAAGTTTTGTATCAGCAGACCAAGCTTAATTCCCACTGCGCAAGTCGTCTATTGTCAAACAACGGCTTCAGATGGCGTGTTTGGCGTGTCAAACAACATCAACGTTGGACTCATTTTATTGGAGTACCTATTGGTTGGATTCCTTCCAATTGGTTGGATTTAAAATAATTTATTTCGATTAGGTAAGCGAAGTCTACAAATTCAGTAAGAATAGGAAACTAACGATTAAGGGTTTGACGCTGAATACGGTAATAATTTTTTTCCATAGTGACTCATATCGTACAAATAATCCCGAATCTGTACTGAATTATTTCGTTTGCCAATCATTTATTTATGAATGTCTTCTTTTTATTTGGAACCTTTTTAAGTTCGATGACCGCGCCGCCGATAATGTTATTACGAGACCGTGGCTAGCTGACCTCGCATCCCCAATTCGCTTATGTCTTGCGCCAATAAAGAAACGATATGAAAATGGCGTCCGCTCAGGCGCTATCTCGCTCACACCACACTATACCTCCGTCTGACACACCACGGGACCACATGCAAAAAAAATACTCAGTCAGCAGTCTGGATTAGTTAGTCGTCCACCCTATCTCGCTGCACCCCGAATTTTTGAATAAGTAGGTACGTTCTCTTCTTTAGCTGTTGTTATTATTTTGTTAGATACTGTTGAGTTTTGTTTTTATTGTATTGTAATTATTGTTCTTCTGTTGAGTTATCTATGAGTAAACGCAGAAAGATTCTTCGCAGTGACACTCGTAAAATTGTACCTATATAATGTTATAAAATACTTCGAAGAAGAAAATAATTTGGATCCTTATCGTCCATTTCAGTATTTTTCAAATTCATTATACAACAACTTTCCTATACCCTAAGGTTCTCTGGAAGAAATTGTTTTTAGCGATAAGATCACCTGTTGTACTTTATTATTGTCAACATTTCCAAAAAAATACAACATACAAATAAAAATAGAATAGTAGTCGTTTACTATTTTCTTTACCCTATCTTGCATATGAATCTCTTTAACTTTTGATATAAAAAGTACCTATATGATTAAATTTTTAGTACGATTCAAAACTTAATATTTTATGTATTGCATAAGGTAAGTACAATTTAAATTATTTCTCATATAAACCCGTAAAAAATGTATACAGGTAAAATTATAGAGTAGGTAATAATTGTTATCACTACTCTTCGCCATATGGCCGCCATTTTCATATCGTTTCTTTATTGGCGCAAGTTATACCGTGTTTTTTGCTATTTACCCGTCTTATTTATTTTTCAGCGGGTACATTTGTGGCCTTGTACCTACTTACGATTTTGAAGAGCCTTATATCGATAAATGTCTGAATAGTATAGCAACCGCAACCAGTCCTTTTCATTGCTATACCTGTCCTCGTACACAGGGAATGTATAGCTTCAAAACGGCACGCTGGCCTAGCCGAACCGAGTCCATTTCTTTTTTACATTTATTTATTACCAAATTAAAAAACAATAAGTATAAAACCACAAAGGTTTAAAAAACAATAAAACATAATTATCTAATAGACCGTAAAGGTTTGTCTAAGATACAAATTCTGCAGTATCAGTATCCAAGTTATAAAGACCTACCTGTGAACAGTGAAAAAAATATAGTTTTAGATGTGATAGAAGTTCCTCACAACGTGTGGTAGCCGCTTTCTTTCCGTTAGTCGAATTTTACGAGACCCGCGGGAAGAAATGGAGTGGGCGCTATTCTATAGCCGGCCGGACATCACTGTGGATAATGTGGTGTAGATTAATCTAATTTTCTCTCTGGTTTCCGTAACTGAGTGTGAGATTAATATTCTTTGCTAATGTGGTTTTGATCTGATTAACAATTTTACTATATTAGGAAGGTTATAAACGAAATAAGGGGTAGTTCAAACAACAACCGAGGATAACTGAGAGCGCTTGGTAATTATTCAGTGGTTCAAGTCTGTTCTATGAATTGATACAGTGTATTCCTGTAATAATATACCTGTAACATATTTACGTTTCGATAAAGTACAATTTTATTCATACATGTAGTTATTTAAACACATCATACCATACCGCCAATCTGTTTATCTCCACTGCCTAGATTATAGGTCTCTATCAAGGACCACCAACACATTCGGTTTTCCGTTTTTTCATCCAGCCATTACCAACAACTTTTTAAGTCATTGTCCACGTGAATCGGAAGGCATCACACGCTATGTTTTCTTGTACTTGGTCTCCATTCGAGGACACGCACCTTCATCAGCTGTGAAGATATGGTCAACTACTGCCATTTCAGATTAACACAGCTTACTACCAGCTTAAGCTGCGTCGATGACTTTGGTTTTCTTTCGTTCTACGATTTACGATTCTATTCATCAAAAAAACTCTTTGAGAGAACTAGTTCTCTCCTTTACTCGCTGAGCAATTTTGAACTTGTGAATTAGGCTCACTGTTCACATTAATGTGTAGATGTATTTACTAAAAACAATACATATCAAATTATGTTTCAGTAGGTACCTACTCTTTGTGAAAATCGAAAGTAAATTCACCTTGTGGTGTAGGTACTTAAAGGTTATTTACAACTCCATTGTTAATACAAAGTAAAACTTTCTGATTACTTTAATGCACACTGTGACAATGCCATAGCTGTAACTAGCACTTCATGTTCCTTATCTAATCAAAATGTATTTATATACGATGATATCTAATCATTCTGTCTGTAAATGCATTATACTTTTATGTAAAGACTGCAAAGGGAGCAGTCTATAAAACTCTACAGATCTTAGATTAGAACTTTGAAGGCCTTTGTGTTAGATTTTATGTCATCGGGATATTATTACATTGTCTAAAAGTATGAGGTCTTCGTACACGAAGAAATGATCCTTTCAAAGGATATTCGCTAGATATCTCTTGGAGAGGAAATAACTTAAAATATTTTCTCCCTCTCTCCATACAAAATGATGTTTATCATAGTTGATTGTGTGTGAAGGAAACAAAGACACGTGGGCCTGTCTATGAGTCTTTTTTTGTGTCTTTAACTCCGAAACCTATCATTAGTCTTTGCATTTTTCGTCTACGGAGATGAGGAATTGAATACAAAAATTTTGAAGTTCTGTTATCAAACTTTACACATACATGCCAAAAAAAACTATGACATCTTCTTATAATGTCAACTTATTGACTACTAGCTGTGCCCGGCATGCGTTGCATGCCCGGCAATTTTTTTGCACATAATATATAACAAATTAACATACGTGTAAAGAAACTATATTTCTTTAATTTGTACAGCGCTCTTCTGTCGGTAAACAGTGACCATGTACTCCATAGAGGACGCTGTGAATAATGGCGGCCAACACGGTTGGTAAAGCAGCTGATGTTTGGAAGTTGACAGAACTCACAGTCATTGAGTATATTGTTTAATTATTATAAAAAATGTATAACAAGGAATTGATAATTTAAATAAAAGACTTTAAATGTCGTTTCTTTGTTTTCAGAGCAACACAATTGTTTATTAGAAATTTACAATTCCTAATAAGTTTAATTATTGCACTATATACGTATAAACCTTTCTCTTGAATCACTCTATCTATTGATGAAAACCGCATTAAAATCCGTTGCGTAGTTTAAAAGATCTAAGCGTACATACAGAGGGACAGACGGCGGGAAGCGACTTTGTTTTATACTTTGTAAAGATGACCTACAGTTTTAAATTGTAAATCGGGTCTGAACGGATAAAATTAAAGGTCTTTGTTTAACTTTTATTTCCACTCGACGTTTCGACACGGGTTACACCAGCCGCGGTCACGAGTTGAATGAAGGGGCGTAACCATAAATAAATGAATACCTACAGTTACCATCAATAAACATTTTGTTACCCAAATGTAATGGGTTTGTTAATGGGATATCTATGAAAATGGTTAAATAAAAAACTTAATAGTAAAAATCGGGTCCTAATAAGATCCAGCCTATAACGGCTGGGACATGCCCACTGTCATCTACACCTTTGGCGTGCTGAGATGGTCTCAGACCAAATTAGAGACCCTGACTAGCAAAGTCCACTCAACCATGTCTCTCCACAGGATGCACTACCCAGGGCCCTACCTTGAACGACTGTTTCCGCCGGTGCTTACCTACTTACATTATGTTGTATCTCCCCTATACACTTTTGAGATACTTGTAAGGTAGATATCTCATTTATAGTGGAGTGTAGGCTTTCTCGGCCGGTGTCCATTTTAATTGAATTTTCAATTATTAATTGAATTTTCTGGTTGATCAACCGCAGTTGTTGTAGAAACGTTTGGAAGAAAGAGAAGAGATTCCAGAAGACCTCGGCCAAGTAGCCCGGAAGATTCAATTAATATAGATATCTCATTTCCCCGCTACTTTAGGGCCTTGTTGCCATAAAATTGAAGCTTATGTTAAAAGCTTTCATTTGATATTCATGCGGTTTTTATTGGATATACCGGACAAAATGACACATCATTCTCTATTTATTTGTGTTTTAATTTCTGACGTCTTTATCAGTTCATTGACTTCTTTCTTAGGTACCCGTCTCGATGTTCTTATATGCTTCTTGCTGTTCCTATCTGTTCGATAGATATTCTGAATTATTAAGCAATACGAGAATTGTAGAATTGCACACTTGTAGAAATATGTAGCTACGAAATGGACAATAGACAAAAGTATTACTTTATTACTTTCGAAATTGGTTCAAAATTATTGTGAGAACATTCGTACAAGCAGTACTAATTATTGATTATCATCAATTATCATCAAATTATTGATGATGATGGCGATGATGGTAGTGATGATAATGATGACGATGTCAACGACGACTCCCGTAAATACACTGTTATTGAATACCATTCATATCCTGTCAAACATACAATCGAACACGAGAGCGGTGCAACTGTGGTTTTTATTTACCTAAACAATTTAACATTTTTTAATTAATTTTCAAAAACTAACGATTTTCAGCGAGTGTTTTTTGTATGGATAAATAGTTTTATACTAGCTTTTGCTCGCGATTTCATTTTATGTATATTTTCGGATTGCAATCTACATATTTGCTGTTTCAACGAAATCGGTTTAGCCGTTTCGAGGTGATTGTTTAACAAACATTCGAATTTTCGCAATGAAAATAGGTACATATTAGCTGGATTCTAGAGTATTATTAGTTATTACTATATATAATTTGGTTACATTTGTGTAAGACACGACAAATTGCGCCTATTGTCTATGACAAGTCTATTAAAAGGCACTTGTGGCTAAGGTATGGAGATTGGAGATGCTTTGGTCAATTAGACGCTCTTGTCTATGTTGTTAGTTGCCTTAATTATACTTGCTGTAAACAGGTTTACTGTGATTGTGATTAGATGAGATGATGATTGCGATGTTGACATCTACGTATTTATCTTACAATTAGTTGGATGATGAAATTATGAGAGCAATTGCGTATTTTACTTCTTTATGAATTATATTCTATCGTTTTCTTTTTTATACAAGTGATAGCAAACGGACGGGCAGTCCATCTGACGGTAAGTGGTTACCGTTGACCATGAATAACTGCAATACTAGAGAGGTGTAGATGTCGAGTGTCGAGCCCTCAGCGTTCATTTTTATTGACATACTATTTTAATGGTTTACTAAGAAAGTTCATTGAGTGTTCAATATAGACACAAATTTTCATGTCAATTAAGTCGAATCATGAACGAAATCCATGGTTTCGGTTTTCGAAAATATATCGTTACAACTTGTGGGTAAAGATTTATTATCTGGATTACTTAAACTACAATTTGGAATGCATAATAAATACTAAGAAATATTGAAACCATATTGAAAAAGAAATGTAGTAAATTCAAATTTTGATCTTTCATTATTATGAAAATATGTACCTGCCTATTATAAATTAAGTATAAAAATATTTTAGAAGTAAGTGATGAAGGAACTAGAGCAGTAGTACATGCGTGTGGGAATCGCATTAAAATTATTATTAGGTACCTACCTAATTAATAACCATTTTATTATTGATTAATAACTTCCAATTAGTATCTAATATTGATGTAGGACACGGAGGATGTTTGTGGATTTTGTTTGAATCCACAATACTATTATTTTCATTGAGAGTAGTACTTCTTTATTAATGCCATTTTGAATAATAAATATTCCAGAAATCTGAATCAATAGAAATTAAACAGAGATAGGTTTCGCCTTGATTAATAGGTATAGGTTTGGCGATTTTGGAAAATCCTACTCGTACATACCTACTCGTATAATGATATCCTACTCGATAGAATAGAGTATCTACATGATTTCTTTTTAAAGATAGAAAGAAAAGATAGATAGAAAAGAGTATCTCTTTTTCATGTAAATATATTTTCATATATATGATTCGTTTTGAAAGAAATGATTGTAATTTATCACATCTATATGAAATTAGACTAAAGTCAGACGAACCTACGTTCTACAAGTACTAGATGATGATAATCTTAGATGCCACCGGAACAGGAACTGTGGAAAAACCCTATTTCAAACTTTTATTCGATCTTCTGGTTTTCTCTGAACGTCTGAGGTTGAACGAGTCACAGATGAGTCTCCAGGTTTTGGTTCTTCAGGTTATTCTAATATATATTTTCCATCAGTTAAGGCCGGTTTACACTGGTAGTAATAGTAATAGAGTACAGACGTAGAGTACGTACTATTCCATTACTAGCTTAATGGAAACAGTTTGAGATAGTGGAAGTAGAGTACTAAATACCGTGTCCGGTAGAGTAGAGTGGATAGCCCATGTGGAATAGTGCATTCTAGCTTCGTGTAGACGGTCACTGTACCGGGAATGCTGGAGTGTAGTGGGTTTGGATAAAAAGTATGCTAGTGTCCTCTACTACTAACACTACCAATGTAAACCAGCCGTTACTGACAAATCTGTTGTCATCATCGTATAGTTCTAAATTACCTCTATAATTAATAGTTACGTTTCGTAAACTTGCATCTAATACAAATTTGTATCTGTCGTCTTATTTTGAAACTGCTAATTAATATCTAAATTTATTTCTGTGTAACATTAGCTGTTACAAGATATATCAAATTACGCAGAATATATATATCGATATGCCAGAGCCCATTCCCATCCAATCCCTCCCGTTTACCCGAATCAATTCTTTAATCTGCAAAGGTAGGTAAGGTAGCGCATCCGGGTCGTGCGAACGTCTGTGATTCTGGACTGATAGCGGATGTCTATGGACGATAGTATCCACTTACCATCAGGTGGACTGTACGCTCGTCTGCCGCCCTTTTTATATATAAGAAAATAATAAAAATAAAAATTACACAGAAAGTTTGTAATGCAACTCTGTATTCAAGAATATGTACGAGGTGCAATGAATATTAAAGCATCAGTTAGGTAATCTACAGCAGATTTAAGGCCAAATATAAACTTCATTGCTCTTGAGGGAGTTGAGCCGTAAATATCGTATTTTTTCCCATTCCGTATTCCCCTTTTATCGTATTTCCCCAATGTACGTACGTGTTTCGGTAGTGAATGAGATGTGCCAGAGCCCATTCTCATCCTATCCCTCCCCATTTTCCCAACCCTTTCTCCAAATCCATTCCTATATCTCCAAAGGTAGGCAGCGCATCCGGGGGCGTGCGAACGGTTGTCATTTTGGACTAATGTTGGCATGTATCGCGGATGTCTGGGCGACAGTATCCACTTACCATCAGGTGGACTGTAGGTGCTCGTCTGCCGCCTTCGTACATAAAAAAAATATATATGAAGACGAAAAAAATTAATAATCTTCCTTTTGGATTTAATATTGTAAATTTTGATACTAATGGCTAATTGAGACAATAGAGTACAAGATTTACAAATAGGCTAAATTTACGGCTAAAAATATATGGTATTTTCTGTACGTAGGTTAATAATACGTAAATATTAAAAACGTTGTACAAATTTAGTGAATAATATTTGTAAGGTGGCAAGCATCGTACCTACATCAAATTTGTACAATGTTTTCAATATGTGGCAAGGCGCTTATCGGATATTACCGCGTTGGATTGGTGAAAATATAGGTAAACAGTTTACCTTGAACCTAACCGTACTTACTCAAATTAGATCCTGTACATTTTTTGGTGCTTCACAGTTATAAGGATTCAATTAAACAAAATATCAGTCGAAATTGTGATCAAATATATTTCACTCGTCACTTTTGTAAATGCAATTGCAGGTCTCGCTTCGGTCTGTACTTGGTCGACTTCAAGAGCCCAAACAAGACGCGCACCCCGAAGCACTCGGCCAAGCTGTACGCCGACGTGGTGTCGTCGCGCACCCTGCCGGCCAGCTACGACCCCGAGGACTTCTCCGCTTTCTCCGGGGCCGCCTTTCTCGCTCCAACCGCATTTCCCCTATTATTAACCATATACAGCCTTCTGCGGTCCTTATAAATACTTTCTGTATTATAAAAACTGTATTTTAGGTGTAATATAACACTATCATTACATTAATTTTAAGTAACAATATCCTTAAGTTTCATTTCGTCTTGATCCCTAAATTATGCTTATGCTAGAGTACTTCCAAGTTACTCGTACGTTAATACTCGACGGTCATGACTTTGCTGGAGCTGTCTCGTTCAACATCTCTCTTCAGCTGCGCTTGGATGGATGCAAAGGACTTGCCCTTGGTCTCCGGTAGCATCACGAGCATAAATATCAGACCCAGCAAAGAGAAGACTGAGAAACCCCAGAACACCACGTGAACGCCATAAGCGTCACCGACAACCTGAAAAAAATTATAAATTAGGGTTACCTACAGTAGAAAACTTCAATCAATCGGTGGTTCTACAGGTAATGTTTTTTTTTAATCTGGAATAGGCCACGTATAGATTAATGTTCTTTATATAGAGAGAATAGGTTGGCTGGTAGGGAATTCTTACAGGCATTAAGCTCGCCTTTTGTACGATTAAGTGCAATAAAGTTTTTTAAATAAATAAATATAATTTTACAGTGTCCACTTACCACCAGGTGGATTGTATGCTCTTCTGCCACCTTTTTTCTATAATCTATAATAAAAGTCGAAATTGTAGACCTTGAGAATACCTTTAACAGCAGTTAACAGTTTATTTGGTTAGGAATAGGTATTAATAATATAATAAAGGACTTATTTTAAAAGCCTATTCATACACATTATGTCACAACAGTGGCGTGCAAATCAATAACAGCTTATAACGTCCCACTACAGGTCACACGCCTACCTTTGTAATCACAAGGGGGTTTCACATTATACTCCACCACGTTATCCAGCACGGATTGGTGGATGTTACACATGCTGCAGATGTTATACAATTCTCGTGCACGTGAGTTTCCTCACGATGTTTTACTTCACTGCTGAGCTAGTGATAAATGAAAAATCCGTAAGTTAATAGAAACTCTGTGATACTTAACAGTATCCAGAATAGATACCTCCAGGTTATCTGCAAATGTTGCCATTAAATTAGATACAATAAAAATTATGAATACAATTAATCCGTACAAATCAAAGTTAATAATTTTAATCGAGTTTTTGAATAAAGAAATATGATTTATTTACCTGAAAAAGTTTCTGAACCGAAAACATAGATATACCAGTGTATATATGAGCAATGCAGGAGGCGTATAATTTGACGTTGGTCGGGAACATCTCCCCTATGATAACGTACGGCACAGTTGACAAGCCGATAGCGTAGCACACGATGTAAATGAGAATGGCGACCAAGGGCAGCCAGATGATATTCTTCATCGTCTCATTTTCCGCATCGTAGAAATAGAAGAATGTGCCAATGGTGCCGTTCATAAGGCCAACGCCGAGAGCAGAGAGTAGCAGGAGCGGCTTCCTTCCCACGCGATCAACGAGAATAACTGACAGAACGCATGTGGCTACTTGCACACATCCCACTATAATAGACTGTTGGTATGGCGCTATATTGTTGCTGCTTTGACTTTTAGTGATCTCAAATATGGGCTGGGCGTAAGCAACAACCGCAGCACTGCCACATAACTGTTGTATAGTGAACACGCCCAAACTGATCCACATAGCTTTTCTGTTAGTAGCTTCTGTGATCAAATCAGTCCATGTGCCTCTGTTCTTCATGTCCTCTTGGACGTTTATTTCTATGTTTTTAAGTTCAGTCCTTATATCACCAGTTCGTAAATTACTGAGTGAACGTTCCGCTCTCTCACTGCGGTCGAACTTCAGGTAGTAGTAGGGTGACTCCGGCAAGAAGATGAAAGTGATTATAAAAGTAATGGGTAGGATCAAGTTGATGCCAGCTAGAGTTCGCATCGACACGAAGGGCCCGATGCAGTACTGGGCAAGAATACCGACCTGAAACACATAGACATTGCGCTTAAAATAGATATTAAGTAAGATATAGAAATGTAGATTTTATAAGGAGGTACGTTAAATTGGCCTTACAAATACTTGGCAAGTGGGACAAGTCACTTATATATGTAGTTGGTATTTACATGGTATACGCTTTCTAGCCGTCTGCTTTAAATTTATTGTTATAGTGATTAACATTATATCTATAGTCCCGGAATGAGCTAAATGCGCGCGCGGTATGAGGTGTGGGGACCCGAGCACACCCCCCTCTCAGCCGTCTCGCCGCACTTGTGCCGGCTAGTTAAGGGATGCGCTTGCTCACTTTCTATTGTTTCTCTTGCGTCATCGATATAACACGTGTTCGGTAGATTTTTACTATAAATTTAAAATACATTTTACTTTTAAAATGAGTGACCAAGCTTATTCAAAAAAACGATCGGTGATTCGAAGTCAAAGTCTGTTTAAAACTAAAAATTATGTATACCTACTTACTATATTATCTAATGTGTGATAAATAATAAATAAATAAATAATGAAAGTAAATAAAAATGTTAAAAAATAAGTTATGTTTTTTATAATTATTTGTGTTTTACTTCTGACCGTGACATTTAAATTAAAAATATCGACTAAAACCGATATCGATCTTTCAGTAAGATCATTGTAGTACAACACTAAAAACAAGTGACAAAAAATGGTCACATTCCTTCCGCACGCATTTAGCTCATTCCGGGACTATAGGTATGTTTGTGAATACGCAGAAAGCATGCAATATGTAATTAAGGCAATGAGTCACGTTTTCCCGTCGGCTTGTGTATACGTCAACGTAATTATTTGCAGATAGAACAGACTGTGGGAATACATACTTATTATTTGTAAAAATAATTATGATAAAAATATAGAATTATTAAATTTCCATTGACAATGCAGTCTGCTTCTTGTTCATTGTTAATAATTTGAAGAATACAGATTACTAGTAATTATCCAAAAAGCAGAAGTTTTGTCCATCATTAGCATCATTTAATATAATCCATCATCATTATATTAGTTACTTTTAAGTGAGCTCATACTTGTCTAGATTTTTTTTTCTTATTTTTAAGGAAACTTGTCTAGATGAATTTTAATTTACACAATAGATTTCAAATGAGTGCATTTTTGTTCGTAAGCAACACGGCAGGTTAATTAACATATATATGGGGTAGGGGGTAATTTGATACTTTTAAGTGAGTTCTCATATTTAATAGAGCTGAATCTACAAGATTAATGGAATGAAGATAACCAGCATAATTCATAGGGACGTATTCGCAGTTATATGTCGTTACTTTTATATTTTTATTGAACATTTTGTATATAGGACATTATGCGAATTGAACATTATGCGTTGCGATGTTGACAAACGTGTTTCGAAGACTTTATTTTTACAATAATTTGATTTTAGACTCAAATCTACGTACGCTACAAAAAGGGTTTAAAATATATTTTTGGACATGTGACTAGTTGATAATAAAAATATATTTAGTAGGTCATATTATAAATTTAAGTTAATAGTTAATTACGTTTCATCAAACAATGAATTGAGTCATGAAATTAGTTTAGTGAATGAAGACATAAAGTAATCAAAAAAGTAATTGCCTAAACGTTAATCCTTTATTAATACTCTTTTAAACTACTTGTGTTGTTAATTAAATCTGTTTGTGTTACGTAACAGGATACTTACTTTATTCATTAGTGTAATGAGAGTGGAGAGGGCGCCCCTGACTTCGTTTGTAGCAATCTCTCCGGTGTACATAGGGGCGACAGTGTACACAATGCCATAGCCGAGCCCGGAGAACATCCGAGCTACATAGAGGATAGGTACGGAGTTGGCGACCATGACCAGTATCCAGCCAAGGATGAAGGGTATCGCTCCCACGAGTAGAGTTGTCTTTCTACCGAACCAGTCCGCGAAGTAAGCGGATGGGACTGGTGTGAGCGCCGAGCACAGGATCATGATGGAAACGATCCATGACTCCTGATCGTGAGTCGTTGGTATTCGACTTTCTTCTGACCGTAAATATGGCAGCGTCGGTGATGGCCAACCGTAGCAAGTTCCTGCTGTCGCAGTGATGAGTGTTGCTGAAACATAAACATGAACATTTTTAGAAAAAGGGGTCATTCGAGAAATAGTTATAACATTGTATATTAGTCAAATCTCTTGGTGTATCCCTATAGATATAGTCTATATAATAAAATCGGAACAAAGCCATGTCGGAACATGGCACATTTTTTGATAAAAATCGTGGGTGCTTTACGTTCCCGGGGGAATTAAGCTAACCACGAAGTCGCGGACACTGCTAGTTAATCAATAAGATTATGGAGTGCATCGCCCTATAATTTTCCAAGACGCTTGATGTGAGAATTTATCTATGTTAGTTGCGTTAGAAAAATATACAAGCAAAATGTTTACATAGATAACGATGTAGTTTAACTTCGAGGACAAGTCTGCGTTATCTATTGTTAATCGTCTGCAGTTAACAGACGATCAATAAAAGATATCGGTGTCGTCGCCGATGGAAAGGTAAATAAAATATGATTATCTATATGTCGATATACTATATATCAAAAATATAATTACTAATATTTGAAAAGTTACCTTCATTAATCATTATAAAATAAATGCGATGTCATCTAAGAAAAGGGACCATATTGTCGATATGGAATTAATGATTTTGCTTAAGATTTTTCAACATAAAATTTCGTTGTTTCAAAATTATTTCGAAATAGAAGCATACTCTACTTTGATTTTTTTTTAAAAAGTTTCTTGTTTAAATATTTTTTTAAAATCTGTGAAACTAGAACGAATGAGGCTTTTCAGACCCCTTTTTTCAGATAATGACATAAATTGATTATGGCACATTCTAAACCTAAATATCGATCCAAGGAAAATTAAATGTGCGAAGTAAGTTTAAATGCAGCTTCAATATAAAAGGCGAATTCCTCTATATATATTATCACATTTATAACAGAAAAACAAGTTCGGCTGCGGTATGCGCCTGCGCATCCCGTCAAGTTTATCATAGAGCGCTCTTATCGCTACACTTATGGAAACTTCTGACCACTCTACAAATATACTTGGTATGTTTCCTGGATTACATTAATATTATTAATGTTAAAATACGTTTGCGTACTCGCCTTTTTCAATGTGCCTAGAAACTGTTAACTAAAGCTTTGAATGTTCGAAGTACCTACCTATAATATATAAACAATGTTTATCTCTACAACCTATCAGTCAAAAGAAAATAATTAATTAGACACTTATATAAACTTAAGTAAAGTGTATTGCTATTCAATCTTCATTGAAAAGAATATAATTAAACGTAGTAAGATTAATGCGTCGATTTAAACATGATATACGTAGGTGAAATGTGTATTTAAATCATAGATATACATGATAATGCTATGCTATTCGTCTGTCGCTGCATGCCTGAAGTTGGCGCTAAGCTCCTGATTCTCGCGCTACACTGCTCGTTCAGTCTGTTACGATCCGTGTCGCTAGGGAAGCGTTTTTACAGAAACACGTATCGTTTTACACAAACACGCGTAATTGCGCTATAATCAATTGTAAAAAATCGTCAAAAGTGGTGAACCGATAAAGGAAGATGTTTAGTTTCATCGGTGACTGGTTTCCCATCACTCAAATTTAATCACTAAAGGACACTCTTGGTTTCTATTTAATTTCACCAACTTTTGTTGTCTATCCATGTCAATGATTTAAATACAGGTATGGGAAGTTTGGTTGCCAGTTGGCACGATGAAGACGTCGCAAAGTACTATAACGGGTACACGTTGGAAAACGCACACGTGTTATTGTTGATGTCTGAAGCGTTGGTCTTGTCCTGACAGTTTCAATGTCTTTTGAAATAGTTCGCATTAATTTCATGTTTATATTAATTGTTATCATGTTTTCCGTTTTTCCATGAATGTGGTTGAAGTATCCAAAACAGTTATAAAGTTCGACTTCCAACCAGGATTGGGTAAAATTCCATATTTTTAGATGAACACCACGACTAATCTTGCTTATTCTAATCGGAGATAATAATAGTAAGAGATATATTTGGCTTACAAGGATATGTATTTATAATGTCATTGGTATCAGTGCATTGAACGCATGAAACAATATTCCTTTTATGCCAACTCGTCCAAAAATTTACCTAATGTTAAAACTAATGTTAACAATCCACAGATGGTGTTATTAAAATGTTGTAAATGTTACACGAGATTCGATTATAATTACGGTTATAAAAATGTATATAACATTAATAAAATATAACACATAAAATGTACATATTAGTTATTAATGTAGGTAGGTGTGGCTGTGTGTATAAAATATTTTGTATGTGTGTGTGACCTGAACGCGAGGTCGGAGTGGCGCGCGGCGCCCGCGGGCGGTGACGCAAGCACTGCTGAGTTGTCAACCGTTCCTACTTATTTACATTTTACGAAATTAAACAATACCATATAAACCGCGTTAATAATTATTGCCGATTGTAATAATAATGTATGAGACGATAAAACAACATTCATTTGTATCCCCATCCCTTCCTCTTTCTTCCGTGTCTATTATAGGCTATATTTTATTTTGAAATATATACCTATGAATGTTGAAATATGTATAGAGTATAGAATTTAATAAGTAAGATACTCATGCTGTGATATATGAGTAGAACATAATTCGTTGTTATTTCATTCGTATGAAATTCAAGCACTCTGCTGATTCATTGGTGTTTTGAGGAAATAATGTTAAAAAAATATAATGTATGAGTACCTACTTTTGCAAATTAACAACTACGTATCCGAATTAAGCCCACGTGGTGCTTCCACATCTTGTAATCATAACGGGAGGCCTGTAAGGCTGTATCATAAAATATTAGATAAGTAAAATTCCGTTGTATCCAGCGGTAAGATTAAAGGCTGTAACAGTGTGATTAACATTTTTAATCTCACGACAGTCATGCTATATCGCAGTTCTATATCTTTTATAGTGTACGCAAGTTTCAAGAAAACGATAGTAACTACAGAGAACAGTTATTATTTACTGCTCAGCAATTGAATAAAAGGAATTTCTGTCTAGGAAAAATATAACAAAAGACTATAGTTAGGTTATGCTATAAATATCCAACTGTTCGCACGTGCCTGTTGCACGTGGCACTCGAATACTGTCTATGCTTGTACATTAGCCCGCATCTCAAAATATATCACAAGTAAAATTTTCCTATATGACAAAGCAGTTCTTATTACATCCTCGTAGAGTTCACAGCTTTATCTGCATAAATGTGCGACATTTGCACTTTTTCTTATTTCAATGTTGTCTAAAAATTTTAATTATCAAAGCGGTTATTGAATAGGACGTATGAGCGCGTAATTGCTTACATTTGTAAATAATAAACACCTGCAACATGGCGTTCTTTGTTGTTTGCCAACTTTCAAAGAATTGGGGCCTAGGTTTTTGTAACGAAAATGCCAATTGCGAGTTGTGGATTTTTTGAAGTTTTTGGCATAGCATTAGTGTATACGTCAAACAACGGCTTCAGAAGAAGTACAAAATTAGTTAAATAAGCAGTATCTATGAGCTATATCTATAATATATAGTTAAGGTTTGTTTTAAGTACTTCAGATTTAAAATGAAATTCATCGCTAGACTGATCTTGATTATTCGGATATGCAATGAATTTTCAGATTACTGCGCACTGCTGTGATGCATGATAACGTCTACCTACCTGTACTTTAGGTTATTTCCTATTGATCTATATAGATAAGCCGATGAGATACGGTTTTATCAGATGCAAGACCACTCGTTTTAATCCAGAAAATACGTTTAATTTTATTGATACTTTTACTGAAATCACCCGGTATAGATAAAAATTAAATGTAATTATTATTTATTATTCATCGATGGACACTTCATACAATAATAATTTATTGTCTACTTAAAGTAGGTGCCACAAAAGAAATCCCGTAGGCGCGGCGCTGTGATCGGCAGACATAAGACTTCCACAGCTTATTGGATTCAATTTACCCTATGAAATTATATATTTTTATTTACACCTACCAATAAAGATGTGTCTAAATTAGGAAGTAAATTATAAACGGACATAATACTATTTATTTTGCAGAACGGACGACCTGTCATATTTAGTTCTCTTAAATTCCGCAGGACTTCTTTGGTGGCGAGCACTCTAGTTTCACGAATGCGTAGGATTAAATGATGTCGAAGGCGATAGAAATGGCTTTCTGAAACAGTTAACCGAAAAAAGTTTAGTTGGAGAATTGTAGCTTTTCACTTATTCATTATTTATCGGGAAAACATGGGTTAACACAGAAAACCCGAATGAATCGGTGTTTAATCTCAATCTTAGAATAAAATTAAATCGAGTGACACAAGTATGGAAATGTCGTCACTATGCTGTCCACATTGTTGTATTTCTATATTTCAGTATCCTTTTTTTATTCTTGACGCTAGATGTTTCTTTCTGTTATATATGGTGATTCACCCGGTGATTTCAAAATTTGATAAAAGAACCCAGATAAAAAATTGTATCCGGTGTCCTATTCAAAGCTTTATTTCAAAGCTTTATTTGATTTCAGAATCTGGTTTCAATAAATCATACGGTTTCAGCAATCATACCAGCCGGAGGTTGATTGATATAGGGAACTCCACCTAACTACTATCTATTTTTTTTTTTTTTTTAATGTACGAAGGCGGCAGGCGAGCATACAGTCCACCTGATGGTAAGTGGATACTGTCGCCCATAGACATCCGCGATACATTACAAGCATTTCTGTCAACATTTGTTACAACAGAATATGTCAACAACGTAAGTATGAATGATTGTAAAGCGACCTTATTTTCGGTATGTATTTATTGACTTGGTTAAGATTTTCTAACAAAAAATTTCGTTGTTTCAAGATTTTATAATTTTATAGTTATATTTTTTAGGATAAAACAAAAAAATACCTAATTTTTTAAGCTTTCACTAAAGTTGACTAAAGTCTCAATATCTGGAAAGAGGCCCAACAACATAAGGTTCTTTTTCTCAGATAATGTCGAATTTTGTCACAATCATAGGTAATATGTATTAACATTATGAGATAAATATGATATTGAACTCTTCTAAAATTACTAAAATATATTCCCCCATTCGTTTAATTGACTTAGGTAGGTTAGTTTAATGCGTTCATAATATTAGATATTTCAGTTAGGTAGGTACTTGACAAATTTAAACCAAATTTTGATTTTGTATACATCATTAATTGAAAATATCAATATTTTGTCCCATTAAGCTTTATCAACAACATGAACACTTTTTAATTAAGTACAGTTCCCGACACAAGTGGATTGTTTTGAATAATAATAATTAAATCTAGACGCCTTGCGCTTTATTATTTCCAATTGCTTCAAAATCGACCTTTTACATGCTCAAAAGCTTGCGGCGTTCATATACTTTATAACGTAGTGTCACTTGTTCTGTATGTGTCACTATGATCATTGTTCGATCAATGATTAACTGATCACGTGATCTGATCATTGCTCGTTTGCACAATCATGATTGCTCTACAGTTTGTTTGGGCAGAAAGATTACTTTGATTGCTATAGAACAGTTTCTCTTCGATCTTTTGGTATCTTTTGGTCCTTTGTATGTTTGAATGTCAGGGTGCTGTTTTCAAGTATTGTCGATGCAAGGCTTGGAAGCAACATGAGCTTTCCAAAGTGGAGATGGTCTGTCTCTTCTTCATAGATGGATCGATATTCTTAGAACATGACTCATGACATTACGGCGCACTTCAATATTTTCTCATTAACTTATCACCGCCCTGAGCAAAAACTTAAGGAGTAGGGAATAGTTTTTGTAGAAACAAAGAAATTATAGCAAATCTCGCACAACGCATGTAAGAGATATTCGTGATACGTCAAATTTGATATTGTGCGTTGTTTAGTATGTCTAAGGGTTCCATGATGAATTCCCGTAAAATATTTGATGACGCTGTGGTTTGTTTGAAGGTAACAAGCAATACTGAATTAGATATGACACAATTTGGTATGCCTGTTGGGAGGATTTGATTCAATTATTAGTCATAGATGATATATTTTTAGTCTAAGATATTAATTAATCGTAGCCTGTATGAGTGTATATATGCGCAAGTAGAAACCTTGCGTAAGTAAATCAAAATGTGAATTTACACTCTTAATCACAGGATGCGCTGTCATGATTACTTACACTATATGCGTTTCTTTTTAGATAAGGTACAACAAATTTGCGTACGTACGAACGTAGTATGTTTATGTTTTTTAATGGGTGTGCTTATGATAAGGTGACATTGATGTATGTACTACTCTTCAAATTGTACGAGCACAGAATCTTTTCTCAGTAGTGTATGTAATAGTGTGATTAGTGCTACCACTACTATCAACTGGGTCTCTCAACTGTTAGATATACACTTGGTCTTCAGTTCGTCTCATGCAGCTACTTACTATCAGCGAGTTATTTTAAGTTATCGGTCTACTTGGCTGTACGGTGTCCCACGTTATGAGTACGTGTCCCCGTACGCGAACTCCACTCGAGGACTGCTCTACTTCATCGTATGATGTTGGTCCTGTCAGAGATGTGATCACTTCATCTTAATGGTCCTTTGAGTTTTGTTGATTGATGACTTTGGTTCTTCTTTACGGTTGTCGGTCTACCTTCTGTAGCTGATATAAGCTGTGCTTCAGTCAAGAGGCCGATAAATTACATGAAGTATTGTAATGATTCTTACAGATAGACTTACGAAAATTATTTTTCTCTACCTTTGTCCTTTGGCTATTCTCCCCTTTCTAGGGGTTTGGACTACACTGCGACGATCTCTGGTGCCGAGTTGTCCTAATATTCTAATGCAATTATCTTCTAATGCCAGTGGTGTGCGAACTCTCGCAGCCTATAGTTCGCCTCTGAGCTGATGCGGGGGATAGTTTAATCTTAATTTTTCTTTGTCCCAGGCTAGGTGAGACATTCTTCGATTCTTCGGAATGAGACCTTAGCGACATCTGGCCAGTCCAACGCTACTCCCGAGATTCGGGTAGTTGCTTGTTAAGAAAGGAGAATGCCCACGAAAGTATGTAACTGGGCCCCTTTTCGAAAAAAATTCGTATAGTTAAAATTTTCATAATATATTTGCGTAATTTGAATATATATAAATATTTTTTTAATTCAATGTGGGATTACGCAGAAAATATATAATATAGGAATTAATGAAGTGTGCTATTTAGTTTATGTTTTTGTGTAATAAGAAAAATCGTATCTAAATAATGTAAGCAAGATATAACTCAATATGTACAAACGAGTAACGTTTTTATTCAACATTGTAAAATAATATTTGTCAAAAACAAAATACGAGTACAATAATCTCAAACATTCGTAAATGCTACTTTAGAGTCAAAGTCGTCTTTATGATCTATGTCAATACAATTACTAATAAAATTAATTAAATATTATACCTATGCTTAGCAAATTGCGTAAGTATTTGCTACAAATTTCATTAAAATTATTTGAATTTATAATATAGTTATCCTAATATACTCATTCGTAAAAGTCTTTATAATCTGTAGTCAAAGTAAAGTCAGTAGGATATTTTTGACTGTTGTCGAATAAATCAATACAATTACTAACAAAATTAATGAAATATTATTCCCATAACCAAATTGCGTAAATCTTTCTTACATACACCCTTGAAATATGTTTCAAATTTATATTATTACTACCCTACTATAATAATACTCCATCGTTTAATTAGGGGCCTACATATGGGCATTCTCCTTTCGGTACACAACTGCTAGGGGTCATTTTAATTGTGTCGGAAGTTTATTGATTCTCATCAACTAACATCAATTTTCTATCATTTGATTCCTATCAATACTTGTATGATAGTTATGGTAGTGGTACTTGAACTTTGGAAATTGGAAAAATAATGTCCATTTATTATAATAAGAGCCTAACTAATATATTTGATGAATAATTGTTGCAATAAATATGTATATATTTTTCGCATAAGTTTCATTTATCATACTAATATTATAAAGAGGAAAGATTTGTATTTGTATGTTTGTAACGAATAAACTCAAAAACTACGGGACCGATTTCAAAGATTCTTTCACCATTAGAATGCTACATTATCCCTGAGTAACATAGGCTATATTCTACACTAATATAATAATTTTGAAAAAAAAAAAAAAACTTATAAACCGAAGCGAAGCGAGGGCGGGTCGCTAGTGTAAATATATTCCAGTAATCGTCACAACTTATTACAGAAAGTGTTGGGCCAAATCTGGGTCATTCCTTTCTGTTCTGGGTTTACTCGTTTCATACTATTTGCGTATAAGTTTTCCTTCCGCGTTTTCATTCCGTATTGTCCTCCAGATTAGCTTCCAGCTTGGCAGTCTATTGAAGATTCATTTTATTTCTACTTGGAAATATAATTACATAAATATGAATAGGTATTACGTTCGTGAAATATGAATTGCATACCAAGTTGTTACAGTAACAGTTTTGCGTTTTCCTGTAACATCCACAACGAGTACGAGTACATTAAATCTGCACATGCTGTGTGGGATATTAACTCGTAAACATTCAGTTACAAAGCGTGTGAAACGGTGTTCTCATAAACATACATAATTCCTGAACAATCGATCCAGTTTTTCTCTGATTTGTTTTACGTGGGCACATATTTTATTTATTCATTTAATTCTGTTAACTGAATAGTCACGTAATTCTGTAGACTGTTCAGAGGAGGGCTGCAAATATTCTAAAGATTTCGATTCCAATACTTTTTGTTTATATCTGTTAAATAATGCAAACACAAGTGATTGAGGTGTATATTATATCCACGACCAATTTCTTGAAATACATAGTCTCAGCTCTGAATCTGCTGAGGCATCAAATAAATAAAAATGAAACACCGATTGTTTACATTTTATAACTAGAGACGAATTAGAGAAAGAGAGATCTCCGATCAATACAGGTTTTAACGGATAAAATTATTAATTAAATCTAGATATCATCAGTTCAAATAATCAGTTGAAGATGTTTATTATCTTATGTTATCTGTAAATATTGATGATAAGATAAGCGACAGTCAAGTTCTAAAGTTTATTTATTTCTAGAAAAGAGTTAAGTGATTTATATTTATCTGCTTATCTTGTGTACTTCGCTATTTCTGAGAATAATAAGGCATATAATATAAGTCTCGAATTGTCGCTTTTGACACCGGTGTTACAAAGAGGCCTTCTTGTTAAATGGCTGCCTCCAGTCGAACATGGTCAAATTGAGACGATATGTCTCGATTCGAGCAGCGCTGAGACAGCAACGTATCGATATTGGTAAAGTAAGTGATTCTAAAAAGTATTAATGAGAAAGAAGTCACATCATTTATTTTTTGCGATATTAAGATATCCTAAGGTATCCTGCGCATTGCATTAAGACGTATAAAGACCGAGATAAATCTATATTATACATATACATACGTTAGAACTTATGTACAATTGATTACAGGGCGCAGTAGCGGACTAACCTAACGGCTAGGGTGGGCTGTAGCCCCGTACCTATCCCTCGAGGGGGCCCCGCCTTTTATAAATATTGTATAAAATGAGAAGGTTTTAAATTTAAAAAGCTAGTTTTGATTCCATAAAAGGGTTCCCGTTGCCCGCAAGATCTTATTCCGCCACTGACAGAGCGTTCTTTAAGAGCCCTGTAATTGTATCTAAATATTACTATGTAGCCTAAAAACGAATACGAATAATTAATAGAAGTATAAATAGTTCTGTAACAGAAGGGAATAATAGACTAAATTCAAGCTACGACAAACTCGGAAGAAGCTTGTCGTAGTTAATGAGCTTCCTCTTTTGTAAGTTTAAGTCGGGTTGGGAGAAAAGATGAGTTCTGATTCCTAGAAATTATTTACCAATATGATTTACAGAACTAAAGAATATGTCATTGTTTTGAAGAATTCTAAGACATTTGCGAGTAGAATAAGATAGGAAATCTTATTTTAACATTAATGTTCAAGCATGTAGCAAAGCTTTTTGTCAAATCTGTCTCTAAAGTAATTATATAGTATTGTAAGGTATTTATAACAGTTCTATAGCAGCGGATTAGTTTAATGTTTAAATAATTCAAATGTAATAATATTTTAGTGAGGTATAGAGGCTTATTTGCCTTTAGTAAGAAGTAATGATAAAACGTAGCCTAGACTGATGACAAAGAAAGTCACGGGTAGTAAGCTCGATGTCAGTGGTAACGACCGGGAATAATTTTGTTTCTCAGCACTGGGAACGTTTGGGAATTTTTTTTCCAGTCGTTGCCACTGGCGATGCAGATAGATGAAGCTGGCGGTGTTCTCTCTAAGTAATCGCGGCATGACTTGAACAAAATGATAACACGGCTGTATAGCAGATATCATTGACATGTTTAAGCACAATCGTCGTAATAACTATGGGTATCGACCTACATTCGCGATTATGGCTTTTATTGTGTCCTTGATAAGATACAATGTTAGCGGATTTTGTAATTAAATCAAATATATTAGAAAATGTTACAATTCGCGTGAACACACCGACTATTCTACGTTATCAGTTTTTTATTTTATATTTATTACCAGGAAAGGAGTGTATCTATAATAATGCAATACCAACTCTTCGCTTTTTGGTAATTAAATTGCCAGAGCACAAAGTTACTTTTTTTTTAATGTAATGAAGTTATATATTTTCCCGACTAAAGAAATGTTTTAAGTGAACGTGTATAATGAACAGTGCCTTTCCGTCCATTATGTAGGATTAGATGCGGTTTTAAAAACAAAGTTGATTTTTACCAATAAGTAAATAAAGAAAAAGAACATAATATGTATGTATGGTAATATAAAAAATAATATAATTATTAAAGATAATTTAAGCGAAGGATACATCTGATTTTATTACTGTTCCCAAAGCAAGCTCAATGATAATGATAAGCATGTTATTGCAGCATGATCTGGAACTTACCAATTGAATCATTCTTTTTAAGTCTTATATTACTACCATAAATTAATATTCTGCACTAGTCAAGGTTCGTCCGTCTGTTTACAAACGCAACAATACAAATAAGTTACTGGTAAATTAGTGTGACTCATTGTAGTATTAGGAATAGTCCGATTGAAACTATGAAAAAAAATGTACTTATTCTCAACACGATCGTTATGCATTTAACTTTTTATTAGTATCTAAACGTCTCACTATGTTTTTATTTACCTGTGGCCACAGAATAAATGACAAACTAATTTTGTACTTAGCACAACAAGGACTGTTTATCTCTGGTTGGCCTCGTTTACAACTTTTATACCTGGACTTTAGCCTTCCGGGAATCGTATCTCGATAGTGACTCAAATATTCTTTACGGTTCAATAGACGTTTGTTAGAAAATATGCCAACTGTTCTATAGTGATCACTATAAAATAGTTGGTAAGTTTGTATTGATAACTTTATTTTTTTTACTTTTTTTACCATATGTTAATTATATTATAAGAACGGAAGTTAAAAAAATATTTTGTATTTCATGATTCATGATGAGTGATACGAGTATATATGAACGAAATCAGTATATTATTATTCCGATTTAAGATTTTATAAATAGTATATACGAACACATTTGACAAAATATCTACACAAAATTTAAAAAGCTAATTTGAGAAATGTGTAACGATTTTTACAACGAGAAATACAACGAGAAACGTGAATGACTCTACTTTCACGATTTCACGTTCGCAACGAACCGCATGTGATAGTCACAGCTATAGAAGTATTCACATGTTTTACTTTATTTAATAAAAGATATTTATTCAACTGATTTTGATTGGAGTGTTCTTGGTATCTTACTGTGTTTTTACTCAGTAGGTACCTCTATCATACCTCTGTAGAAAATTTTACATCATGCCGTCATGTTCTTCGGTTGATAACCTCACATAACCTCCGTTTTAATGCTTGCAACGATTCGTTTCTAATGCAATAGAATTTTAATTAGGTATGTGATTTCTCTATCGAAAATGTATACTTATACGACTAAGGTTTTACCAGTTCTGATAAGATATTTAATTTCAATGCACACAGATGTAAGACGACGTCTCGGTAGAGGTCAAGTGGTAATTAATTATTTAACATTTTATACGTCGCATATAACGGTTTCTCATAAACAACTTCCTGCGTGAATTCTATTTAAGTGACAATGACAAGCTCCAACAAAATCAATTACAAATAATACGAGTACCTATGTATTAAGAGGAGTAGCTGCCACACAAGTTGGACACATTAACGATAGGTTAAATTAACTTACCACATAGTGCTGTTCCATATTCCTTCCAATGTGAACGAGTTTTGGCCGTCATTTTAATTAATATAATATATACTTTCTGACTAATTTTCAATTACTGGGAGTTTTGGAATGAGATTATCTTGAGTACTGCTATGTTAAATATAAAATATACTATATAACATAATTCGAATCCATAATTATAAATAGGTATTAACGATATATGGAAACTATCTAAATATCACAATATTATATATTCGATCTAAAATTAATTGTGGTTTTTAACAAAACGTTATAACCGATTAGGCTTCATTTTGGAAAGTTTATGTGTTATTGGCTTGTGAGCTCATATTGAGACAAAAAGGCACGCGCGAAATGTCGTGGTAACGCGACGGCGACGAGTGAGCAACTGAACGAGTCAACGAGTAGAACGAGTCGCACGAACGAACTAATCTTAGCGGACCGAGACGAATGGAATGAGGTAAAACTGCGCCGGCGCACGTTTTTGCTCCCTGTTTATCGGGGGCTTAGTTTGTCGGCCGTCGAGTAGTTCTTGTCAAGATAACAAGAAGGTTGATATCAGCGAGTGGCGGCGACAACGTGGAGCGCCGTGTGCGAACTTGTGATCGCGATGGTGGAACGACCGTGTCTTCGAACGATTGTGGAGACATTAGTATTTTTAGACAATATACGCAGACCAAAAATAATACTGACAATTGTTTGACCTGTGCATTACACTAGACTAGTTTTATTGGCACTCACTCACACATACGAATTATTAGGCAATGGGAATGACCTATCATTGACGCAGATGTGTCGTATGAAAAATCTGTAAATATCTCGCCAACTAATACTGACTATATTACTTCACTCACAGTGTAAATTGGCCGTTTTTGCAGCATCACGTGTAAAAGCTGGGCTATTCCAGTCTTGTTATATTGCTCAAAGTTCTTTCTCTACGGGAATAGGTATGTACAGGATGCGCAAACATTAAATCAATTTGCTTATATTATTTTTTAGGTTCTGGATGATTGAATCTGAAACGAAAGAGATTTTTTTGATAATGCGGAAGTCTGTACATGTTTTAGCAGAAGCTTGCCAAATTACAATCTGTCCGCAGAGGCCAAGTATATATACATCAAAAATAAAATCATTTCCTTAAAATTATTTATCAGCTAATTCTATTTTTATTTAAGAATCGCAATCGGTTTCGGTACGATGAAAAATTATTTACGGGGATTTCATTTTATTGAGTTTTAATAGAAAATGGAACGGCGTTTTTAATTTGGTATTAAAGCCATTGTAACTCATTTATATCTTATGCAAACAAACGGAAAGATAAATCTTATTTCCATGTTTGTTTAAAAAGATTAATTACATTGTTTTTACTGTGCAATGTCCCTAGTAACATGCCATCCCATAATTGTTTTTTATAGTCTTTTTATCTAACTCCTGAGGATTATGGCTATTTTGTAATCTATATGTTATCAAAATTATGTGGTTTCTGCGTAAATTTTCGCAACTTCTATTAGATCATCATACGAAGTATAAGTAACTTATATTTTACCGCCATGACTCAAATAAGTTTCACATATTTATGATGAATTTCACGTTTGATTCACATTCAATTGAGTATTGACACTACGAAAATTGATGTGGGAAACGAACACTCGCTGACAATGAAACTGTGCGACTGCAAGATTACAATAGTGGATGGTGGTAAATTGGCAATAGCTTTGCAATATGATTTGTTGCTAGCAATTTTGTCCACGTGGAATTATAATTCTTCTTTCTTCTTGTAGTACTATCTTTTAATGAAGATCGTATTGACTATCTGTACTTTAGAAACTGCAGCATTGAATAGTGACTGAGTGCTCATGTCGTCTACACCATTGCCTTTTCTCTGCCACACTATCGTATACAGGACTCCATAAGTCCACGAGATCCTTAGAATTCGTCGATTCATTTGGAAGACTTCTAGTTCCTTACACATGGCGTCTGTGAGTGGGTTTCGATTCGGAGAAAACCCAGAAGGCTAGCAATGCTTAGGAATTATGATATATAAGGATAAGTATATACTATATAATAAAGTCAATAGGAAATATAACTTATTTTTCCGTTAGCAGACATAATATGTAATATGTAATAAATTAATGTTTGGAATTGAAAACAAGTTATTAAATACTTTAAAAACAAATAATATATAATACTTAATAATGTTTATCTACGAGTATCAAACGATATTGAAAAAATAATGTCGTGAATCAAATTATTAACCAAATTTTTGTTGTTCACCAAATTACTCAAAGAACCAATCAATATAAACATTCAGTATAAGATGTAGAAGTTTAATGTTACTTGAGTTATGACTGGTTTCATTGATCGCGAGTGTATCTGTTATGAACCTAAGTTCTATTTTTAACTGAATGACGGTTCCGGTGAAGTTACAAAGAAAGAAAGGCTTTGAACGCCTAAAGTGTTTAAAATCTTCTTTTTGACCTTGCCATCTATTTACCTGTGAAAAACAACAATAATAAAAGATACAATTTTCCTTTTCAAATTTTATTGGAAGTTTTTTTGTAACAAATATTTTTTTCTCATAATAAAATATTCCAGCAATGTTCGAGTTGATAATGAACATTGTTTACTAGTTGATCATGAAACAATATCAATTTATCAACAAAGGTGCACGCCGTGTGTTTAGTCTCATATGATACTGTGTTGTAATGGTTGTGCAACTTTGTACATAATTTATTCACGGAACCTAATACCATGCGACGTACAGTAACTTCGTTGTTTTCAGGGAGAGATTCCAAGTGGAATTTGAATGTCCTCAAAAATTTGTACCCGTTTTATTAAGCAACAAATAACTACTCGTATGTTATGGACAATGTACGAGTATTCCGAATATGAAGGCAAAGTGCATGTGTTTTTCACACTGTCCTGTAGAACGTAGGAATGCAAACGTGTGATCAGCAGTTCAACGCGTGAAGTCGAACGCTCGTATATATACGTTTGCATGTGTGTTGTACACACACAGCTGGCATCTACATGCGTATGTCTTTTTTATAGAGGTTACACTCACACATATATACTGAAATGCGGTCGCTTATTTTCAACTCTACACGACTTTGTTGTCAGTACGTTTTTTCTGATATGTTTAAAAAGGAAGCGCAATAAGTAAGTAACCGTAACCAGCTCTTTTATCGTCCACCGCTGGACATGGGCCTCCTCACGCACATTATCTTGTGCACGAGGGATGTATGATGGCCTTAAAGCGCCACGCTGGCGAAGCGGGTTGACGAGTTAAGTCTTTTAGAGATGGTGTACTTAGTACCTCAGGTCCTGTGGTAGCAGCTTAGTCACTTTTTACAACACTACTTACCTTGAAGACTACCTAGAAATGTATTACGTTTACCAATTTAACTCACTTTCCCAATGTAAGTATGTGTTTCGGTAGGGAGTGAGATTTTTTTTAAGGAAGAAGGTGGAGGACGATCGTACAGACCACCTGGTGGTAAATGGATACTGTCGCCTATGGACATCCATAGTACATGCCAAATTAAGTCCAGAATTCCAAAAATTTACAGGCCGCCAGTTGCATCACCAAAGGTAGGATTTGAAGAAAGGTCTGGGATAATGGGGGGAGATGGGATGCGATGGGAATAGGCTCTCGCATATCTCATTCACTACCGAAACACGTACATATATTGGAGAATACGATAAAGATATGCGAAGAGTAAGAGGAGTATAATGGAATAAATGTGTCTCTGTAATCCATTAAAATTTTTGACTCCCATTTTACCAAGAACTATACTAGGTGTGTCTGATCCTTTCTCGAAGCCTGAACCCATAGATTCCATCTACGATACTGAGTTCAATGACTTAAAAAGAATCAGGAATCTTTTATGGAAATATGTATATATTTTTTGAGGTATTGACACATTTCTCATACATGGGTAATACAATACAGTACGGCTAGAAATATAATGCGCATAGGAATTTTCGCCCCGCTTCGGCAAAAATCGTATTTCCGAGCGATAACAGCTCTATAGAATTCCGTGACAAGAAGTGCACGTGTGCGGTTGGCGTCTACACTCAATGACAACTGGCCTAATAATCACCACGTTTTGTGATTCGGTTTTTGTCGGAAATACGAAGTGTGGCGAAGATTCCTATGCGCATTATATTTCTAGCCGTACTGTACATAAGGACTATGGGAAAAAGTGTCCCAAAAGCAACATGCACCAAAACATTTCAGATATACCTCAAATGAAAGTTTTTATTTTATAGATCTTTTAATGTTAAGGCCGTATTTGATGTATTTGACGATGGAGGGAAATTCCAAGTCCTTGTGGAGGTCGACATTGCGAAAGTACCATTGGGCAGCCACGGTCTTACGCACGAATATATTTTGGAGGGTTTGGAGTATTTTAATGTTGTAGGGGGCTGCGTGTGCAAAGGCAACGCTAGCGAAGGTCATTATGGGACGTGCGCATTCAGCTCATTTCTAAACAACATTTTAGAATGCTCAAAAAATTTATATATTTACAAGAAATGACTTAAAATTTGATTACAATTACGTTTAAGTCATGAGCGAAATGACATTAATCATGAGCAAAATCTGCGAATCATGAGCAAAATCCATATTATCAGACTTTGCTAAAGGTTTAGATACAGCCTGTATACAAGTCGATACAATAACCTATAGGCTTACATAATTTCTTGTTAACACATTCTAAGATAAAGAGAAACTTACTGCGAAATTGAAGACTAAATTATTTACTTACCCAAAAACAAATAGAATTAAAACTTGGGATTGTGTATAATTCAATTACTGTTATGATAGTACGTAATAAACATACAAAGTTAAAAATATCTTAATTAAGAGCATACGTTTTCACATGTTTTCGAGATAAATACTAGGAGATAGAGTGACCTAATGTATGATAAAACGCTATTTAAATATGTACAGCAGGTATATTTAGAAAACTACTAAAGTAATAGAAAAGCTCTGATGTTTCTTTAATATAAAGTAAAGTATATTATGTTATTTGATATATATCTATATATATAATAAAATTGTAACAGGCCGATGTCTGTACATTATAGATATTGGAAAAAAAAACTAATATGGGGGGGGGGGTCTTTATTAGAGCAACATAAGACAAAATAATAGTTTTTAGAAATTTTGTCTGTCTGTCTGTCTGTATGTTTGTACACGCATCACGCAAAAACTACTGCATGGAATTGAATGCAGTTTTCACCGATGTATTGCTAGAGGTCTGACTTAAAATATAGGCTCCATTTTACCCCAGGAATTAATCTTATTCCGATTGTTTTAAATTTAATAAACCGAAGCGAAGTGAGAGTTGGTCGCTAGTAGATAATAAATAAGAAAATTCGACTTTACATTAAGAACAGTTTGTGAAAAATTAAAGGGAAAGTACAATCCCAGGCCATCCCATCCATTCAGGATGGGATGGCCTGGGATTAGGTGGAATGGGATAAGATGCTATGGTTTGGCGTGTGTCGGGATAAGGTAGGAGTACAGAAAACTAACCATATTGTTCACAATAAAGGAGAAGAAGTTTAACCACTTCTAATATTATAGTTTACCGATATAGTTCACTTCCGTCACCAGATGGCGCTTTACATTAATGTAAATCACGCTATTGAGATTAGTGTCTCTTAGCCTAAGTATTTTTGATGATTTTGGAATGTGGGGTTTTTACAGACTCGTGATCCCGGGGTACCATCCCAGAGCAACACCCTAACTAAGGTAAGTTCCGTTCCATTCCTCCCACCGCTTTCCCGGCCTTAGTCCTTTCGAGCTAGACGGCACGGCACACACTTTTTGCTCCTGGCTGGAGCACCTACTGATCTCGCCCTAACTAAACTATACATCTGCGGTGACTCTGATGGCCACTAGAACCACAAAGATTTAGCCATTCCAAAAAAAAAATGCAATCCTGTTTCGTTCGAAGGGTTCAGTTGAGAGCGTCCGGTTGAGAGTTCAGTGGGTTCAGTACATACAGTTCGGTTTTTTAGTTCAGTTTTTATGGTAGTAGTGAAATAGTGTTCCTAGTTAGGGTACCTAATAAAACCCCTAAAATCAACGTGAACAAGGTCGCACTCAGTGGTAGTATGATATTATAAAAGAGATATTGATAATGTCTATGGCTAATGTCTATGACTTGTCATAATTAATGACGTTTGGAGGGGTTTAATGTTATTAATTGTTTAAAATCTAATCATTAAGCGAATTTATTTTGTCAAAACAGAACATATTGAATTTTATTGACCGCTTATCAAACCCTCCCAAGGTATGGCCCTCTCCAGATATATAAAAATATATACAGACAGAGATTACTTTTAGATTATAACTAAGGAAGAAAATTCAAAGAAGGGAGGAAGACGTTCCCTCGGGGTCGGTGTAAAATGGATGTTTTATTTCCCTATAATTGCGTTGAATTTCTTAAAATAGGATGAGATGTTTTAAAAATTAATACATACATTTAGATATTAGGAAGAAAAGAAATACGTAGAAGATATTCTTACGACAGAGCGGAGTCTTGTTTTATTTGATTTAAAAGATTAAATGTTTTCTAAAGAAAGTAAACTATTTTACAGGAGACTATTCTGCTCTCAAAATTCAAAATATCTGCATTCTGTTTCCTGACATAAAATGCTTCTCGTACTTAGATACACATATCGGCGTAAATCGTTTATACTTGCGTGTAACTACATATGCACAGTTCAAGCATAAACAGAATCGGTAAAAAGTTGTTGATGACGCCACACCGATAGAGGCAAAGTCAAAGAAATATAGATAGATAGATATATATTTTTTATAGATATAAATCAAAGAGACGCTTGATGCATTTTAATTATTGTAATAGGAAAATTTTCAAGAAATATTTGATTATTTTTTCTTTAGAAGTTTCCATTTTACATAAAGTATCGTCAATAATTCGCTTAAATACATACTCCGTTGCAGCTCATTATCAACTTATTCAATAGCGCCGACCGCAAATATAACGTTGTTGAACAATCCGATTCATTCAGTTAGAGAAACGTATATGAACTTGAAATCACAACATTAATTCATAATACGAACGCAAAAAGTTTGTTTTCGTGTGTACGGTCGGTCGGCCAACGCTATAGACGCCGTTTACGAGCGAGTCTCTTGCAGCGATTCCATCCTACTTTCGTCGAGTAAACTACACGACATAGTGATTATTCCGTCAGCGCCGTCAGCGTATCGCTATGACTCGCCGCGTATCAGCGACAAGTCGTTGCGACTATCTATTCAAATGACATACCGACGTGACATACCGTTCGGAGTGTAAACAGGCGCTAAGAAGCGCGTGTTGCTTTCAGATTCGTTAGCTAGTCTAGTATAGTGCTTTTAGCTAAGAAGCGCTTCTGTTTAGCGTTCATAAAAAAGCCTATTTTTAAACGAGCTTAATTTTAAATGTTTGTAGTTATTACGTATTCTATGACAGCGAAGGATTAAACGATGAATATTCAACAGCTATGAAAAAAATATTATATAGCTCGTATGTGGGTTACACTGAAAGTATTTAGAATCTCAAAAATTAAATCAGATATAAAGATGGAAGTTGCTTTATTGCTTTTCGAAGTATTCTTCGTGACAATCGATATCTATACTTTTTCATGCGACGAAACCATTGTGTGAAGCATTCAGCTCACCCTTCTTTAGGCACCTCTTGAACAGCCGTTTGGAAGGCCCTTACTGCCTCTTCAGCATTCGTAAAACGTATTCCTCTGGTTTATCCTTACTTTCATGGAATAAATAAAAATCACAGGACGCAAGGTCGGGATTGTATGGCGGATGACCCATTAACTCTTCCTTTACAGTACTCAAAAATTGCTTCTTATGTCTAGCGGAGTGAGCTGGAGCATAGTCGTGATGGAGGATCATTCTGCTTCGTGAGCGTCATTCTTTGACTTTTTCCAAAACAGAAGGCAACCTGTTCACAAACCAGTCCGCCGTTACTGTTCTTTTATTTTCTAAAGTTATAGTAGCAAAATGGCTCGATTTGCCAAAGAAGGAGGCAATCATTTTCTTTTCAGCACTCCGTCCTTTCTTCAATTTCCTCGACAACTCTTCGATAGGAAAAATCCACTGCGCAGGTAGTTTCAGGCTCATAGCAGTAGATCCAACTTTTACCACCTGTTACTGTATCAAAAACAGCATTTGATTAACCATTGTCGATATTTCAAGCATTTAAATGTAGCATTCAAGCATTTGGGTGGAGACACCATTCCACGCGGCAGTGTTTTTAAGCTTTGCTCAAATTATAAAGAATCCTTCCAGGACAAAGCTTCCTTACCCGTAGGTGATAGTGTAGCTGCTTCAATCACGAAGGGCACAGTTTTGATGATTTCTTCCATCGCCGCAGGCCGCCCTTCTCTAATGTTTTCACTGAGGAGGGTCAACGCCACCTTCTCTAGTCTAGGTGGTGTTGGGTGAGTACGATCACGTTTAAATTCACTGAATCAGTTTTAAACAGTGGCACTGGATGAGGCTTCATCAGTAAAGGCTAACTTAAGTTTTTCATGACTTTGTTTCTGGTTTAGACCGCAACGTAAGTCATAAAAAATAATTGAACGAAAATGATCTCTTGTTAAATTCATTTTGCGGCAAAAACTTAATTTTTTCAAATTGCCGCCAGAAATAAAAAAAACAAATGACAGCTTTGAATATTTAGTGGCGTTTGAAAACCAAAGAGTTCCATTTTCAAACTTCAAGTTTGTTTTTTTCTACCGTATTATACAGCAGCCAGTTTTAAGAACTTTTAGTTTGACCTATCGTACGAGTGAAATAAAGAAGAATATCTATCTATGAAAAGAACTATGAAAAGAAAAGAATATCTATGAAAAAGAAGAGTAAAGTCGATGATAGTATTATAAAGATTATCGGTATCGGTATTATAAAGATAGTATTATCGGTAGGTAAGTTACTAGGTATTTTAGGTAGTTTTACTGACATACGAGAATAAGTAATCAACAATTAACGTTGGTTTACATAAAAATAAAAATCAAATGTCATTTTAGCATAATAGATAATAAAAATATAATGTACAAAATGACTTCACAAGGTTTTACGCTCGTATCTTATTTATTTATTTTTGATTTCTTAATGGCAGGATGTGTTCAGATAAAAAAAAACTCATATTATTGTGTACAACGATTTTACAGCGTTTTAGTTATCTTTATTGTCATCATAAGTATTTATTTTTAATTTCGTAAAGGTAGAGCGTGTTCTGATAAAAAAAGATTGTTTTAAAAATAAAAAAAAACTACCTAGTCTCAACAAAATTTCTTTTTTTGATGACATTTTAATATTTGTGTACACAAAGTTTTAAAGGTTCAGAAATTAAATATTGATTCCAAAGTATTGAAACATGATTATACAGGTAATAATAATATTTTTTATAATACTGATGCTTTCATTTTGGAAATTTGGAATAATAAGTAAATATTGCGTCATTACAGTAGTTTAACATTTGAGATTTTCCTTATTTACCTTATCTAAATTACTAGACACTTCGGTTGGGTTGCATCAACCACGGTCACGACCTGACTGAAGAGGTCCACGTCGAGAGTTACAAGCAGTTTCATCAACTACCCGCATTTGGTCTTCATAGTCCGTAACATTGCGGCACACAACACTCGTAATATCAGAAGTAGCGTGAAACGAAAAATCGCAAGGTTTAATTTTATTAAATTTATTAATCACTGGATTCTATGTGGAGGAAAATTTGTATCCATCTTCTCGATTGAAATTACTATGTCTTATGGAATTTCGGAGAGGAGGAACACGAATGACCCACCTTCTCTACATGGATGACCTCAAGCTTTTCGCTCCCACAGCTAACAGACTGGGGGAACTGCTACAGATCACAGATAATTTTAGCAGCTCCATCAGAATGGTACTGAGGGTTGATAAGTGCGCGGTGATACGTGTGGATTGGGGACGGGTCGTTCATTCCGATGGAGTCGATGTCGGCTCCAATCTGCTAAGGACCCCTCTCCGTAAATGAAACATACCGGTATCTGAGCATGTCCGAATCGTTATCTCGCGGTGTGCATGAGAACTGATGATAATTTAGAACTAATGAGTGTCTTGTATATAGTACCAAGAGATGTAATGGGACGTTCCTTAGATGGATCCGCAGTAGCTTCATTTCTCGGAGCTAAATGAGTGACCTTTGTAGTTAAGAGGTCTGGGAGCGTCCAGTCCTCAAGGGCCCGCAGAATCTGTCGTGCGATGGTAGCATGGTATCGCAAGAACCCCTTAAGCCAGTAATACTGCAGTCCCTCCGGTCCCGGACTTTTCGTTTGGAGCCTTACGGACCGCAGTAGTTACGTCCTCTTCGGATTCGGCTTACGCGATTCATCGGTGCGATCTCGGCACATCCATCGGCACATCCTCGATAACTTGCATCCATGGGTCCTCTGAATGAGTGACAGATTGCGAACACAGGCTTCGCCAAAAAGCAACGATGTCAGCCTGCGTCGGTCTCAGGCTTGCTACATTGTTTCCGGGACTCTATAAGTTCTTATAGAACTTCTTTTGGTCACTCATGAATAGGCTATTCTGTTGATATCTCTTTACTCTTTGAGTATCGCTATATTCGCTTCCCCCAAGAAGCGATCTTCTGCTACAGGTCTTCGATGTGCTCCGTCAGTTTTCGGGTGAAATCCGTATCGGACATGTTAATGTACCCCCCAGAGAACACTCCCCTAACAAAGCCTGACCTTCATATTATGTATAAAATACCTGTATTTTATACATCATATTATGTATACCCTTCATATTATGTATATACCTTCATATAAATACCTTCATATTATGTATACCCTCTTCATATTACCTGACACGAAGCTGGTCAGTTTGCCGATGAGGAACCTGGCCTTGGTGATACGGCGTTCAATTCTTTGCCGGGCTAGTACATCACTATTCCAGTGAGTAGTGTGTCCAGATCCCGGCATTCAGACGCCACCGTCTAAATGTCAAGGACTAAATGTAATCAGCTATAACAATGCCAAGTTTCATTACAATCCCTTCGGTGGCTTTTGCGTGATACGCGTTCATGTCGATAATATTTCCAAAATATGTTGTTTTGGGCTCTGTATCTTTTGTAGTTACGTTAAATTTAAGTCTTTTTTTTTTTAAGGAACCGTTACGCATTTGCTACAATTTTATTATATTTATAGATAATGCATATGATTATCACGAAATTATTTCAAATCTTGATTACAGTAAATACCTAATAACATTTTTGTCACTCAATTCTTTATCACGCTGAATTTTGAGCTGATTCCTGCTATTTGCTTTATCTGTTTCATCTCCATCTTATATCTTCATCTTCTGCTGTTTCTTTTATAAAAAAAGCTTAATAATGCAGATTCTGTTTTAGTGCAGATGCCACGATCTCCATTCTATATCTTTATGTTAATCTTCTGTTTCATCATACAGAATATATTTATTATGCAGTTGCCACGATCTTTCTTGAAAAATGTTGTATAGGTAATAGACGTATTTTTTATATTGTCTGAGGAAAGTGACGTCTAAAAAAGATTATACTATTTTTTATTGCTTTATAGAGGGTTAAATAAAAATACCTGTATCCCCTTAACGCTAAATATTTCTTTGATGAAGAAACTAACAACTTATTCTACGACATTTTAAAATTCAAAAATCAGATGGTTGAATATACCTACTTCTGTTTAAACACAATCTTGTAACAACGAAACTTTAATTAAGAAAATCTTAACACTAAAGTACACAATAAGATTCCTTTGCTCAGATAAGACTACCTTGAAATGTACTGCATTTCCTACTTTGCCAATGTACATACGTGTTTCGGTAGTGAGTGAAATATGCCAGAGTGCATCCATTCGCATGTATCGTGGATGTCAATGGGCAACAGTATACATTTTCCATCAGGTGGACTGAAAGTATGCCGCCTTACTTCGATAAAAAAAAAACTGCGTTTATTATTATGACCTTGACGGCTAGATCAACTGAATTATTTATGCCCTTTGTTGCACTTTATATAATGCTGTTATGTAATAACTTGCATTGTTATATCATTTGTTCAATAAGGGCTTGATAATGTAGCGAGGCTTTTATAAAAAAAAATATAGAAAGTAGTTGGCAGATTACTTATGCTGTAGGTACCTATATGCTGAAGGTATGTACCTAATATCCGATATTTTACGGGATGTTTACAATTCACCACTGTTTATTCATATGTACAAATGCCCTGGTTGATTCAAAAAAGTAATACTAAAATATTACTCGAAAAACTATTACTGGAATCTAATTTTATACATAATTATACCTACGTGTTAAATTAAGATGTACATGTACTTACTCTTACGAGTATTATGTAATACAAATATCAATGTAAAATATAGTAGATATGTAAGTGTAAGTGTAAATATGTAAGTGCGTAGATGCGCAGAAGTATATATTTTGTTTACAATAAACATCGGATGACACACTATGATACCATGTCGCGTTCGAAGAAATTTCTACTTTATTCAACAAACAACAACAACAATTTCCTTCCTATTTCTAATGCATCAACTGTTTTATTACGTACCTATCTAATAAGATAGGTACCTATCAGTGTATCTATATGACTGCCGGCTGGACACTTGCAGGCCCACCGGCAGAGATGTTGGGGTCCGATACTCTGATTCTCATGTGCGCTCTCCTGGCCTCCTGCTCCCTAGTTTTAGGGCTGGTGGTGTATGTAGCAGGTCCGGAAATAAAAGATCAACATTTCGTAATAAAAATATGTTATTGGTAATTAGGTACGTAGTCTTATAACCCCTAAAGTTCGGAGCCCTGTGCAGCTGTACCCGTAGTCCTTTCATATCGCCGTGCCTGGGCACCTATGCCATCCGAAATCCTGAAAGCCTCATTCAATTGCGAGAAGGGTTCTGCCCTTCTCGCAATTGAAATGAGAAGTCTGCTTCTCCTTTACATTGCGAGGTTATTTAGGATAATAAATCCCAATTTAAATTAATTTATTTGTAGAACATAGGCGTTATCTCGAGGATTGTGAAAATTCTCTATCCTCTAAGTCTGGCTAAGTGGATATCCTAGTCATATCTATTCTCGACTCTCTTTCGTGAGGTCGTGATTTCATTCAAACCCTGGCTAGTACCACTGAGTTACTACTTAGTACGGATCAAATTATTAAATGAATTATAATTGATGTTGAAAATGATGAATGAATTAAAACAATGATCAACGATGAAACGGCTCAATGATGAAAACAAAAATTAAATGCGGAATTTACAAACAAATGAGGGTATATGTGTCCACCAAATCGTGGTGGTTCTGCGTGGTGGGTGATGAACCGAAATATCCTTGTGATTATTTATAAGGGGAGGCCTGTGCTCTGTGATGGTATGTTATAACTTATAAGTTGATACGCAAAATACTCAAAGAATACGCAAAAACATCCTTACTCGATGAATGGAATTTTTACTTGGAATGAGAGAAAAAAACCCTAATATTTCTTCTTAATTTTCCTAATATTGCTGTAGGATTGCAGCATGCGTCGTCCCCCTCAATTATTATTATTTGCATTAAAATTATTTACATTGTTGAAAATTATGAGCATGTTTGTACTGCATTAATGTTGAATTTGTGAAAACATTTGTAATTGCACGGCGACAGAGGTAGATTATAATGAGAGATGTTGAATATCACATTTGTTGTCGATGCTCTTGGAAAATAAAGATTTGATTTTATTTGGAAGAAGCCAAGGACTACGTTTAGTTCGGTACTTAAACTATTTTCTGTAATAACAAAAAAATACATCCGCAGCACAGTTGAAATTCAGTACATACAGTTCGTGTGAATACAGGTAAAAAGTATACAATAACATTGTTAATAACGAAACAATAAAATATATTGTAACAACAATATTTAATTAAACTATATTTTCTATACACTTCAAGACGGTTATAAAGTATAATATTATTATAGCTAAATCGCACCTAAAATTGTATGGTAGGCATTCCAAATATTTTTATATCACTACTTTGGACCTTACGAATGAGTTTAGATACATATTTACATAGTAAAATTTAATTTATAATTATATTTAATAACCTTCTATATTTTTCGCTACAGTTAGTTGTAGTTAAACTACACCAAACCCCAGTGTCTGTACAGCATCCAATCGTGCATTCGTACGATTATATACCTTTTGTAGTTGTGTTATATTCGAAAGTGAATTATTAGTTATATCTCACTGGGTTGCTATGGCAACGTCGCCAGCAATGTCGCTACTCTTGGCAACTATAATTATATACTACACTAGCTGTGCCCGGCATGCGTTGCATGCTCGACAATAACTATTCTCGTCATATATATAATATAATTACACAAAACAATATTAAACTATATGTATAAACCCTACTCTTGAATCACTCTATCTATTGATGAAAACCGCATTAAAATCCGTTGCGTAGTTTAAGAGATCTAAACGTACATACAGAGGGACAGACGGCGGGAAGCGACTTTGTTTTATACTATGTACGGAAGATATAGATTATTATTATATTATGTTTCGTTTCTCGACATCTGTGGTCGGTATTTTCTGTTCCTTCCGCTCCGAGTCGCCCAAGGAAGAGAAGGTTCGGTACTTGTTTTGTACTGGTCTCGACTGCTTTGAGTCTGATATTGAATTGTCAAAATAGTAGAGTAAAAGAAAACAAACCAGTTAGTGTATGAAGCTATAGGGAATATGCAAATCGAATTATTTTGTTCGGTTATGTAAATATAATGAAATTTAGGGACTGTTTTTTTTTCATTTATTTTGTTTTTTGCTATGATTTTAATTCAAAATACAAAATATTTTAATTCAAAATTTCGATTGCTTAACGAAACCAGCAAACCGAAGGTGAAGGGATCCTATTGGGCAAGACCTTGTCATGACGTAAGATGATATCAGGAGTAGTAGTCGTTGTATTATAATTTGTGATTGTGATACTAGTTTCCTCATTTATTTTTCATCAAGATTTGTAAAATCGGAAATAATATTTACAAAAAAAAAAACACTACAAACATCTGTAACAATGACCGAGAGAGGTTTTGTCCAAGGACAATCATATAATTTACCGAAAATGAACGCATTTATGATGACTAATTATTTCATAAAAAATCCTCCCTACATCTGCAGATATCAAACGAGTAAAAGATTCAAGGTAAAGAATTGATTATGTTTCTATCATAAGGTTCATGTGATAGTAATTAATTTGTTTCTATTACTAGCGTGATTTGCATGTGCAATTAAAAATATAGACACTTCTGTGGTTAAGGCTAGAATATCAAAATAAAAAAAACAGCTAAGATTGCGATTGAGGATATCATGTTACTTAAAACACGCGGAGATGGCGACTAGCGACTGTTTGAATTTTATTAGATGATACTGATTATTCAAATTATTGTTTTTATAATTGTATTATATATATATATATATATATATATATATATATATATATATATATATATATATAATACAATATATATATATATATATATATATATACAATATATATATTTAATCTGGCCATAAATACCGTGACAAGGAAGGCAAATATATAAATTACGTTTGTATTTTTCTCATTTCGGCGCCAATCATTATCAAATATTTTACTAATATTAAAATGAAGTTGTGATAACGAAAACCGTATTACTGTAATTGGGTTACACAAAGTAGGCATGAAGTCAAATGCAATTTTTAAAAGTCTCCATCAGTTTGGTATTAGCCGCAGTTTGTGTGCCGGGCTATTTGCAGGTACATTGAAACGTCCACTGTTTGTGACAGAAAAAGGTCTAGCCGTCCACGCACTATTCGTACTAAACAGACGATTGAAGCTGTGAAGGAGAGAATCCGAAGAAATCCTGTACGGAAGCAAAAGATTTTATCCCAAGAGATGAATATACCACCCAGAACCATGTCACGTATTTTAAAAGATGAATCAGGACTTGCTGCCTCAAAAGACGTACTGGTCATTTCTTAACTAATAATGTAAAGAAAAATAGGGCTGATAAATCAAAATAACTTCTTCGGCTCACAGCTCACAGACAAATCTTATTTACGGAGGAGGAAATGTTCACCATTGAAGAACATTTTAACAAATAGAATAATCAAGTTTATGCTCATAGCTCTAGAGAAGCCACTCAATTGGTCAATAGGGTTCAACCGGGCCATTATACGGCTTCAGTGATGGTTTGGTGGGGTGTTAGCTATCAAGGAGTGACTGAACCATATTTTTGTGTAAAAGGTATTAAAACGTCCGCTTAAGTGTGTCAAGATACGATCCATAATGGTCTTTTCAACAAGACTCCGCATCAGGTCATAAGGCTCGCTCGACACAAGCGTGGCTAGAAAGGAATATTTACGACTTCAATAAAGTTGAAGACTGGCCGTCATCTAGTCCGGATCTAAATCCGCTAGAATACGATTTATGGTCTGTTTTAGAGAGCATGGCATGCTGTAAACGCCATGATAATATTGAATCTAAATCATTCCATAAAGGTAGCAGTTGCCAATTTTCTCATGTAAAGGATGCGTGCGTGTTTCAATCGAAAATTGACCACAACGTTTGAACGATTATATAAAAGCAAATGGTGAGCATTTCGAATGAATTATATTTTTAAAATGCTCATCTGTTTCTTTATAAAATAACACAATTTCTCGAATGAAATGACAATGTAAAAATACACCATACATTCCTCGTGTGGCACAATGTGCATGAGGGTTTCTCTCAAAAAAGAGTTACGTTTACGGTTATTACGATATGAATAATATAGATATTATTTATGCAGTTTAACAAGAAGTTATCCTGAAATTGTAACGGTCAACCTATGATCAATATTTGCAAATTATCGAAGGTCCTATCGTAGAATTGGCCCAAAAGCAACTTTGTGTACTAAGAAAGGTTTTTCGTAAATAAGGTTGAAATTACGTTTTACGCGTAATCACCTCAAGGCACTACTGGCAGAGAGCTTTGACTTTCTTTCGACTCCCCAAGTGTAAACATGAGGGTTATTAATTGTTTACGGCATAATATAAACAACATCATAAGTGACCCAATATTCTTTAATTAATTACGCAAGACGGTTGCGGCAGCAATTGCGCTCAGCAAGCGTAGATACACAATGTCAATTGGGCCTAATTCTCAGTTAGGTACAAATATTTACTAGTAGGTACTTATCATTACTGTTAATGTACGTTCTTTCCTCTGTACGAATTTCTTATATTGTAGATGGGTTCAAGAAAATCTTGATAAAGAACTCTTAAACTACAGCGACGAGGAAATCTTTAACTTTTACTTATGGAAAATTATTTGAACTATATAAGCATACTCGTAATATTATCAACTACGATTTTTAAAGACTTATTTGTCTGCTGAACAAAATAACTTCATTGATTAAATGCGCAATGGAAGACTTAACAACTAAATATCAGATTTACCATTATGATATTAACATTTATAAATAGTATTCGCATTATTATTAATAAAATAAGTACATACACCTAACTAACTGAACCCGACACCCAAGACTAAGGCACACCCCTTTGTTATAAGCTCAACATGATGTAATGGTGTTTAGGTATGAGCTAATACATAATTTGGTTTAGGTATCACATTATATCTAAAAACAAAACCTATGGGCTGCGCCTGACCAACCACAAACCAAATCGAATTTTATGGCACCAAGATGTTTTCTGTATATGCAAATATAAATGTGTAAAACATACAATAAACAAATAACGTATAAATAAATAATAGATTAATTCCTTCAGAAATACGTAATAAAATATGTAATTTACAATATATTTTTGACGTACCTATCAAATACTGAAATTTACTCAGTGTTAACAGTAGGTACGTATAATAAATTATTATTATTAATAATGTAACAACCACACTCTATAAAATACAAATTTAAATCTCATCTACTCTGGTATTAATAATTAATATTACATAATTCTTAATTGTATCTGATAGTATCAACGTGAACATACTCGTACACCTAATAGGGCAATGACTTGTACTTCACCGACACAACTATGAAATGACAATGATTAATGATTATAAAATTAGTAAAATAATTCAAGAAACTTCTTTATAATATTCATTGGTAACAGTTATAATTGCCTACAACGATAACAATAAATTTATAAGTAGCGGTTGCAACACACGTCTGGACGTATATTGTTAATAAGTACTAAAATAGAATATTATTCTGTTTCAGTAAACAAAAGGACATTATTATTAAAGTGAATTACATCATATTAATATTGCAATTTGTTTACATAAGTAGCTTATGTTTAATTTTATCTAGTTTCTTTATAATGAAGATAGTGTTGTCAGAGATTGATCCTCACGCTACCCATGTTATCGCTACGTTTTTCAAACAAAACCTTTTCATTTGAATATAATTTTTCTTGTATAGCGGCAAATGACTGTCCCTTTGTCTCTGGAAGTAATATTAATATAAATATGACACCGGCCACAGACAGACAACCGAAGCCCCAAAATGCAACATAGTTACCTAAACTGTCTGCAATAACTTGGTATAATTTCGTAACAGCGAACGTCATGAGAGCCACAAATATTTGAATAACGCACGTGGCTTTAGCCTTAATATTTGTAGGGAATATTTCCGAAGTTATAGCAAAAGGTACAGTAGCTAAACCTATAGTGTAAGAAAATATAAATATAGGTATCACAATGATAGGAATGAATCTTATACTAACGACATATTCACTATTTTCATATTTGATGAAAAAGTATGCACCTATAATTATGTTGGCTAGAGCGACGCCGCAAGCCGATACTAGGAGAAGTGGTTTTCTTCCTAAACGGTCCACTAACTGCGAGGAGATGGCAGAGGTCAGTAATTGCACCGTGCCAAACAAAATGCACGATTCTTTAGCACCTAACCCTCCTTCCGCGGCCCCGAATATCTGTTGAGCGTAGGATATTATGGCGGTACTTCCGCAGAACTGCTGCGTGAAGTATATTCCAAGGAGAATTATGAGGCCTTTCTTATTACCTCCTATTATTAATAGATCTTTCCATCGACTTTTTTCTTTCATATTCTCATTGACTAATTGAGCCATACTTTCCAGTTCTCCTCTAATGTATCCTCTACCGCGAAGCTGTTTTAAGGATGATTCGGCTCGTTCTGGCTGTCCTGATTTAAGGTGGTAGTATGGAGATTCCGGCATTGCACTGAACGTTACCACGAATAAGATTGGTATTGAGATGTTGAAGCTTGCTAGTCCCAACATGGATACGTAGGGTCCGATGCAATACTGTGACAGGATCCCGAACTGTAAGATAATAAATAAAGTTGTTAGTAAGAAAAGATATGCTTGAAAGTGTGTACGAGGTGAATCAAAAACCTCTTCGTTACTTTCCCTTTCTATCTGTAATTAATTTCGGCCATCTTTTAGGAAAGACATCGAAATTGAAGTACTTGGTCATTAAAATAAGTTCAATTAAAATATTTATTTTGCATATCTCTGAATGCAAACCGCACACGTACCCTGATTATTTCCACTTAAGTTTTAAGGTCTATTCAATCCGCACTGGGCGGCAAAAAATACTCTAGAGATTTACTAGGTGAGGCTTGTGCCTTGGCGCCCAATGTCAACGATGTGTACGAAGCAAACACCGTAAACGAACGCACGGTGCGTTTTTGATTTGATCGTTTTCGTTTTGGAAAATCCGACCTCAAGAATAAACCTCGTGGATGACTAGAGATTAAAGTCCATAATAACGAATTGAAAGCAATAGTGGAAGTGGATTCATCTCAAACCACTACTGCAAGGCAGCTGCAGCCTTCGTTGTACGTGACAAAACGATATTGATTCATTTGCGTCAAATCGGGAAAGTGAAGATGCTCGGTAACTGGGTACCGTATGAGTTTAATGAAATTCAACTGAAAACTCGCGTCGAAGCTGGCCTTACTTTGCTGAACCGGCTCAAAATTGAAGGGATTCTGAATGGTATTGTTACTTGTGATGAGAAGTGGATCCTGTATGATAATGGTAAACGTTCGTCACAATGGTTGAACCCAGGAGACACAGCTAAACAATGTCTCAAACGTAAGCTGAGTCAAAAGAAGCTCATGATGACTGCATTGTGGTCCTGTGCTCGTATTATCCATTACAGCTTCTAGAGATTTGGCACAACAATTAATGCAGATGTGTACTGTGAAGAACTGCAAACGATGATGGACTCTCCGTCACCTACCGAACTCGTCAGAATGTGCCCCTACTGATTTTCATTTTTTTCGGAATTCTGATAACTTTTTACAGGAAAAAAATTAACTCCGATGAGGCAGTGAAGTACGCCTTCAGAGAATTCATAGATTCCCGTCCCCCGGAATTCTATAGCAGAGTCATCAATCAACTCCCATTAAAGTGGCAAGAATGCATTGATAATAATGGACAACACTTCGACTAATTAAATATATGATTTTCATGCCAAAAATTTATCTGATAAGAATCCACGGGAAATTCAAGAGCGTCATATGCATCCCATAATATGCATGTGTATACAAAATCATTCGCAAATAATTGATGCCTTAAAGGCTTCTTTAATGAAATCGAGGCCGATTTATGCGATAGAGTCATCGAAAATTTGAGCTCTAGAATGCGCACGCAACCGATATCGTATTCCATCATTAATGCTATCAATTGACCTTCTAAATAAAAATAAAATATAACGGTATAGATTATACAATTTGTTTTATTTATATTTCAAACACTTATTGAAATATAAATAAACTAATAGAGCGCACTTATTGAAAGACCCTTTATATGTAAAGAAAATGTTATTTTCATATAAATTTCGTCTCGTCATCGCGTACATCGCTTAGACGTAATATTTATAGCTAATTGAAACAATAGAGTTTAATGTAATTAAATGTTTCTTAGTAAAACAATATGTACAAGTCAATATTGGCCACACTTCGGCTTTTAGCTGCAACACATATACAGCAAATACGCAAATAATCCATCTCACCTTCGACATGACAGTGATAAGCGTGGCCATGGCACCACGTACTTCATCCGAGGCAATCTCGCCGAGGTACATAGGCGCTGCTGTGTACGCGATGCCGTAGCCTAGGCCCGAGATAAGGCGCGACGCGTAGATGGTGGGAACGTTGCCGGCGAACATGACAAGGATCCATCCGATGATGTACGGCACGGCGGCAAGGAGCAAGGTCTTCTTGGTGCCGATCCTGTCGGCGAGGTAGGAAGCCGGGATGGGACTTGCAGCTGAAAATGTTATTTATACGATTTACAGTAACTGGTTAACAGTAGTTGAGAGACTCAGGTTGATGGTACAAACTCTCTCATTATCGTTTCGTGCCCTAACTATTGTTTATCAATTTTCTGTGAAAACGGTTTGTGTATGATATTCACACGTGAAATTTGCTTATCTAACACTATACATTGAAAAGTATTTGCTGGAATTATTTATAACAATGAGGTGTAGCAACATATATACTTATTAGTACTAATCTATATTTATATATTAAAAGTATATTTTAATGTATAAAATATTATTGAAAACACCAAAGTTACGTTACATACGTTCAACCACATTATCATGGCGTTGATAATAAAATCAGTCAACAAAGTAGATGGACTTCAATTATTTGCGATAATATATTTTTAACTCGCTTTGATGTTAGGTACTACTCGTAAGTTAACATAGTTTTGAGATAAAAGGTAATATAATGCTTGAACTAATTGTAAAAGTGACTTAAAATCTAAGTGGAATAAATAGGAACAAATATTTATTAATAAACGAACGTGAAGTCGTATTTTCCTGTTAATGTTATTGACAAACGGCCTTATGGTAATAATTTGTCGTTGTACTTCTGAAATTAAAAAGCGATAATACCTATGTACTTTTGAAGTTAAGAGCGCGGTAAGAGAGGACTTTATTAAGTCATTTTATCAGGTAACAATAACCTATTACTTTAGATTACCTAAGCACTACTACGTAACAATAATAACCAATCCAGGAAATAATTATACTTTTTGTAACTAGTTTGAATACGAATGTGCAGTGCAGTGGTTTCGACCTCCAAATAGTGAGTCCAAATATAAAATTTAGGCAGTATCCTTATAACGTAAAAAAATAGTATTATAAGAAAAAATTCTCGAAATACAATCCTTAAAGGGATGAAAAAAGTTTATATGAAAAAAAAATCAACTTGGAACTTCATAAAAATTAAATATTCTATAATACAAATAATTTGCAATACAAAATGTGTACAAAACGCGACAGTTTAAAAGTTATATTGCATGCTCGTCTGCCGCCTCTTAATACATATATAAGTATATATTTACCAGAACACAGTATCATAAGGGAGACAATCCATGAGCTCTGGTCGGCGGAGATCTCTATTGGCGAGTCTGGTGCCAGAAGAATTGGGAGCGTGGGTGACGTCCAGCCTACTGTTGTTCCCGCCGCCGCCGTGATCAGAGTCGCTGAAAAATTATATGATACCATGAACAAAAAGTAATTTAAAACTAGCGCACTATTAGGCACACATTTTTCTTTGCCGCATCCGTACCTGTGTATACCTGACACTACATACACTAACTGTGTATAAGGTAATTACGTACGAGGTCCCCTAGACGATCAATTATATTATGCAGTTTTAAGGATTGAGCAATCTTTTTGATTGTAGTTTGGGTGCAAGGCGGGATTCAATAATATTATGCAATTTTATTATTGTTCAATTTTATTGTAAGTTTAGAGGCCGCCTTATGTTTTCAACAAGAATTTTTCTGACATTGACATATTTCACCTGTCAAAAATGACCTTAAAAACATGTATTGCTCTCCCTACATTAATTAAAAACGAATTAATCTTACTGCACAACTCGCACACAACAATAATTCGTCTTACATACTACATTCGATCGTCGTATTGAAGCATACTACTCACATTATCACACGCATACTCAAATGACACACACTGCTTACCTATCACACAAACCACACTCACCTTTTACACATTACCCTACCATCAGCCTATATCTCTCCACTGCTGGATATAGGTCTCTCTCAAAACTTGCCACCATACACCATCCTCGGCTCTTCTCATCTAACTACCACCGGCGAACTTCTTCGTTGCCGGTGGACGTGGCCAGAGGGCGTCTCACAGTGCGCTTCCCAGTACGTGCCCTCCATTCGTCTACCTCATCGGTTATCGGTCCTGCGGTAAATATGACCTGCTCACTGCCACCTTTACACATTATTCTCAATTAATTATTAACCCTCCATACACATTAATAAGATCAATTCATAAATTTATTAGTTCTTAGAATTACCTGTTTAAATATCTAACTATGTTATTTATACGCAATAGCTCTGAACTTTTTAAAATAAAAAATAAATAATTTATGGATTTTTAAATCTTGCTAAATCGATTTATTTATGCCAATTAAACGATCCGAAAAGTCTGTTCAAATAGACGGAGACTATATTGAAAAATAAAAATAGTTTCATGAATTTGAGTGTATTTTTTCTTTGTCAGACCGGAAACTTTTGGACGTCTCCTCGTACTTTAACTTACAGAGATTTTATTTTATAGAGATTTTGTCCGTATTATGGTGCACCATTTTATGAATGCCATAAAATAATAGTACGTACACCTAAGCTAATCAATTTTTACTCGATTTTGTATGCCGATTATACTCGTATCACAGAAATCTAATTACGTTTTTCTTATAACAACGCCGCTGTGACCAATGTGAATTTATGAAATATTTGCATTAGAAAATGAGTCGCATATTATGTAGGATATGAAATGAACTTCATTTACATGATAGAGTAATTTGTAAACACTGTCTGTAAGTACCTACTTTTAATATCTAAATACCTATAAAGTATATTAGTAATGTTATACACAGACGCCAACTTTTCTTTTTATTCGTGGCATTAATTAAGCAAGTTCGCAGCAACCGTGTGTTGTTGCAACTACTGAAAGGTATTTTTCATATAGAATAATCATTACTTATTCATTTTATGTACTTTGAGACCATAAAACAAAATTACAGCCTCATTAGAAAAAAATAGCCTTTATTATTTTTAGTAACCCAGTGTTGAGTAAACAAAAGTTAAGTCCCCCTCAAAAAAAAAAAACAACATAATAGACATCCAGTTCATATAAAAAGATACACAACTAGTGTTGTAAAAATACCACTCCTCGTTCGAGCGCTGAGTGAGCGCTGAGTGAGCGCTACTAAACTTCTAAAATTCGAGTAAACTTTTATAATCTTTGATGTTCTTTGACCCTTGAAGTTAAATAATTAAGGTTCTTAAAGTTCATAAGCGCTGATTTAGCTTCTACCAAAGAACCTTACTTGCAATGGTGTCTGCTAGTTTAGAACATACGGAAGTGAAATAACATAGGGAGGAGGAACGAACATTGTAAACGGTAGATAAACGTGACACTTATTGCAAATAATGACATAAGGTAACTAAAGTGGAAAATTCAACTATTGTCTAGAAGAATAACATTTACCGTGTTGCAATTGAGTTAGATATTTCCTTCATTGTTGCGCAAATAATTGTGTTTAGAATAACAATTGTTTTACTTATCGTTAGCATTAATACTAGTATCTAATACCAGGTTAATGAGTAAACAAGGAGTTACATATGTGACATTGTTTTTTTTTTCGGAATTGCTAAACTCTTGTTACCCTAATGGTCTTTCAAGAGTCATCGGACATGTATAGGTGAGGGCGAGCGCAGATGGCGCTCAGCCAGGAGCAAAGAGCGTGTGCAGCACCGAGCCTAGGGGCTCTCCCGCCAGTAGACCGGCGGAAGGAACGGACCTCGGCTTAGGTGAGAAGCGCCCAGGCACGTGCCGATACCTGGTAAAAGTGTTGACTGAAGGCCGGTAAATGTGACATTGTCTGGGAAAAGGGACCCCTGAAAGCGCGTTTGCATGTTTGTTTCTCTTTTACTCACCATCTCGTCGTGTTCCTTCGGAATACGAAGAAGCTTTTTAAAAAATTTGCGGGTTTCCTCACGATCCTTTCCTTCCGTGCTGAATTAGTGATAATTGGAATATCCGTAGAAACTCGTGGTTTGGGTCGGGGTTCGAACACACGAATGTAATTCGAGAATAGTATAATATCTAGAATATTTTATTGATTTTGTTATAAAAATACAAATCTATAAATATGAAGAGAAATGTCCTGATCCCGACTGACTCATTAACACTGAGCCGAAAGCGCTAAAGTTTGAAGTATGAAATTTTAATTTGGGCAGTAGCTTTCGGTTATGATGTAAAGACTGTAAAAGGATTTCTCGGAAATCAACACCTAAAGGGGTGAAACGAGAGTCAAACTTTGTATGGAAGAATATTATTGGGTAGTTTGCTTGAAACTTGATATAAACATTCTACAATAACAAAATAATTAAACGTGTGTTTATGAGTGTTGTACGGAGTCACAAAGGTAATTAAATTCAAGCGACGCAGCCGTGGTCAGTACCTAGTTATTTATATTATCGACTATAGTGTACATAGTCGATGGTTATCATCCGTTATAAAATCTATTTAGTTTCCCAATAGAGAAACAAGATGTACCTACTGTGTTAATATATACATACTCGTACAATGCAGTTTTAACGAGTGCATACCAATTAATTTATTTTCGCTTAATATGTTCAACTAATTGGCTTTATTAAATTATTTATCAATCTGCGACAAACAGCATTTGCATCACTTTAATTATGGAAATTTACCAATACAAACAACATGTAAAAATAGAAGAAGCAAAAATATACAAGGGGAGAGCGCGTGCAGTGCCCCACAGTTAACTGGGCACAGGCGACTGGCTGAGTTACCTCTTTGTTACAAAAGACCGCCATGAAACCTACTGACGCGATTCAGATGTGAGTGCGATTAACCAGAGACATCGACCGGTGTCCATTTTCTTCAGCAACGCATTCGGTCGAGAGTACATAAGGACAGTTTCTCAACCTATATATTCCTTACTCACCAACCCATCCAATCTCATCGAGTAGGTTTTATAATGGGATAAGGGAATCTCTTATTCTATTATATTCCTTATTCCCATTCCCATCCAATCCTGTACTATCTCGTTGAATAGAGGGATACTGCATAAAGGAAACCCCTTAACCTATCATACTTTGTTCGCCTCATTCCATTCCACCAAGTAAGAACGAGGAAAGAAAATTGTGTGCCACTACTTTCCGGAATATGAAAAACAAATATGGGTAGTTGAAAATACTGCTCGCAGCTCTATGTGGTCCCACTTCTCCAGTCGGCACATGACTGTAGTTGGTGTGACCCAGCCGAAACCTCATCTATCTCCCCAATTGCTTTTCCAAATCCATTCCTAAATTTCCAAAAGCAGTTTGCGTTTCCAGGGGTCAACATTCTTCATTCTTTTTTGACTGACTAATGTTGGCATGTATCGCGATTGTCCATAAGCGGCAGTATCCACTTAAAACCAAACTGGACTGTCTGCTCGTCTGCTGCCTTCTTCTATTAAAAAATCGTCATACTCTCGGCACTCTTTATAGGGAGAGAGTGCACGGTTGAATTCCCACAGCCGCTGGGCGCACTCGACTGGTCACGTTACCCCTCTCTCATAGAAGACTACCTTGAAATGTACTGCATTTCCTACTTTATAGTATTTTTCCCAATGCACGTACATGTTTCGGTAGTGAGTGAGATATGCCAGAGCCCATTCCCATCTCGTTCTATATTATCCCTCTCCATTTTCCCAACTCTTTCTCCCAATCCATTCCTTAATCTGCTAAGGTGCCCACCTTATCATCATCCGCATCCGGGGGCCTGCCAACGTTTGTCATTCTAGACTGATGTTGGCATGTATCGCGGATGTCCATGGGCTACAGTTTCAATTTACCATCAGGTGGACTGTATGCTCGTCTACCGCCTTTTTTTTAATTAAAATAAAAAAACGATTTTATTCGGAATTTTAATTTTGAGAACCATCTCTCACCAAATCTACATTTTTTTAAAATTACTACTCATTTTGATTAAAATGAATGTAACGAAAAACTACATAAGTACAATTTATAAAAATGTTCTGAAATTAATTAGCCTACTTAAAGGTTAAAACTTTCAATAAAATCACAGCAAAATTTTCCGACATTAACGTGAATAAACAGACAAGCGTTGCCATTCGACCTCATTCATAAATATCGTCATTTAATTTGGGGTGAATGTTCGTCCTTCCACCTCATTTGCGGTCAAATACCTAATTAATTAAAAGGTCTATAGGCACATCTACGTTTATTACTTACTACATAGGTCACACTGAAAATTTCCGGAACTGGCCACTTACATAAACATTAGTTAAAAAGTAATAATAATATTTGAAAATGGAACTCTTTGGCTGTAGAATAAAGTTTGTTTCATCTAATAGTCATTTGCCTTTTCATTGTGGCGTCATTTTAAAAATTGCGTGTCTGCATTGCGATTAATTTTACTCGTGAAATTTTTCGCTGTATGATTTTCTACGATTTTAAGTGTAATTTGACAGTTCAGCAGAGCCTCGCTCCGCTTCAAACTGCTTTTGGCGATGAAGCATCAAACAAGACGACAATTTATAGCTGGTTTGCAGAAGCTTAGTTTGGTTCAAGCGTGTTGGTGTCAATCCCAGTGACGAATTTTGTGAAGGTCACCCGTCCACCGCTGTCAACAACAAAAACATCGATGTTGTTCGCGATATGATCGAAACAGACAGGCATATGACCTACCATGAGATTGAGGCATCCTTAGGCATAGGCATGATTCGGATACAATCAATCTTACACAAACATTTGGCTGTGCGAAAGCTGTGCTCGCGGTGGATCTCACACAATTTGATTGAGGCTCAAAAAACGGAATGCGTCACTTGGTATAATGCCATGCTTACCAGATTCAATTTCCAGAACATTTTGGTCTTTCAAGCCGACAGTGGCGCGTGTGCAAAGTGTCGCGTAGTAGATGACCACTTCTTTTGTTAGAAAAAAAAAACACACTGGACACGTGGCTACTGTTGTTTCGTAGAATCGTCGTACCGTGAATGCTGATTGGTACACGACCATTTGCTTGCCAGAAATTATTGACGAAGTCCGTAGAAACAATCGTAAACGCCGCATAACCTTGCAACATGACAATGCCAGCTCTCACACGGCCAAACAGTTACAAACGACTTTTTGAAGGTGAAAAACGTGGAACTCATGAGCCATCCTCTATACAGTCCCGACTTGGCACCTTGTAACTTCTTCTTGTTTCTAAAAATGAAGAACCAATCACGCGGTCAACGATTTTCATCGCCAGAAGAGGCCGTCGAAGAGTATGAAAAACACGTTTCCGAGGTCACCACGGAGGAATGGGATAAATGTTATGGAAATTGGTTAATTCTTATGAAAAAGTGTATTGACGCTCACGGAGAATATTTTGAGAAAAAATAAATTGATTTTTGGCCATTCATTTTAATTTGTTCTTATTCATTCCGGAAACTTTTAGTGTGGCCCTCGTATTACTTCTCTCACTTAATTTCCTTAATTATTATTTGTTTTATTTTACTTCCTATTTCACTTCATTCTACTTGTAATCTGTCTTTGCTGTCAATGCTTTATTTTAATTTTATATCGGACAATAAACAATTGTAGGCTAGCCACACCCGTAGGCTGTGGAACGAACTGCCTCAAGAGGTCTTTTCATTAAGCTACGATATGGGGTTGTTCAAGAGAGCTGTGAATAGGTTTTTGCAAGGTCAGTGGCGCGCCCGCATACCCCCTGGTGTTGCAGGTGTCCATGGGCGGCGGTAACACTTACCATCACGTGGGACCGCTTGCTCGTCCGCCCACTAGTATATATAAAAAAATAAAATAAAAAATAAACATTAAAGTGTTAATTGTACAATCAACTACATAATCCACAAATTACCACAAGTGTTGTTGCTTTAATGAGATAAAATGCAATGTACAACAATTATTTAATAAATATAACTTGTTGTAAGTGTAAATTTTAGTAATGACATGTTTATTATTATATTATTAGTGTGTAGTATAATGTATATTAATGTTCATGTATTTATTTAAATACTACAGTAGAATCTCGTTAATCCGCCACTTCTCTATAACAGCACGTTCAGTAAACCGGCCTAAAACAGCGGGCGTTTGACATGCGGCAAAATTGTAAATCACACCAGTCGCGAATTGTTTGTATTTTCGTGTGGTTTCGTACGTGAAATCAAGTCAAAATGTCTAATTAAGCGTATTTTTAATGTGTATGCGTATATTTATATGAGTTTTATTTTTCACCATTTTTTTCATTTCACCCAAATTCTAGTAATCAGAATTTTCTGGTAATCCGGCATTCCTCGGCCTGCATTGGTGCCGGGTTACCGAGATTCTATTGTATTACTATTCATTACATACTCGTAACTGCTTCCACCTTTATTCCTTCATTCATCTCTCCATCCTTTGATTGCATGAAAGAGATCGCGCGATAAGACCGCCAATTGTACAACATTGTGGTAAGTACGAGTACTTATATACTATGTTCCTGTTTGCGGTGTATGCAGTAAAGAGGCGTGTATTACTTTATTTTTGAGCGTAGTTAAGGATCTGAATCGGATGGCTGTTTGAAATGGAAAATGGTATTTGAATTGTAAAAGCCGATTAAAAACATTTCCACACATTTAAATCGGGAACGATTTACTAAAAACGCTGATAACTATTATGCGTATGCGTAATCAAATTATGATGTATCTGAGTGTGTTAACAAAATATTTGAATAAACTTATTTTCATTTGTTTGGAGTCGAGCTCTTTTGCATTCACAACACATAGTTTCGAGTAATATCAAGGATTATATATAGATACGGTGATTTTTGCCCGTCAATTGTATTTTTTGTATTTATTAGTGGTCCTATTGGGCCACGTTGCGCTTGATTAGTCAATATGTATTATTGGCTTATTAAGTTATCATTAATTGTGTATAAATTGACCTGTTGCCAATTGCAGGTTCTTATAATATTTAGTTAAAAATGTATTCGATATCAGCATAGCAATCACTTTGGGGCGATTGAGACACAATCCACCACGCGGGTGGTTTTGTTATAATTGCCCCATTTTTTCGAATTCTTGGGTTTTCTCACGATATTAAATAATGAAATACATATATGCAATATTAATACATTAAACATACTCCTATATTTTTACACATGTATTTTAGATTGCAAAGGATTTAACTTTATAGGATTACTAGAAATGTTCATAGGAAATCGTGAGAAATAATCAGAAGGGAGTTAAAAGACGAAAAATGTGGAGTGATAATGCACAACAATGGATCGTGTGGAAGCAATAATGCCGACGTCATTTCGGGCGACAGACGCGGGTCACTGTGATATCCAACCTCTAATGAAGCGGCATGACGGGCGTCAGCTTTTGTACGAAAACATTATCATGTCTCTCGTGATATCGCAAGACGCGAGATGACGTGCTAACTGATTTTATTATTTTTCTATTATCTCTCGAAAAAAGTAAAAAGGCACGACCGCTTATTGCCCATTGCTTAACTGAGGTGCTCAACTAGTTGAGCAGTGGGACATTGCATTGTATGTTCGAACTTTGTGTTCCCCACTGCTCAACTAATAAACTGCTCAACTGACACTGGCCACGTTACCTATATTTGTAGATAATTTATAAGATATCGAAAAGATTGTCAGGTTAATTGCGTTAATTGGTTAACTTTATTATAATAATAAAGTTATATCGAGTATAATGTTATAATAGTAAAGAATAATGGAGGAAAACTCGATAAAAAATAATCACAAAAATTTATGTATGTAAATTATTTGTTTTTACTGTATTTATATCAGATATTTTAACATTAAAGATTTTCGCATTTTTCGCACATATTTATGTATTTAAACAGGGTCTTAACGTGTGTTTTTACCTTATTATTTCACCCTTTTGGGTGGCGCCAAGCCGAAACGTATGGGCTGGTTGGATTTAGGTATTATAATTTTAAATAATGTTATACATTCTGTTTTTAATGTTATACATTGTTAGCAGCATCATGGAACTCTGAAGACGAAACGTGTGTTATTGGTGTTATTGAGAATAACGGGGGAAAGCTGTTGGTGTTCTCATTAAAACCCGTTTTCAATTCGGGTCTGTTTTAAAATAGTTTTAAAATAAAATACTTAAAATAGATTTTATCCTTGCTGTGATTCGACAAACAGGTTTTATGTTTCGAAAATTTGTATATTCATGAGTTTTTTGAAAACATTAATAAAAACGCTTATTCCTCACTGCTCAACTAAAGTGCTAAACCAGTTGAGCATTGGGACTTCAATGTGATTCCCCACTGCTCAACTATTTAAAATTGAGCACTTCAGTTGAGCAGTGGGGAATAAGCGGGCACGACGAAGCCAAGAACTTCGGGGTTAGCTGATTAAAATTGAGAGAACTTCCCGACTATCCTGGATTTATGTAGAATGACTGTTTTTTGTAAGAGTATACGAGTATGTCTCTTCCTCTTATCTCTTTTCGTGGGTTCGTTCTTGTCATTCTTACTCGTAAAAGGCGACTAAAGGATAACGAGCCACAAGGCCCGAGATACCATCTCTAAAAGATTGGATCCGCCAACCCGCTTGACCAGCAGCGTGGCGATTTAAGGCCTCATATACAATATCTTGTGTCTTGTTATGTTCAGCAGTGGATATTAAAAGGGCTGGTGACCATGACGTTATTATGTATATGCGGATGGACGCATGTTGAGTGTTTCGAGACTGGAATGGAGTGTTTTAGGAATACTGGAAAGATTATAGGACACTGTCATGACTATGTGGTCTTGCAGTTGCGTTATGATTGTTATTATTACTTTTATGTTGGTACAAAAAATAATGACAACATGTGCTTCTGAGAGGTGCTGTGGTTGAGAGCTTCATAATGATGGGCATCTAATGAAAAATATTGGTAAAAGAGTCTTTTTACATTTAAGCATCCAACTTTATTAATCCTAATAATACAAAGTGCGTCTGTGTCCCGTGTTTTATCAGTTTTCTGTCTGTATGTCCGTGACATGTCCCTGGTGGCCCTAGCAGAATATCAGCATTGCGGTCACAACGATATGCTAACTAGGTGTCCATTTTGTTATTGTGTTATTTTGTCGTAGGGGGAGAGTGCATGCTGCATTCCCACAGGCATTGGGCGCACTCGACTGGCCACGTTACCCCTCTCTCACAGAAGACTACCTTGAAATGTACTGCATTTCCCACTTTATCGTATTTCCCCAATGTATCTACGTAGGTATTTCGGTAGTGAGTGAGATATGCCAGAGCCCATTCCCATCCCATCCTCTCCCTCCCCATTTTCCCAATCCATTCCTTAATCTGCAAAGGCAGCGCATTCAGGGGCGTGCCAAAGTTTGTCATTCTGGACTGATGTTAACATGTATCTTGCATGTCTATGGACGACAGTATCCACTTACCATCAGGTGGACTGTATGCTCGTCTGCCGCTTTTTTTTCTTTAAAAATAAATGTGACACAATTTCATACTCGTATCATTTTGTTACTCTGCATGAAAATTTTAGCGTTTCCGCTCATTAATTTTTTATTTTTGTTAATTCAATCCAAATGTTAAAAGTTGTGTGTGTTGCTTTATAACAAATAAACCATTTATTAATTCTTTATTATCAGTTTTCACCATCTTTTTTATTTATGTGTGTACAAGAGATGTAAATTAACACTGTTGTATTTATAATCAGTACATTTTCAGTAAGTAATTTATTATTAGTATATTTCAGTTAGTTCTCTTTAAATTTTATTCACATTGTATTATTTTAGAAAGTGTTCATGAAAGGCGGATAAGGCAGCTTTGATATACTCGTATAATAAAATTAGCTAATAGTACCTACGGTATTATAAAATTAGATTATAGGGTCAAATCTTGAGGACCCAATGTCGATGGGCGACTAAGCTAGCCGGTACACGTCGATGTTAGGAAGAATGCGAACTTGATATTGCAATTATTTTAATATAAACGTCTAAATCATTACTCGGCGTTTCGAGAAGAAAGGAGAAGCTCCATTCTATTCAGGACGACCGTTTATTAGTCAATTTAGACATTGCGGTCCATATATTATTGTTCGGATTGTTTAATCAGTGTGACATGCCATTATTAACACGCCATTTGACGTAATTAATATCGTCCTGTCAACAAGAATAATCTCAGGATGCAACGCAACTAACGTTGTATTTGCGGTTTTTAGCATCGTGAAGTTTACTCGATGGTATAATGGGAAATTAATCACAGCAGAATATTTGTATAATGCTAATTATTTATATGAAAAAAAGGCGGCAGACGAGCATATAGTCCACCTGATGTAAGTGGATACTGTCCATCATAGACAGTCCAAAATGACAAACGTTAGTATGCTCCCGAATGCTACCTTGGAGATTAAGGAATGGATTTGGAGAAAGGGATGGGAAAGCGGAGATGGGTAGGGCAGGATGGGATAGGAATGGGCTCTGACATAATAATATCTCAGTCACTACGTACATTGGAGTAATAGTGGGAAATGCATTGCATTTGAAGATAGTTTTAGTTCAATGTAGTGAGAGAGGGGTAACGCGGCCAGTGGAGCGCGCCCAGCGGCTATGAGAACACAGCGTGCACACCCCGCCTCCAACATGTCTAAATCCATATTTAAACCCATATGACTTTTAATTTGAAATTGCCTTTTTAAGTATTAGCGACTTTGATTTATATCACAGACTAAATTCGACGTAAACTAAAACTAAAGACTAAAACGGTGTAAGATACCAAATTCGTCAATTAAAAGTCGATCCATTTTTAATTTAAAATCATTTCGTTGTTCCATGAATATTATTTACGCTTCATTTGCTTTAAAAATCGCATTCATATTTAATACATAAAATTAAAAATTCGTTTAGATTTATGTAAACATTATCACTTCGATATTTAATTTAGGATCGTGTCAATTACATCAGGCTTCCACGTTTGTTTACATTTTAGACAAATTGAATTGGAACGAGGTATAGGAATTTTGATCTATGGAATGATCTCAGTGTTGCCATGCTCAGCTTAAAACGCAATAATATTAATTTTAACGTTTTTAGTTGCATAATTATCCAATTCCATATCAACAAAAATACGTATTTTTATATCTATGTCTCGTTTGTTTGCAATATCAGGTAAGATCAGTGATAAGTGATCCATCGATTTAAAATAGAATTTTGTTGTTGCGTTTTATTTTCAAACCGTCTTAAGCTGAACAGGATAGCGTGGATGACTTGAGATCAAGGTTGATACTAATGAATTAAGAGAGATCTTAAAAGTTGCAGTAAAATATGGAAATAAAAAGAAATATCTGTCGCATGATTTAACCGATCTCCAGAAAAACGTGTGTTGAAACTTGCTTTTCACTCTTAATTGACACATAAATGAGAAACTTTTGTATCAGCTTGTCACTTGTTACGAAAAGTGAATTGTTGCCGATAGCAGTAAACGCACAATGTAATAGCTGGACCCAGGGGCGAGGCACGAAAACAATGCACAAAAATGATCTCAGTCTCATCTATATGAAAGTGTTGGTGACTATTTGATGGTCTCGTGCTGGTGGATATAAATTACGAGTGAAAACAATTACATATATCAATTTGCCAATCTAACAACATCAATTTACCATCTAACATCTAACTTCTTCCCAATTTTAAACAAGGGAAAAATTTAATTTCCGTGAAGCAGTAGAAATTTTGTTTATTTCCGTTCCGAAGAGTTCGGCGATGGCACAAAGCATCTTCCTAAAATGACAGAAGTGAATAAATAATATTAGTCGTCACATTGATATATTATAGTATGTATAGAAAGAAAGTATTTTTGTCAATTTTAATCATGAAAAGGCAATTTCGAACTTAAACCCCTGGTACTAAGACGGTTTTACATATAATATTATTATAAATTGTTACAGTTCTAAAATTATAAACAGACATACCATCAACATTTTTAATAGATCTTATGAGAGTATAAAGTTAAAATAATAATCATTTTACGCATTTTAATAATTATCACAGTATTAATATCACAATTGTTCTGCTTGAGTCTTATGTTTTTGTGCAGCACCTACTTCATGACTTTCATAGACACATTACAGTGTTTTGTAATCTTTATTTATTTAAAAGGGTTTAGTCAAAAAGGTTATGCCACCCTCATATTTACAAGTCCAAATGTAAATAACTTCCGATTTATCACTGTATCTTAATACGGTTATTAGATACAAGCAATAACAAGATATTTACTATTAATATTATTAATAGTTATATATAATACAATTCCATGACAGCAATTATTTACGAGTAGTATCTATATATTAACAGATACGTGTATATATGAGAGTTCGTACATTGTCGTACAAGCACGAATCGATCGCGTCACGTTATTTGTTAGAGTAATGTAGTGCAAAAGGGAACTCAACAAGCCCAGTTTTAGTAATTTTGGGTAGCATTTGCTGTAATAATTGAAAAAAAAAATGTTTTTACAAGTAAGTATTCATAAGGACAATGTGTGCTGACGCCTGTACTAGAATAATCTGTTTTACAGCTGTCAGCTCCTATTTACTAAGTTACAGTTATTTAAAACACAGTTTAATCAGGTGATAATAACTATTGTGTATGATATGTACGTTGTGTGTGTTTTATGTAAGTATGTCTGTATGTGAATGTATGGGAGTGTGGTTTGATATAAGAGATTTTAGATAATCTAGCTTAGAGTTAATAATGTTTGTAATTGAGAGTGAGTTGATGTATGGATGTGTGTGTCAATAAGAGTTGCAGATGCTAAAAATGCTGAGTACAGGTTGTTAAGAATAATTTAGCGCATTGGCATAACTAAGTATTCAGTGTCATTATAATCATGGTTTGGCGTTTGGCTGTAAGCTCCCCAGATAAATAAAAAAAATCGTTGCATCTTATATGACAACCCGGGAGGTCCTTAATGTTATTCGTTGTACTTTTTGATTTTATTAATTATGATTTTCATTTTGGAATTATAGTAAACATTCGTGTATAGTGCTTTCATCTCACGAAGGCGGGTTAGACTCAGTAGTGGTTGTGCTGGTACATGTACATTGTAAATATTAGTGTGCGCCGCGACCCGCGGTATCAACAACCCAACTGAGCGTTCTCAAGTTTACCTACATAACAGCCTACATACATAACAACCTCATAATATTCTTACAAGTAAGATAAAAAATATAACATAATAATATTGTTGACATTCTTATTAAAGTTACACATGGTTAGATCAAGGCCCAGGCCTAGTTGCATGGTTAATATAAAACTAGGTCGATAGATGTTAACAACGGTAACCTTTAAGCGATTGAACATGCGTGACATAAAAGTCAGACCGTTAACTGAGAGTACAGAAGTCTAATTACTGAACGTTAAGCCAGCTCCTCTCCACACAAAGCATAAGAAGTCGTGTTGTTTTTGTGAATTCATGAATTTATGATATATCTCGTGTGGACATTTATTGTATTGAAACACAGATGCGAGTTGTATAAAGTTTCATCAATTCTCAATATGACTGATGATATATTGGGGAGATGATAGTATGCCGATAAGAGAGTCTACACTTTTCCTTTTTTTCACTTTTCTAAAATGTCCTCGAGAGGAACTGGGCAACTAAACCAGCAAAATAAATATACCGGGAGAAAAATAAATCCAAAAAATTCGATTAGGGACGAGAACTGTACCAGAAGATAATGCTTCTCCTTTATTTAAATGTTATCTAACATTGCGTTATCTAAATGTTTGCGAATTCTAAACGAAACTTGAGATAAATTCGTAAAAGTGAATTTATCTAATAAAGATGCATGTCACCGATTTGAAAGATTGAACACGTGAGCCCTACTGTATAGACTCATAGTTTCCTTATTAACAACGACGTTTCTGGTAAATAGATTAGATAATATCTACTATTAATGTTTACCGTCACTAGGACAAATGATATACGTACTGGTATTACATTAGATAAAGTATTAAGATGAAGTATCACACTATCATGACAACAATGCTAAATATAAGGTTTTGTATTCTAGATGCATTTGTGATTGAATACGATGTTATCATCGATATCGTTATCGATAAAGTAGACCAGCATGTAATGGCTCTGCCTGCTATGCAGAAGGTCACGGATTTATTTATTCTTTCCAACGACAATTATTTAATTAGCTAAAGAACTTACGCCAGTCTTATTTTCTAAACTAAAATAGATATAACGATTGCCAAGCTGCGTTAGAAGATGGTACTACAAGAAGAAAGAGAACGACAATTATTTGTTTCGATCTGGGTAGTTTGGATATCTAAAAAGTTTGGCCAATTGTTGCAAAGTGGGTACCGTGGGTTAGTGGATAGTGGGTTAGTTTTGAAACTTGGTAACTAGGTAGCAGCGTGGCGGTATGCAAGAACTTATGTGAAGACTTTTTTAACCGACTGGAAGGTGTCAGAAGCTAATGTATTGTAACAACACTAGCGACGCTCACGGTTCACTCACGTAGGTTTAAAGTATCGTAGATATATAATAGTTAAATAGTAAGCATTACTTGTGTGCTTATATGAATTATACACCTTAATCGTTAGAGACGAAAAATCTCCAAATTTAGACAATCTGTTGCGGTATAGAGCGTGGTCAATCATTGTTACGTAGAAGAAATTGGAAAACGATTGACTAGACTTGGTTGTCAAACAGCGAGCTTTCTAATCATTTTTTATAGCTTATCTGTAGTAACTATTATTAACTATTATTGATTAATAACACTATAGCGACAATGCGTTCAACACATGTTGGTTAATGTTATGTTCACGACATGTTGGTTAATGTATGTTAGTTTTTCATAGTAGAGCTTTTTCTGCATAGAGTTTTTTGTGTGCGTCCTGAGGCGAATATGCAGCAGTCGCCAATCTTCTCCTACGCCCCGTACTAAGCAGTTCAGTGTACAAATATTATGTATCACGTAATTAACCAGTTAATCGTAATTAATAAGATAGAGGATATTTCATCGTTCAATTAAACATTCCTGTGATATTACAACCAACACAATATACAACCAGTAACATCTACCCAACAGGCAATGACTGTAGCGACAATGCGTTCGACGCACGACAACATCTACCCAACAGGCAATGACTGTAGCGACAATGCGTTCGACGCACGACAACATCTACCCAACAGGCAATGACTGTAGCGACAATGCGTTAGACGCACGACAACATCTACCCAACAGGCAATGACTGTAGCGACAATGCGTTCGACGCACGACAACATTTACCCAACAGGCAATGACTGTAGCGACAATGCGTTCGACGCACGACAACATCTACCCAACAGGCAATGACTGTAGCGACAATGCGTTCGACGCACGACAACATCTACCCAACAGGCAATGACTGTAGCGACAATGCGTTCGACGCACGACAACATCTACCCAACAGGCAATGACTGTAGCGACAATGCGTTCGACGCACGACAACATCTACCCAACAGGCAATGACTGTAGCGACAATGCGTTCGACGCACGACAACATCTACCCAACAGGCAATGACTGTAGCGACAATGCGTTCGACGCACGACAACATCTACCCAACAGGCAATGACTGTAGCGACAATGCGTTCGACACACGACAACAACTACCCAACAGGCAATGACTGTAGCGACAATGCGTTCGACGCACGACAACATCTACCCAACAGGCAATGACTGTAGCGACAATGCGTTCGACACACGACAACGCCACGATTCATTTATGTTGTTTTTTTACAGTACAGCTTTATTGGATAGATAGGGGATTTTTTTGTGGGCGCCCTGCGTCGTTTTTTTTATAGATAAGTGGGCGGACGAGCAAGCGGTCCCACGTGAAGGTAAGTGTTACCGCCGCCCGTGGACCTCTTGAGGCAGTTCGTTCCACAGCCTATGGGTTCGCGGTACAAAATGATTTTTGGACCGAACAGTATCGATACCTCCGTATCGAGGAAATACGGATAAAGAAGTTTACGATTAAGATTAAGTTTACTAAACACGCAGAATACGTAAAATACTAGTGATACACCAGTGATACACCAGTGATACACCAGTGATACACCAGTGATACACCAGTGATACACCAGTGATACACCAGTGATACACCAGTCATACACCAGCCATACACCAGTCATACACCAGTCATACACCAGTCATACACCAGCCATACACCAACCATACACCAGCCATACACCAGCCATACACCAGCCATACACCAGCCATACACCAGCCATACACCATCCATACACCATCCATACACCATCCATACACCATCCATACACCAGCCATATACCAGCCATACACCAGCCATACACCAGCCCTACAGCAGCCATACACCAGCCATACACCAGCCATACACCAGCCATATACCACTCATACACCAGTCATACACCTGTCATACACCTGTCATACACCTGTCATACACCTGTCATACACCTGTCATACACCTGTCATACACCTGTCATACACCTGTCATACACCTGTCATACACCTGTCATACACCTGTCATACACCTGTCATACACCTGTCATACACCTGTCATACACCTGTCATACACCAGCCATACACCAGCCATACACCAGCCATACACCAGCCATACACCAGCCATACACCAGCCATACACCAGCCATACACCAGCCATACACCAGCCATATAGTAGTCATATACTGGTGACAATACTATCAATACATGTCATCAATAAATCACTACTAATGTCAAAATCGGATTTTAGATTAAAAATTGTCGACTCCCTCTATGCGATACAAGCTATTATACTACTAGTTGAAATCTGCAAATAAAGTGTGTATTTCAATAGCCAGTATTGTCAGTACATGCACTTAAGTGATGTGACAACGCGTCCTTATATTTTCCGCGACCTTGTTAAGTTCTCGATTGTTTGAAATTCAATACTGTTTAACAAAATTTATATTATATAAAGCCACTATTTAGGAAAGATGCATGTTTAGTTACACAGTGTGGTGTTGGAGCTAATTGTATCTGTTGTGTTTTACATATCAGGATTCTGAAATTTAGCGGATATAAGTACTGGTGTCTTTTATATTCAATGCCATAATTAAGTAAGAAGAAAAATACTTCCTATACCTTATACGCGCATCGTCTACTTCTTTATATGGCGAATTCAAGATCTTGTTTCCAGAACTTCTACAATTATTTCCAACAATAAAATACACATATGTTCACTATTTATGATGTTTTCATAAATACACATTTGTAGGCGTATAATATACGATTTGCAATACAATATAAATGTGCATATAATTATGTATATTACAATAAATTAAGGTGACTCCAACAGACTTAATTAATCTAATTAAAATGAATAGAACGTAGATAGGTCGATTTAGTCATTGCAATTATACATTCATTAATTGGATTAATGAAATTAATTAATAATTGTCGCTAATATCTTCCAAAATTCTTAATGTTATTGTTATCATTTTTATTTTTTTCTTATAGTAACACTGTGTCATGCTCATGCCATGTCAGTGGAATATTTGAATCTTCGGTCAAGCAAAAACTGCCAATACGTAAAGTGTCAGCCAATCGAGCGTTCGTACAAATACAAACTCCTCTGCAGCTCATTATCAACGTATTCAAAAGCTGTTAAGTAGCGCCAATCGCAAATATAACGCAAATAAACCAGTCAGAGCAACGAAAATGAACTTTAAAATCACTGTAGTATATCGTTTACGAACGCGAAAAGTTTGTAATCGTATAATCGCTTAGTTGGCTAACGCTTGATAAACACCAAAATTAAAAAATATATATTAATAGCTACAACTGTTCCAAAAATAAATAATTTATTTGTACCTCCATTGACAGTATCCGTTATTGACAGTGATGTACATCTCTGCCTTGTATTGTGATTGTTTTGCTCCGATTAACACTGATTAAATAAATGCAATGCGAGGATAATAGGGTGAAGGTAAATTACGACGCAGATACGGTTTATATGCAGTATTACAGTCGTTCCTTTGAATATGCATCAATGACAAGACGCAGGTGCGCAGGTGACAAAGTCAATTTTATGGAACGAATTATGTTTACGGTCGTGAGAAATAGTAGTGAGGAGTAAAATAGAGATAGCACGTCAACAACCCAACAAAAGCGTGTGGCAAATTTCTATGTCATGCGTTGGCTTCGCATATCAAAGATGGAAATGTTTTGCGTCATATATTTCCAAGTGTTCATGTCCTGTGCTTTAATATTCCTGTGCCGTAAATTAAATAAATATCTCTAAAAGTTAAAATCCGTCTTTTTTGCAAAGCGTCTTAAATAATAATCATATGTGCGACGAAACGACGTACGAGTATATCTATTCATGTTAAATTAGTACCTATAAAATAGCTGTTTGTTTATAGTGGCCACTCTGAACTTAGTTATCTTGCGTTTGGCTTAAAATTCCAAATTCAAATGAATTTTTATTTAATGCTCTGTCATTCTTTTCCAAAATCGGTTATTCTTTTATATTTCCGTGCAACGACTTTTTGCTTAGATACCGTTGTGTTTGCGACCATTAAAAGTTATAAAATCGTGTTATTTTCGAACACGAGTCCGTCGTGGCAGCAACGCAGCATAGACGGCACGCAATATCAATAATAAGTACGGACCAAATACCACAAACGAATGCATGGTGCGTTTTTGGTTTGATCGTTTCCGTTCTGGAAATTTTGACCTCAAGAACAAGTCCCGTGGACGACCGGAGACTACAGCCGATAATGACGAATTGAAAGCAACATTGGAAGTGGATTCATCTCAACCCATGTCAGAGTTAGCAGCAACTTTCGTCGTAAGTTACAAAACAATATTGATTCATTTGCGTCAAATCGGGAAAGTGAAGAAGATAGGAAACTGAGTACCGTATGAGCTTAATGAAAGTCAGCTGCAAACACGCGTCGAACCTTGCCTTGTTTTGCTAAACGGGCACAAAAATTACACTCGTGATGAGTAGTGGATCCTGTATGATAATCGTAAACGTACGTCACAATGGTTGAACCCAGGAGACACAGCCAAACAATGTCCCAAACGTACACTGAGTCAAAAGAAGCTCATGGTGACTGTTTGGTGGTCTTGTGCCAGTAGTATCCACTACAGCTTCTTGAGACCTGGCATAAAAATTAATGCAGATGTGTACTGTGAAGAACAGCAAACGATGATGGACAAGCTCGCTATCAAACAACCGTGTCTCAAAGTTACAGGAGCTTCGACTGGAAACTCTACGTCACCCACCGTACTCTCCAAACCTTGCCCTGATTCCATTACTGATTTCCACGTTTTTCGGAATTTGAATAACTTTTTACAGGGGAAAAAATTCAACTTTGACGAGGCAGTGAAAGTGCCTTAATTGTCGATTGTTAAATTCATCGATTGTCGTCCCGGGGAGTTCTATGGCAGTGGCATCAATCAACTTCCATTAAAATGGCAATAATGCATTGATAAGAATGGACAATACTTCGACTAATTAAACATATATAGAAAAAAATATTTCATTTTTTCCATATACGAGTAAAACGGCAATTTCATAGGTAAAGTACTAATAGTTTTGTACAAACCAACGCAACAACAAAATGTACAATGTACAAATAATATACCGTTAAAATAAACACAATAATGAGGAATTTGTAAAGATACATTTATCTCTTTTTAGGCATACCCTTATAGATAGCGGGGTAATTATTTTCTCCTTTCAAGATATAATAGTGTACTAATAAAAAAAGAGGCCAAGTGAGTGTGAGATGATGTTGTAAATTTAAAAAAATCTTCAGAACTCTTATTTAGTGCGTGTCACGAAGACATGAACGGTTTAATTATTTTGTGAAAAATAGAAATAAGGTGAAAAATGAAAAATAGAATATGTGATATTCGTATGAGTATTTCCTTGGTTGTGCCTCTCAAGTACTTAGATTATACATTCGAAAATAAGACTAAATTAAACAACTAGTAATTCAGGATTACGTGATATCAACCGAAAACTTCCACATTGCACCGATTTCATAAAACTGGTGATGGAATGTTTCATAAATGAGTCTTTACGCAGTGCCACTAATAGCAGAGTCATCAGCTGAACCCTAGAACTGGTCTCGCATCAAGCGAGACAATGGCGGTTTTAAATTTACAAATAAAACGACAAGAGGCACAATGTCAAAAACAAGCCGTAAGAAAATTTTACTTGATCGTTACCTTATCTGATTTGTTATATATTTTTTCCTTACCATCCAAAGGTTGACTGGAAGAAATCACTTTGGGCCACCAGTTGTATGTTTCGTGTTACATATTTTATAATTTGTAATTTTGCAACATTTGTTGGTGTACAATGAAGTGTTTATCTATCTTATTTAAGTGTACATACTTTGTCATATAGTGTCAACGTGTAGTAAAACATCGTAAGCCATTTTGTATGACACATATTTGGAAGGACTCCGTAACTCCGTTGGAATAGCGTGTCATTTGAGAGATGGTTCTGTTTAAGGTTCTCTTTCTTGTTTAAGGTGAGTGCGGATTTGAGATTTCGCTTGCATGCTTTTAGATTTTTGCGGTTAAGGAAACGTTTGCGGAAAGGGATAATCGATTACCAATATCATAATGACCACGACTATCATGGTCATGATGATATCGGTAATGCATTATGCACACACGATACACATACAAATGTACCTATAATTATGACCAATAAAATGTTAGTGAAAAATGAAAGAATCACGTTTCACGCAATTGACGCAAATCATTTGCATATTAGTATATTGTCAGTTTATAGCGGTTTATATTTAATCAGTAAGTATGTCCTGCTCGTTAATGACGTATGGTGCCGAAACGTGCCATCTGACGGTGGACTCGATTCACAATCAAAATCGCTCAGCGAGCGATGGAAAGAGCTATGCCGGACAAAATCTGTAACGAAGAATTAAATTTGCTGATAACATAATTCAAAAAATCAGCAAGCTTAAGTGGCAGTGGGTAGTCGAATATATCACAGGACCGATAACCGATGGTGGAGATTAGTCCCTGGAATGGAGACCACGTACCGGGAAATGTAGCGTGAGAATTAACGACAGTCAAGAGTATCGACTTGAAGAAAGTCGCTGGTAGTCACTGGATGAAACAAGCAAAATACCGTGTGTGATGGCGGCTCTTGGGAGTGGCCTCAATATCGAGCAGTGGATAGACTCAGGCTGATAGTATGGTGTGGTACGTTATCGATTTTTCACTCACATTCGTGGGGTCGTTTTTATTAATCTAGGAATATTTTTATTTATCTCAAGCTTGCCAGTGAACAAACTCGTAGCTCGAGGAAGGTCGCATGAGGAAATAAGTGAGGAAAAATGGTTGTTTTTCCGTATCAATTTGAGAATACCCGAAATTTTCCAATCGTGGAAAACTGATATTTTAAAGGTAGACATCTGCTTCGTCATTTTTGACTGATGTTGCCATATATCACAGCTGTCAACAGTCACCATTTACCTGATGATATGTCTACTCGTTTTCCACCTATTATAGACTGTTATTATAGAATCACCTATAAAATGGCCTTATAACCTTTCGGAATAAGCACGCTACACAACAGTCAAAACTGCATCGAAATGGGCTTAATAGATTTCAGGATAAGCTCGAACAGACACGTTGTTTATATGTAGAAAATTAATCTCAATACGATCTGTACATTAAATCGAATAGTTAAAAGTAGATTCAAGTAGATTCAATTAGATTCAATTAGATTCAAGTAGATTCAAGTAGATTCAAGTAGATTCAAGTAGATTCAATTAGATTCAATTAGATTCAAGTAGATTCAAGTAGATTCAAGTAGATTCAAGTAGATTCAAGTAGATTCAAGTAGATTCAAATAGATTCAAGTAGATTCAAGTAGATTCAAGTAGATTCAAGTAGATTCACGTAGATTCAAGTAGATTCAAGTTGATTCACGTAGATTCACGTAGATTCACGTAGATTCACGTAGATTCACGTAGATTCAAGTTAAAATGACTAATCAGAATTCATATAGAATTACAATCGCTTGAATGGAATACCGCAAACTAACATTGTGAAAGCACTGTCAGACGAATGAATGCAACATTTTTTGATGTGATACTGATGACAACTCCGTCCAAGTTCCTAAGTAGTGAACGGTAACCCTAAAATCTACATACGGTCGCGCAATCGCGTGTTCGGTTTTTAATTATTCATAGCCGTGACAACAACGATAGTCGCTTGTTTATGAACATGACACATTTTTCTTAGTCATTGTCAAGAATCTCCAACTTTTATTTCCTTGGTTTCTTTGCGAACATTGAACTTAGAATGGAGAAAGAAAATTGTCAAGTGTTGGTTTACATTCTGTTCTAGTTTAGTTCAGTATTTTTCGATAGTAAAGTTATTTTTACGAGTACAAATTACTTTACGAGTACTTTTTATTTATTTATATATTTTATTATACACACAAAACAATTTAGCTATACATGATTAAATGGGAGAAGATAGTTAAATAAAACTCTTTATTGGACAACAAAAACAAAACAAAACAATAACATACATTGTAGACACAAAATGCACAAGAAGCGGTCAAGACTTTTATTTAGTCCTTTTTTATAGAAGAGATGGAAGAGGATTGGGGCGGGACACGTGGAGGTTATTAGTAAAGGTAGTTAACGAAACTAATGAAACTATTTACCTCATTTTGAATATTGAATATTCATTTTATAATTTAATTATTTTTATTAGGTTTAATAAATGTTTAAAAAGGGGATACTTTTTTAAATTACACGTTAAGCTATTCCCTACATGTGAATAATATTTGTTGTTCTATGCATTGTAATTTTTTGTGTGGCTGGTAGAACCTTGTTTAACTATATTATTACAGTACGTAATAGTACGTATCTATAAATATTTATAAACATATAAGAGATGAATAAAATGTTACGATCTGACATTAAATAGCAAATTACAGTTATTTGCTCTACGTGCACAGAAGAAGCTTGTTTACTATATAATTTTTTTATTGAGAAAAGCTTTATTTGTATCACAGATGTAAACAACCTTTCATGTTATATTCATACAGTGTTATCATTGCTTTATGTTTAAACCGCAGAACAACAGCGGTTGGAACACCGCAAACCTTTATTCAGCTGGTTATCGAGCGGTTTTGACCGCGAACGCGTGAATGTTAAAATGGTACGCTTGATAAATATGTATAAAAAAGTTTACTTGTTTGTTGTTGTTTTTTATAGAAAGAAGGGTGCTCTCTGTGGTGCTCCCACTTACCACAGTTCACCTGTTGGTAAGTGGATTGTTGCCCATGGACATCCGTAATACATGTCAACATCTGTCAAAAATGACAAACGTCAGCACCACCCTGTATGTACTGCCTACTTTGGAGATTTGGGAGGGGATTTGGAAGAAGTATTGTATGATAACTTTTCCTTATTACATTCCCCATTCTTCTTTGGGGGGTGGGGAGTAGAAGGTGTATCGGGACAAGTAATTGCTTTTAATCCATTATACTCAGTGGGTTGAGATGGGGATTATAACGGAATGAGACACTTCCTTTTCTGTATATAATTCCTGCTCGATGGTATGAGGTGGGATGGAAAATTGCACGGGTAAACCGTACATGTGTACATTCGGTTCGAAGGACCATTAAATGTAGTGGTTGTTTCCTACATTCCTACATGATAAATGTTATGTTTGTTGGTATCATAGGGAAGTGTATCTCCAGGATCCAGTGTTAAGTTGAGGAGCGCGAGTGTTAAGTAAAACCGTCCATGTTGAGTGCTAGTACGACACTGGTTTATTATCGATATAAGTACAACTTAAGGCTTAGTACATGTTCTCGATAAAATTGTGAACATATGTACGGTTTACATATGTACGGGTTATATGTACGGTGTTGTAAAAAATACTAAGTGCACCACCCTAAGCTCTCTAAGCTCTCGAACGTAAAGTCAGCGCTCGAGAGCTTAAGAACCTTAACCGTAGCCCTTTTAAAGTTGAACTTTTAATTTCTTTTAACCATCAAACATTAATTTAAAATACATTGGAATGAAACATTAATTGTCTGGAAGATTCCTTAGCGTTAACTCAGCGCTGACTGTCGAGCGCACAGCGTACATTTTTAACGTGGTGTTGCACCTGCAACACCACGAGGCATGCAGGTGCGCGCCGACCTTGATACGACTTTGATTGCTGGGTTACGATCAGAATACCTATATGATTGACTGCCGCCTTCTTTCTATACCTTTTATACCTTTTATTTGTATACAGTGTGTGCCCGGAGTATTCCTGAAGCCTGATATCATGGATTCTTCTCATAATTCCGTTCAATGATATGTTATGTTTTATGTATGTATGAAAAATTGTGAAAAATTATAACAGACTTTGTCAGTCAATGCGTCATATACAAAATGTGTGACATTATGCAATTATGATACCATACACTACTTGAGGCCGTCATTAGTGCAAAAGTGAACTAAACCTAGTTTTCTGTTAATAATTTTTGCAAGTAATAATGACCCAACCTAAATCGATTAATTCGTCTCAATTTTATCTTAATTATATTTAAAAATAAAAAGTTGTTTATTCACATTATTATATGTATTATATAAGTTGAATTAATTTTTAAAAAGCTTTAAAAATTAAAGTTCAAAAAGCTTTAATTTTTCCGCTGACGGCCTCAATTTTATCTACATTAACCCCAAGGATAGTGTGCGACACCCAAGGGGACAAACGACTTGAAGAAGTTCGCTGTTGGTGGCTGGATGAGAAAATAGGAAGACTCTGCGTGGTGTCGAGCCTTAAGAGAGGCCTATATTCAGCAGTGGACTAACACGAGCGAAGTCACTGCCTGTCGCTAATTGATAAATAAAGCGATTGACCGCGTTTACTAATGTATAGGCGCGTCTTTGCACTAGCAGTCTATCCCTAGTTGCTACCAGCCGATTTGCCGCTAGACCGCCCACGTCTCAGGGTGTGGCTTATACATGATACGATATAGATGTAGCCACAGTAAAAACATAAATAGTGTACCGTAAGCAGTGAATTTAGTTGACTAAAATAGCAATATCTATGTTCTCCACCTCTTTTTAAGCAGTACTAAGTAACTGTAAAATATTTATAATTGGTAAGTCACGACAGTATTCAAGATGTTTATGGAGATTGCCAAGAAATCTACCTATGGCTGTAATCACGCGACTTGACTAAAAATATATCCAAAATACTAATCTGTTTCGAAAATAAGCGTTTTGGATTTATTTGATTAAAAACTGGTCCAGTCTGATCGAGCTTTCAAATCGGGTCAATAGGTCCAAAACTATGACGATGTACACATTTCAATAATATGCCGAAATAAAATTCAACGAACGAGATGTCTTCATCTTGTCTTCATTAGATATAGTTATGTATGCATAGAGGCTGAATCAGTACGCATTGAAAGTGGTTATGTATGCACTCTAGTTATAGATCGAAACGCTCTCATTGAAGTTTCACTGAGATGTTGTCTGGTATGTATATGTATAAGCGATATTGTTGAATAGGGCGGCTATAACTTAAAACACAATAAATTTTGTCTAATCATTTTTTTCAAAAACGTACGGATAATAGCGAAAACTCCCTTTCTAACGGCGCTTGTTATCGGCCTTATAATTTTGTCATTAAATTAGGGTTCTATTGAGAATCCTAATCTAATGCGTATACTCTCGTATCCCTTTTAAAGGGTTTAGTTAACCATAATCAATGTTAACTATTGCATACCTATTTACTATGTAAAGCCAGTTACATATTAATGTACCCCAAAACTATTCGATTCTGGTCCCTAATATTAACGAATTAAAGTACCGATTGTAAATGGCTGACTACGTTCAATTATGACAACCAGTACAAATATTTTATGTGCCTAAAAAGTTTAATTTCTTCGTGATTAATAGCTAAATAACATTTAGCTATCAGGAATACCGAGTAGTCACTGATAAATTAAATTAATGGTGCAAGCAGATTAAAAACTTTACGTTCGTATTATGATGGCTGCATAACCCGCTTCGACAATTATTTTTAATTGCCCTATTTAAAAATCACGATTAAAATGCTTTGTGATTCATAAAGAAACAATACTGTATGCTGTAATATTGCAATCCTTGTCCATGGAAGGGTTTAATTTCATTCCTTTTGTTTCTTATCTTATAATGCAATAGGGCAATTACCGCATTGTGCCAATGTTAAGATTTCTTCGTAATTAAGTACCAACTCGTCAATGTCCAGTCTTGTCGAAGTACGAGTAAGTCAGGAGTCGCTCGGTAAAATGATAGTAAGTTTACTGAGAGTAGAAGAGTTGGACTCCTTGGAAGCACGTAGTCTTATGATTTTATTTGATTATCGCAAATCTTAGGTACTTTGAAGTTTAATAATCGATCTCTATTAAACCACAAAACCCACAATACACAATTTTTATCATAATCAAACAAAAACTCGACTTCACCTCTCGACTTTCCGTCAAAAAGTCCCTCCTTAAGGGTCTTAAGATCAAATAAATAGCACTAACAAATCGTAAAGTTATACATACAGGATATTCTATAAACAACATTATGTCTCGACTTTTATGTCGTCAATAGGCATTTAAACCATCTATCTATATGTTATTAAAACGTCTTTCAAACGGAGGAATCCTTCAAATATAAATAATAAAGATATTCCTACTCTATATCTACTCGTATATATATGTATGTATGTATGAATATATGTAAATATCTATACATGTAAAGAGAAATGTCCCGACTGACTGACTGACTCATGAACCGAGCCGAAATGACTGAAATAGGAAAACGAAATTTGAACAATAGGATTTCTTGAAATTCAATTCATACCATTATCACAAGTCGAAAAGGGTGAGACGGGATGTAAAAAATTGTATGGAAAAAATATATTTGATGGTTCCATTAATTTTAAACTTGGTACAAAAATTCTACAATACAAATAATAAAATACGAGTTTTACCATTTTTGAAAATTATGTCAGGGGCTAAAATACTCCCTGTATTTTAGCCCCTGACATAATTTTCAAATTTTGTATGAAATTCAAGACGGGATATATTTTTAAATCAAATTCAGTAATTGTACCGTACTACTAAATGTGTGAATAAATTGATAAGTTTTTTACCGTATTTTACAATTAATACATTGATACGCAAATAAATTCCTTTGCTACATGTTTTTTTTTTAAATAAGCTGTGAATAGGTTTCTGCAAGGCTGGCACCCGCACACCCCCAGATGTTGCAAGTGTCCACGGGCGGGGCAGTATCACTTACCATCATGTGGGCCGCTTGCCCGTCAGCCTTCATTATAATATAAAAAAAAACGTAACCGAAACTGTGGGCAACAGCTAGTGTATTTTATCTATACTCATATTATAAATACTATGAGCACAGTTACAATTTTCCTGAAAGGGGAGAAATCATGAAAACCAAAAGGATATGATGTTTAGTGATAATTCGTCAAACAAATGTTAAATTGACGAAACGGTCGGCTTTTGAGTGTCATTGGACAGTCAAAGTGATAAGATACAGGTTGCAGATCAGATACAGAATAAACAGGTACAGATTTGATTAATGTAGATTGTTAGTAATTCAATCTCATTTTAATTCTCACAACTATTTAATCCACCTACAGAATAGTTATTGGATAGATTTCATCCTAATAATAGATAATAATTGTGTAGAATCCGTGTTTTACTAGAAATAATTATTAGGTAGATTTTTTTTTTAACAACAAATCTGAAAGGTAAAAGCAAATGAATTAACTTTATAGGAATTTTGACTGTTATATAGCTGTAGTGTTTCCAGTGTACTTTGAACTACTAACAGTGGGTTACCAGTGCTTTTTATCTCGGTCACCGATAAAATAATAAATTGTTCTCTCATGAATACACGACCTAAAAATATTTTTTATGTCTTTTAAGTCCAGCAGTACTGAAATTATACATTTTTAATAATATTGTTATGGTATTTAATTTATTTTCATTTATTATGGACAGCTACGCAAAAAAAAACTTATCATTAATTTGTATTTGAGTAAAAAAGGGGTAAATTATTATTGCTAATGCTAATTCATGCATTTCGACAGGTGAACTGTACAGAATAGGACGACTCTAAAATTAGGTAATTAAGTTCCTTACGAGATTCAGCTTCTTCGTGTTTAAAAAGTACGATAATACCTACACACCAATAAATCGCAAGGAATTTTGTTAGCTTTACCATATTTTTGGGCCATTTCCAATTATTAAGCGCAGATTATTATAATTAACTAATGAATCACACCCATACCAGAAATGCATAGTTTAGGAATTAAGAAAATTCGAAAAAAGAAAAGAAAAAATGATAATAACGCTCGTATGCCAGTCACGCGTTTGCAATTTCTATCCATAGGATAGAAAACCATGGAGCTGTGGATAAAGGCACGTGATAGATGTATTTTTTCATTGTATGAATTGTTGAATTGTTTCATTCAGATAAGTGATTCAGCTGTTCCTATTGAACTTGTGTATATTGAACCTGTATGTGCAAGGTTAAAACAATTACAGAAATAAATTACGAAATTCATGAACAACAATTAACAGATAAATGAAAATAGCTAGTCATAATGTTTTTGTCCGTTGTCACTGAAATAGGTTGTATAATATAATATTTTTTTATAGAATATGTGGGTATTTTGTACACAAGAGCATTTAGGTGTCTTTTGTTTTAACACAAAGTTGGTTCAACGATATATCCATTATAAAATAAAGTAAATTCGCATTGTTATATAAAATAGGTAATAATTAGTGGTAGGTAAATAGACAACCCTCCGGTCAAAAATACGCCAGGACGTAAAAAAATATTATGAAAACATGGGATTGTTAACTTTTTACGTCAAACATTGTGAAAGCAAGCGGTTTAAAAACAAAATTAAAATGACAATGGAAAACTGGAGCTTGTTATCACACAAAAAAGCCGATGGTTGCCTTTGAACGAATAAAAATAAATAAAAATAAACACTAACCACTGAGTGCTGCCATATACTCCCTCCACTTTCGTCTGATACTCATCGCTGACGTTCACGAAGTTTTTTGGAATAAACATTTATGCTTGGTTAATGTTAAGTGCAGGACATGTGGCTAAACACGGCGTTGTGTACTGGAAACGGATTATGACGTTCTAATATTAGATCGCCACGTGTTGTGCGCGTTTCGTCGAAAGCGTGAATGGTGAAGTGAAGTAGCGTGTTCAATGTTCATGCAGACAATGTTGCCGATTTGTTGACGGTTTCAGCTGTCAACGTGCGCGACTCGCGAGTACTGGCCGGTGTCCGCGGCGGGGCGCCACCAGTACGATTGTGTATCCGTGTCGCCTCAACAGATAAACTCCACACTTCACTATTTGTATTATCATTCACCACGTTGTGTGTCGAACAGTACAGATAACGTCGTAAGTGACGTTATCACTGCCAATTTGTATCGTTTGCTATAACTAAACCCTTTGGAGCGTTAAACCGAGTTTCCATTTTAGGTTTATGTTGCTGGCTACTGTGTATTTTGCCGTGCTAATATCTTTGTAAAAGAAATTAGCATACACTTTGTACATGGGTAACATAGTATTTCTTTGTAAAATCAAATACAATATTCTGACACACATGAAATAATGTAGTCGCCAAGCGAAGTTATAATTGTTATGAATAACACCATAATCAACAATCATCGTTAATCTCTATTATGGAATCGATGACTAATTGATTCTTAAACTTAGCTTTGTTTACCTTTAACTTTGTTTGAAATAAGATTAAATAAATTAGGTACAAAATAAATACGTAGGTAATTACTTTAATAATTCTATGTCAAATGTGGTGTAGGAGAAACCTAACTCATAATAATCCTGAATGGTGGCGAACCTCGAGGGAGGGAGGCATATACCCAACAGAACTGAGTACAAAGGCGGTAATGGTAGTAACATCGAATCTTATTTTTAATGTTAATAGGTACATAATGACATTATTAAGTGCTACAAGTTTGTAGTTAAGTTTAAATAAGTGTGAGCTAATTTATTTTTAAATTTGCGCTTCAAACAATGTTTTTATATGAGTATCTAAGTGTAATAAATAAATAAGTCAAATCGTGTCTTAAGCTGCTTACTTTTTGCTTTCAGTTGTTTTCCAAGTTCCAAGTTCAGTTTTATTCAAGGTTAGAATTTGGGACTGTTTTAATGATAAAAAAAATATTATTTTTAACTTGTAAATAATTTTTAGTTGGTAATGAGGTTTACTGACCTTATTATGAAATATCCTCTTGAAAGTTAAAGTATATATCCATATATGTACCTACTTGATAGTTTTTAGGATACATCTTTCTGGCTGGCCACTGTAATTGTAACGAAAGAAATGACCATGAGAGTAAAATAATATCCGATGCTATTTACTAAAATTATATCTTAGTCCAAACTTAATCGTTTTTTTTATTTATTTTGGTCTTACTTACGGACGTAACAAATATAATGGAGACAACGAAAATTCGAACATAAAACTAATTTCCGTTATTTACAATTCCTTCAACGTAATAATTTTCTCTACAATTCCCGTGGTCCCCTTTAGTGGGGAATGTCAGTGGGGACAACGGGTATTGAGGTTTTGACTAGTCAAGCGCGGCTTTTGGCCCAATAGGTTAAATGATTAATAGCTTGATAGTTTAAAAGGTATACCAGGATTAGATGTTAGTTGATTTATTTGCTTCTTCTTCGTGTCGTGGGTGTTTTGTTCCAGAGATAAACACATGATTTCAAATTTCCTGAACAAATGTTTATCCGATACGGAATCGAACATAGAATCATTCGCACAGCAGCTAGAGGTACTTAAACTCCATTAAACAGTCGTCAGATATTTTATTTCTTTATTAATTATTGTGACAAAAGGCGGACTTAATGCTTTGAAGCATTATCTCCTAGTCAACCTTTGGGATATAATATTTGTTATGTAAACGGGTTATTATTTATTTATTATAGCCTATATTTCAGTCCAGATACATGAACCGTGGCCGCGGCGAGACTGCGCAGGCGGCTGAAGGTGTTGTTACTATTGACAGACAAATCTGTCTACCTTCTGTCGTGTCCGCTTTTGATTCACCCCCCCCCCCCATACTGAACTTGTTTTTGTTGATAAGTTCCTTGCACATTATACTAACAATATCACCACACACACGCGAGTTTCAAAACACACCTACTTTTCTGGGTTTGCAAACTTCAATAACTGGGTCCCATGTACGTGCCAACTTAAACACATGATTGAAATTTCGGCATTTTTAAATTGCTATTGCCTCTCGGACCAAATGCGGTGGTTCACTTTTGGTTTGTGTAATTCAATCCAATGATTGGTTCCTGCCTCTAATAGGTGCCCTGCCATTGCCGCCATTGACCTGTGTGGGTTATTATTTTTCACGGCGATTATGTGTTCCTTTAGATCACTTATCAATCGTGCCTACGATCTATGCGATGAAAAACAACTGTCAAGTGAGTTACAACATGTAGATGGAGTGGTTACAGTCTCGCCGCGACCACGGTTCATGCAAATGGACCGAAATATCGGGTATAAGTAATAAATAAATAATAAATCGTGAGTAACCTGTTTATATAACAATTATTAACTTCAACCACGATAACAAAAGTTTGAAACCTTTGGGATAACCTGTGCTATGGGTTTACTATTCGTAGACTTCAATATTTTTATGCTGGGAATATTTACAATTTATAATTTTTATACAATCGAATGGCAAAGATGAATGATTCTTATCAAAATATACCTATGTAAACAGATAAAACTATATGAAAATTGGTCTAACCGTTAGAAGATACGAAACTAAAGGGATGAAAAATAGACTTACCCGTTTTGTCATTAACAATATTCTTGTCTCGCATATGACAATGTGTTTTGTGTTTTTTTATTTACAGAAAGAATGTGGCAGTACGAGCAGACAGTCCACCTGGTGGTAAGTGGATACTGTCGTCCATGGACTCCAGCAATCTCGCGATTTTGCGCGAAAATTACGATTTTGGACGATTACGGATACGGAAACATCACCGATTTTGTGTGACAGATGACAATGTGGCACAATAAATAATTCCACATATAAATAATTGTCGATTTTGCGTGCCAGCGCCTCGATGCCTGTAACAAAATTACAATTAGTACGAACGCAATGAAGCGCAAGTCGAGACGAAAGATAATAAGAATTACATTTGGTACATATTTGGAATAGTCTTTAAAGTTCTTTAAAGTTCTTTATATAACATGACAAATGATTAATTTGACATTTATATTTCGCCATTTTGAAGTTATTTCGTTTTTATATAGTTACAATAAACATTCGCGAGATCAATAAGAATTCTACGATACTTTATTTATTGCTATCTTCCCCATAATAGACCCAAAAGCGTCATAATATTTTCTGATGACTAATTTTGAGGATTTTATCTAATGTAAAAGCGCATGAAAATCTGACCAGCTATTATAGAGATACGAAACCATAGAGAGACTTATCGGCAAATAGATGTGTCATAGTTATTGTAACATTCCTCTTTCTTGTGTAGATATTTAAAAAAAGGAAAATTATTTTTCTTTGGTATTCTTTACTTTCAATCGAAGCTACGAATAAATTTAATGCAAAGATTTTTATTACCAATCCAGAAAATAACTGCTTCCAGTTTCTGGATCACATAAATTTTAGGGAGGTCGAAATTGGCCATTCATAGTTTTTATTGGCCGACATACATCTAAGGCGACACCCATAAAGATTCAATAAGATTTCGCTGATGCGGATATTCATCGTTGTCGGATCAAATATTTAGATAACTTTTACGATTATCTGCAAATCTAAGTACTTGCCTATCCAAATTGCTGTGGCAGAGAAACCATCTAACAAGATGTTGCTAAAGTTAGTTAAACAGAACATTCCAAGGAAACGATATTGACTTAATACCAATTTAGTCAACAGTTAAAGTAAATTGTAGATACGAATTGTATAAATTCGAGGAAAATGACATAATTGTGTAGAGGTTTTTCGTTACATTTCCAAATAGTATTAAGGTGTTTACGTTGCGGGTGCTTCCCGATTTTCTAAAAGTATTTTTTTTTTGAAGATTCCTTTGTACCGACAACAACACAGTGTTTATAAAATAATAGAATTTAATATTTTTATATGTTCAAAGTACGGTAAGTAAATCAATTGGTCGGTTAGTATAAACATACTATATCGTCCACGTCTCCAATATACAAATTTACAATTATCATAAATTTACATATAAATTATCATGTCAAATTTACAAAATTATCATATTGTGTGATACAATACAATCACACAATACACAAGTGTTTACAACGATTATTTACAAATTATATTATAAATTAATAACGATTGTGAAATTAAAAAGATTTTAAAAATCCTATGATTTACAGATAAGTAGTATAAGTATATTGTGTATTGTATAAGTAGTATAATTGTCACATGATTTATTTATTTTATCTAAATATACTTATTTGTGCATCATGAATTAATGACTTAGATAATAGTAATTATCAAGCAGTCATTTATATAATTATGTTTTAAATGATCTTAATAAAGTCTCTTTTATATCATTAGGAATTCTGTTCAACAATTGTACACACAGAGAAATCATTTTACCCATTAGATATTTGACCTATTTTGACACATTTTTACCCTTTTAAGTAAAATTTAGTTTTAGGAACTTTAGAAATGTTAGCAACCGAACTATTTTGTGAAAACATGGTTGAAGGCAAAGCTGTAACAATATGTGTTTCAGCGATAGCTTGTCTGTAGTTATTCCAGATTTACGTTCGTGAGTTTGAATCCCTGCGAGTATCATTGAGTTTATAGTTAAGTACGGATTTTTACGTAGTACGGATACGGACCAATGAAATTTATCAATTTATTTATCAATGATGACTTGAAGGAAAACGTCGTAAGAAACCTATGTGCCCGGGAATTTAAAAAAAATATGGCCATGACTAAAATCTACCAATCTGTACTGGGTGCGCGTGGTTGATTATGAATCGAAGGCCCTATGCATTGTAAGCGGTTTCCATTGACTTGCAATGGAATATTGCAAGTCATATTGGTATTGAAATTGATACGCTGATATTGAAAAATCTTACTTTGAATGTGTTTGTGCTTAAAACGCAGTAAGTAATAGAAAAGGTTGTTTGGAGAAAAACGCGTCAATTTTTTTTTATACGGACGGCTCATTTATAAATTGATTTTTTCTAGAATCACGCATCTCACAATTCCGACATCGCAAACAAACGCGAGATAGATACAAAAAGAAAATTATTAATGTTCTGATGATCGAATTGAATAATTATACATCTAAAAACGGTGAAATTGTTATTACTGCGTATTAAGCTGAACAGGGCAGTATATAATACATATATATATATATATATATATATAAATATGTATATACGAGTATGTAGAAAAAGCGGTTTTCGCGTTCGCGTTGTTCCGTTTTAATATCGTGAAAGGGCACCAATGTTTTTATTTCTATTTTTCTCGTATAAAACACAATGGACGATCCATCTCCGCGTTCGTCGTGGGAATAGGTACGTTTATCAAGACTGATTACTGACATTGTTCACTTTACTTCTAATCCTATTACCTTCTCTACACAATAGCTTTTTAATCAATCCATTTATTTTCAGAAAATAGTTTAACATTCTAATATTTTCCTATTTACTTGGAGGAAAATTTTCATTTGCAACATCGTTTTACCTTTTTATTTTTCTCTATCCGAAGGTTGCCCGGAAGAGATCGCCTCAGCGATAAGGTCGCCTATTGTATTCGGTCATTTATTATTTGTGCACATGTAATAACTATTTGTATGTAGTAAAGAGTATATATTACTATTATTATTATTATCGTTTTGCTAAGATAATCAAACAATTTCATTTTCGTGAATTTCAAGAATAGTAAAGCAGCCGCCAAGTTTTTAACGGTGAAATAATACCAGAGCGCACGATTATAAAAAAAATACATGCCTAATACATGTTATTGCCGCCGAGACAACCATCACTTCATCCGGTGACTCTTGAAAGTCTATTAGGTCCATTCCGAAAAAAAGAATTTAATCATTCCGAAAAAAAAAACAACCGTCACATGGACATTTTATTTCGTTTTGATTAGTGGCTTTGAAAGTTACTATTACATATAATGTATGATTTAATTCTTTGCGTTACAAAGTGTTGTTATCGATATATATAAATACCTATGAGAATAAAATACTTAGAATAAAATAAGTTTCATAAGCACGTTATTTTTTTTTCTCGAAAGGAACCTAAAATTTTCCATCTTTGAAAATGGTCCCTTTGGAATAGCTTTCTACAGAAAACGTTAAACAACAACATAGGTTTCCTAGCATCGCTATTGGTATAATACTTCCTTTGACGATAATGTTCAAATCAATTTTCTTTTAAAAAGATGAGTTTTTAAGTTTTATTTGTAGGTGTACTTATTTATAACAATTTCTTCGTATACAACAAACGAGCATACAACTCGTTTATAACAACAATTATACATTATACATTTATAACAACTCTGGCTTTGAACAATACGGCCGCAACTGTCGAATAAACAAGACATATAATATATTTTTTATTAGTAATGTTTCCTGTAGAGGTAGCTGGCAGTGAATTGTAATTAAGATTGTTTTCGGATTATTATGAAAGTTTTTCCAATGAAAAGCTAGTTACAATAATGTATCTATTATATATATATGTCGGAGATAGACGGATGATGTCGCTAGTTATCGTGTTTGAGTTATAAATATAATAATTGAATGATCAGTAGTAAATAGTTTGTAAATTTTTGGTTGACTTGTGACGAATATAATTAAAGTTTAAAATTAGTAACCACGCCTTACGCTAGAGGACGCTTGTGTCGAAGGAAATAGAGGGAGCTGGGGTGATACTCAAGTGGCGCGCAAAATTCTGTCAAGCCCATTTTATTCCCGCTCGTTAGCAGCTCTATAAAAGCCGAAGGTAGGAAGCAGGCAGTCTCTTTTCGAATGGGTCGCCATCAAGTTAACATCATACCAACATTAGTAGTGATTGTACAAAAGTCGGACTTAATGCCTTTGGCATTCTCTACCAGTCACCCTTTGGGTAAACGGCGAAACGGAGAATCGAGAATCACAAACGGGGTACATTAAACGATATTAAAATACATACATACGTACATGTATTATAAACGAATAAAGGAAAGTTAATGATATATAAATTATATATACTTACATATAACACTAAATGAAGTAATAATATTATGAAGTAATAAGTCAATAAATATCTATATTTACATAAATATATGAATATATCTACATATTAATAATAAATATATGAAATCTATACTTATCTATACTTAATATTATAAAGAGGTAAAGTTTGTAAGTTTGGATGAAGGAAGTAATCTCCGAAACTCCTAATTCGATTTCAAAAATTCTTTCACCATTTGAAAGGTACATTATTCCAGGTGGACATAGGCTATATATTATGTGCAAAAAAATTGACGGGCATGCAACGCATCCCGGGCACAGCTAGTAACAAAAGAGTCAGTAATTAGGAAACCCTTAGTCGCCTTTGACAAAAAAACGGAAATAGTTAGAGAGAGTAGTGAAGAGATGTGAAATAGAAAATACAACAGGAAGTAAAGTACTATGGTATTGAGTTGTAATGTTCGCGTAGCCAGCGTCGGACTGGTCATAAAGTCCTAGGTGGCGTTTGCCAGCCGGGCCCCAGCCTGCGCGGGCCCCCCACGGGCCTGGCTTGCGGGGCTTGCCGCAAGCCAGAGGCGGTAGGTAGGATAGGAGGCCCGCGCAGGCTAGGTCCCAGCTCTTGCAACCTAAATGTAAACTAGATCAGATAATTCGTTCATACAATTAGAGAGAAATGAAATAAAAAAATTCGAAAAATGGTTGAACCTGAGCAGGCCGTCCCTGAATGGCTAGCTTCATATTTGTTATATTATTGGAATATAATTGGAACTGTATTTAGGTACCTAATAATATATATCGTTGATAATTTATAATTTGTATATTTCATTATTTTCCGATAGTATCCCATCTACCATTATGCAGTCACGGGCCCCGGGCTTGTGGGGAGCCACCCGGGCCCTTCCGGCCCAGTCGCAACCAGTAGCAACCTTTTGAACGAATTCATGTTAGGAGTTTTTCTAATGTCAGTAGGATGCGCGTTCCATAGTTTTGTAGCCTGAATGTCGAAAGAATGGGACTGAATAAAGCCAGTACTGCAAGAGGAGACAAGCAAAGAGACTTTTGACATCTTTTGACTTGAGGAAGAACGGCCCGGTTAACAAGGGGTGATGTGAAGGTTGACTCAGAGACCGCAAGATCTCCATCTAAATTCTTTGCTAAAAATGTTTGCTAAATACCGATTGAAGAAACTCACTAGTAACAGTTAAAATAAACTAATGAGATCCTACCCCTCTGTTTTTCCATCCTCGACATATACATATACGAGTACCTACAATTCGCGTTATGGTTCCGATTCGGAATGCGTAAAACATCCTTTTTTAAAACATTCGCAAAAATTGAGCACGCGTTCGTAACATGATTGAATTGGGAAGCAAATTTTACAATATGGCTACTGGTGAAATTTTATTACGAATACGTTGTATGTGTTAAAAACCTATGCATAAAACTAGATTCCTCTTACAAAAGATGTTAACTTCAGTCAACATTTATATGACTTGTTATGAAATAATATCTTTAAAATTAATTGTCTGTCCTATCAAGAACAACTAGACAGATTTTAATGATATTTACCCAAAGAATCTCTCGAGGAGCGTTTTTGTGTAAAAAGCCATTAAATTATGACAAATGAAAACCGAGAAGAAACGAATTTTGCGAATCGAGAACGAAATCAGTATTTCCTCGCGGCCCTAATTTCGGCCTAAGGGCCATAAGTAAATAGACAAAATAAATAAATTTTAGCTATGTTTCCCTTCCCCTACCCGATGCATAAACGTGGCAATTTGGTAAAATTATACGCCCAGTGTACTCGTATTTCAGCGAGTTATGATTTTTTCGGCCGTTCTTGGCTGGAACTGGTTTAATTAAAGTGCTAAGCGAGTTTATTTTCTAAGAGAATTAGAACTCTGTATTTTAGCGTCACAGTTTAAGCAAGAGAGTTTTGATTGTATTGTGTGTGATAAATAATTAAATGGGCAGCAAATCGATGGTAGCAAATTTAAAGATAGGTTAGGTTTAGGTTCTGTAGTGACAATAGACTCCGTCGACTTGGTGATGACATTCTTAGTAATATAAAATTATTTACTTTAGTTATTCAAAAATTGTTTGTTGATTGTATTGTTGATCATGATCTCTGTCATGTGAGGCTGTCCCAGATTGAGCGCTGGATTTAATTTAGAAAAAAAATAGTCATTTTTTCTCCGGCTGTGTGACATGTGGCACCGTCTAGTTGGAACCACAGTTGATCGAGGTCCATATCTTCCAATTGGTGCCCAAAATACTCCTGTAGCATGTTCCGATACCTCTCTATCTAAATACCGATACCTAAAAAAATGGCCCTATGACCCCGCCGAACCTAAAGCCGCACCAAACTGTAACTCTTTGAGGATGCAGCCGTTTTTCATGAATCTCATGAGAATTCTCCAAGCCCCAGATACGACAATTTTGCTTACTGATGTGTCCGTCAAGGTGGAAATGGGCTTCGTCACTAAAAATGATTTTTTCGCCAAAATAATGATCCAATTCATACTACTCTTAAATTCATACTGCGTTGCTTTTTCGTGTAGCGTTCCATCTTGACAAATTGCAACTGTCATACGTGACATCTATAAACAAACTAGAGTTGCCAATCGCTAAACCAAAAAATGACGCGAAATTTATATCCTGCGCTCAACCTGGGACAATCGATACAAGCCATTGCTACTGTCACAGAATAAATAATAGTGCATGTACTACATGGATAAGCACGCCTTTTGTATGTATTTTTTTTTGTAATTATTCTTATCATCTGTGTGTACAGTACAATAAAATATATAAATAAATACAATAAAATATATAGATAACGATAGATACGGATTTTTCAATAGTAAAAATTAGCGTTGAGTGCTCGATGTCGAAGCTCGAGCGCTGAGTAAATGCTATTGAACCTTATTGTTTAACCGAGTGTTACACCTTTGAGGTTAAAAGCTCGTAGCATAGAAGGGGATAAAATAGGATGGGATGTGATGGAATGTGAAATGGACTCTGGTATATCTCACTCACGTACGTTGATTGGAAGGATTATGATATCCGCCCGACGCTACTACGACAGAGTCCCTCACCATCTCAACCGGCTAGTAGTTGACAGCCTAACCTATGTCCCCGATACGATTGCCGTCGTCCTCGGCACGTCTAATACCACCCCGACGACCCAATTACTGCTGCCAATGCGGTTTTTACACTACACTCACAGACTACACGTATACACCGTCCTCGCCGGCGGAGACGAGGACATCTCCCTCGCTACACCGTGAACACACACCGGCCTTCAGCCAACACTTTTACCAGGTATCGGCACTTGCCTGGGCGCTTCTCACCGACGCCCGATCCCGCGGTACCCTCCCAAAGCAACGCCCTAAGCCGAGGTCCGTTCCTTCCGTTGGTCTAACGGCGGGGGAGCCCTTACGCTCGTTGCTGCACACACCCTTTGCTCCTGGTTGAGCACCTTCTGCGCTCGCCCTAAACCATACATGTCCGATGACTCTTAAAAGGCCATTAGGACCACAAGAATTTAGCCATTCTGAAAAAATAGGAAGGAATATGATAAACATTTTACAGTAGTCTTCTGTGTGGAAGCTTGACCAATCGGGTGCGCCCAACGGCTGTGGGATTGCAGCGTGCACTCCCTCCCCCAATTAAATAATGCCGGGCGGCTATCTTCGTATGCCGAACCAACACGAAGAGATGACGATGAGTAAAGAAATTAAAAAGCACACTTTCATCGTTCATTAGATTTCGTTGTAACCACTTTATGTTTATACATTTCTCAGGTTCGGCCACAGTAGGAATTACGAAGATTTCTGACCGACATTATTTAATTAGTGGTGTTGTATTTCCCACTGTGGGAACTAATTTAAATAAGTTACCTAGGAGTAGGTATACACTCCAGTTTGCATGATATTTTCATTTGAATGAATTCACTGACTAACGCTAAAATTCAGTGCAGGCATCCGAACTGGGTAAACGTACTTAATTAGTTTATAGCTTACAAGCACACCAGTAGAATAAATAATAAATTTTATAACAAACCTACGAATTTATTCAATTGTATAAATAATAATTTTGCTTTCGTGTGACCGCAATACCAATTTACCAGGAATCCAAATCTACCAGATTTTTTCCCTCCAGTATTCCTAAATTGCTTTTAAACGAAATTAAAGTGGAAAATCCCGAGCGTTGTTGTTCTAGTTACTTTTTAAAGCAATAATGGAGAATAAAAAACTGTGGCAGGGGAATCGGGAAGGCAAAGTCCTGGCGTGACACTTAATTTTGCCGCTTGTGTTTCTCCAGTGATGTATATACATATTACTGTTTAACTTTAAACTGTAATCATGAGATATCTCGGATATCTGATCATATGAGATATGAGATTTAAGCATTTAGTTGTACAAATTTTGTTGAAAGTTTTAAAGAGATTTATAATCCATAATATGAGAGTAACTATGTGACACGGTATCAAAGTTTACAGTTTGTGAGATAAACCTGGTATCGTATCCGTTGAATTTATCCTTAAATAAAGCAAACAACGAGATGAACCTGAACCGTACGCTTACAAATCATCCTCTTCAAACGCTGACTATAGTAAATTTTCTGCTTATCTACCTAAAAGGTAGCTAACGCGTCGGTCGTTAGGTACGTTATATGGACGTTTGTATCTCTACTCAATTTTACAAAAAATGTTGCAAATTTTGCCAGAAACTTAATGTTTGTAATTGTTTATAATTTATAATTATTCTGTTCTATTTATAGAACCATATTTTTATGTGTATCCGTAGCTTTGGTTTTGACCAGTGAAGGGCTGTGTAATATAAAACAGATCAATTGAAGTTCATATATGTATCTTGATAGATTAACCTTAGGTTATCCTATCAATCTTTCAAGATTTCCGCACGGACACAGCGCTCGTGTTCATATATGTTCATATCTTTATAATAAGCGCTTGTGTATATATAATGTATACATCAGGGCCGTCTTTACCAGGGGGTGCAAGGGGTGCGGTGCACCCCGGGCGCCCCGCGCCCGGGGGCGCCTGTCGAGCGCTGAATTCAGTGCCGGCTTTACCTATGGTGCAGGGGGTGCGGTGCACACGGGCGCAGGGTCTTAGGGGGCGCTGAGCGCCGCTCGCGACACCTCCAAAGAGTTCAAAACGCCTACTAGAGGGCGCCCTGCACCCGGGCGCTACATGAGCTAGAGCCGGCGCTGGTATACATATGCCTTTAATATATTGTGTATATGTGCAACTTCTATGTTGTTTTTACAATTGTTACTATTTTACCCAAAGATTGTACCAAAGCGATAAGAACGCCTTTTGCGTATGGTCAGTACGTTTAGTTGTTATATTCGCGTATCAAGTATTATATCGATGCGTAATAAATAGTATTTTATATTGTACTAGCAACCCGCCCTCACTTCGCTTCGGTTTATTAAATTTAAAACAATCGGAATAAGATATTTTCCTGCGGTAAAATGGAGCCTATATTTTAAGTTAGACATCGGTGAAAACTGCATTCAATTCCATGCAGTAGTTTTTGCGTGATGCGTGTACAAACATACAGACAGACAGACAGTCAAAATTTCTAAAAACTGTTGTTTTGGCTTCTGTTGCTCTAATAAAGACGCCCCCCCCCCCCCCATATTAGTTTTTTTTCAATTACTATAATGTACAGACATCGGCCTGTTACAATTTTATTATATGTATAGATTCATTCATATGTTCTACGTGAAGTATGCAACAGTTTTCTAACATGTGATACATAGGCGATTTATTCGAATAATATTATATAGATACGTTACTTGCTTAAATTAATGGATGCCACTACGGATGGACGTAACAAGCTTACGTATTACCTACGGACGTAGGTAGGTAGGTATACAATCAAATCGGCTCAGGTCCAGACTGAACGTGTACCTCGGGAATAGGTTTGAGTTGGTCCAAATCCAATAGTGGGAATAAATGCAAGACGCGCCGCTTCACTACTACATCGCTTTCGGCAACTAACTTCGTTTGAGCAAATACTCCGCTCGAGAACTCTTACTCACTTGGCTCTCGCTTCCACTTGGTTTGCAGGACTTCCGTATAAAAATATTGCGCTGCCGTTTTAGTACCTTAATTAAAAACTCCGGGCTAATAAGAGGTTCTTCAATTACTTTTCATAACGTTGGCTTATTTGTTTAGACTGTACAGGCGCTTAAAATTTTATGAATTGTTTCGATAACACAAAGGTCTTTAGAAAGTCATCAATACACGATGAAGAAATTCACTGCTACAGTTCAGTTCGGTTAAGTCGTCGTGTATTGTAAAACGTCCAGGTTATCTGGAGGGTAGCAGAACTAAAGTTCGGTTTATAGACGTTCTCATAGCACAATTTATATGCAATACAGCGGCGGTAGAACCTGAACTTTAGAGCACGAAAGTACGAGGGGCTTCTAAGTTTGTTAATTTCACATAGTGGTTAGCGTGCAACAAACTTTATCAATCTATGTGCTGCTAACTTCATAAACCGCGTAGAGCTATATTCGTATAATGATTTGGGAATATGATAACTTTTATGACCATTTGCAGTAAGTTTAGATAAATCTTATTATTAAGTATATCTCGATTCTACGAATACTACGCTATAGTAAACACTTTCAAAATTACAGTCTCAAGATCACTTGCATCAGATACTCGTAGCTCGCTTATTTATAAGAGAAATTACAGTCAAAAGCTACTTCAGGGTGCCTTTTGCAGCAATATGAAATAAAAATGTCAATCGTCTTCTGGAACTGGAGACTTAATTAATGCTTATAAAAACTTGACCAAAACAAAATTAGTTATGAAATTGCGGTTGAATTTTTAATTAAAGTTTCTTAAATTACCTGGTCTAGTCCAACAAGAGTATATTTATTTACAATAATATTATAGTTACCTAACTGTTTAGTTCGATGGGGGTATTGCCTACTTACAATATCTTCTCTATTACTTACAACATTTAGTACGTCGATAGTACATATTTGTATATATAAATATATGCCCTTTATCCTATGTTATATCGCGCCTATCTGCTTTGCGAAGTGTCCCAAATTCGACTTCCAGTTAGACAAGTATTTGTTAAAGTTCAATGTTCGTATGTTCGTCTTTGAGTATATTTCTGGACGCTCGAATTTTGCGTTAATATTTATAATTACTCGTTGAGTTCCACAATTTCGATGAATAAATAATTGACATGCCAAACGTTCGATAGGATCCCGTGTCTCCCGTGAGTGACACTGAGAGTGGATGAAAATATCGCGAGCCACAGAAGTGATTGACACGATTCCCCGTGGTGTCCAAATCGAATTATGTCAAATAACGAACAAATTGAAGCTGTCAATGAGAACTCCAATATCAGTAGCTTGGTGGAAAGACACGGTGTAGGACACAGAGCCTTCTTCATATATGGCAAAGGTGCAATTAGCACATTTCGACAGTGTCAAATTATCTTCGTAATAAACAGTTTCAAAAACTTATCCTATCAATATCCAGTCCCGTCGAAGAAAGTCACGAGTCGCTCAGTAAAACGATAATAGGTTTACTGAGGACAGAAGAGGACTCCTTGGAATCAAACGAAAAACGCAGTCCCATGTTTTTATTTGATTATCACAAACACCACGCACGACGAACACTTTGATAAACTATCAATAATTAACCACAAAACGCCTAATACACAGTTTATACAATAATCAAACAAAAATTCAGTCACTTCTTGAGTTCCCGCCAATAAGTCCGACACGGAGCCTTACTATACTTTTTGTGTTCTGCAGTCGTCTCCCGTGCTTATTATACTTTACCGTTATAGTTAATTATTAAGTAAACCTTAAAATTGATTTTGCTAAAAATCTGAATGTACGATCTCTTTGTACTATGAATACGCAATGCAAGCTCGAAAAAAAGTTTAAAAGTGATGGTAATATTTTTATAATTTTAGGTAAACGTACATTTACAATTTGTAGCAATATTGATATTAATTGACGAATTGACATAATGATATTAGACAATAATTTAAATTATTTATGTATAGTAAATAAATAAATGGCAGAAGATAAGTAGCACCATGACCGTATACTTTTTGCCAAAAATGCGTTTATATTGTATCTACTTTGGTTAAGTGACGATGAAGAAGAACACGATAAAAGGGAGATTTACGACACGAACCTTTTTACATACGATACCGGATCTGCTTACGAAAATGGAGTAACGTATTTGCATATTCCAAACGATACGAACGCGTCTTATGCAGAGGAAGTTTCCCTTTGCGTGCTCCTTTGTACTCTCGAATATAATGACCTTCAGCTTAAGTGTGCTCAGCATAAAGGGCTTGATGACCTGCCGTGAAACAGACAGTTTTCAATGGAAATGTTTAGTTAAGTTTGTATTAATGGCGTGTTAGGCGTGTCGAAGTACTTCGTAAGAGCAGTTACACCCCCGCCGCGTCCACTTCGTCACCCATGGGAATATTCTCACAATTTATCTCTCCCCGTGACGCCGGGACTTTTATTCCGTATACTGCTCGCCTATCTCCAATCCCATTTCGGTCGCGTGAAGCGTAAACTTTATTCCCTGGCCCGAAACATGGAATAGTCAGTCAACGAAATGTGAAAAGATTCCAAACTTATCTTTTCCTTTTACCGTATAAAGCCACGACGTTTCTTTTAGACGAGTTTATTGATATTGTCTGTGCGACGGGCGACTGTAACGACGCCGCTGCTTTGACTCGGTTAAACGAAGGCAAAGATCAGAAATAAAACCCCAGTGGTTACATACATTTTAAAGTACCTAGGTTTTATTTATTTCAGAATTTATTCTTGTAATTATTTAACATTTATTAGTAAATGCTTACAATTAGTAATTGCACTTATATTAGTAAAATATTGACAAAAATGAAAGGCATTCGAAAACAACAAGACAAACTCATCATTTAGATAAATATTTGATACACGCCAATTTGTACGAAAAATGTAAGGATGTATGTATCGTCACTTGTATGTATGTATATGCGTGGAGGCTGTTTTGATTTTCAGCTTATCGGAGCTAGAGAGCGATTGGTCAAAATAACAAATGAAATAAGGTTTTGAACCTGATCGTTCTTTATATTCTAGCAAACTTAATGAATAATGACAGTCAGTTCACTGCCTAAACTTGACTTTAGGCTGAAGCAAGGGAGGAGCATTAGTAATTATGATATAGATCTGGTGATACCATAGTAGGAAAAAGGAGTAATTGCCTACAATACACGTATGTTAAATCTGTTTACGCCGTTGATAATGTGCGCCGTTTGCACATCATCACTGCCACGATGGAATTCGTATTCAAAAATAAAACGCAAATTTTCAATTTATTCATGATCTTGATGACTAATATATAAAATATTTAAACAAATACGAAATACAGAAAAACAAATGAATAAGTGACTTTGAAAGAGATAACGTGACATTATATGAATTCAAACTTGAAGCAATAATCATATTTTAAGTGTCTAAGACGAAAAAGTTACTCTATATGATAAAAACATACAAATAAAATCAATGAGTGGGTTAAATGTCATTTCAGTACGCGTTACTGAATACAAGATACCATTAGGGGAATTGTGCTTAAGATGACATACATTTTGTTTTGAGGCAAATATTTGAAAATTCAAAGGTTATAAAAAATAAATGTAAGGCTACACATTTAAAACGTTTATTTACGACGCACAAAAATTAATCTTGACGCTACAGAAAACTTAATAATTGAAATAAAATAAAAAAACACCAATCATGTCCATGTGGGTAAGATGACACACGTCAGTCTAAGTTGACATACCTAATTATCGGTGCACATTTCACATTTGAAAACCTTAGTTCTTGGTGCAACGCCAGCACATGGAGTGTGGCACCATCGCTTACATAATTGGCAACATATCCAATGCTTTCCTGGCTTCGATTTGCTATGTAATTCGTTACAATAAAGGCATGCAGCATCGGAGTCATCAACATCATCAGCGTCCTGATTAAAATCTTCCATAGATCCGGCCATCTGAGTCATCCTGAAGGATAGTACGCTTCACCTGCTTTCGAGCTCTAACGCTCTTGCGATTTTCCTTCTCTTTTTTATTTTGGACTTGGGCTTTAACTTCGTCCATAAAAGGAGTGCCTGTCAGAACCTGAGAGCCAGTGATTTTCCTCTTCGTGCTTCTTGCTTGCCCCGTAGACACTGATTTCGGAAATGGAGAAATTTCATTTAGTATCTCCTGGGTGGTAGACTATCCAGCAATGGCTTGGCAATCACGCTGAACTGGACCGACTGATGTAGGATCTTTAGTGCTCTTTGAGAAAGAAGGTCCACCAACGACTTGGCTAGCACGCTGAACTAGATCGACTGTTACAGAATCTATCGTATCAATCAAACAATAACAATGTTAACTATCAAATAAATACTATAAGAAAACTTAAATAATAAAATCTACTCAAACAAAGACTTAAAATTATTGTCGCATCGGTCGTCCCGAACAAAAATAAAACAGGATTTTAAAGTATTCATAAACGCAAGAACTTCAGGGTAAGATGACATACTATGTCATCTTAAGCCGACCGTTGCTATGTCATCTTACCCTACGAGGTAAAAAATATTTGCCACCTTTTGTGACTTAAAAACTTTAAAGTTACTTTAATTATTCTTCAATATTCATAACCCACATTAACCACAGTTCATATCAAAGTAGTCAAACACAACTAAAAACTTACCTGAACATATTTATTGGCACAAACACTTTCAACAAAATAATATTTTCGAGTGACGAAATCAAAACAATCCACACCACATCCAAACAACGCAAGCGGTCGCTCACAAAAGTTTTGAGTGGTGACGCCATCTGTGAGCCGATGTGTGATCGTCGTTTAGGCGTTTGTGGCGCGTATATTTGAACGGATATAGGCACTATGTCATCTTACCTGAGTATGTCATCTTAAGCACAATTCCCCTACAATATATCGGTTTGCTGTGATTTACTTATTAGGGATGTACAATTTGAGTATCTCACTTGAATATATGTATCTCACTAGAATTATTGTGCTATTAGGTGTCATCTATAAGTTTGTTAACTTCATAGTTAACGGTTCTGTCAAAAGTAAGTAGATACTGTATTTTAATTACAAATAGAAGGAATACAAAGAAAAAAGTAACCGCACATGTTTTGCTACCACTAAATTCACTAAATTACTCAATATTGAGTTCGTGTATTTTAAGAGTTTGCGGGTAAATTGAGGTGCATTGTGCGCCCACTTCGAAGCATAAACTAAAAAATAATTCCAAGCTGTTTCCTGTTATGTTATTACTACGTTCCAAGTTACGTAGGCAAAGAAAGTTCAATAAATTGCGGTCCCGGGGGCCGCCATCAACAACTTCACGGCTTTGTTTATCACATTTGAAAACGGTGGAGAAATAAGGTTCGTTGAGAAATACACGTAGCATCAGTAGATTGCAGTGGTAAGTTGATTGGTTTACTTAGTGTTCTCGTTTTCGATTCTAAAAAAATGTACTTGTACTTATACATATGCAATTATATTTTTTTTAAATATCCATGTAATAAATGATTTTGTTGTTAATCCTGGAATTAACAATATCTCTACTGTGCCGATTAGTAAGTTAACAAATCCTATAACCCTCGTAAGGCCCCAATGTACATAATAATGTACAACGTGTATGTAGTGATTATAACGGCCAAGCATTACTACAACAATGCTTGGCGTAAACGCCCAGCGTACAATACAATGTACAAAATATTCTTTTGAATAATCTAAATTTTCACGCTAACCGCCATATTGTTGAAACAATCTGGTTAGTGGATCTTGAAGGTGGATATTTGTCACGTGACGCCCGTCATAAACAGTAAACAACCTATCCAAATCTTTCACATGTGGAGAAGATGACACACATATGGTGGTCAAGTAAATACAATCTGGATTTTTTTAATAAAATCCTAACTGAACTTGTATTGGAATTCAATGAAAATAAACAAGTGATTAAGAAATTTTAACAAACAATTGTTATTTTAGCCCTATCAGATAGTAATATCGTAGGTCTCAAAGATGCTGAATAATTCTGAGATAAAGGTCTTCGTATCCCCCGATGAAAATGTTTGAGACCCGGAGTACCCTTCTGGAGGCTTTGCCAGAATCTGATCAATGAGGAATTCTTTTGGAAGCGAGACTGCTGAAAATGAAACTGTGGATTTTCATGGCCGATGTAAAACTGGGCGGAAAAAGTGGACGCGAACCCACGTCCACTTCTTCCACCCTTAGGTTATCCTTAGTTACACTTACGATAACATGACAGGTACAAGGACGAGAGAGAGGAAGAGAAAAAGGAAGGAAACAAAGAATGGGGATAATAAAGAAAGAGGAACAAGAAGAGAAGAAGGTGAAAGTAGAACTGACGAAGTCGACCCATCTTCAAATGGATCCATACCAACAAATAATTGGAACAGTAAAAGATTTTTATCCCTATTTTTCAGAATTCGTAAATACAGGATATTTCTTTTTATTAAAATTCCATAACAGTAACGCCGAATGTGCGTTTTGTACGATAATCTGCAATGAAGTGTATGAATAAATATATGTTACTTAGGCTTTTGTTAAAAATGTTACCTTTTCCTTTCAGGAGGGCAATGTACCAGCCATTCTTTTCCTACAAGCTCTACTGAGACGTCATGAGATCAGTCAATAATGTAATCGTATAGATTGTAGTTTAATCCCGCAACCTTTTGATGGTGCTCAACACACCTAAATCATGTACGAGTACCCCCAAACGTTCGGAAGTGCTCCTTAACTTTGTACTTACTTAAATATAGATCGTGTACATAGCAAGCCAATCGTAATCCCAGTGTAAAATGGAATTGGTAATGAGAAAACAGTCGCAGGGCAGGCGATTACTTCTCTAAGATCCGATAATGCCGCCGTTTTTCTCCGATAATCCTGAAAAACTGATGTAGCCCGCATTACCGGCGGATGGCTGTAAAAACGCTTCCTTTACTAATAAAAATAAAAACCTCTCGGATTCGTACTGTGAATACGCAAAATTTTAGATTTACACGGAACATTTCTGTACAATTATTAAAAAGTTTTGTATTAGAAACTGTAGAAAAATAATATCGTTTCTCTTTCGAATTATAGGAAAACCAATGATATTTGGAAGTCTACAGAGTTAATATTGTGACTATATTATTCATCTATGTACAAGAAAGTCTTCTTCATATAGAATCTCTTGTTGAGAAAAGGTTTCATTTTTGGTTTGGTTTCAAATTAATATCGTATGTTTAATTAGTAATCGCAATTAGTATTGCAATTGTATAAGAATGATTGAGATTTACGAAACCTATTTTGAAGTGAAATAAGTATTATAATTTCTAATAATCGGGACAGGTCGGCAATCGTTGGTAAATTTAATTACCTATCTACTTCAGTAAATCACTAGTTACTATACAGAAAGTTTTATTTGTATTGACATTGTTCTCGCTATGATATTGCTTAATATTAACAGGTTTGGCTTTTAAATTAATTAGAAACTTGTAGTACGTATTGTAAATAACTAGATATTAATTTCAAGCGTTAATATTGTAATTTTTAAACTTATGTTTCTTACCGTCATTCTACAATGGACGATATCATCTTTTGGGTGAAACTATATCTATGGGTGGGTGTAAAATATATATCCCACAACAAACCATACTATACCGTATTACACCACGCCCTGTGCACCATAAAGTACTATTAACCAGTGTCTCTCAACTGATTGTATAGATGAGCAGAAGATGGCCTTATGAGAAGAGGTCCAAAGCTCGCCACCACACACTTCCGCTTTTCCCATCCACCTAATATCGGTAAACTAGGTGATTTTGTCCGGAGAGACATTGCGTTATATGGTGTATTATACCGCCTGTCCAACGAGGAGTGCATTGAAGAAGAGTTCGTTTCTGCAACCATATCTCCCATCACCGAATACGATGCATCTGCATTTGCTCTAAAATGAAGGGTCACATGTTATGCGATCCACAACGTACTTTAAACCGTTGGTTATGGAACAAATTGCTTCCTAAGGTCTTTCTGCTACTCTACGACAAGAGGATCTCCAAGAAAGCCGTGAATAATTGTAAGAAGGTCAGCAACATATCCGCATCCTTCCCAGCACAGATATGTAATAGTAATAACTTATGATACTTCGCTCCCTGGTAAAATCTACAAACACCTACAATGAGTATGTTTATCAAAACGTGTTGCTGTTCCATGCGAGCTAAATTGAATCTAAAAGTCAACAGGGAGTGCTCGTATTTCATCAAAGAGATTTTTATGAAACCCATATGTTGCGCCGACAATGTTGATTTCGGTAGGCATATATATACCTACTCGTGACTGCCCGAGGTGGGCGAGTGAATCAGGCATCTACTAGTGTTGCAGGTATCATTAGACGGCGGCAACTACTTACCATCATGTGGACCTTATATCCGTCTGCCACCGTATCTATAAAGAAGCAGTTGTGTGGCGGCTTGGTGGATTATGACCGGAATTTCCATAACTATCAAATCAGCCTATAACGTCTCCCTGTAGGGCACAGGCCTCCGCTAGTAAATCACATGGGGGTTTATTTTTCAATAAACCCTGGCGGATATATTTTTCAATTATCGAGCATGCGGGTTGCTCACGATGTTTTCCTTCACCGCTGAGGTGTAGTGGTAAAGCTGTACTTCAGTAGAAATTTAGTGGCACGAGCTGAAGATTTGAACTCACGACGTTACGAATGAGAGTCGAGACCTTTAGTAATTATGATGTTGGTTACTAAAGAAGATTTTTTTACATTCCCTATAGAATTTCCTCTAATGATTATTATGTTTACATAATATGCAGATGCATCCCCTGTATAACTGATGGATGTTGACATGCACCGGACGGAACTAATAAAGGAAGACTGACTGTTAATCAATATAGAGGAAACTTAGCCGAGAACACGAATAGTGAATTAGTTTTCATAGTCGAAACACGTTGGATTTAATGTATTTATTGTTACAATTTGTCAATGTTATATAATGAATGTGTTCTCTGATACCTACTTAATTAACCTGAATTGACCAGCCAAGTGCGGTCTGGCTTAATAGGGCCACTAATACAAAGAACCATTTAAGGTCTAAAGTCTTAACATAGCTTGATAGACCAACGATTGGATTCCTAGTAATATAATTTTTTATACCACTTTCGGCGCCAATTACACAAGCGAGTCTCGTGCGGCGATATTCTCGACCATAACACTAAATCTACACATGGCGATGTCCACCGATATCCGGCGATATCCGCCGTGTATAGATGGGCTCGAAAATAGCTCATATTATTATAGTTACTAATGAAATTAGTGGCACTGGAGAGAATATCGCCGCACGAGACTCGCTCGTGTAGTTGGCGAGTTCAACCACAATCCAATCCACTGAGATTACTGGGAATATATACTTTATCATGTATGCCATCCTTAACATTCACCTAACTTAACCATCCAAAAGAGATTAGTTTGTAACTCGCTGTGCAGTAGTGCAAAGATTTTACAAATTGTTTGTAAATTATCAGTAGCCAAAACTTTCTTTTGCCAGTGCAAATTTATGTAACGATTACCAATAAATTTTCAATGTAATAATAACGCCACGATAAATTAGTTCGATAGCCCGCGGTGGTTTACCTAACGACCGGATGGCAAGCGTGGCTCAATGTGCCGCGAAGCTCTATTTTATGACAAAATAAATATATTCAAATTCATTTGCAATTTTAATTGTATGATCTAATTCACGTTATGTCCCGACATATTCATGTAAGTTCTATATAATAGTATATGGGTTGTTTAATTATCTTCGCATCAAATTAATGCGCTCTGTTTGCCGTGATTGATAATGTACTTATCTGGGATTTAATTGGTTTCGATTGCCGCGTTGGAGCTACAATGTAATGTAGGGGGCGTATATTCATGGATCTTTGTTTGTTTTGTGAATATATTTGGGCATATAATGTTGAGGATATTGTACTTTTTATTATTAGGAATCCTTATTTACGAAGAGAACATATTTGCATATCATTTCGATCTCTTAAAACATTTGGGGCGTTCACAAATGTCTATATTAGGTGGTAATATTTATGACCTATCAAAATCTCTATGTTTACAAAACTTCTGAAAGCCAAAGTTACAAAGAATCAATTAACGTAACTAGGTTAGAAGTTAAGAAAAGTCTTATAAGATTATCTCATCCAAACCTTCATCCACAGTTCAGTGTGTGAATAGTGCAATTAGCACATTCTGCCAGTGTCAAGTTTACTTTGGTAAATAGGTATAGAAAAATACTAAATAAATAGATAGGTATAGGACAGATAGATAAAATCCTTCATTGCACACCAAAACAAACAAGACAGTAACAGACATTGTACCGTATGCAATGCACAAAAGGCTGTTTTATCGCTATAGGCGACCTCTGCCAGACAACCTTTGGGTAGAGGTAAAAGTTCTTGCAATTAATGAGCGCGCGTAGACAGTATCTGCCTTGCTTGTAGTGGTGAATGTCCGTACGCGTATTTCATTATATTTTAACATTAATACTATTAGGTAACAAGGCAAATTGCAAGCACAATTATATAATCTGTGACAATACATTGCAATGCACCACAGAGTAATATAGTTGCGTTATTTCATTATAGAGGGCGCTTGAGTCGATTCAGCGAATCAGTTCGTCAAAAATTGCAGAATATTTCTGAAAGTAAAGTCCGTTTTTACATGTAAAATTATTTTGGTTTATTTTACTTCATAAACGGGCTAAAAATGGGCATTCCCCTTTCTACAGCACACCATAAGTTGTAAAGTAGAAGCACGTTATAAAATTGAGCGAGCAGGACAGTATTATAGTAAAATGTGGACCATGCATCAGTTAATAAAGCCAGAGCGTCGTAAATTTGGCGGGACCGACGGCACTGCTTCCTTCCGGCCGCGCTTTCGCTGTGCAGCCCCGGTCGCTGAAACTTTTTATTCCAATTAACCAGTTTTATTGCACATAAATTATGAGTAAAAACCTTCAGTAGTTCGTATTAAATGTGAAAGACTAGATATCGTAATTTAATTTAGTATAATATACTTACTAACAAGAATAAATTTGCAATATGCGAAAACGTGGGTCCGCTACACGAGTTCGAATGTTTTTTATTAGATTTTTATTATATCGAAGATGATTCGTTGACAGTTCATTTAAGCGGGTATAAGGGATACGGAATAATTTATCTGTTGGAAAAAGCAAATGAAATCGTTCAATAATCGACATACAGACTTGGAATATTATTTTAGTTAAATATTATTTTACTTGTCTGTCACTGAATGTGTGATGTCGTTTAGAATAGCACCGCATCCCATTTGTTCCCGTGGATGTCGTCAAAATCAACTAAACTACACCCCCTCTAAAAAAGTGGACGCGCCAACTTGCTTGGCCATGGTGACGTATAAAGGCCAATACATCCCTAATGTACAAGACAATGTGTATGAGTAAACTCGTGTTAAGTAGTGAACAATTAACGAGCTGGTGTCGTCGTTCTTGTATCTTTTAAGTAAAATTAACGCATGCCAAACAAACACCCCTTTACCACAAAAGACAGACATGCATTTTAACAAGCGTCTTACGAATCTGGACTTAAATTATTATTTCAATTGTTGCAATAATTTTCAGTTTTTTTGTGTTATTTTTTTATAGAGAAAACGCGGCAGACGAGCAGACAGCCCACCAGATGGTAAGTAGATACTGTCGCCCGTGGACACCCACGATACATGCCAAAATCTGTCCAGAAATGTTATTTTTCTACTAGGTAGGTTCTGTAGGTACTTTATAGGTGTGGTGTTTATAGGAACGAAATATGAGTCTCTATCTGAAAAAGTTGAACATAAAAACGCTGCGTTGTTTCATTCTGTCATTACTTTTGGTTTGTTTGCATTCATTTTATGTCTGCAGCGATCTCTCCCCTGCAGCGGGTTAAAATTACCTATCGAGTAAACAACTACAGCTTCGAACTTGTTTGCGTGCGCACGGAAATATCCATTAAAAGTTGCAATTGACTCGAATGGTAATTCGTGAAGTTAAGATTAGTTTCGTGCACTAAATCATTAATCTTTCGTAGGAAGTCTTGCACTTCTTCGGGTGTTCTAGTTTCCATTGCAAGTCGCAAATTTAGTAGGTATCGCGTCTTTATTGGTATGTCGAACGTAGGTACCATGTACTGTATTGTTTCAAAGTCAACCTGTAACTTCCCACTGCAGGGCAAAGGCTCCCTCTGGTAAATTGTTAGTAAATAATCTACCACGTGGGCCTAGCGCGAATTGCATATGCATCAGATTGTTCTTTTAATACATGAGCATGCGAGTTTCCTCACGATATTTTCCTTCACCGCGCGGAGCTAGTGATATTTTTTTAAAATCCATACATGAGTAGAAATTTTGTGGTATATATCAAAAATTTGAACTCACGACCTAACGAATGGCTATCACCACTCTTTTAGGAAAAAATGATGGAGTTCGATTCGATATGTTTCGATATAAATAAATCTATTAAGATTTTTTTCGAATCAATCCATATGTTTTAAATATTAAAATCGTCATGTGTCATCTTATGCATACGTGAACAATGGAATTTAAACTAATGTTTAAATTCCATTGTTCTACAAAATTACATCTACGCTACAAAATTGACTTTATGTTCAAGAAAAGATGTAGAAAACGTTGTATTTATGGGCTGAGGAGTATCAGTACATTATTGCCAGACGTACCTATGAACGTTCAAATACTCTATAAAATATGTGTGAGAGTGCAACGTTTTATTGTCCATATATCGATATGGACAATAAAACGTTTTTACTGTTTCTCTATTTTATTGGAGTAACAGATATGTAAAAGACCTTTGAGCCTTTTTCGGCGCGCCCTTTAGTCGGATTTCAATTTTTGAACAACCTATTAAATTTTAACGCCTTCAATTGTTTTTATTTGTTATTGGTGGCCTTATTGGGCCAAACCGCGCTGGTTGGTCAAACGTTTTGTTTCATACAGCATGAATTATACTTTTCTAAAGAATAATTTGTAATATTACAATCTGCGTAAACTGCCAGTGGAAACCGATTTTTTATCTTTTCATTGTTTAAGTAATACTTACATAAATATTTAAAAAGATAAACAACATATCGTCATCGACATACTTACATTTTTAGATTATAACTCTTATTCCCTTTAATATGATATGATATCTCACACGTGTATAGTCTACTTTTTATTTTTTAGATAAAAATATATCTGTAACTTTTTTTCTACAGGAGAGGCACCTCAATACACTACAAGCATCCCATAAGTGCTAAGCGGCTGCCGCCGCCAATGGACACCTCTCAGAATTATATTCACAGTTTTCTTGAACAACTTCTTGCAGGCTGCAGAACGGAAAAAACTTCATGGTCTGATACAGTTTCACACTTACAATGTCGAGACATAGACAGACATCTCTAAAAAGACTGGTAAGGTCTGCATGGTCCAGAGCGCAGACGCATCCTCCTTGGTGTTGCAGGTGTCCATGGGCGACGGCCATGGGCCATTTGGTAATAGGAACTTAAAATCTAACCGACGATCTACATATTTAGATAAATTAACTTAGTGAAATGACTTTATATGAATTTTAGTATAGACACCCGACTGGTTTTTATTTTAAAATGTCTCTAGGTTTAGTTATACCATAATCAAATACATTTGTATACATGAAGAACAGTAATGTGAAGTCGGCGTGGATACTGGCCGCTGTTATCCACAAAGAGTATTTGCAAGTCCCTTTTTTAAGGAATTGTGGACTGGAAATCGTATTAGCCTTTTAGCCGTCCCTCCATTCAATTACGTAACTAAGTATACCAAATTTGAGATCTGCAGTATCAAAATTGTATTTGCTCCTTCTTCAAAACGTGGAGAAAATTCAAGGAATAATGAGTTACCTTAGTGCGGATTTAAAAAAGTATGTTACACTCTTTAAAAAATGGAAATATAATTTTTCTATGTATATACTTACAAGTTTTACTAGTGTATATACTTAAATTTAAATATGTATCTTTGCCTTACATTACACTAGAATGAACAGAAAAGTTTTATTATTAAATTGTAATGAAATGTTAACTTAGCAAAAATAAGATAAGTTTTTAATTCCGTTATTCCAAAATGCCATGTGATTGTTAAGATATTTTTTTTTTTGCATTCACTAAAGTTTTTTAATATTTGGGAAACTAGAACCGACAATAAGGTTCCAATTTATGTACCTACTCGTACCTATGTAAAACCCAATATTCCAAGCCTGTGATTATAAAATATATCCTGTTCCATTGTTTAGAGATAGGCATCCATGTTAGAATAAAAATAACATCGTAAATCAAAAGTTGTCCAGCGGAGACCCGCGGCGGTGATTCCTCAATACGTCCCAGAGGTACGCGTATCGCATAGGTAAGTGGGTAATTCGATAAAAAGCGAGCGCGAATGTCTCTTAGGTATTTCACAAGTCCACCGCTGTTTGCCTGTGAACAAGCTATGTTTCGGATCGAATTGTCCTATACGATACCAGTCCATAAATTGAACTGCAGGTCGCAGGCCTTTCTTTACAATTAGCAAGAATTGCAATTTGCAATTGCAGAATTAGCAAGCTGAAGTGGCAATAGGCGGGGGCCACAGGACCGATAACGTATGGGGCAAATGAGTCCTTTAATGGGGACTTCGTACCGGTAAGCGCCGTGTGGTGTTGGTCGGGTTTAGAATAACACCATCCCATCTCTTCCCATGAGGAGGCCCATTCCCAACTGTGGACGATAAATGTGCTGGTACGGTACCGGGAAGCGCAGTAAGGAACGCCCTCCGAATAGCCAGATGTACCGACGAGGAGGTGGTACCGAGTTAAAGTCCATCATGCAGACCTATTGTGGATTGATCCTTTACTGATTTGTCCTTTAATGAATACGATTATTTATTTTCATGTTCAGTAGACGAGAAATATTGAAATAGAAGATACATGCTGCATGGAATGTTGTATTCGGATCGTTGGAGATAGCACAAAGCTTGTCGTCAATAATGTCACCTTTTAGTTCTTTAGTTCCTTTATTTTCCTGAAAAAATAAAGAGTATTCGTTGAAAGTACCGAACCGGGAGAAGTGGAGGTAAAGGGGGGAAGGAAGGTCTCTGCTCAACAGTGAGACAGTAATAATGAGAGGGTTAGAACGTGTAAATTTATTAAATATAATATTTTCCATGACGTTTTTGCAGCTTGTGACAATAATCGGTACAACTGAGGTGTATGTATCCCGACCGAAACAACGAGAAAACTAAGTCAGGTTTACATAAACTACGTGTCATCCTTAATGCCTTGATAATTTAGTTAAGTAAGTAAATTTAAAAGAATTATAGTCATGAACATATTTTATAGGTCTATATGTGCAGGAGGAAAGTGCACGCTGCGAGCCCGCAGCCGCTGAGCGCACTCGACTGGCCACGTTACCCCTCTCTTACAGAAGACTACCGTAAAATATACAGCATTTGCCTCTTTATCCTATTCCTGTAATGTCTCTCTTAATGTTTTTCGGTAGTGAATAAGATATACCAGAATCCATAATCATGGCATGTCCCACTTCTATTCCATCCTATCTATCCATTTTGATTTTCCCGACCTTTCTCTTTCTCTTTTTTCTCCTCATCCATTTCTAAATCTCCAAAGGTAGGTAGGTCGGGGGCGTGCCAATGCTTGTCATTCTGGACTAATGTTGACCTGGATTGCGAGAGTGTCCACTTACCATCAAGTGAATTGTACGCTCGCAGCCTTCTTTCAATAAATAAAAATTAAGACCTTTGTGCTAAAGTTAGTTTTTCATAACTGTCTTTCAGTTTTGTTCATTTTTATGAAAGTTTATACTGGATTTGTTAATTATTTATTAATTTTTAGGTCGATATCTAATTTCTTGAAAGTTAATTCAAAATGGGGTCAAAAATCACCCTTCAAGCGGTTGACGCCGTCAATCCCTTTATAAGCTAGACTAACTTTGTTTTGTAAATGATCGATGGACTGTCACCAACTGGTTTTGTCGAAATATCATATTGTTTTAGTTTAGCGACGCGGGAACTGGCTATATCAAATCTACCATGACAACAATTTAATGTATAAAATAAACAGTTTTTGAAAACAACAAATTATTTCAAAATACGGAAAAATTCAAAACATTCATATTTTTTTAATATACCATGTATTTTATATTCCGAGTTTCACGAAGTGGGAAGTAATTATATAGATATAAATAGATAACTAACTTGTCCAACTGAAGTGATTACTAAATTATTTATTTAAACGAGCAGAAAGAAATACTTAATGAAATGAAATGTACTGCATTTCCTACGTTATCGTATTACCCCAAGTAGGTACCTGTTTCGGTAGTGAGTGAGATATGCCAGAGTCCATTCCCATCCTATCCCTCCCCATTTTCCCAATCCATTCCTTAATCTGCAAAGGTAGGCAGCGCATCCGGGTGCGTTCCAACGTATGTCATTCTGGACCGATGTTTGGCATGTATCGCGGATGTCTATGGACGACAGTATCCACTTACCATCAGGTGGACTGTATGCTCGTCTGCCACCTTCTCTCTATAAAAAATGGGATAATATATAAATAGTGACCTATATTCAAATAAAAATACGAAATGTTAAAATATGTGTTGAATAGAGAATGAGTTTGAATAATAAAAACGAAATATGTGTTTGAAGTCAACGATACGACTGAATACTGTTGAATACGACTTACCTGTTTTGAAGTCAATTAAAAATAAGTGAAATGTTGTGTGTTCGTCATATACGATAATTTCAAAACTTAATTTGTGTTTTGCAAATGTTTCCGATAATAGGTAACTACTAATAACTTACAATACTACTAATAATGCTGATCAGCCGTTACCTTATTTCCAACTGTGACTGATCATCTATGTATATAACATAGAGTGGTTACAACGTAACCATGAATTTTGAAAATGTGTTTAGTTCTTTGTTTTTTTACTCATTAGCTCTTCGTTTTTTTTTACTTATCGTATTTGTTTTTAGTAATCATGATATGTCCACAATCGACTTACCTATTAATTTTGTGTTGACGTACAGCTCCTCCGCCAAAAGGTTGCATGCAAGAGATCGCTTTAGAGATAAGGTCTACCTTTTGTATACATACCTACTTATTCATTTAAATTTTTGTGTTACTCACTGTATACTTTGGTGTGCAATAAAATGTACTTACTTACTTACTCTTCGTGTTTCTTCGTTAGAATTATTATATTTTAAACATAAAATTAGTTTCTAATTTTATTTTCGAATTATTCCTTATATGAATACATCACAGTGTGTGTTTATTTAGGGATGTTCGCGTTTGTTCACTCAATTTGCATTGCCTTATATTGTTGGGTTCGAACGACAAACTATCCTAACGGCTACCCTTTTTATTCCAAAGTTATGTGATCGAGTTCATCGGTATTCCTCCCAAAGATTTTCAAGGTTTATACCTAATAAAAACACTACACGGCACAAATAATATAAGGTATATTTCGCTATCAATTTAATAAGGCTTTTTATTCCGTAGCCGACAAAGTGATCTACTCAAATTTCCCTGAAATGTTCACATAAATGTTATTATGTGACATTCATTTTCGTTGCCTTAAATGGATGTCACATGTCACGCAATAATTTTTCACAAAGGGAAGGATTTTCGGGTAACGTGCCGAATAATCAATTTGAGGTTGCATACAACGAACGTAGAATGTTACCTACTGTGTTTTTTCAAACAGCGGAAAACCAAAATAAATCTGACAGTATGCAATCAGGCTTTGTAAAACTGGGGGAGATTTAGTATTGCACTCTACAGTAGGTATCCCGCACTGCGTCGAAACAACAGTCCGTTTCATTTAAATAATATGGAATTTTAAATCCATATATCAATATTTTTATCTGACCGTATTCCAAAATGTTTTTGTGCGAAAAGGATTTTATATCTACTGAATATTTATAGGGGATTTGATAGCAATAGAGTGTAACAACCGTTAAATGATAACATTATAAATATTATAACGAATAACTCTAAAACAGACCTAAAATATAATAAAGTAAACAAGTGCATTATTACTTGTATACTCGCAGCATCCACCCGTTCTAATGTTAAGCGAAACATGTTCATATATAAAATATAAATTTTACGCAACGCTCAAGATGAAAACGCTGCCCCGGACATGAGTTCCCTTTCTGCGAGCGTCATACGAATGCGCGTAAAAGGAAATTACATAGTAAAACGATGCTTACTCTTTTACGGCCCAAAGATCGGGAAAATAAAGTTCTTTTATTGCTCTCAGTTTTACAACCCTGGTAATAGGTGAATTCCGTGAACTCGACGCCAGGAAATTCCTGAAGTTAATGCAGGGCTCGTGCCGCTTCGAGGTACCCTTTTGTTGTCCGACGCGTTGTAATACCGAGACCACAAACTTGCACTGTTTTTATTTTATCACAACCCGGAATGCCTTCTACGGAATAATAGATGGTGCTGCCTTTTAGGATTCCGTGTTAATGAATGGTTTCACTACCTAATTTGCTTCATTTGACGTCTGAATTTGAAGCAGATAAAAATGGGTTTATTAAAAAGTCAAATTTGATTCTTCGTACTAAATTAAATTAATAAGAATGCTCCATTTTCAAAACATATATCAATTAACGAATTGGAGAGCTACCGAACATAGTACACTATTAGACTGTAGCGTGTATATAACATAACATATCTATAACATATCTTGTATGTATTTGAGAATACATACAAGATAGTTCATGTCCAGCAGCGAAAATCATTTCTGGTTACGCTTAATTTGTACTTTATTTTGTTTGTATGTTAATTTACTTTAAGTTACCAATTTAGTTTCATATCGAAGACTGGAATATTAGTTCAATAAAGATAGAGGTATAAACAGAGGCGTCGATATATAACGTTAATCCAACAATGTTGTTTCAAATTACATCGCTGTCAGACTTCCCTGCGGTTGCCCTGAGCGTAACATTGAAATCTAATTTTGATACGAAGTTTCGAATTCTCGTCATAATTTAATCAATACAATAGATTATAAATTCACTTAAAACATTGTGGGTAGAGAGTAACAAAGGGTGAAGTAGCATTATGCGTAGGTAAATTGCAGCCTATAACGTCCCACTGCAGAGCACAGGTCTGTCCTGGTGAGCTACTGGGGGGTTTCACGACAAGTGTGGCTGGGCTCGACAGTGCCACTAATATAAAGCAGAACCATTAAACGTCAAAGTCCATATAATATCTTGATAGATTGATACACAAATTCGTGAATGAAACCCTGATCCACGCGTATTACCGAAGAAAACGCAGCCAAGCGAGGGAGTTTCAAAAGACGGAGTTACAAGTTTGACGCGCTCTCTCACGTATTTGCTCTTACGATTAAGTCAACTGGAAAACGTGTTAGGGTCAGGAATTTTGAGACTCGTCGTGCCTACGCATAATTCAAATAATGCATGACTACATCCCTAAATGCTGATAATACACGACTACGAAGTATATGGGGAAAAGGAATCAATAGTGTTAAGGTGAAATTTAATCCGAGCGCTCCGAGTTGTTTTAAGTTTTAAGCAAATACAAATCCTTTAATTCCCTGGGAGTTTATCTTGCCTTAATCTCTCAGAACAAAATTCAGTTCAAACAACTTCCGTTAAGTAGGAACTTAGTTAAGAGACAAGGTCGAGTACTAAAAGGGTTTACTTTGTAACTTCTCTCCATGTGGCTTTGTGTGTAGATTGACGTATAATGTCGAAGTGGTAGTACATTTAAATTTAAAACCTGCCAAAGAAAGGTTGGAAAGAAAATGAGAAACCTTATAGGAAAGAAAAAAGGACTCTTATGAAAATGTGAATACAGAATATAATAAAGAATAAATATAATTAGGAGCGCAAAGAAACTTTAGAAACTTTAAGTGATTAAAGCGATTTAAAGTTTTTAAAATGTTAAAAGGCTTATAGGAAGGCTTACATTATAAGTGTATAACTGTAGAGACGTTAATGTTGGATGGCTCAAGTCGGCTTATATTTTAAAGAATAACGTCTACTTCACCGAGCCTCCTTTGATTTCCCAGGAGCGTGGACTTAGAGGAAACCTGTCGGTTTGTTATGAGTTGGGACTTTGTTGTTATACTTCATCCCACAAATACTTACGTCAAAATTAGGTACTCGTACACGTGTAATGTAGGTATTTTATATATGTATATTTTTTTTGATTTAGAAAGAATAATACATGACAACTGAATTGAATCGCTGAATTGAATTGAACTTCTCTGATCAACCCAAAGGTTGGCTGGTAGAGAATGCCTTAAGGCAGGTATGGGCAACCTTTGACATGTTGAGGGCCAAACTTTAGCGTGCAAATACGTTCGCGGGCCGCGTTTAAAAGTACTTAGTGCATTTTAAAGTAGTGATAATATTTTTTGCGATAAATATTAGACATGAAATAATACGACAATGTTATTATCGTACAATTTATTAAAATAACAAAATGAAATTTAAAAAATGGTACATTATAATTAAATCGTTAAATTTGCAATTGTTACAAACTACGAAAGTTAAATACACCGAAATCAATGAGACACTTGAGCTTGAATTTGGGAAACTAATCCATCGATATTTGGATTAATTCCACTGATACAAAGACGTAAAGAATTTTCCAAATTATCGTCAGTCAGTCTTGTACGATGTGTTGATTTATTAACTTTCATCAATGAAAAGAACTGTTCGCATTTATAAGTACTGCCAAATGCACAAATCAATCTTCTTGCGAATTTTCTAAGCTGCGGAAAATTGTCTTTTTTTAGGTATTTTTTGTAGAAATCGCACAACTCTACATCTTCAAATTTGGATTTTAGGAGTGAGTTTTCTTGAATCTCGCGATCAACTCCATTTGTAAGTGTATTGGAGCATTTTGTACATTATATTTTGTAGGAGTAGCAAATAAACTGAAACAGTCTTCCATGTTTTTGAAGTCGCTAAATCTGTTCGAAAATTGTTCCGACAGTAACTTGAGTTCTTCAGCATATTGAGCATAAGCAATATTTTCATACGCAGAGAGCGTGTTGAAATGGTAACTGTTACCAGACAGCATCTGTGACTCCCACAAGCGTAGTTTGCTCTGAAACGCTTTCAAATGGCTGTACAAATCATTTACTAACTGTCCTTGTTTTTGAAGTTTCAAATTTAAATCATTCAAATAGCCTGTAAGATCGACCAGAAATGCTAAGTCACATATCCATTTTGGGTTTATCTTTTATTTTCATAAAGTCTGCTATCTCATTTCTAAGCTCGTAAAACCGTTTCAACATTTTTCTTTTGCTCAGCCATCTGACTTCACAATAATATGTTACGTCGTTATATTCAGCTGATATTTCATCCAAAAACGCCTTGAACTGACGATGGTTAAGCCCTCGGGATCGAATAAAGTTGATGGTTTTTACTACCACATTCATAACATTCTGGAGTCGAATGGACTTAGAACACAAGTTCTGTTGGTGGATAATGCAATGAAGGACTATCAAATCATCTTTTTGCACATTTAATTCTGTTGCTTTTTCATTCAAAATTCCGATGAAACCTTTACGTAAGCCGACCATAGAAGGTGCACCATCAGTGCATACTCCAATTAATTTTGACCATGGCAAGCCAAAACTTGTGAATACCTTTTGAACTTCAATAAAAATATCCTCTCCTGTAGTGGTTCCTTTTAGCGGCTGTAAAGCAAGCAATTCCTCAGTAACAGTGAACTCCTTATCAACACCTCGAATAAAAATAGCCAGTTGAGCTGTGTCAGACAAATCGGTGCTCTCGTCTAATGCTATGGAAAATGATTCAAAACCAGCCATACGGTCAGTCAATGTTGTTTTTATATCATTAGCCATCATTTCTATACGTCGAACAACAGTTCGTCTTGACAAACTAATTTTTCAAATTCATTTTTCTTTTCAGGACACAAAATACCGCAAACTTCTAACATACACTCCTTGATAAATTCTCCTTCGGCAAATGGTTTTAATGCCTTTGCCAATTTTGAGCTAACTATAAAACTAGCTTTCACAACATTATCAAGTTGTGTTCTTTGTTTATGAAACATTTGTTGCTGTTTTTCCAAATTTGCGGTAAGCTTCTGGATTTTGTCTGTTCTTAATTGTCCTGTCAGTGAGTGCAGCGTAGCATGCTTAGTTGAGTAATGCCTCTTTATATTGAATTCTTTCATTACTGAAATGGATTCATTACACAGCAAACAAATAGGCTTACCATTGTGCAAGATAAAAAAGAATTCTTCAGTCCATTTTTCTTGAAACTGGCGACCCTCTGTATCTACTTTTCGTTTCTTTCCACCAGACATCATTTTTGTTTACTTTTCGTTCAATAAACTTAATAACAAACTATAGTTAGTAACCACTCAAGATGCACACAAAGTCACAAAGCAAGTTGACGGCTCGAGCAGTTCGCTAGGATATCGCTTGTCCAAGTTATCACCTCGGTAGCTCAAATAGAACTGAACTAACGTTCGGGCCATCCACCCGCTTTGTATAGGCAAAATGAAGGAATAATCTGGAATAAACTAGTTTAGAATAATTGAGAAGCAATAAATCTTTTGATGTGTCGCCCGTGAGGCGGCAAACCTCAAAGAATTTGATCGAGCAAGCCGAGTGGCGGCGATTATCAAAGAGTGAGGCGGCAAACATCGATGTTTGCCGCCTCACTGTCACTCCCGTGAGTATAAGTACCTAATGTAATATTTTTTTAATTGGGTTTTTTCAAAATGTCTCGCGGGCCGGATCATATCTTACAGCGCGCCGGATCCGGCCCGCGGGCTGGTTGTTGCCCATATATGCCTTAAGGTATTAAGCTCGCCTTTTGTACGATATTTTGCAATGAAGTGTAATAATAAATAAATAAATGAAATCAAGAAGTAAAATATACTTGTTCACTATCTCTACACAATAGGTAAAGAAATACACAATAGTAACAGGTGTAGGTACGTATATATATCTAGGTAGCGTACAATACCTTGGCTCTCATGATCCTAAATCTATACATACTCGTGTAATAAAATCGCAACAGAGCCGTGTCTGGACATGAAATATTTTTCGAACGAAATTGTTGCAGTGTTCTCTATGAACGATACAGAAGCCAAAACAGCTACTTTTAGATTTTATGTCTGTCTGTCTGTCTGAACGCGCATCACGCAAAAACTACTAGACAGAATTTAATAAAACTTAGCACAATAATAGCTCATGACCTGGGTTAACATTTAAGGCCCATTTTATTCCGATCCGTTAAAGAGTTCTCACGGGAATCACTAAAGACGCCAACGAAGTTGCTGGCACCGCTAGTAATAATAAACAATATATACTTGGTAAAAAACATATATTTACTTGGTCGTGACAATAAAATGAAATGTGGCTCAGTAAACGCCCCAGCACTGCTATTATGTGAACACCTACACGCTCTATTTAATTTTTTATTGTAAGTGAAATAATAATTAGGTCGAAATAAATATCATAATGAATGAGACAAATAAATCAATGCATTTGTTGTTTCAGAATAATAAATTTTCATGATTTTGTAGCTGTGCCCGTGGTTTCGATAATGTGGCTTATGTGCCGCATTATACTCCTAGGAAATATTATTAAAAATAAAAAGATGAAATATTTTTATAACATAGCGTTTTTAGAGAAATACTAGGCTGTATTCAGGAAATACTATTCGAATAGCGTTTGTCTCACTTGGCTGCCCACGCCTATTTTTCTTTTGGAGAACGCTTACGCCACTGAAGTAGGGTGTGTTTGTCTCAGCTGTCCCGTGAGTCCTTTACTTCGCTAGGTGGTTTGTGCAAATGCCATTACATCTTACCTGAAATAATAACGTGCGCTTCCAAAAGTGACACGTTAAACCCCGTTTTGGGTCACGGGTCGGGTTCAAGGAATGTTATCCAAGGGTTTGTAGTGCTTAATTATTCAAAAGTTGAGAGCAATTAAAATTTTCATTATACTGTGAAATGTAAAGAAATATTATATCAAAAGAAAGAGGCGCTTCAAAGATTTTGCTTCTAAAAATATTAGAAAGAAAAGTCTAGGCTTTTGATGAAGTCGAGCGGGAGCTGCCGCTATCATCATTAGCAAGCAAAGCCAAATCCTTTAGTTGATTGCTCAAAAGCAGTTTGTAAGTAGAAATAAGCCTCGAGTGGTGATAAAGACAAAAAATTTACTGCCGTTTGTAAAGAGTGCAGGTACCTAGAAACAACGTTTTGCAAGAAAATGGTTGGTTTACACTTTAAGGTTGCCGTAGCCAACCGGGAACCGTAGGAACACTCACGTCCATGGTCTGTTTATAAATCATGGTGCAATTAACATACTTTCACATTCTTTCACAATTTTTATGTAATTTTTGTTATCGTAAAATAGTTCTGCTGTAATCATAAAATCAAATGAATATATTCTGTATAAAATGAAAGAAAATTTTGTGCTGGAATGGCTACGGAACCCACCATGAGAGCGCCAAATGGCACATGGTCCAATTCATGGTAAGTGGTTACTGTCGCTTATAGACATTTGCAAGACATGGAGAATTACAGGTGCGCTTTTTGTGAAGAACTTCATTTTGGAATGCAGCGGAATTCCAGGAGGTATCAGCACAGCAATACGATACCTTTATTAGGTATGAGTATATTCCGAATACCAAAAAAATATTATTCGCGAATACAAATACGAATGAGAATATTTTTTCTCACTATTCTGGAATACGAATTGTACGAATCTTCTACGCACTCACTTGTAAAATTTGTAAGTAGGTACTTTTTAGTCCAATTTAAACTTAGTGACAGAACTTTTTTTTTGGGTTTAATCAATGTTTTTGGTTTCTACAAATAGGCGCCTATCTAACTTTAAACGAAACAAACAAATAACTTACTAATTAAACTAAAACAAACAGCTACGTAACTGATTTTAAAATGAACGTTCAATCTTATAAGCATTTCTTTTTGTAGAAAACTTCTTTCACCTACTCTTCACATTGGGCTTTTATTATTCCATTAGTATTCGAGAATAAGTTTAGGAAATCGCTAATACGAATACTTCAAAATTGGCGAATGTTCGCCTAAAACGAATACGAATACAAATATTCGGAACATCCCTAGTATGTACGCGTATATACTGTTATATGGGAATGCCCTTCAACCTGGAGGACTGATTATATTTACTTATCGAAAGTCGCTGCGCCGCGCGTCGGTGTAGCAGAAAATCATGTAGGTATGGGGGCGGACCTTAGCAGAGGCCTATATCTAGAAGTAGAAAGACAGGCTGATGGCATGGTATAGTATTGTACTTTTATAGACAACGTACATACAACTGAGTTCAGCATTTTCTTCCTTTTCGGTTGCACTTTAACCCCTGGAAAATAAAGTCAAATAACTTCGCTTCCTAACCTTACTAACCTTCGCTTAAAATCAAAGTTTTAAGGGTTGAAAGTAGATAAATTAAATTACTACGTAGATCTGCATGTGTCAGCTCAGTGTTCCTTTTGTGCAGGTCCGAAGGCGACAATTACCAGTAGTTAATTGTAGCCACCAATTTAATTGTAATTGCAGGCTGCTTGTGTGGATTTAAAATTAACTGAAATGTGCGATACGATTTCTTATCGTGATTAATTGATTGTTAATTAACGGCTTAGTTTTGAATTATAGGTATTGGGGGCTTCATATAACATGGCTCTGTATTGGAAACGAGAAAACTTAACACTAGGGAGAGGTTTATTGTTGTCCGAAATTACATACACATTGTGTTTATGTCCTTTTAATTAGTTCACAGATGTTGCAAACGTTCGAATCGTATTTGGTTGGGATAAATAAAAGTGGAGATGGGATTGTCCATTGGTGGTCCCGACGTAAAATTCACAGGGTAATAAATAATAGTGTGGGGTTTACGGACCACATCGTAACTGCATTTTAATGTGACCATATGCCGTGAGACTATTTAATTTTATATTAGGGCGAGGATACTACATAACATTTTTATTCATTAATGTAAACTTTTTTGCACAGATTAAATGTACAAAAAGGCGGCCTTAATGTCTTATGGCATTCTCTACCTTTGGGCAAACAGAGAAACAGGGGAGTGTACTATACAGTTGGTATTATTCTCATAAGAATTAGACAATATATAACCGTATGTTTATGTTCACATATGTGTATGTATATGTCAACTTAAACATATACGTAACAGTATAGGTACAATAATAAATTTACTAATCATCGTTAAATTTATATATTTATACATTTTATCGCATCTTTCAACGTACTTGTTTGTTTAATCCAAAGGTTGATTGGTACAAAATAAGCATTAAGCTAGCCTTTTGTACGATTAAGTGCAATAAAGTTTTTTTAAATAAAACACTTATAAATATTTGTACATGTATATACGAGGGGAGGTACAAAAGTTTCCGGCCTGACAAAGAAAATCGACACTAAAGTTCATGAACTATTTTTATTTTAAACTAGCGACCCGCCCTCAATTCGCTTATTAAATTTAAAACAATAGGAATAAGATATTTTCCTGCGGTAAAATGGAGCCTATATTTTAAGTTAGACCTAGCAATACATCGGTGAAAACTGCATTCAATTCCATGCAGTAGTCTCACAGAAGACTACCTTGAAATGTACTGCATTTCCCGCTTTATCGTATTTCCCTAATGTACGTACCTACGTGTTTCGGTAGTGAGTGAGATGTGCCAGAGCCCATTCCCATCCTATCCCTCCCCATTTACCCAACCCTTTCTCCAAAACCATTTCTATATCTCCAAAGGTAGGCGCATCGGGGGGCGTGCATTCTGGACTGATGTTGGCATATATCGCGGATATTTATGGGCGACAGTATCCACTTACCTTCATGTGAACTGTATGCTCGTCTGACGCCTTCGTACATAAAAAAAAAATCATGCAGTAGTTTTTGCGTGATGCGTGTACAAACATACAGACAGACAGACAGACAAAATTTCTAAAAACTGTTGTTTTGGTTTCTGTTGCTCTAATAAAGACCCCCCCCCCCCGGAATATACCTTCCTCTGTAAGGAACTTAATCACGGAACGATATTCCCGTTTAAACATTTTAAAGATGTTTCGACTTCCTGGTGTTCTAAGTCGAGAAATCAAAACTAACGAGGGTTGAACTCTAAAATATATATGAATTATCAGGATAAATGACAATTACAATGATATGTCATTGGTATGTCAGTATAAAGTATAATGTGTATGTATGTGATTGAGTACATAGACCCATTTCGCCCCAAATTAATTTGTCAAATCGCAAGTGGTGCAAGGGTCGGGGAGACAGCCTGACTCGATTGCTCGGTAACAATACCACGCTGTTACTTAGCTGGCCTAGTTAACTGACACGTCAAGCAACAACGTGTTAAGTTAAATAAAACCGAGTGCAAATTAGACTATTCATTTGTAACAGAATATTCATTAATCTAGCTTAACGAATTGGACATCTAGTACAGAATACATGAGATAAAATTATCAATACCAGCATTTACTTTTATATTATTCACTGGAAGTTACATTACAAGAAGTGTTATGGACAAACGAACATTTACTTGTGTCCACTAGGGAAGGAGCGAGGCATGAGGGTGCAATATACCTGCGCCCGCGCGAGCGTCGGTTGGCACGACAGTCGACACACCTCACTTAGCCGCATAAAGACGAAGCGGACGAAAAAGTTTGGTTTGGCCGACGAAGAAAGAAACGGTCGCACTTTAACGGCTGTTGCGGTAGAAAACGTGGTGGCAGTGAAAATGTATTATTGAAAACAGGTAAATTACATACGAGGAGATTCAGGAGAGATTGCAGATTGGATCGGGGAATGTGTATGCAATATTACCTACATGGGCATCTAAAAGTCAGGAGGATAGTAGCGCGCTGGGTGCCGCACCAACGGACCGCGGGAGATACATGGAAGGAAGCTGGTAGCTTATGGATTGCATAACATTCACCAGAAATGTTACAAGATGTCCCGGGATTTAAGGAAGACATAAATAAGTGTTCAAGGGATACTTTCAACTACTTAGTATATTTTAAGTTTACAAGTCTCAATTAATTAATGTCATCTACCAAGCACCATTTTCGCCAGATATGGCCTCGTGTGACTTTTTCTTATTCTCCAGACTCAAATTACCACTTCGTGGCAGACGTTTTGAGTCCGTTGACGTAATAAAACAAAATTCGCTAAAAGTGCCAAAGGCCATACCGGAATGTGCCTATAAGAAGTGTTTCGACGAATGGATTATTCGCTGGCGAAAGTGTATTGCGTCAAATGGAGCCTATGACGAGGGCGACACAGTAAATTTAGACGATTGAAGCAATATTTTTTGTTTTATTAAAAAAATCCCGTAACTTATTTGAGAAGTCCCGTAACTTTCAGAAAATAAGTATGGGTACAAAAACAGATGTTGAGTTTGTTATGACAATAATTTCAAATTGAGTCCCTAAGCCTCTTGAGTGATACCAGTTGCTGTCGATACCCCATTTCTTTGTACATTTTTCAGCATCATAAATCATAACAGGAATACTTTTGCAGAATACAAGAATTCAGGATTATGTGTTTTTGTACGTCAAGAACTTTTGCGGACAAAACAAAAGTTTTCTTGTTAAACAGAGAACAAAATTTATTACAAAGTATTTTCATGTTATTATGTGTGTAAATTTATTTGAAAATTCTCACGAAACGGTAACTCTGATTGACTAATTGTGGAAAAGGGGCCGACAACAGCACAGCGAGCCAGAAAATTATATTATTTGATGCCATATTTAGAGGCAAATTACTGAGATGATAATTTAATGTAAGGATTAACTCCACATTTATTTTACAGCAGTTGAAACGAATTAAACTTACGTCACATGATTTGCAATGTTCAAATAAATAAACACGTTCATACATATTTTTCCTTAAACATTTACTGGAATGGCTTGAGCATAACTCTTAACTTATATTCTCTACTTAACTACTCTAATAGAGCGTATAGTTACGTAGACCCATAGTTACATCTGTTCTGCACAGTGTGACTATGACCCTTAGCTGTTCATGAATTAAAGTTATTAGAATGAACTTTATTAGAGCGGTGATAGTCTCTATATCTATACTCGATATCTATCTATAAGGGGTATCTATACTCGACTTACATTCGTGTGATGATGAGTTCAAATCCTCGACCCGCACTACTGAGCGAATAGTAAATCAAAAATGTCATTTGTCATAGCTCGGAGGTGAAGGAAAACATCGTGAGCATGCTCCAAATATAAAAATAAATCTGGATTAAGAGGCGTGATCGATAACGGTATGAACCTGGTATGAAAAGCAGCCTGCAATTGGACGTTGGCTGATCCATGGAATTTATTTAAAAACTCACAAATTCTAGTGCTACACTTTCGACGTTTACCGGTTCCGGGAGAACATGTTTTTCGAACATGATTTTGTCTTGTCTTAGTTTATTCCGAGACCGACGCGACGCGTCGTGAGACCGTTCAGCATCGTTGCATTACTCAACGTCACCACCACCACTCATTGATACCACGTCGTTTCCAATCCAGCGTTCTAAATGCATCGTCCAGCACGTTTATGAACAGTATATGAGACACTACATCTGCTTACAGCCGCCTATATCGGATTATACGCTAGAATTTGGATTCCATCTCGAAGTATCACCAATCGATTTGACACCGCTGTAAAGACGATAGAGTCGAAGATTTTCTTATAGTCCACAAATGCTCTTGCAACTGCAGATTATAGTCTTCAATCTTCCGTATAAGCTGTGGCAGTGTGTGAATGTGGTTTACGGTGCTGTAGCCATTAGTTTCCTTAAAATACTAGCATCAATACCGCTGACACCGTATCGATTAGTTAGTAGATACCTACAGATAATGAGGGAGTTAATTCTTCATAAAATAAAATAAAACTACCAATAAATTAGATTTCGAATATAATACAACGTCTTTTTCTAATATCGGAATTATGATATTGGCCTCCTCAATTCCGGAACTGAAAAATCAGTCCGAATTTGCGTCACTACGAAATTTCCACAAGCGGCAGTATCCACGGGGTGGACTGTAAGCTCATCTGCCGCCTTCTTCCTATAAAAAATGGGATGATATATAAATACCTACCCATATTCAAATAAAAAAAACGAAATGTTATACATTTAGGTTGCTGCGCTTGTCTCAGGGTCATAGATATCAAGATTACGTTATACGTTATGTCAAATATTTACGTTGATGTCAAAATAATGTAGATAAAACTATATATATATATATTTATTGGACTTACGGTAGTCAGCTCTGGGGCTGCACCAAACAAAGTAATATCCTCATGATCCAACGATTCCAGAACAAAGTACTTAGGGGCGTGGTCAATGCTCCCTGGTACATTAGAAATGACGACCTCCATCGGGACCTTAAAGTGGACCTCGTTGCCAACGTTATTAAAAAATACGCCGAAGCTCACGAACGAAGACTTCATCACCATGTGAACGTTGAGGCCATCCAGCTCCTTGATAACACGAACATAGTCAGAAGACTGAAAAGGACGAAACCTTTTGAGTTAGTGTAGTGTTAATATTATGTAGGTACTTAGTGAAATAAGTGCTCCTAATAAAGTTCACAAGAACAGAGTGACTTCCCCTTAATAGACACAATAAGTAAAGTGTTATTGGACACATTCTTAGTTTTACCCTACTTAGCAATTTAGATCAAATTTAAATTACTCATTAGTCTTAATATTATGACTAGATCGTAATTTTAAATGTAATACCTCGTTATTAGGTATGTCATTGTTAAATAAATATATATATATATATAATTCATATATTTTATCGTACAAGTAAATTATCAATGTATTATTATTTATTAGATGAATTAAGCTGTGCTGTATAATTTCTTCTGCAATGCAACGGTCGGTCGACCGCAGAGAATGCCTTAGGGCATTATGTCCGCCTCTATACAATATAGTGTAAAAGGAGTAAAGAAATAAAATATAAACTTATCACGTAGAATTTCGCAAATGTTTGTATAGTAGATTTTTAAAAGTATTGAAATATTAATATCTACTTCCACAAAAGATGTGAATTTTATAAACTGCCAGTTATTATACGAGCATCTATGTGCTTAATAAAATGTACAAATAGCTTATTGAGGTCTGGTTTTATCTGAGAGAGAATCGTTAACTTTGAATACTTGTATTAAACCCCGGCTAATTTTCAAAACTACTCGAATGATTTTGACAAAATATGCTATACACACAAAAAAATTAATTAAATTAAACTTAACTCGAATCCCAAACCGAATTAACCTTGATTTTCCGCACATCACAAGGTTATCGATATGAAGGCAATCCGGGAAGTAGTATTCGTGGGTAAACCGGCAAAGTTGAGGGGTCAGGCGGGAGTCTTATCTCAGTTGCGTGGACGTGCGTAACGATAGGGCGCCACGCCCCCCACGATGTCTTGCTCAGACCGTCTGAAAGATGCGCGCGCATTCCAGCTCTCGCCTAAGGGGTATATACATCGCAAGAGATTTTCGATCGATTCGTTGTTTTTGGTTTGTGCAGGGCTTCAGCGCCTTTATAAAATATATTTGTTTAAACACGACAAGTATGTACTTATTGCATTTAAGATTGCAATAAAATTGAATATTAGCAACGATATATGTACTTTAATTTACATATCATACCTACATAATAATAATAGTAATAACTTGAAGTTATGGTTTAATGAAAAGTTTCTTGAAATTATAATGGGATATTAGGTAGGTACCTACCTACTATCTACTAGAAAATGCCATGCCCACACAGCAGCATTGGTTATAATATGAATGATCAGATTTATGATACATTGCATTATTTGCAGAAAATGCATTACTGTATTAGTACTATTAGCTAGTGACAACTTTTATGAATATAATAGGTATATTGTTAATATTGTCGTGAAATAGTCTTGTCATATACTTACATACATAGGTAGATGTTAACTAATTGTAATATTTAGCTATTATATTTGTATATAATTGAAATTTGTTACTAAGCTGATTGGTATCATTGATTTATAATTTTGAGATGTTAAATAACCCGATAGAAAAATTACAGTTCACATTACGTCAAACATTCTTCGGAATAACCACTCGTAGTTCTAGCTTACAAAGGCATTTAATTCCACTAAGGCTCGCGCTAGATTTATTGTTATAAGAAGAAGTATCATGTGAACGTTTCCTAATATTGTGTCGTTCGTGCGATGCGTTGGAAAAATCTCTAGCTAGAATCATCAGCGCAGCGTCGCGGTTCGGTCGCCGAAACTAAACGAACGTCACGCGCGAACCTATCGCCATCTAGTGGCACAACCTTCAAGTGTTTCTCTCGCACCTGCCAGCTGCCTACCTCGCGCGACATTCTCCGTCGCGCTCGCACCAGTAGCACGTAAAAATAACCTCAAAACGGCTGATCGTGGACCAACCAATCATCAAAATATTGTTCTCCCGCACTTTATTAACAGTGACAACATTATTGAGACAAATATCGGTGTAATGGACATGACTTAACCTCTAGTTGACGCTGATTTTACGCTAAAGTGTTGGTTTACAGTGAATTTGGCAAGATCGAAAGTTTCCAAAGGACAAAAATGATCGTTTTGGTGGGCTGTCATCGGGCAGCCCCCAAATATTGTGCCAATATGTGGTGGTTAATGATATTTGTGTGTGTTTTAAACTTTAAAACATTTGGTGTGTTTGCTAGTAATAGCACTGAAGCGCTTTCTGGCAGTAAGTACCTGATATAAATTTTCTTGTGAAATTATTTTGATGTTAGTGTGAAAAGTTGATGAAGTTCATTCATCAATTTCTTACAATTTCTTGAACTTGAAATTGAAGATGAACTTTTTTAATTTATGATGTTTCTGCAAAGTAAGTTTGCTATTACCTACCATTGTTTACTTCTTGTTGTCTATAGATAGCACATAGTTAAAGGAACTTATCTATAGTCAAGAATTGTTGTTGTTGTGAACACCTTTTACTCAATGGTTCGTATTATCATTCTTCGTCAAAACAGGTTTGTTACGTATACACATGACCCGCGTTTATGCATCACATATAATTCCTGTTTACAGTTTACTAGTCTCAAGCAATTGATGCAGGTATAGAACAATATCAATTCTACAATATCAATACAATATCAAAAGTATGATACAGATCAGATTAGATAGGTGGAATGTCACGCCACCATGGCGCAGAAGGAAAAATGACAGTAAACACACTTGCCTCAGTCTGACTCATTGTCTGAATCAAAAGTTTAGCCACTGACGTAAGTTAATTGAATGAAAAAGATTAAAAAACTGACATTAGTTTTCAAAAGGCTATATTTTTATTAAACTCTGTATATATTGTGATAAATTGATAATGCTGTAATCTGTTAATTATTGCTTTTATTTTTTCCATGAAATTGTCTAAACCGATTGAAATAAGTACGATATAGAATTCTTATTGAAAATATTGATGATAGGTATACATATATAAGGACATGAGAATTTTGAAGTACAATGATTATACTATCTATGACATGTTTATCTATGACAAGAGATAATATAATGCCAGGTCTTCTATACAGTTTTCCAGTTACAGAACAATCTTCCAATTAGATCTGAAGATCAGCAGGACTACAATTCTCTGGTAAAATATAGTACTTAGTTATATAAATTTTTAATAAAATGATCTATTACTGCTACATTATAATCATTGTTACAGCTACATATATAGTTAAGCAGATAGTAGTATGAGTAGATTACATATTACTATAGTGGATAGACATTATTATGACTCAAATTAAATCGCTTTATATTCTTGTATAAGATGTAGTAAATATTAATAATTTGGTACTTTAGGTATTGAATTGTAATAAACTCGTGGGTAGTTAGAGGTAGTAGTTTTCCAAATAGCATTCAGTCAGTTTTTTAGCTCTATTGTGACCAGGACGATATATCTATTACTAATTTCACATAAAGAAGATAGAAAATGAAATTAATAAATGTCCTATTAAAATCAGAAAAAAAAACCTTTAATTTCTACACTTCGATATCAACGTCGATATAACGTCCCACTGCACGGCTCCAATGGTAAATCTCTAGGACCGGGCGTTTTGGGTCATAAATTCATAATCCACCATGCAGGGTCATTGTGGGTTGTTAACAGTTCTGCCAGATGGGGACCCTATGTATTTTTTTATTATGTATAGTGCCTATGCATTTTTTATCCAATTAATGAATAAATAAGTAAAATTATTTTTCAACAAAAAACAAGTGTTTATCGTATTCTACTCGTCGAATCCTTTCTTTTGATACCCAACTCGAAAGAAACCATTAATATCAACGTAAGTCCAATTCTCAAAACAGTAATCACACCACTCATATTTGATTTGTATAAAGCTAACCGTAATAACCAATAAAGTCACTAAACAAAAGTAAATTCTGCCCTTGCATGACCTAAGACGGCCATGGTTGTAAACACCAATAGTAAAAACAAGGCAATTGTTTGAAGCTTAAGAGACACCGAGAGGAATTGTTCCAAACTTTCCACAGGCATTGAAATTTAGTTATTTTGATTTTAATAGAATTTAGAAACGACACCAAGAGCGAGCAAAGACACTGACTCGTTACTAGATTTCATAATAAAATAAACAAATGGTCGTAAAAGTGTGTAACACGATTCAAGGCCTCATATTGTTTCTGTCCACAAGGACCTACGTGTCGGATATATAACTTCGTCATATTTAGATAATGTTATGTCATTCTAATTCCAGTCATAATTTATACATGTGTTTCCAGTTTCGTGTTGACTTGCAGTTTGAGATTGCAAACCATATCGTTGAAATATGCATTTACGTAGCCGTGGGATGTGCCAACAGACGAAAATAGAGGCGCAAACAACATAAATAGACATACAAACAAAAGTGACCGAAGACATTATATTATTTTCCTGAAACAGTACAAAGTTCAATATTTATGGCGAAAGGCCAATACCTAAAATATTACTGATATTTTACGTAAGCTCGTTAAAAAATTTTGCTTGGTTTTCCTGCGAAATGATAAGTTTTGATAATATATGGAAATTGTAGGAAATAATAAGAAGAACAATTTTCGTATAATAAGGAAAACACAGAAATGAGTCTAGTGCTGCGTGGGATGGAGAAACAAACGAACCGCTTACAACTTCAATGAAGATTTGTTCGGTTGCATATTAAATTGAATACATTACAGAAGCTGTATAACGCAAAATGTTTCATAAGTTTATGTTAATCTTGTGAAATAAAATCTACCCATCAATTGAAGATAACGAAACCGCCTGGTGGCGAAAAAAAATAGAAATGATACCAGCATAATGAGATGCAAAAACAACATATTCTTGTTGTTACCCTTCCGTGGTATCCTTCGGTTAAAATGACCTCACAACAAACGCAACCCTTGTATTATGCATTCAGTGATAATAATTTTATTCCAAACCAAGTTATTTTTAATTAAATGATGGCAGTATTACGAATAATTAGGGAGTGTTCGTTTACGAATTTACGAGAATAAAAAAACCGCTGGTAGCGAAAATAAAAATTGAAATTATGCTATCATAATACGATGCAAAAATAATATCAATTCTTTTTATTAGTTGTGTGGGTATCTTGTGTGTTGTGTGGTTTATTAGATAAAATGATCTCACAACAAACGCAACCATTAATTAATTATACTCATAATTAAAAAGAAATGTTTGTTTAATAATCTCTTGATATACCGTTTAGAAGACAATAACGAATCCTTCATTCGGAAACCGAATTGTAAAACGCAAATATCCGTAATATCTCAGTCGAGTTATAAATGATTCAAAGATGTTCTACGAACAGATGAAACAGAGGTGTACCCAAAGGATCACAATGAGTAAGATATTAATAATAGCCAGGTAGTTAGACAAATAGCTGTAACAGAGTGGGTGGGCCATAGTACCCAGTTATAACTGTCTCAATTTTGGCGTCCCACAGCTGGCGCGACGACTATAAAAGTCCCGCTGATGAAAAGAGCACAATCCCATTGTGATGGCCATAAAACGGGCTTTGTGCCTGAAGAGGCGTCATTATGTGAAAAATGAAAAACGAATCGCACTTGTCATATTCAGACCTATCTTATTAGAGACACAGCCTTTTTGGTGAATTGTCAATTGATTCATTGCCTATTTATTGGTGTTGACGTCTCTCTTTTCTGAAAGGTAATTTGGTGTAGAACAAATTGCCTGCCACGGGAAGCTGCGAGGCGGTCAAATCCCTGTCAATGTTTACATATCTACATGAGAACGATTTTACATGGGGATAAATTATTATTAGCAAAAATTATTATTATCCTTATTGGACGCAATAATCATTTATGTACAATAGCGGTTCGTATTATTTCATATCGTAATATAAGCGGAATATATAAAAGTTTCGTAAATTGACAAAAAATAAGTCATTTAAGCGAAAGGAAAGTCAAAGAGTCCACTAGTGTGCAAAAATGGGAGTGAAAAACGTCATTGAATAAGACACCAGCTGCAGACCTCTAGCCGGAGGGGACAACTATAGATTAGATAGGACCGTCTGACATTTTGCCTTATAGTTTATTAAGGACTACTGCAATATTGGATGTGCCCCTAAACAGAGCGAATCCATTTATTTATACTGCTAGAGATTGTCAAGTTATCATCTAAGAAGCTTAGAGAAAGCTTAGTTAATTTTAGCAACAAAAACAATTTTAGAAGGCAGAGTAATAAACATGAGATGTAATCAAGTGATGAAACAAGTCAAGAGAAATAAATGAGAATCGAAATTTTAAATTAATGTACCTAAAAATATTTGAAATATATAACAAATACAATTGATATACGTAGGTAGTGTTGAGTTTTAACCAATTAAAAAAATACTAGCATTCCGTTTGCTGCATTAATTAATACATTTAAAATGAAGTAAATTCGACTATCTATGTTCGTTAATAAATGTCGCACTTTAAATTCTTTAACATTACACACGATACTTTTTTTAACATACTTTACGAAGGAGGGTATATTTCCGTATGTTATCAACTCGTCAGTCTATGTGTATGTGAAGTAAGTTATGCCAGTTTTTCCTTTTCCCACCGGCGCGGGTGTCCAATATCATCATAGCAGTCAGGTCAGCGCCATCCATTACCAAGGTGACGCACGATGAGGGTCCCCAAATTGGTTATTCTACAGACTGTGTAATAACATTTTTGTCCGTACAAACTTACACCAGGTTTAAGTGGTTTTACGATAGGTAGCCCCGTCCTATGAGTTCAGTATGATTTACTCCTATGAATATGTTATAGAAAAATGTTAGTTGGTACATTGTTCCAAACAAAAATTTGACAATTAACAACTTTATTAAATGTTTTGACTAAGATGTCCGTTTCATTTAGGTTTGGTAACAATAAAAATTATTCATGACCGTTATCTTCGTTCCGCTGAAAACTCCACACTCTATATCTCTTCTCATCGCACTGGTTTCATGACTAATTCCTTCGTCGCCCAGACAGTAAGACTCTGGAACTCGCTCCCCGCTGACATAAGGAAGGCTACTTATAAAAACAGCCTCAAGAGGAAGCTTTGGGAACACTACCTCCGTAATTCACACAGCTAATGGTATTTTTCTCCCCTTTTCTCTATACTTATATTATTTGTGTGTATAGTATTTATATTAGCTTACTCATATTTATGGTCTATACATTTAATATCTATTTTAGTACGTATATTTATATATTTTATCGTATAAGTATATTATCAACGTATTATTATATTATTATTGTTATTTATAGAGATCAATTAAGCTTTAACGGTCAACTGGTAGAGAATGCCTAAGGCATTAAGTCCACCTCTGTACAATATAGTGCATAAAGAGCAAATAAATACAAACTAAAACGAATATATTATGTAGTCGCATTCCACAGAAGTTTTTATGTGTTTTACAATACGTTATCAAGTTCAGTTTATAAACTATTTTGCTTTGATGTATTTGAACACCTCAAACATACTCATAGTTATAACAGAGTTACCAACGTCTCAAGTCCTCCATTAATTGTAAGCTAGTTCTACAAGAACTTCGGTTCTTAGTTACATACGTGTGGTTACTTCAGTACTTTACTTATAGTACGAATTCCTCTTACCTTGTATGAAACTTATTCAGAATTCTCTACGCGAGACTTGTTGTGAACAATAAAGTAGATAAGTAGGATGTGGAAATTTATTGCTTTTTAGGTTGTACATACGTACAGTCGTTGCTATACATATGGGCTATTTATGTGCGTGAGTAATATAATAATACTTAATTGTAATTAATATAAGTTGCTAATTAATATTTTTGGGTTAATTTGATGTGGTTGCAATCGCAACTAGCAACTGGTCTAACATTAGACGATTCAATTTTTAGACTAGTTGCTATCATAGACCTCTTGTATTTCTGCCCACCTCATTAAACCCATATTTTTATAATAATTGGGTGTGTTCCTTCATTACATATGATAACCGCTCAATTGAGATCCGATGCCAAGTCCAATGCGACACTTAACGTTGACCTCGATCCTGTATTGGTCCGTTGTCATTAAGCGTTACGCCACTGCTCTGTGCCGATGATATAGATAGACAGTCGTTCGATAAACAAGGGTTAGATCGGGAGCTGGAAGCCATTTCATTGTCTGACACACGATTCTCGCTTTTGATTCTACATACTAAGCTCTGTTTTTGGCTGATTATGCCCCCTGCATAAGCTACTTCGTGTTAACCGGCAATTGGATTCGAATGTGTATTAATTGTGAGTGCTCCGGATATTGAAGTCACCGCGTTCCAATTGTACTCGGTACCGTATTTTTGGCAGTCCTATTCCACCCCATACATACCTACAGATATCTAATTCTACTGAAAACCAACAAAGTACATTTGAGTATATGCCGGGTATTTCTGTAATTGCTAAAGACTCGTACAAATATATTTGTTTATTTATTTACACTTTATTGTTTTAATAAAAGGCGGACTTTATTCTATAAAGTATTTTCTCCCAGCCAATCTTGGTGCTATTTAGTAATGGTATGGTAGATGCAAGTGCAACAGTATTGTAGAGAACATAAATTGGAATACATCAAATATACAAATAACTATGATAATAAATACTTAAAATAAATTATACGTTCATAAACATATACATATAGAGATATATACCTACATACACTAGAATTAAGTAGATTTAAAAAAAAAAACAATAGTGTTTAAAGTTACGTTATTTATTGGAGACGGATTAAACGAATGTATTTGAGACAACACGAGTGAAATGAAAATTGAAGGGCTGATTTGAATAATTCTTATCGATTTAGCACTTGGTATTATAAGTCTCAGGTAATAAAGGAATTGGGTACTTGTTTTTAGAACAGTGAGGAGAACAGGAGAACAGTTTTTAGAACAGTTAGAACATGGAGGCGCGCGATGTTCTACAACTCCTGTTAATACAGTTCCGAGGGAGTTATTCATATCTATTATTAAGCTAACTCGCAATACATTTCTCTCGGCATCTGCTCAATTATGTTTCAATTGTAACGACGTTTACGGCGCTCCCAATTGTCGGAGTTCAGCCTCGGTGGAGTTGTGAGTAATGAATAATGATATATCACTATTCTACTTACTATCTGTTTATATACATTTATATATAAAACTATAGACTAGCTACACTACACAGTAAAAATACACTTGAATGCAATATAAATACGTAGTCCTAATGTATTTTTATATACCTTAACTTAAAACACACAATTTTTTATATACCTATGTATACAGGCTCCCTTATATCAAATTTAATGCTATATTGAAGCGCAATATATTACAGTAAACTAAATTTTATGATTGTTCTGTTGCTTATATTTATTGTTAAAATGAAGTTTTCAATACTACCTCTCAATTATCACTACAAAATTTGCGTATTTGCTAATGGAAATAAATATTTACATCAACATACATACATACGTTATTAAATTAAATGAAGCAATAAGTCTTGATTTTTGATGTTTGATTCAACACATTCAACATTTTAAACATAGATAGGGAATAGTTATGAAGATGAAGGAATAAAATTGTAAATTTGATTTTGATTCTTTTACCTACTTTGAAGAAGTTGATGAATCTTTTTGCGAGCACTTGCGGACTTTCATGAAATTTTAAGCACGTCTTTGTGCTAGGCGTGCCAAAGAAACTGACGCGGAAAGTTTGCGCATTAGCGCTGTTAAAAAGTCGACGAACAAGTTGATTCAAACTTTGTATTGAACATTATTTAAAAAATGTATTGAAGTATGTCGACGTGATATGGTTCAATATTTCACTTCAATTAGCAGTTCTGCAGGAAGCCAATGTGTTTGATTGTTGATGTTTTATTCAAACTTATTTTTATTGACTTTATCGCAATAGTCAAATTTTAAACAGACTGATAATGCAGACGTTCCGAAAATGAGCAACTAACGAGAATAGTTAAACGGACCCGTAATTTGCATACAAATTGGCTTTCAGGGATAAACGCTCCATTTGTATTCAAACACAGGATCCCAGTTCAGTGGCTGAAGAGCATTTATCCAGTTTAGGATTTAAATCGACCGCAATATCATCTGCTTATCGATATTACCTTTGTAAGGGCTGACATCACTTGGCTATCGCGAACACTAAAATATTGAAATAATTATCTTGGGACCACTCCGTTCGTCTTGGGTTCTATGAAACGGTTCAATCTACTGATTAGACAAATCAATGCAGAGTAGATGTTAAAATTGATGACGCTAATTTAATTCCACCACTCTCGTATTGCTGGTCAATAGATAACGACTCAGATTCCTTGAAATCTACAATGTTTGCGTACCTTAAGTTAAACATTTAAGATACTTAGACTAGTGCTTAATATTGCACTTTTCATGTAATAGAAATACTTAAATTTAAATTATTGGTAAATGTAAAGGGGGGATGTAAATGGTAAAATACCCATGGCTTAAAAACCAGCAAGAGCTGGCTTTTAAAAGCTCACATACTTAGAAAGTATGCTATACACATCACATATCTGCACTGGGTTTAATATAAGCGTACAGGGAACAATAATATTGGACCAGGTAATGAAGTGGCATTGAGCTGCTTTTAATAATGTTGGATATATATAATATATATATTATATTCATACATAAATTTTGAAGGTAGATAGGTGGACATTGTAAATTATTGAAGATTATTCATAATAATAATAATCTTCCCATATTTGGTATGCATTGGGTTTTTCCGAAGTTGGACGAAAGAATAAGTAAAAAACATTATGACAATCAAAAAAAGTTCTGACTTTGATGATTGCTGCCTAATTAACTAACAGCTTTTGTAATCTTCATTATCATTCTTGTGACATATTTAATGTCAGCTATTATAGTGCTGAAAGGGCCAATACTATGTTCTCGAGTACAGAAAGAAAAAAATGCCGTTCTGTTAACAAGTTGCTAAAATATCCTTAAAGCACTTGAATTATCAATAAAAATAATGAAATTGAGACTTGATAAAGTCTAGATGATATATGCCAGAGGTGGAAATTTAATCTCAATGTATTCTATCTTGTTTGTAGTAATTTGATATTGTCAATAAATTAGGTAGTCTTGAGACGAGTTCAGTGTACTCGTACTCACTGCTTTATGAATGTATACATATATATATGTATAAATTATGATGCGTAATATAATTTCGTACAAAAACAAGTTCAAAGGCTTTTGTGTTCAAAAATATGGTAGACATTCGTAGACGAAGCTTTATTATTTTATTCGCAGACAATTAAATTTTGTATAGAATAGCGAAGATTTAATCTTACAAAAATAAAATAAATGTTTAACCAAAGTTGTACCTGTAACACGTTGCTATGGTAACAGACGCAGTTATAAGATAGTTTACCGATTATAAAAAGACAATGTTTGTGAGGTGAATGACATCTGCGACTGGCGAGACGGGACGGATGAGCGAGGGGAAGCTGCCGCTAAAATAGAGCAATTGACGAGTTGTGTATTATTAACTATATTAATATTTGATCATACATGGACGTAAGAATTGATTTAAGAAGCACACAGAGAAGATGAGAACTCATACTCAGTTGTACCTCAAAAAAAAAATTGATAAATTTTGAATAGTCAAATTGCTTATTTATCCATTTAAACGGGTCTCACCGCGGGTCTTATTTATTTTATTTATTTCCTGTCTGGGTCACATAGATGACCTCGTGGTATTCTTTCATTCACGTCCTTTAACTTACAAGCTTGCCTATCATGATCAGTCAGTTACATCGCAGCTTTTATACTTCATCACATGCCCTATATATGTATTCTTTTAAAACGTACTACGGAGGTTGTTAAACAATGCAAAGTAGAACATTAAATTGGAGCACGTTAATTGCACACATGTTCAATTTTAAGTTGTATGTTAGATCCGGCCGTGCATGTACCTCAATTATTATAAACTTTAGTTAGACTTACGACGCACGATGCTCACGCCCACATGACGCCTTCCACCAACTAGGAAAAGTAGTCTCCAGACCAAACTTCAGCTTTAATTACTTACTAATTTAATATACCTCGAGGAGTAATTTGCTAAAACGCCTAGTAAGGAATATTTTTTAAAAGCCCACTTGTCCCGCTGTGTTGGATAATTAGATATATATCTTAAATTTTCTCTTTATTTTTTGGTGAAAATGTCACCAGAAAACTAATCATAATTATCATTAGTCAAACTTTATTAAAAGACAGAATTTTTAAAATACATAAAATACAGGCCAAAGCCTACGTCACATCGCCAAAGGCCAAACAGCACATCGAGATGTGCCCGGGCAAACCACGAATGCGCTTGAATTGTTTCTGGGTAGAAAGGATTTTCGCATTGTTTAAAAAAATATCCACAAAGGCTGAAGCGATCGCGAAGCGTAGCGGAGCCTTCATAACCTAACCTAATGAAGCCTAATTGTTTCTGGGCTCGCGGTTTGTCCGGGCACATCTCGACGTGATGTTAATTCGACTTTAGCCCGTAATTTATTTAAACAAAAATTGAAAATCAGTCCTCTCCGGGTGTTTTTATCACATAAAACATTTGAAACCTGCCTCGTATCATGTTTTCATTGATTTTATGTATAAAAACTTCGCTGCTTAAATTTTCTGAACTCCGAATAGTCACTCGATTGATTATTATTCAATTGAATATAATGCATATATTGCCGTAAAATATGTAATGCTCGTTTCCAATAAAGCGTGGTTGCGAAGTACGTATAAAATTTGCCGCGCCAGCACCCCTGGGTTCGAGCGATTTGCTCTCAATGAGACAGACAGGAGGGTGCTTCACCCAGATTGGATGTCATGCCGTCCTCGTCACTACGCCGACAACTTTTACAAGTGCCCTCTACCTAATGTATTAAATTAATTTAGTGACCCTTATGGCCGCACCACTAAATGTACCTACCAAAAATCTACAAAATAAATTGTAAATGGAATATTATTTTTTTAAAAGAAGCTCTATTTTCAAGTTAATTGAGCACCCTCATTTACATATAAATTGAATGTTGTGTGTTTCTTCAAAACACACAGCGTTGGTTGAAGAAGCCGTCTTAGATTTTGCCTTATATACCAAATAAATGAATTAAATTACCCGGATGTCTTCTTATATACCTTCCCCCCTCTCACCCCTCCAGTAGTACGCCGCCCGATGTCCATTTAAGCGCGCTGTCATCTGTCACTGACTCATAGCGTCAGATTTTGCCACCGACGGATGCAAAATCTTTTCTCTAGTGAATTTCTTTAGACAAAACGTAAACTTACGGGTAAAATCACGGTAAAATACGATTAAAAGTATTTATTAAACGTATGTTTAGTGAATTTTAACGTTAATGTAAGATGAGTGCGCGTAATTCCGGGGAGGGCGAAAACGCCGCTGCCGGTGCTTCGGGTGGAGACCGATCAGCGGCACCTAGCATGGCCAATAACCGATCCGTCTCGTCTCCAAGCACCGAGGATATGGACAAGGAACGGTCATCATCCTCGGAAGATGAAGCCCTAACCTAGCCACCGTCTAACAAACGGCCAAGGCGGCGAAAACGCTCCTCGGACCCGCGCATCGAAAGTCTCATGAGACAAGTAAGTTATATATCAGGTTATATGACAGTTACCAACGTATCTCAGCCACAACCTAACCTCAATCTCGCTGGCCCTAGTGTTGCTTGTTACCCAAAAACTTTAAACAGGTTTTTAGAAAACCCAGTTAAAACCTCTGAAAAGTTGCAGTTAGGTAACGTTAATGTCGACGTAGATGAAAAAGTCGTTGTCGCTAAGGCTAACATAGAGAGACTTGAGGAGCTGGGGCGTCTTCAACATTTCGATTTACCAGCATGGAAAGGTATCCGATACAAGTATACCCTAAAATCAGGTACAGCTACACCCGGATTCATAAAAACAAGGCAATATCCTTGTGACTTCTTTTTTTCCAATTTTTGTCGGAGGTTTACTTTGGTTCTTACACCAGGTATTTACCTCTGAAATAAGATCAAAGTGTAGTATGTGTTCTTTTCAGCTTAATATCTGAAAGTTCCCTCGACGAGGGACCAGTATATTAAACTGATTTTTGTAACCAGACGGGATGTTCGGGACTCGCTCCACTCGCGTCGCGGGTCGGCCCGGCATTGCAGCGCCGAGATCGGCCCACAAAAAGCTGAAAATAAACTAAGAATTGTGTCTTTTCAATAAGACAAGGGATTACCTTTCCGCTGCTGAAGGGGTTCTAGCGGGACTAGGTTTAGAACAAAAACACTTATTAAAACAAGTTCTGAAATTCAATGAACGCCTTCAACAAACAATTATAAAAGAGGACAGTTTTCAAACAAACTTTAAGACTGGAAAGAAATAATCTAGATTGAGTTTCAAACTTCCTGGAATACTTCCTTTCGTCACAAGAACTTTCGAGACTGAGGAGAAGGCAAGCCGAACAACTGATTGAGGATCAGAACAAAATTGACTATACCCAGATATAGACTTTTCAAGGGGGTTTCCTTAGAGAACTTCGCTGGGGTTTCAACAGGGAGCAAACCAATTCAGCCTGAAAATAACAGGAAGCCACATACCTTTCAAAAGATACCTGTGGACATACCACGGACATTTGGACAAGATGCCACATACCTTTGGATATAGCCTCCTAGGGTATATTCAAAATCAAGTATAAACAAAGCAGTCCCCGGGAACAACAGAAATAATAAACAAATTAATAACGCAGAAAATATTAGAAAGACCAACCGGTATAAACCCGGGTTTTCATTAAAAAATGTTTCTGGTAAAGAAGCCAGATGGCAGCCAGAGACCCATATTCGACTTCCCTTTGGCCCGTCTTCTGCCCCCCGTACATTTGCAGCGGTCACCAACTAGGTGGCAGAGGTAATCTCCCTGCCACCAGAGAGCTGCACCAGGGGCATCCGAATCTGGGTCTTTCTGGACGATTTCTTGCTGGCCCACCGCACAAATCGAGCTTGGCTATTCATGTCTCTGAGACCGTGGAATTACTAACAAATTTGGGCTGGCAAGTAAATTTCCAAAAATCAGTTTTGAAGCCCACATAGGAGTTGGAATACTTAGGTCTTCTATGGAACACAGCCACCAATCAAAAATCGCTTCTCGGCCCATCGGCTAAGATCGAAGTGTAGTATCTGTTCTTTTCAGCTTAATATCTGAAGTTCCCTCATCGAGGGACCAGTATATTAAAACTGATTTTTGCAACCAGACGGTATGTTCGGGGCAAGCCTTCAGAGTGCACACATACTAGTTCAGTCCGACAACAGAACGTTGATAGCATATCTAAGGAACGAGGGCGGCACTCGTTCCCTTGCACTCCTGAACCTAACCATCCGTCTGATAGTTAACAGATCGACTAAACACACTCTGACAGCGGTTTACCTCCCGGGGAGGTACAACGGCATAGCCGACCGCCTTTCAAGAAACAAACCCGTGCCGGAATGGCATCTGTTGCCCCAGGCCTCGGGGGCCATATTGGGCGTCCCAGACGTGGACCTTTTCGCGTCCAAAAAGTCAGCCGTTGTGCGACAATACGTCACTTGGGACTCAAACGATGGCTTAGCAAACTTCTGCGATGCTTTCAGTCGAAGGTGGCAGTGTCGACGGATATGAGTCTTTCCTCCACCCGAATGGCATAGCCAACCGAGTTTCAAAAAACAGACCCGTGCCGGAATGGCATCTGTTGCCCCAGGCCTCGGGGGCCATATTGGGCGTCTCAGACGTGGACCTTTTCGCGTCCAAAAAGTCGGCCGTTGTGCGACAATACGTCACTTGGGACTCGAAACGATGGCTTAGCAAGACTTTACTTCATAGGATCATTTCTATAGTAATTTCTTCTCCAGACCTTCACTTTATGTGAGTCTCCCGGAAACCGCGTTGATGATACGTGGCGCGACGTCTTGAGCGTGAGACTGGCGTAAATTCTTAAAAATACTTTCAGTCGAAGGTGGCAATTTCGACTAGCATGGGTCTTTCCTCCACCCAACCTGATACCACGAGTGCTCAATCATCTGAACAGGGCAGAGGGAACATACATTTTGATCGCACCACATTGGACGCAGTGCGCCTGGCTCCCAGACCTGAAGGCGAGGGCTCTCGAAGAGCCATTTCCTATTCAGAACCGAGACAGGAACCGGATAGATCTAACAATCGGCATGAATCCCCCACACGTGAACAAGCTACAACTTCTGGCTTGGAAAATTGGGGGTGGGCTGATCAGATTGCCAAAATGGACTTCAGAAGAAAACTAGCTGCTAAAAGCTAGTTGGAGAAAATCCACACTTGCCACTCACAGGGTTCTTATCAAGAGATGGACATTGGTGCAATATATATAACATTAACCACAAAGCTCCGGACGCCAGAGATGTAGCAAGATTTCTTACAAAATTATACCTAGAGGACAACCTATCCTACAGTACAATTCTTTTACACAAGTCTGCAATCTCCACATATTGTGCCACATCCACAGAATTAATATCAAAAACTTTTTTTTTGTTCAGCAAGTTTTGAAGGCTATATCTTTGCTAAAGCCACAACCGAGAAAAACACCCATTTAGGACACAAAATTATTATTCTAACCCATTTAATTGGTTGCAAGAATCACCAAATTTAAATACATTTTTTGATATCTCCAGAAGGAATTTGATATCCTTAATGCTGATTAATATTACTTAATTTTGAAGTAATATTACTTAATATTATTTCTTCTTGATCAGATTAATAGCCTCAGGAAGGCGTTTGCACGACATAACCCTTTTGGACATTTCAGCAGATAATATGAATCAATTGGGCCACAATAAACTTGTGGCCCAAGTTTGGTTCAAAAACTGACAATGCAGGTCGCAGGCAATCGGGGTGGTTACTTAAAATTCACCCGGATCCTAAGTTGTGTCCAGCCAAACATATCCAACAGCTTATTCATTGTGCACAAAATAGGCGTGGTGAGGTTCAGGACCTAACAAGCCTTTTCATTTCCATAGTAGTATATACAATTAAGCCTGCCACAAAAACAATGATTGCAGGATGGATAAGGTCAATCCTTAAATAAGCTAAAATTGAATCTTCTCCTGGAAGTATCAGGGCAGCTGTAGCATCTAAGAGCTGGCTAGAAGATAGGCCCTTAGATGAAATCCTAGCTAGAGGAAATTGGAAAAGTTGTGAAACCTTCAAAAAATTTTACTGTCGCGAGGTGAACAGAAATTCAAATACTTCCAAGGAAGATCTTATATATAATAATTTTGATCATAATGCATAATTTTATACTTACAATTGATCTCACAAAGTTTAAATTAAATTAGGTATTGATTCATAGTTATTGATTAGAAATTTCTATTTGTTACATGCAAAGAAGCATCCATGGGTTTTGTTGAGTACTCTGTACTTGTTTAAATTTATGAGAAGTTCCTACTTTTAACGTTTTAAGTTAAAATACCATTAATTTCAATAATACCTAATAATAAAAATAAACTGGAAATTTGTTCTTTGACCCAATACCTATTTTATTTATTATTTAATCACATAGCGTCTGCATTCCGGAATACTTATCCTCTTTCACCAGCAGTAATCAAACAGGTCTTCAACCAACGCTGTGTGTTTTGAAGAAACACATAATATAACTGTTTTGCATTCCAACAAAACAGATATTATGTGTATGAAAAACACTCAGCGTTGCAGCAAGGTTCTTGCTGGTGAGCATTGAAGACTTCTATGAGTCAGTGACAGATGACAGCGCGCTTAAATGGACATCGGGCGGCGTACTACTGGAGGGGTGAGAGAGGGGAAGGTACATAAGAAGACATCCGGGTAATTTAATTCGTTTATTTGGTATATAAGGCAAAATCTAAGACGGCTTCTTCAACCAACGCTGTGTGTTTTTCATACACATAATATCTGTTTTGTTGGAATGCAAAACAGTTATATTATATTTCAATAAACTCCCACCGTTCGCAATAGTCACTTAAGTATTTTTCAATTACATTATGATTGAAAATATATTAATTAAATATCGCATTAACAATAAAGCTTTTACGATATCTGACATCGGTTTTCAAATAAAGGAAAGTAATTGAATACAGGTACTATCGTTTCACAATATACAGATAGGAAAAACTGTCTACCAATTCACGTCCTGCATAGCTGCACAGCCCAAAGATTGTCCGGGAGATAATGTTGTAACGCATTAAGTACACCTTTTGTAATAATTTACAAAAACGAGTAAATAAATAAATAAAAACATTTTCAATATAAATTCAATTTTTATTTATAGTTTAGTTTATTTAATTTATATAAGGTCCACCAACAGTATACATATAACATTATTGTGATTTAAGACTGACATTATTGAGCTTATACAAACACTTATTACAGGTGTACACAATATTTGTAACATAACATAAATTGATATCTTCGATAGAGTATTATTTACATATATGTATTCATCGATAAATATATATTAACTTGTAGTAATATATTAATGTTTTATCGTTTTTGTGAATTTATTACACGATTTCTTTCATAAGGATGATAACTTAATGTTCTTCATGTCGAATTAATTTTAATACAAAGAATTTTTTGTGTAAGTATTATTGTAATATTTATTTATACTTATTTGTACACACAAATAATTAACATGAAAGATTCTTACAATAGAAAATACGTACAAAAGGCGTGCTTAGAGGATTTCAATCAGCAAACATATTAACGTGCATTATATGCGTATGTGTAATATATAACATTATATGTGTAAAGATGTACCCAAATATGATAACTAAAGTTTGCTGTTTACTAGTAAAGCTTCACTTGACTCTAATAATAAAATTGTTGTCGTAGTTAGTTCCTGCTTGTACTCTCTTTCGGTGTACTCGATTGGGTGTAAATCATTGCTATATTTCAAGTTCCATACACTGGAATTGGAGCGGTTCTTCTTGAAAAAATTGCCTTATAAATCAGGCGGTAATACGCCAAAGATAGTCTCAACGATTGTATTGGCCATTCTGACTTCTTGTGCCCACTACGTAATGGACTTACAAAGGCTGTTAAGGATCATGGAAATATACGTCCAATCGTATTCTTCTCGAAGATAGGCTCGCGTGAGTTATATGCCAAGTTTCGATAGGCGATTTACTCCCATTGTGTGTTTATCTTTTGAAATATATTATGGGATATCGTCCCTATGAGTCTTTTGAAATATTTACGTAATCACGTCTACGAGAACCTATTTGGTTTTAATGCAGTTATATTTGAATAAATGGAATTAATACGTTTTTATTCATACTAGCGGTGCCGTGAACTTGCGATTCCCGTGGGAATTTCATAATTAATCTGAATAAAAAGTACCTTAAATGTTAACCCGACAATAACTAATATAAGCAATAACTATACCAGGTTCCATTAAAATCCGTCCAGTAGTGTTTGCGTGATGCGCGTTCACACACATAGACAGACGTACAGTAGACAGACGTATTAATTTTTGTACTTAATACTGCAGACACTTTTTTTTTTAACATTTAATGTACAGACACGAGCCGTGTTACGATTTTATTATACGTATAGATTATAATTTTATCATTTCTTATAAATGTCGCTTTTGTGAAGATCATGAATACCTTATTTATCTACTTCTTTTATTAATTCGTTTAATTCATTAACATACAATGCGGCATTTACTGGTATCTATTTGTATAAGTCATTCTCTATATCAATGTTCTCCTTTGAAACAACACAGTCACTGTCAATTTTTTGTCAGTTATGTATTATATACTCTTAGGTCCTCCTCGTCCCATTATACTTACTATTTCTCATTTTCCTAATCCATGCCTAAGTTTCCAGTGCCTGGGGGCGTGACAGCATTTGTCATTATGGACTGATGTTGATATTTATCGCGGATGTCCATGGGCGACAGTATTCATTTACCACCAAGTAGGCTGTCCGCTCATCTGCCGTCTTCTTTGTATAAAAAAGATAAATACTCTAATCATGTGGTCGCTACCTATAAAAATCTAGCAGATTTACTGTATTATTTGTACATTTATCTGGAAATATGTAAACAAACGTTTCTACTTTTGTTTCAGATGTATGCTCGCTGAAACAGTTCCAATGCGCGAACGGGAAGTGTATACCGCTGTCTTGGGTGTGCGAGGGAGACGACGACTGTGGTGATAACTCCGACGAGACAATTGAGGAGTGTAAGAAAGGTAAGTGCCAAGTACTGTAGCGCACTTCGAAAATGAATTAATTCGCTTAGGTGATGCGAAATTACCTTGAGCGTTATTCACTATGGGCCTTACTTATAAACGTTTCTTAAAATTTAATCAATTGCTTAACTACGGATTAGCAAAAACCTCACTTATAAACACTATTTAGCGTTAAGAAGTCGTTAAGTAGTGTTTAAATAGCCGTCAAAATTAAACACTGCCGAGACATAGTTTAACTCTCGCTAAGCGGCAAGATGGCGGATTTCACATAAATCAGCTGTTCTATTGTGACGTTTGATCTACATACCTACATACTTGCGTTTGTTTGTTAGTAAAAAAAAATATATTTGTGCTTAAAACATGGATGGATTGGAAGATCTTCGTGATTTCCAAAACGACGTAGCTGATTTAAGCAGTTTCAGAGCTAGGAGGAGAAGAAAGACGAAGAATTACAGAGTTCGCTTTAATCCGCTACAAAGTTTATCGGATGAGGAATTTAAACTTAGATACCGATTTAATAAAGAGAACATGAGTCGTATCATCGAAATAGTGAGACCAGATATCCAGGGCGATACTCGAGGTGGCAGCATTCTTGTAGAATTGCAAGTAATGGCAGTTATCAGATATTGGGGCCGTCATGAGGTAAATCGCCTAATTACTATTTGTCAAGTTTTCATATATTTACTATAAAGGAGTAGGTTATAATGAAGATTTTGTACAATACTTTACTAATGTTTATTATACGTACCTAACTTTGTTTTCAGATTCAAGAAGACAACGCTGACATTCACGGCATGAGTCAGCAGACTCTGTCGCGCTTGTCCCGCAAAGTGGCAATAGCTTTGGCTTCGAAAAGCTCGCTTTATATCAAAATGCCGTCAAATATATCGGAAGAGATTAATGCGATCCGAAAATTTGAAGCCATCATTAAAAATGAAAGATAAAATGAAGATATTTACAATGAAATTCCCGCTATAAAATATAGGTACTAAACGTAGACAGATGTACTAAATGAGCGTTATCTGTCAAATTCACGGCATTCGGATACTGTCATAGATGATATAATATGGAAAAAATAGAACTTTTAACAATTTCGTTCATTCAATTTCTCTATCTAATCGATTATTTTAGGTATAATCTGTGCCAACCATCTATGTATCGTTCTTTGTTCGTTTCTTAACTAAGTAACAGCTAATCAACGTTTATAAGTAAACAAAAGTTAAACATGGATTTATAGCTTAAGAGCGGTTTAACTAAGCGGTGGCTAAGTATTGCTTAGCGAGATTTTTATAAGTAAGGCCCTATATGTATAAATATATTAAAATGTTGATGTAACAGAGTAGACATTAGCACATAAAATGAGACCGATTGCAAAGTGGCAAGCGAAGTTAGTTTTATTAAAGTCTTGCCGATCACGTGATATCGATTAAAATACAATAAACTATTGTTGAATCAAGAGCATATAAGATAATATTCACCGATAGGCTTCTACAGGACTGTTTAATGTGATGGCTTCCACCTTCGGGCGTCCTATAACTCAGAGAAAATTAAAATAACCAATTTTTGATATTATTGATTATGTGTTCTTGTAATACAAGCTCGTCCCAAACTGCATGACGTCTGACGTAAAATATCGGCCAATCGGGCGTTCTCACAAACGTTCCTTACAGATAGAAGCTCCTTTGCAGCTCATCAACTTATACAATAAGCGGTTAAGTAGCGCTAACCGCAAATATAACGTTGTAGAACAAACTTATTCATTCAGTTATAAAGCAACGAAAATAAATTTTAAAAATCACAAAAAAAATATTCATGCTAACGTTCGTTTGGCTAATTGCTGATATTATGTTGGCAAAGTTGGCAGCTAACGTGTGTCCAGTGGCTCTGCTGCATTTGTTAATAACAATTTCATTCTTTTTTTTTCTGGAAAATATTGCAATAATATACCAACAGAAGCTGTTGTACAAAAAGTACAATCGGATGTTGTACAAAGCTTTGTGTTACATTTTTGATCCAAGAAATATGACTTCATAACCTAGGCAGAGCAGAGCGGTGATACCCTAAGGGTATCTATACTCGATTCACATCCTTGTGATCGTGAGTTCAAATACTCGGTCAGTTCCAATATATCTAATTAAGTAGGTACGGTACAAATACATTACGAAAACAATACATATGTTGCTATGCAGATGACAGTACTGGTGACGCCTTGTACAGGGGCCGCGCCAACATCCCTCGGGTCGAAGTGGAAGAGAGTCGCGCCAGGCTTGTGTCTGAAATCGAAGACTCTTTAGATTTAGTCTCGATTTGGGGTTCTCTGAACCTAGTGGATTTCAACCCCAGTATGATGCAAGTCTGTGCATTCACCGCTAAAAAGCCCCCTTTGTCGTAGCACCTCGCTTTCAGAGCATACCTCTTAAGATTTCGGAGAGTATCGGGATCCTTGGTGTCGACATCTCCAGCAAAGTCGAATTTAGGGGTCATCTGGAAAATAAGGCCAAAATGGCCTCCAAAAAGCTCGGTGTGCTGAACAGAGCGAAGCGGTACTTTACCTCCGGGCAACTCCTAATGCTTTACAAAGCTCAAGTGAGGCCCCATATGGAGAATTGCTCTCATCTCTGGGCCGGTGCACCGAAATACCAACTGGACCCATTTGACTCCATCCAACGACGTGCTGTTCGTATTGTCGACGATCCCACTCTCACGGGCGGTTTAGAACCCCTCAGCATTCGGAGAGACGTTGCGTCTCTCTGCGTGTTCTACCGCCTGTACAATGGGGAATGCTCTGAAGAATTGTTCAATATAATTCCCACCTCGGGATTCTACAACCGCACCTCCCGTCACAGAAATGCGGTTCATCCGCATTTCCTCGATACGGAGGTGTCGCGCACTGTTCGCTCCAAAAAATATTTTATACCGCGAACCCGTAGGCTGTGGAACGAACTGCCTCAAGAGGTCTTTCCATTAAGCTACGATATGGGGTTCTTCAAGAGAGCTGTGAATAGGATTTTGCAAGGTCGGCGGCGCGCCCGCATGCCCCCTGGTGTTGTAGGTGTCCATGGGCGGCGATGACACTTACTATCAAGTGGGACCGCCTGCTCGTCCGCCCACTAGTCTATAAAAAAAAAAAAAAAAAAAACAATGGCCATCGGCTAATCCGAACGCGTCATCCACGTCTATGAATTACCATACCTCGAATTGCATACTTTATTACTTTATTGCATTTACGTCGTTGATGCGTTCGGGTGTTTCCGGATTAGCTGATGGCCAATGTTTTCGTAATGTAAATGTACCGATTTTTTTACAAAATCACTGCTCGGCTGTGCGGGAAACATCGTGAGCAAACCCGTTTGCTCGAAATCCGCATTGAGCCCGCGTGGTGGGATTATGTATGGTTCGAAACCCCCAGTGAAATTACTAGGGGATATATGCTGATACAATCTGGGTAGATTATGTTCATCTTTGAACCGAAGACACGGGGAATCCCACTGTAGTCTATTGAGTGTGGGCCATTAGTAAATTAATTAGTAGATACAGTCAGTTATAGTAATTTAGATTACGCTATTAAAGATGAAAGTGCTTTGTTTCAAAGCTTACTCGTATTTTATCAATATTAGAAGACCGCTTCGGACTACTGATAAAGGTATCTTGTATTGACAGCCTATTAATATTTATTGAAGGAAATAGCTTCAGTAACTTGAGGGGTCCCTCCTAATTTTAGATCAATTAGGTTTCTCGGAATTTCCTTCAATTTTGTTAAGAAAGATCAATTTACTATGCGAAGTTGACAAATTACTGGTAGATAACAAAGTAATACTTAAAATAAACACGTGAAAAACTAAGAGAAAAGTAACAACACAGTATTATGATAGGTTTAAAAGATGACAAAGCACGATTATTGTCACGCGGTGGATCCATTTACAGCTTATCATGTCAAGAACATCAGTTCACTGATTAATTTATGACAACGCAAATTACAAATCAAACAGTACCTACTTTGTAACAATACTAATTTTATTGTACGATTATTTTATAGATATATAGATGTACTCTTTATTTGTACACATGCAACACTCTAAGAATCAATCTAACACAACACTCAATGCAACACTCAATCTAAGACAATAACACGAAGAGTACAACAGGCGGCCTTATCGCCAAAGCGATCTGGGGTCTTACCACCATTCCTTATAGCAGTATTATTTTAACCTTATTTCTCAATTTCACACCGCGGCGTCCACAATGTAAGCTTATTTTATTAATGTTTTAGTAGGAAGTTCTGGTGACGTCAACATGATTCGATAGCTTACTGTAGTCCAAATCGGAACGTTGTTTGAAAGAAATGGCGTTATACAGTTCATATAGCGTTATCTCGTTAAGTTTTTTAGCAGGGAATAGACAAATAATTAAAATAATTCGTTCTATCGCAGTACTAAGCATTAATACTTTGGTGTAGGTCATGGTACGAATATGAGTAATGTTGTTTTAAGCCTGAAACAAAACATTCCTGTAACAATATTGTTTTGTAAAAGATGGTGATATCTGTGAAAAAAGAATTTTATATCCCCATCGCCCATCGCCATGGGTCCATGGCCCATGGACACCTGCAACAGCAGGCGGTATACGGGTGTGCTGCCGGTCTTTCCGAATCCTATTCACAGCTTGAAGAACCCCATAGAGCCTTGCGGAACGGCAGCATTAATAGACATGAGGTCGCAGCAGCTACCGTTGATAACGACTTTGATGCTCCGCCCCGTCAGGAAACTGGCAACCCATTCGCATAACCCCTCAGGTAAGCCGAAAGGCGGTAACTTGGAAAGTGGCGCTTTATGCCATACCCGGTCGAAGGCTTTGGCTATGTCTAGTCGACAAACATTTTAGTCGACTGTTTGTTATAATTTAAAAGATTATTATAGTCTTTTAATAACTAATAGTTTGTATCTAATAGAATAGAATGTAATATAGAATGTAAACTAATAGAATGTAATAGTTTGTAATAACTCAAACATGCTAGTCGTAGTTCCAAATGAATTTAAATTGATAAAGTTACAATTATAATACATTAGTAGTAGAAGCAACATGTGAAATCATAACAAAATAAGTCACGAGTAAGACGATACGATTATTGTATGAAACAGAAAACTCAATTCATACAGCGTTCTGTTTTAGTGGGCGTATGTGTTCAGTTATATTATAATACATATTATTATGTTCTATATTTGTTAGCTATAGATAATTAGCAGTAAAATTGAGAGCGTGTACTCAATAGAGCGAAATAAAATTGAGACATAACAAAAAATTATGGACAATACCGATTCAGATGTACCCCGCGTACCAAGTACAATGAATACTAACGATCTATAACAATTTATTAAGGGAACTGATTGTATACGCCGCCTTGATTGGTATTTGCCAGTGTTTGGCTTCCTTTATTGATGCGAGATGACTCGTGGCGACTTGCTGGCGCCTCGGCCATGGTACAATTGCGCATGCGTCGAACGTTTCCACGAGATCATGTCAAAATGATAATCTAATTATAGCCTTTTTGCGCTAATCAATCTTCTAAATATTTTTTGCTAAAAACACAATTTATGCCATTTATTTATTTACAAGATACTCCAACAGCATTTACACGAAAAAATACAAATGTTAAAAACTTATAAATTCAACATACCGTGTGCAATACTTTAACAGGTGCTTACAAGTTCAACACATGATAAATGCGAATATGATAAAATACGAGTATTAAGAAAATTAAATTTGGGTGAACATAAATCCAATTAGATAAGGTTAAATTACAATTTACTAGAATATTAAACCATTTAATTAAACAAATAAAATAAAAAACAAAGTGCCCTGGCTACAATTTACTACAATTTTGCGTTTGAAACTTGCCAAAGAATCATTAAAGATGTCTATGTCGATTAAATATGTCGAGAATTCAACTCGGTATAATTAATCAGAAGACGATTTAATGGCGAGAATGTACCCAGGTTTGTTTTAGACGGTAGCGGCACTAATTGCTTGTTTAAAGGATATCTTGTGATAGAGCGAGGAACAGCAAGGCGAATTTGGTTTACCATCTGAGGTAATAACAAGGACCCATTTAATATTTTGTGCAACAAAACCAAGCAGGAAACCTTCCGACGCACTACCAACGTTGGTGATCCGAAATGAGACGGTTGTCATTAGAGTCGCCATCCGTCTCTAATGATAAATATCACATAATTTGTTTTTAATTGATTGGATAAAGTTCGCCCTATATCGGTTTAGAAACGTTTTTATTGTTGTAGAATCAAACACTTGGAAGTCATGAAATTTTCTGATTACGGGCTCAGAATCTCGGAATTAGTCGGATAACGACAGTATCTGTTTCAATATATTATAACAACTGAGCGATTACAGTTCAATTCTATAGATTGTAATCTAATCATACTAAATGTTGAACAATGGCAATCCTAACATTTACTTTATTTTTATTTACTTTTTACTTTTTATCGTGCAAAAGGCAACCTTAACGCTTTAAGTTATTGTCTACCAGGCAACCTCTACCAGTTTTCCTTCGATATATCATATGATATAACTGATATAATCATGTGATATAATTATCATAACATATAACTTATTATATACACATATGGACACATTTTCGACATGACCGCGTACTTTTATTGTCTTGTTTAATTTCTTGTTTGCTCTCGTCTAAGTATGTTTAAGACAACTTAGAATTACAAATAAAAGTAAATCTACATACATAGAGAACCATTGAGCCTGTGATGACAAAAGGTAATGTGTTCGGAGCGTCCGTTTAAAAGTATTCCTTGTTGGAAGCCTTTTTAACGTCAGTGAGGATCGCGTTTTAGACTTTGTCTTCCTGCGCGGCGAAAGAGTTGGGTACTGTTTTCCTAACTATACGAATAATAGAACGTAATAATGAGCGTAATCCTATAATTTTAAATTTATTTCCATCATCATATTATTTTATTCCAGTGAACGAAGACACATTTACATGAGAAGTGTTTTATCAAGTCCTATCGCACGGTCTTTACACCGCTTTTCATTCTAAAAACTTTCAGTCCCGCCTCCGTACGTGTTCCATACGACTCCATATTAATACGTTAACAATGTTAAAGAATTTACGACAGGTTCATGAAGTTGTGAGCAGTATAGAAAGTTTGGGAGTTGTTTGATCTCGCTTCCGTTCGTTTGGAGTGCGAGAAGATGGAGAATAATCTCAAATACTTACCTACCGAAAGTTTATTCTAACCTAAGAATTACTGTATTACGCAATGGGGATATAAAAAAAATTTTTGTTTAAATACTTGTTCGGTACTGATCGACTCATTTTATTTCGTTTTTATTTTGTTTTTAAAAGTATTGCCCTTTTTAGAAGACAAAACTAATCGCAAAGTCATACGAAGCCTATCATTATTCAGTTCATTAAGGAATAAAAATGTATCCATATCTATTTAACTTCTTGTTTACTTTTAACTAGCGGCCACATTATATTTTTATAAGCGAAGTACTCCAAATATTAGTTTACCATGCAACAACTATTTATATACATATTATGTACTAAAGTTTGGGACGAGAGAAATCTTTTATCCCATTATATTTCTTACTTCCCCGTTTCCCCGTTACTCATTACTCCCCATCTCTTCCTTTCCCTCCATCCCCGAGAAAGAATGAGGGATAAGCAAAATTCGTCATCCTGTTATACTCCCATTCTTTTTAATCTATTTTCCTAATCTAACCCTAATTATGCAAAGGTAAGCCGTGCATCCGTGGACATGCGCCAACGTTTGTCATTCTTGACTGACCTTGGCATGTATCGCCAAGGTGTATCCAAACATGGGCGACAGTATACACTTACCACTAGGCCCACTCTCACTGTCTTCATTTAATACAATTTAATATTTCAATAAATTTCTTGTAACTCTTCCATCAGGTCACAGAACAAGGCTCACCTTTATGTCATGTGATAAAGTAATCTTAATTTGACAATTAATTTCAATTTATTACGCTTTGATAAATAAGTGATTCATGGCTCTTATCTCATAGTTACTATTAATGTACAGTAAGCAGTACATGTTATACTACTTGGTAAGTTTCATTACTTCTCCATAAATGCGGAAATGGAACAGAAATCGTTACCTTTGGCGTATTGTCTTCTGTACACATAAAATAATATTAAAGTTACGAATTATTTTATCTATATTAGGAATTACATATGTACTCATATCACAGTGATTGGATTTAAGATTTTAATCCCAACAAACGTTTCATTTGTTTTTATAGTTTTGTGTATTTGACAATAAGCTAAGCATTTTACTTATTTAGAATTTGCGCAATGAAGGATTTTAGGCCGTACGGTAGCATCACTCTATTCGTTTTTATTATATTTCTTTTTAAAGATGGTGAGAGACGAGCAGTTAGTCCGCCCGGTGGTCAGTGGATACTGTTGCCCATGGACGTTCCAGCAGAATTCCAGCATGACATACGATGCCACGCCCCAGAATGCTTTGTCTACCTTTGGAAAATGTTGAGTGGATTTGGAGAAATGGTTGGGAAAATGGGGAGGATATGATGGGATGGTAATGGGCTCTGGCATATCTCAATCACTAACGGAACACTTACGTACGTTGGGGAAAAAGTGTGATAAAATGGGAAATGCATTAAGTACATTTTCGGTAGGTACCTAATTAATAGTGATATTTTCCAGTGATTAAATAAAATTAATTTACAATTTCTCGTTACGTACTACATATCGAAAATCAAATACTAATTAGGAGCAAGGCTATTGCGATACAGATTTCAATTTTGTTTTTATTCATATTTCATACGCAAAAAATGTAGGTCACTCACGTGAAAACGCTGGATTTAATTTTATTGAATATATAAGTATACACATTTATAAATATGCAAGTAATATTGCAGTATTTAAACCTGTAAATCATAATGTTTATGGAATTTTGCATGGTTAATATTTTATGAAATACAACAAAGCACGGACAGTAAACGTTTTTGTGACTACGATAACATGACGAGTGAGACATTTCATTTTACCAACAGCACTGTTTTCCAGTATTGCCCCATTTCAGCTGCACATTTGACTGCACATACAATATGTTCTTGAGATCAATTTACCGTTTATTTTATCACGATGTCTCATTTCCGGAGAATATTTACTCGAGAGTCCAAATAGATTTTCCAAACGGATCGGACTGAATCTTTATATTTTTTTTATTTGTTTATTCTCCGAATTTAGCGGAAAGTGGCGAGTGTTAAATAGAAATGCAGGCTCCTGGGATATGTATAAAAGAGCCCAGAGATTTCACGCACTCCAACAATCTCATTTTACAAAAAATTGAAAAGGGTGTAAAAGAAGATAAAGTGAACGAAGACATTTACTCGTGAAATAACTAAGAGCCTGCAGAGTCGACAGCCAACTTTTAATTGATTAAAGTGGCACGAAGTGTAGTGGAGAAGGAGTTTAATTATATAATTATCAAGCAGAACTTATAAGTGATCTGATCACGCAACATAATGTTTCAGAAATGCGATTAATGTAGATATATTATTATCTTAGGTAATAATACTCGTCAAAAGATATTTGCGACATCTATGTCTCGATGTGTTTGTACTCGTATAAACGGAATTCTACACCGTAATGTCAAATTACCAAGAAACATAAATGCAAGGTATGATCTTAACATATCTATATAGGTACATAAAGCGCAATGTCTGTCTGTTCATTTATTTGTTATCAATGATATCAGCTATTGTTGTTGGTTGAATTTCATTGATATTTTCTTTATTATATTACATATTTATGGTTTGTATTTAAACAAAAAAATCAACAGAGCAAATTATTTTTGAATAATTGAAATAAAGCCCCCCTGCACGCTGCAATCCAACAGCCGCTGGGCGCACTCAACTGGTTATCCCTTTCTCACAGAAGACTACCTTGAAATGTACTGCAATTCCCACTTTATAAAATTCCCCAATGCACGTACGTGTTTTGGTAGTGAGCAAGATATGCCAGAGCCTATTCCCATCCCATCCCATCCTATCCCTGCCCATTTCCCCAACCGTTTCTTCAAATCCATTCTTACGTCAACAAAGGTAGGCACATCCACAGGTGTGTCAAAGTTTGTCGTTCTGGACTAAAGTTGGCATGTACCGCGGCAGTCCATGGGCGACAGTATCCACTTACCACTAGTGCAGGTAGACTATGCTTGTTTGCCACATTCATTCTATAAAAAAAAGTGAACTACTTTAAATTACTGAGAATGTCACCACCAAGTTGACGTTCGCAGTACCTACTCTTATTCCTTTATTGTCACCAGAGAACCTAATCGTAAGCCCACTTTTAAATTTGCTAGCATCCATTTGCTGCTCATTGAGCATTTTCTGTTGCTTATTTAAATATATCTAGATATTTCTAGATTAATACTTCGTAAAAATCAGTCCTGTAGTCACTAAATATTATGAATAACTCGACGAGCAACTGAATGTCGGCCGCTAAATAATATGTATTTATTTATCTTTTTGTATTGTGTAATTCTTGCTTCCGTAAAAACGACTTTACGAATAATTAGGTCTCCCTTTCCTTTGTTCTCACCCATTTCTTGTTTTATTTACTTTTAACCACGAGATTATTTACAATTACATTTATTGCTAAAAAAATAATCATGCTGTCGTCACATTATTAAGATGTCAATTGGGTTTAACACTTGCGTACACACTTTATTTAATTGTGCTTTGATATGTTGATATCTAGCTTTGTGATGTGAAAATAAATCAATAAAGCAGTTAAGTAACGTAATAATAATTAGAGCGATATCTAGCTCAAATTATTAATTTCGTATTTTCCAAGTTTAAAGCATAAAAGCTTCTATCATTATTTTTTCATTAGGAGTCTTGAATTGTATTTTATCCATATTATACTGAAAATACAAAGCATTTTCTAGTTCGGAGACTATATAAATATTCAAGAGACGAAAAAAAAGAGATCAGTAGAGATGTTATTTTTGGAGATATTTTTTTATTAATTTGTGATATAAGTACTATGTGAAAAAAGAACTTTTTCAAAATAAAACGAGTGTCGCTATATATAATGTTATTATGTTATGTAACATGTTATAATAACATTATTTAACGTTACTCGTAGTAATGTCGCACTTTTCATATTATTGTACTTAAGATTCTTCATAACCTAATTTAAAATTAAAACGTGGTTTTTGAATAATAAGATTTCTTATTTAAAAGTTTCTATTAAACATGGCTTTTGCTGCTTAATTTTGTCAAAGAATGTTAAAGCTTGTTTGAATTTCCTTCGTAATTCAATCGTGTCATGAAATGTTTGTACCTTGTTGGAAAGTCTATTTTAGTAGTATAGACATTTTCAATTAGGAAGTCCGTTTTCAATAATAAATTACATTGTACAAATTCCTTCATTTCCCTCATCACTTTGTCGTTTTTATAGCCAAAATTAATCAAAATCGATTTTTAGAAGTCAAGAAAGGAAGTTGACGAGTTGGCAATTAATACTTTTGTACAAACTTTCCGAAACAGAATTGAGAAATTTAACTCATTATTTCGCCACCGAGGAGATAAATTTTCGGAGGGTTTGTTCGTGCCCTTTTGGGTAGAAGTATGATAAAACTTCTCCCTCCGATCAAGGGTGTCATCTAAGAGCTTATTAATTCATACGTATAGTATAGTTATGTGTTTAATTTACCGTCATCGGCTTAGCTTATGTTAAAATATTAGATAGTCTGATAAGTTCGCGGCCTTTTTATAGTGAAAATAATAAAGACTTTTTTGTATTACATAAATATTTATTGAACGGAATATTGTCCATTTAATTCAAATATCTTTCGCCATTTTTCTGGCAGAACCACTATCACATCGCTATAAAATTTTTGGGGTTTCTGTGCGATATACTGATTTAAATGGTTTATACAGGCTTCTCTTGAATGTTATTTTACAGCATTCACAGGATAAAGAGCGGAATAAATGATAATCCGAAGTTGCTACGTCTGGACTGTATGGAGGATGCATTAAAACTTTCCAGCCAAGGTCCATGAATTAGTCATCATAGATGTATGCGGTCGAGCATTGTCGTTATGGAAAAATACACCTTTTCTATTCATTATTTCTGGGTGTTTTTCTTAAAGTGCTTGTTTCAATTTTACTAATTGCTGACAGTAGACATCAGTATTAATCATTTAGCCATGTGGAAAAAGCTCCTAATACACAATTCCTTTCCAGTCCCACCATACATATAACATGACTTTTTTCGGAATGAGACCTGGCCTTGGGACTATTTATGATGACTCATCTCGTTTAGACCGAGATCGTTTTTGAACATTGTTATCGTAGGTGATCCACTTCTCATCGCCTGTTACCAATCTCTTCAGAAATGGATCGAGATTTCATTTCGTTTTAGGAATATCTCGCATATGGAAATTCTATTCACCAAGTTTCTGTCATTTAAATCATGCGGTACAGAAACATCTAGCTTTTTTACAAAATTCAGTTTATACATGTGAACCTGAACCAGAGTAGTCAATGCTAAGCTCTTCCACAATTTGATGAATGCTTATGTATCGATCTGCTTTAATTTTTTCAATGATAACATCGACATTTACCTTAATAGGACGACCACAATGTGGAACATCGAAATTACCAGACCTGAATCAAGTGAACTATTTTTTACAGTAGTTTTAGATAAAGCATCTCCGTAAACACGACAAATCTCTTTTCGAGCATTAGAAGCATTCATTCATAAAAAATGTATTTGTCGAAAAAAAAATATAAAACATGTAATTTTCTCTTTATTAACTTCCATTTTAAAATTGTTAAAACAGGATAAGATAAAACTTTAACTTATAATTTCAATTTTCCGCTATTACAACAAATTGAGCTGTCAAACGGTATATCACTTTCCCGCCAGTGTGTGTGTTGCCACTGATGTGTTGCCAGAAATATAGCACGCTAAAATCATACGTTCAAAAATGGCCGCGAACTTTTCCGACTACCTATTATGATAAAATACATTTAATAACACAAACACTTTTAAAAAAAAATATTGTTTATACATTCATCTAAAATGTAATATCCCTCCAAATAGGGACATTCGAATAACGTACATTTATATGTCAAATTAATAACATTGAATCGGACTTTGTTCACTATATGACGCAGTTTCGTCTATGATTTTCGTGTAGTGTTTGCGTGTGATATTAATATGTAACCATAGGAATGGGCGTATTTGCACCAACAAAAAATGAATGGATAACCCGTAATTGGAATGAAAAATAAAGTCATGCATGTGGTCTCTAATCATTGATCTAATTTATAAATTTAAAGTCGTTCAGAGAGCTATGCGAGATAAGATAAGAACGAAGAGATCCGCTAAAGAACGAATTTATTCGTCGATATAATAATATGTAGTTAATAGATTTAGTTAGCTGATGTGACAATTGGTAGGTTATATCTGCCGCAGGACCGTCAACCTAGCCGTAGCGAAGGGATGTCGTCCGCTCAGATGGACCCATGACTTAAAGAAGTGCGCTGGTAATGGCTAGATGAAAAGAGCGGGAGATGGTGTTTGGTGGCAAACTTTGGGAGAGAACTATTCAGCAGTGGAGAAATATGGGCTTATATTTATTAGTATGGTATTTATTATACCTATGTGCTGTGTGGTGTCGGCCGGTTATAGAATAGCACCACCTGAATGGCGAATAGAATGACGGAACCGTCTCATTCCGTGGGTGTCGTAAAATGCGACTTAGGAATAACAAAGCCGCTACCACAAGCGCAGAGGAACTATACCACCTCTGAAAGAGTAGACTCGCCAACCTGCTTCGCCAGCGTGGCGTTTTAGGGCCATACGTCCCTCATGCACGAGACAATGTGCACGAGGAGGCCCATGTCCAGCAGTGATACCGAAAGAGCTGGTTGTAAAAAAAACATACCATATAATCAGCCTGAATTGGCACTCGAGACGTATGGTATGCGATCTTTTGCTTTTCTAATCCAGCCACTGTCTGCAATTTTCTTTGAAGTAGGTGCTTTGTGCTTCCTATTTATGAAATAGGTAATCGGACTCATTAACATCTACCACTCTTTATTTAATAGATACCCGTTTCTATTTCGACTAACGGGAATAAATAACGGGTCGTTGCTCGATATTATTCCCAAGTCGAAAAGACCCAATTACTTTCTTTTAGAATGAGTAGGTAATAATCATAACTAATTACTTTTCTCTCTTCGGTTTAACTTTCTTTTAGATATTGAATGCCTTTTCTATTGTAAACAATAGCGTGCCTAATTTCTTATTTTGATCCAGGTTTAGAGTTATCTGAGAGTATATATTTTAATATCACACATTCGTGTGGTTGTGAGTTCGATCTCCGCCTCCTACAGTTGCGATTTTACTTAAGTATGGATTTTCTATTTATTAGCTAAGGAAAACATCGTGGGAAGTTGTGTGCACTCAAAATCAAAACATGAAATAAGTGATAATTAATGAGCGCAGTGTGGGACGCCCTCCGGCCAGTTGGACAGACGACTTGAAGAAGTTCGCAGGTCCAGGTGGTCGTTGGATGAGAAGATCCGAAGATAGTGTGTGGTGGCGAACCTTGGGAGAGGCCTAGACTGTTGGAGCCTAACATAGGCTGTTGGTAATAAAATAATATTCTCTAATCTATGTAGATGTTAGATGCAAATCAACCTCTTCCAAGTGTGTACACAGAGACGAATACATGATCATCAGAATATTTGCCTGCTATTCATTTCTGTTGGTACAGAGGTATAAAGTAATATGTGGTAGATGGTGAGTCCGCAATCTGGTCACGTGCCTGGACGGCCGGCCTCGTGCCGGAAAATTGTGCGTACATACGTATATAAATTCATGAATACAACCCGATTTCACGCGCTCGTAATGGCGATGTACGATATTATACATAGTCCTGACAATTGATCCCAAATTATACTAATATAATCAAATATGAATGGAATGTGGAATTGAATGCAAAGATATAATCAAATAAATATGATCCGAATTCCTTTTCGTAGATGATTTTATCGTTATGTAGTTATTACGGCTTCTTTAATTAATATTAATGATGATGCACAAAGAAAATACTGTGATTTTATTATTGAAATAAAGCTCATTGGTTAAGTGGACAAACATGCGATTTTGTATACCTATGTATTTTATACTATAATATATATTCCTTAGTCAAGTCAAGTGTGTATGTTATTTTGGAATCTCGTGTCGGTTGTATTAACACAGTCATAAGCTAAGAACACAAACTGGATATAGAAATGTTTGTATCTAAAAATAGTCAAGTTGAGTATGGAAATAAATTGACGTGATCTTGAAAGAGAATTTAGTCAAGCAGCTTATAAATTGTGTACCCAAAATACGAATAGTTCATAGGTCCATTGAGAACATTTATCAAGATAAATGGAAATATATAAATTAAGCCTTAGATACTGAATTTTATGCGCCATTAACTGTGTTTGTGGCGGATGTCAGCTTTATACAAAGTGACAACCCTTTCTAAGGATAACCCTTAAGGATAGCAAGCCATATTAGCTCTTACACCGTAACCGATAAATACGAATTTGCCTTAAATGGAGTATTTAAATATATGACTCGTCCCTTTCCAATACGGCTTTTGTGAATAAGGTAGCACAAGTAATGAGGCAGAAAGCAAAAACCTGATGGAGAAGACCTTCAGAAGTGTTTTATAAAAAAAGGTTTGTAAATATTCTTAGATAAAGTATATTACCTATTCCAGTAAATACTTCTCAACTACCTAAATATATCCGCTTACTTCTAACAAAACCTTAGAGGAGCGGAATTTAGGCTTAAACTACACATATTGGAATGACAGCTTTATTTAGAGATCTGCATTTAGATTTCTAGTTGTATAACAAGTTTTGAACTTATTAATAGCAGCGTGGTCTATTTCACAAAGCTTTGAGTTGTCTTTAGCGTCGCACTATTGATAACTACGCAAAGCAAATGCGCGCATGTCAATGATAAATGCATACAGGGAACTTCGTAGCGTGTAATGTATGTTAATTAGCAGTTCACTGCTGTTTGTCTCTTTACATTATAAATTAACATGACTGTGCTTTCTGTACTATCAAAGTGTACTTACTCTTTGATAGTTTGTGAATGAGTTCGGAGCGCTTGTATTTGTTGTTGTAAATGTTCATGGATGTTGGTATTTCTTATATAGAAGATGTGGCAGATGGGCGGGCGGCCCACATGATGTTAAGTGGTCACCGTCGCCCATGAACACATGCAACACCAGAGGGGTTGCAAGTGCGCCACGAACTTGGCAGGATTTCATTCACATCTCTCTTGACGTAATCCCATGTCGTCGTAGCGCAGTGGGAAACCTTCATCAGTTCATTCCACAATTTTCAGGATCGCGGTATAAAGTCTTAAAAACAGCATTGCACCAGTAGTCACTAAGCTATTAATCATTAATCTGTTACTAAAGTAGCTTCTATAAAAGTATTTTGAATAAAATAACTATATAATATATAGTAACTATATATTATATAGTAAATAACTATATAACTATATAATATAAAATAACTAAAACTATATATTTTAATGGGGGTGTTATTGACAGGACAACGTTTTTGAGAATTATTTCACTAAATTAGAGGCGGACTAAGCTAAACGGCAAAATAAGAAAAAACGAATAAAAAATTAAATGGAATTTCAGGTCGAATTTCCTCCACATCCTTATATCAAAATTGATCCAGTAGTTTTAAAACTTAGCACTGATATGAAGATTGCAGTTGGAATTTCTCACATAAGTAGGTACTGCTTCTATAAGCTGTTTACAACCGTCGGGTTGATACTGACAGGGCCGAGGGTGATGGAGACACAGATTCTCGCTTGCAAAATCGTGGAAGATCTAGTAGACGATAAATATAAAATGCTTGTGTCAAAGAATTAAAAATTATGGAGTAATTTGATGTACCTACATTAAAGAACGTTATAAAATTTGTGATTAAAACTCAATAGAAATTTATAAGAAACTTGTAGAAGCGAAAGTAACGATGACTTCCAAAAACCTATAAAGGCAGAGCCAATTTCCCAAATTTCCGAGATGAAGGGTAGTAATTGCTGCCATAAACTGTGGTGTCCTCTGAACTGCGGCCGATATTAAATTTTAGTGCGTCCCCAAGTTTGGTCTTAAATTCGTATCGATTTCTTTGTTCTTCTCATTTATTTTTAAATTCAATTTCCTTGAGTGCTTGAGAGGCTATTAAAGAGATTAACGGTGGTGTTACGAGCGAACTGTTGCAATAATTGTCCGAATATTTCAAATACTTGGAAATAATTTTAAGCAACGAAATATGCCACGTGTAAAGAATGGTTACATTTAAAAGAAAGATTATTTAGAAATATTTGTTGTCATCATATTTCCTTATCCGCGTGCCATTGATCAAAGGTACCTATTATATATGAAAGTTATAAATTTTAGGATAGATAATATATGCTGTCAATTTTGTCTTCGCAATCTAATTATATTTTTTCACAAAAATCATAACAACTACACAAAAGGGTTCCCTGGAAGAGATCGCTTTGGCGATAATGCCTGTCTTTTGTATACCCATTTATTTAAATTTTTGTGTCACATGCTTTGTAATCTCTGATGTGCAATAAAGGATACCTATTTACTTACATTCACTACACTAAATTTACCCTACATATTAATATGTAAGAAACATATTGAATAAACTTCATTAAAAAGTATCAGAAGTTTAACGGCAATAGGAGCTATCAGTATACACATTGTATAGTGTAATACCGTTTCTCATTTCTGAATAAGGCAGACAAAAGTCCACTAAGTTTCTTTCTTGTAATCTAAACTAGTGATCTCTTCAGGCAAGATTCAAAGCAAAGTCGAGTATGAAAGCACATCGTTGATCTTTTTGAAGTACCCCTTTCATTTCTGTAGTATCGCGATTTGAGTGCATCATCGTAGTGCTCTGCGAATGCAATTAAAGTATTATTTATGTTTGTAAAAAGGCTATATTGCGGCGCAGATGTAGCAATACAATTGAAAGAAATAAATACAGTTTTGGGTAACTAAGCTACGAAGTAGTAACCTACAGGTAAACTAGGTTCTTTCATGTAGTTTTTAGAAGACGTGTCTATAATTTTGATTGTAAGGATGACGGTACATATATACCATATCCCTTAATAATACATGTTTATCCCTTAGTAATGGTTTTCACTATGGTTTTCACTCCTTGCCTCGATGTATAACCTTTTTATAACCTGATGTATATTTGGAAAATATTTTTTATTAAGTATGACATTGTTATGCGGTTAAAAATCCACTAAGTTGTGCACCGATTTTTAGCTATATTTTCTCGTATAGAATATTAAACAAACCGATCTACTCGTATAAGTAATTTCCTTCTCACTCAGTTTATATTTATTTTCAACAGTGTAGATTATATGGATGTTATGCATCAGGCGAGTTTGTTTTTCTGCCGCCTGCTCCATAAAAAGACATGGACGTTTATGACTTAAAGCGAAACAGTTTCAGATACATGTGTAGGCGGTTGTCGCACTTACGAGTATAACAAGGCGGTTGGTGTGGCATTGTCAACCAAGTCACGTCGTGCGCGAGGGTTCCCGCGCTGTAAAATTGTACGCAGCTGGCTGAATACGCGATACCGACGAAATTACTCACGCAAACAAACCCATAACGGTATGATATGGCAATTATTAACAAGTGTGGAGTAATAATGACGTTCTCTGTTCCTAATATAATATCGTTTTATTTTCTTGTTACACTGACTAGACAGGCGGACGTATGGCCACGACAATCTACTCGTTGAGGTATCTATAGTAAACACTGTTGAACTTAAATAGTAATTAATGTATATCGAAGTGGAGGCAAGGAATGTCATCTGATTGATAAGCCCCTCTGATACTTTACACCAAGTGCAGCTCGAGTCGCTATCACAAAGTAAAATGTTTGGACGGGGTTTTATTATAATAATACGTCTACCACGTATTTCGGGAAAAGTAATATAGCGAGGTCGCGATCCAATTAACTTTTTCTTCTCTTGACAGATCGCGACGCGCAATAACAATAGCATTGTACATTCAATTACGGTACTACAAAATTTCAAGAAAGCAAGAGTCGAGTACTTCACCCAATTTACATGAAATTTCCGGCATGGAGAATTTTTTTCTTTCTTTTCTGTACGCCTTTAAATGGTAATGAGGGTCGGTTGGAAATTCAGGATCAGATTAGATTTTCTCTTCGCTGTATTCTTTTCTCAAATGAACATTCGAAGTTATTCATTTAGGGTAGGCGACACCCACAGTGAAAACTGATCTACATATTATATAGCTGTTCTGCATATTATATAGACATAAATCACGACCAGGGATTGACTATTATTAAATGTTGATAATATCATCAAGTAATAAACAAGGTGTAGAAGACTCAAAGAAAGTCGTCTATAGTGGATGAATGAGAATAGTGGAAGACCGCGGTGGTAAGTTTTGGAGATAATTTATATACAATAGAGAAGAGATATACGCTGGTGGTATAGTATATTAACAGGGTGTAATAAGACCATTTGCTAAGCAAGTGAGTGGGTAAATGATTCTAAACACATTTGTGTAGATAAACATATAGACATTTTAAAAAAAATCTACTTTATCTTACTATCGTTTTCCCAACGGTGGCCAGCTCCGCATAAAGTTGGATAAAAGTTTAAATATCAGGTGTTTTATTTAGCATAGAGATGTTTAGAATCATGTCACGTACAGAGTTCCGAAGTGGTGACATGATATTAACATTATTTTATCGGGAGTCTAAACTTCTACGATAATTATAATCGTCCAAGATAATTATAGCGTTCGTCCAAGGGTCGGAAGTCACTTAGTTTTAGCCATAATATTGTCGCTCTCCGACTAAAGTCGGAACCAGATGTCGATGTTGTTGCCTTCATAAATGAGATAAAAAAGTCATATACTATACAATTCTATCAGTCTATGTCTTTCCACTGCTGTATATAGGCCTCTCACAAGACTTATCCTACCATCACCGGTGAACTTCAAGTCGTGGATCTATCTGGTCGGAGTGTGTTCCACATTGCGCTTCCCGGTACGAGGTCTCCATTCAAGCACTCACTGACCTTTAAATCTCCCGCTCTAGAACAAAATAAACAGAAAACTTAAGCTGTAATAAAATGATAATCATGACGAATATAACAGGTTGTTTTGCAGAGCCCACCCGAAGGTTATATGACAAATTTCAATTCACGTTCATTATAACCATATGCGAGCGAAATTCAGGGCCGTTGAGAAGTCATTGGGCTCCAGCCGTAATAATGTTACGCTGCATAATCCAGCGTTTTGGTAACCGCGCAACACTGAGCCCGGGAACTTCCCGGGAATTTTCCGTGTCATTAACCGACGCCAGCCGTAACCCACGCGTATCCAGGATAACAAAACAAACCTTCCCGGCTTTATTTCATAGCTCATGCCGGAGTTAATATCACCTGTTTCTGTGCTCGCCGCGATGTGTGCAAGTTATTTTATTATAGCACTCTGCTTCGAAATGCTGACTGAAAATTACAAAATGAATTAATAAATAACTTACATAAATAGTCTGTATATAAGCGGAAGGTAATGTTAGTAATAAACAGGAAAAAATAATTCAAGTAATAATAATTAAATATATTATGGTTAAAGATAAAAATGTTTCGTTCCTGACTAACTCCCACTTAATATTATAAATGCGAATTTTTTTTTGTTTATTGTAATAGTGTAATAACTCTGAAAAAATTAACAAATTACTACCAAATCTGGTATACATGTAGTTTATGGGACGATTAATATCTTGGACAGTGTTTAATCCTAATTCCATGGGGATATAGCCGCTTTCAACGGCTAGTAGTATTATTAACGCAGAAGTTTATTTGTTACTTAATCATTTTGAAACAAATCAACGAAACGCTATCTAATTTACAATACAGAGAGATACTTGGGAGGGATAATTTTTAATCCTAACTCAACGTGGGCGATACCGCTAGGACCAGCTAATTACACTATCAAGATACTTTTGACTTTCAATTGTTTCCTTTCGTATTAGTGGCCCTGTTCAACCATGCCCACTTACTGGTCATGTAATAAAATAAAATCATAATTAAACACTAGCCAAGTGTACAGGTTTAGTTATTGCAGTATTTCAGGTTTAACAACTATCTGAAAATCTGTATCCAGAGGGACAGCGATGCAATAAAAGCTATACAATAAATTGCAATGTGAAAGAAATACGTTGAACATTCACAAATTTAGACCACCTATAGTACAATTAGTTTCAGATCCAATATCTTCTCAGATCTGATAACTTTAAGCCAGAACCTGTTTAAAAATTAATAAATACAGCACGTATTTGTACAGAGGCTTGTTAGAGCGCTGCAGAGTCAAGTATCTTGGCTGATTTCGGCTCACGTTCCGAGAAAGTCCCGGGGCGGTTAAAAAATCGCTTGTCTACGAACAAATTTCCGCAAATACCACCGCTACCGCGCAGTATATAAAATAACCAGTATAGAATCTTCGAACAGACGAAATAACTTTTGTGCTGTGTTCTTACATTCATCCGTCACATTGGTTGATGTATACGTACAGTCATGCATGTTGTAATTATTCTTTTTGTGTGAGTCTTAAATTGTTTCTCGAAGTCGTAAATGTATCGTTCGTCTACGCGTTGCACTTGTGTGTATATGGTCGTATTTTAGGCGTTTGTACCAAGATCACGTACTGACTTATCTGTGTATTACGACCTCGATTGGCCCCGAACATCAGCCCTATAAATTAAGTTATATCTACCTGAGAACAAACTTTCACGTTTCATTTTATACGTAATTCTCTTGAAGAAAATCTTGAGTTGTTTTTAATCAAATGGTATTGGAACGCACGCATAGGACCTAATATTCTTCAACACTTCGCACCGCCTGCGGATACTCTTGCGTGGATTGAAGTGGCCTGCAGTTTGATTTTTATGGATCAATTCATAGTGAATTTTCATGTATGCATAATGAAAAAAAAAACAACAAAGTAGACATATCATGAAATAGATAATTTATTTTTAGTTTTAAAATATGTAATTGCGAATAGTTCATTCTATAGTAAACACCTCAATATTCTAAATTAAACTTATATAATTTTTTTGTGAAGTTCCTAGCCTTTATGGACATTGGTACGGTTTCAAAATACAAAAGAATTCCTTACTTTTTGTAAAGAAAGTAGGTATATTTTATTCGCTTAACTAAAATATATTTACCGTCACGTTTTATGAATCCGGTCCATATTAGCTACATAATTTATAAGCAGATGGACATGGAACTCGTATTTCAATGCGGGAGAAAAAGCGCTCTTTTCGCGAGCCGTATTTTTCAGCTTTTAGAATACGATCGTATGCTAATAAGGCCCTCGGAGCACGGCAAAGCGTAGAAATTGCTTGAATACGTCGGTATCATACCTATTACCGTATTTACTCGTACATCCGAATGGTAAAATGTAAAATATTTCGCTCTGTATACTAATGTTGTAAAAGTGAGCGTTGAGCGCTCCAGCACTAAGTCAGTGCTAATGAACCTTACCTGTTTTATGGCTCGTTTACACAAGGAGAGTTTCTCGAACGATTCGGGCGATGCGACTAAACTTACATACATTTTCGCCTACAACTGTTCACATCATGATAAAAACTCGATAATAACAGGGATGACAGTGATCAGATGATGACAACAGTTATTGTTTGACCGATGTTCGAGACACTCCTTGTGTAAATGAACCATTAGACTCGATCTTTAGGGTTTAAGACCATCAAACGTTAAAAACTTGGACCTTAACGCTCACGAACATTTAACATTAATCTTAAAGGTTCATTAGTGGCTACTCGGCGCTCGAATGTCGAGCGCTTGGCGCTTATTTTTACAACACTACTGTATAACATTATTCTGTAAAAGAAAAAAAATAAGGTGCGTTCTACACTATAACATTTTTAATGTATTTAAAGTCGTATAGCTGGCATGTCGTATGAGCTGAGAATTTTATTTACTCGTATTTCGCTTAATTTATAATTTTACATTCTGCGTATTTTAGTGTTTAATGGATTGTATTAAAACAGTTTTGAGTTTTGAGAAATTGGCATTGTTACGCGAAAACCGTTAATATTTATTTTATTTTAATTTGGCCGAATGTGAGTGCATATATAGGTAACATTATTTACAAGTAGATGCTACACATTCCACTGTCAAAACAGTATGCAAAAATTATAATATAACCGTTATGTTATAACCGTTATGTCTCTTCACGGTCGTAACTTCTGAATTATACAATACATCAATTATTACATAATTATATATCATTATTACATAAAATTATACATCAATTTTTATTACATCATTAATTATTAAAATAGCCAAATGTAAAATGCCAATGTAAATTATGTCAATGCCAATTATGTTAAAATGAATTACCTGTATGAATTGTCAATTTCCACACAAAAATTCTAGAAACTTCATAAAATCATTTATCAATTAACATATTGTATATTTTTTCCTTAAACAGTGGCGAGGGCAATTGTTGTATATTGTTGGGAATTTTGTTATATATACGAATCATCATATTGTAACAATTTCTGTCATACAGAGCAGTTTTACATACGGGTAAATTTAATTTATTTTTATTCCTAGTTCTAATTTTAGTAATTCGTAATTTTAGGTAGGTACTTGTATAATGTTACGTATGTTAGTAAATATCGTAAACCTACGAGCATTAGAATCTGCGGCTCTATAATAAGCTCTTATTGCCAGTCACTACGCTGTAAAATGAGTTGTCTTGCAATTTAGTATTACGAACACACTACACGAATACAATAGAGCACCATTTTACTTTGACCATTAACCATAGATAATTAAATAAATCATAAGACGTTCAGTTATTTGAATTTTATGATACGAAGTAATACAAGGCAATTTAAGGTTGTAAATTGACTTGCTTGAAATTTAGTTCTTTTTTTTAAAGCCTCCGGTAACTAAAAGTGAACTAATTAAGTAACTAATTCTACTCGACGCATTATACAATGTCTTATCAATACTGATTTGGTAAGTGTTGTCAAAATCGGAGCAATTGTTGCTTTTTATAACCGGTAATTTAAAAATTACCACTGTTTGGTTAGTTAGTCTTATAAATCAAACGATATTTGGTTATTAGACAAGGTATGATAAGGTTAACTAGTAAAAATGATATATGATAATATCGCTCGCAGTAAAAACAGCCAACGCGATGTTACCAGCCCAATTGGCTGTAAAATTACCCTTCCGAATGATATTAAAGAGGCATAAGTATGGCACTGAAGCTAAAAGCAGAGCTCGCGATGTTTGCCGTGTAATAGCGCTTATTTTGTCACATTCGCGTCGCATAAACGTGACGGAGCGTGCACAATAACGCGGGCTACGCGGTAATGGCCGACGCCTCTGATTTATACTTATTTCTTTTATGTCCCGACGAAATAGCTTTCTTTATAGAATGTTTTGAACAACACCACAGGTCAACACGCGGCCCGCGATTCGCAGTAAATTACGAGAGATGCTTTTGTATTAAATTAAGCGTAACCTAAATCTTACAGAAGGTCGTGTTAGGTGTGCTATAGGTACATTGTTTACCGAAGATAAATGTCATTGTTTTGGGCGGGCAAGCCGCATTCATGGGTATTTATGCGTGTACGTGACGGGAACGTTGAGCCCGGAGGTTGTATAGATATTGATTTCGTTGATAGCAGATGACATTGTCATGGTTACGAGAATAAAGAGAGGCCTCATGGTCTTTTCGTTTGGCCCCTGACATCGTGATCCAATAAATCAAGTGTGAATAGCACACACGGCGGAGATAAGAGACGTGGAACAAGAGGGTACCATAAATCGTTATTAACTACCGTTTCCTAGACCCTTGTTCAAGTGGAGTGCGCACAGAAATATGTGATAATATAGGCTTCCTTTTAGTCACTAAAGTTCTTGCGTTAATGACAACTGAACGACTTAATTATCTCTATGTTCGCGTAACTTCTTTACGTATTCTGAAGATACTCATAAAAGAATTAGCCGTACATATGATTTGTACAGAGCCCTTGATTGACTACACCCTCCTGTCTTTTGAGGGGCTTTAGAGTTGTTCTTTATGGAGGCTTTTGTACTCGACCTTTCGTATTGTCTACTAGTGGACATATCCTCAAACAAAAAAACTAATACAGCTTGAAATAGTTCAAGAAATCGTCATAGTAATGGTAATGTTGTCAACTTAAGTGTGTAGCGGGAAACGCCGTAAATATTAGAATATTTTTTTAGCGTCCGCGTCTCCATTCAAGAAGGAGACATTTTGAACCCCTTTGGGGAAAAAGCGATGGTTTATATTCCGGAATAAATGACGTAAAAACAGGAGACGAGGGAGCGTAACATAATTTGCAGTGTTCCGCTGGTACGGTTCTGATAAATCAAATGTAAACAACACTTCCAGGATGAGATAAGAAATATATCCAAATATAAACAAAGTAGATACTGAACGCAGGTCTGCCCGTTTAAAATTCGATTTTCTGTAAAATTTTCGACCGTTTTTCGTAATGACTGCGGGCCGGCCTCCCGATGAGAAACGAATTGATTTATGCCGCAGATGTTAGCCCGGATACCAAGTTACATAAAAGTGAAAAACTGCTCTAAGTCCGATCAGAGCCTATACATGATGCGGTAAAAGACAGACAATAACTTCCAGAAACTGTTGTAAGTAGGTACAAGTCAACTAATGTCTATTTCTACTTCTGACTTTTTTTATTTTCGCCTTGCACATATTTTTATATTAAACGGCCAACGGCGTAAGTATTGGCCAACCGAGCGTTCACACGATTAATTAAAAACTAATTTTGCATTTGTAAATTTATAAGTTATTACGATGACCTAATGTTCATATTCTTATCTATAAATGAAATGACGGGTTTGCTCTGCAACGTTGTATTTGCGATTAATGCCACCTAGACGCTTATTCAATATATTGATAATGATCTGCAAAGGAGTTTGTATTTGTTAGAACGCCCGATTGAGTAATGTTTTATTTTATTTTAGTGGGCATTACGGTCGGGTTATAATGAAAATTAAATCAGTATTTACATTTGCTTATTTAATAACAATCAATAACAATCCTTATACGATTATACCATATGTATTACTAGTATTGATAAACGTACACTTCACACTACTGTATCCAATTAACTGGAATGTCGAAATGCACTTGATGTTGCTAAATGCATTCTATTTCGCATCGTGTTCCTATCGTGACATTAATTTGTAAGATTTGTAGATTGCATAATGTACTCTATTATCGTTATTGCATTATTATGCGGAAAACATGTTATAACAAATAAGTAAATTCTCTAAGTGTAATAAAATTTTAAACGAGTGACAATTCAAAATGAACTTTATTAATATTCGTGAATTTCAATTTAATATTTCGTGAATGAATAACAAATGAAAACAGGTCTCCAAGATTACTGCACTATAAGTTGTATAGACAACGCGGTTAAAACACATATACACAACACCATCAATAAACTATTTAATTTTAAATTATTTAATAATCTCTTCAATCCTCTTCGTGACGACGAGGGGTCTCTTTTTTGTAGATAAAAATGTAATAAGTAGGTAATAAAATTGTAGTTTAATTGCTTTTAATCTTTAATAAAGGTCCATAAAATATATTAAAATGTTTGACGAATATTCTTTAACGATCAAAGCAAAAGAAAATTAATTTTTAATAAGAAAAATAACAAAGTTTTCCGCAAACTTGGTTACTTTAAATTGTTGTTCTGTCATCTGAAACAAATTACAATCACTAAACGTGATAACATTTTTGTGAAGACAGTATGAATAAGCATAGTATGGAAACTATTATTATAGTACTCGTGTCATGTCTCACATACATACGTGTACCATGATGTGTGTCTGTGTACACTACGTTTTTCAGTATAGTCATCGGCGTTGACACAGATTTTGGTCGGTCGAATATTCGGGTCGTAAGTAATTATGTTGGTCGTGGTGGACCGCCTTTAGAATAGCACCACTCCATTTCATCCCAGGGTGCTGTAAAAGGTGACTAAGGGACAACAAAGTCGCTGCCGCAAGCCCTGAGAAACTTCACCGCCTCTAAAAGAGTGGACTCGTCAACCGTCTTGGACAGCGTGCCCTTTTAAAGCCATACATCCCTCATGCCCATGTCCAGCGGTGGACGATAAAAAGGCTGGTTACGGTTAAAGTATTCATTTTCAGAAAACGCTAAGTTTCGCCACCGTTATTTGTTGATTGTGGCGAAGGTTTGTTAATTTTATTTGCGCCCTGCTCAATTCGCGCGGCTTGTTTTATTCAAATTTGATGGTAAAACATATTTCATGCCGAAACTGAGCTTTCCAGGTCAAAAGATATCAAGTAAGATGGCAGGCGGTGCGGGAGCTTTCACATTACTGAAATACTGAAAATTGACGTGAATAAAATTCAAAGGTGTTTTTTTTAAGGAATTTTGATTTGCTAAAATACTCTCCAGACATTATAATAGTTATGCGAAAATATACTTTATTCGCTATATACATACTCGAATTAGGTCTTTATCTAACTTGCTTGTAAATATATTTAGTAGTTCTCATTAAATATAATAACGCTGATATTGTAAATGGAACGAAACGTACAAATATTGGTGAACAACGCATACCATTTTTTTTTATAGAGAAGTGGGTGGACGAGCACCCTTGCTCGTGATGGTAAGTGTTACCGCCGCCCATGGACACCTACAACACCAGGGGGCATGCGAGTGCGCCGCCGTCCTTGCAAAATCCTATTCACAGCTTTCTTGAAGAACCCCATATTGTAGCTTAATGGAAAGACCTCTTGAAGCAGTTCGTTCCAAACCTACGGGTTCGCGGTATAAAATGATTTTTGGATCGAACAGTACGCGACACCTCCGTATAGAGGAAATGCGGATGGACCTATGATTATGATGTAAAGAATATTTTACGAGAAATATATTTACCAACAGCTTAAAACGTTGAGTTTAAATAATAAATGTAGAGAAGAGAGGAGGCAATTATAAGTAAAATGAAAGTTGGTATCCAACATAAAATACAATCCAACTTTGAACACCAATTTAGTGAAGTTAATGGTTCGTACAATTCGTAGCCTTTTCAATTTGGTGCTACGGCCCTACAGCGCTACAGTCAGATTGTGCTACGCGCGTAGCACTCGTAGTGGAAACCAATTAATGTAGTACAAAGTACTACGGTGCCGACGTAAATTGATTCTGCTTTTTTAATTTTCTTTTAATTTATTGGAAAACCTATAGAAGTATACATCAACGGCACGAGAAATCTTCGTGAGTAACCGCTGTTTTCTTTCTGAAAACGTTTTTATAGTGTGGTTTTAAAATACTTGCCAGTATTGTATTACTTTTTATGTTATTAACTCATAGTTCAATTGTGTAATGGGCGCGTCTAAATTATTAGATATTAAAGTAGGTAGATTTATATGTACGTATATACAGATACAATACGAAAACATTGGCCATCGGCTAATCCGGAAACACCCGAACGCGTCATCCACGTCTATGCAATAAAGTAATTAAGTATGGAATTAGAGGTATGGTATTTCTAGTTTCCGTAATGTATCTGTAAGGTAGTTTTAGATATTATATCAAACGGTGTGAATATAACAGCGCGCGTACCGGAACATACGATCTTTTATTTATTAGTGGCGGCGAGTATATGGCTATGGAGACGGTGCTTGATGAGGCGCCTAATGCCTCATGTAAATGCTTCAAATAACAGTTACTGAATATTCTTTGTTCTTCTTCTTTGTTCTTTTTTGTGACAATGACACTTCTTTGTTCCTGCAACTGAGGTCGACTCTATTGGAACCTTTATGTTGCTAACCTGACTATACATATCCGGACTAACGTTACACGAGTAAATACGAAGATTGGTTTGTTACTTAATAACATTGCAACAAATTAACGAATCGCCATCAAATTTGGCACACGTGTAGTCGTGGAACGGATACATAAGATAGTTTGTAATCCTAATGTCCTAACTCTATGCAGGCCCATCTAGCAGCAGCAGGAACACCAGCTGGTACGGCAATAGCTAGTTATATAGCTATTGGGAAGGTCAATGAAGCCTTTGACAGGCCTGGTTATTTTAAACATACCAACATGTTTCGAAAACCAGTGGGAGTTGCCAGAGTCCATTTTCTTCCTACTCCTTTCCCGCTCCTTCTTATCTCTTCCCATTTAGTCAAATTTAATTCCATCGCGATTTCTTTCGTCTTATCCAAAGAATGTGGGGTTTAATGGCATGAACCTCGTCCAGTCTTATGGCCCTGTCTCGTTTCCTTCATTCAATAGAACGAGAGAAACGGAATAGAATTGTAAGGGATGGGATAACGATACTTTTTTCTTTATTCTTTTTGTATAGTTTTGTTCAATTTCATTCGCAAATGCCACCATGTATTTGACACAAGGCATATACTTTACGTCAAATACCATGTATTATGTATGTATATTATTGCAGATATCTGTGGGCGACTAATTTCTTACTGTCACGTGAACTCGTTTGCCGCCATCATTTTATTTATTTATATACTTTATTGTACATACAAACAATCAGTATGAAAAAATATTACAAAAAAATACGTGCAAAAGGCGTTCTTGTCCCCTTAAAGGATTTCTACCAGCAAACCTGGGAGAGCAATAGGTGCGCAATGAAATGGGCAGATATACAGCCTGCTTACAGGAACTATTATAAGTACTGTTTATTTATTTACGTATAAAAAATAAATAAAAAAAAAACACGAACATTGTGATGATATCAGTGTCCGAATAAACTCACAATGGTATGATCCTTTATTACTTCCATATATCATCCGCAGCAATTACAATTATGAGTCGTAGTTACCGTAACGGAGGGACCGACGTTCACGTAATTTCTTCTGCTAATAAAACGACCTGGTGATTTAGTCGTCTATCAATCTTGATCCACCACACACCAGGCCTCACTTAAGACCTTTTATTAACAATACCCTATTTATACCCTCCCTGTAACGGTCTCACAAATTGTCACAATCTCTTTTTGTACTGAACGACATAGTTTTTGTACTTTTTATGGAGTAGGTACTTAAGCGGTCGATAAGTGACTAAAGTAAAGGCGTAGACTTATTTATTTAGTTATACCTACCTCTTTAATGTATTCTTGTTTGAAATATTCTCAACAGGTACGCGTGTACGCACCATTATCACTTTTATGTGTTTATTAGTTAAACTCATCGATATAGGATTAGACTAGGTGACACATCATACGTTGTTATCAAAGAAACCAGGTCTGTATCTTCTTGTGTAGGGTGTAGGGGGTTAAGCAGATGAGGGGTACATTAAAAAGTAAATTTGGTAACTTAAGTACTACGTAATGAGAGAGTTCCATGGCCAAAACACATATGAATTAAATAATTCAAGAGCTACTCAACATTATACAACATTAGACTCAACACTATTAGACTCTAACGTGCTTGGCCTACAGTGCTTGTACCTATAACACAGATCTGTGTTATAGGTACAAGCACTCTAGGCTTGTTAGAGTTAGTTACACTCTAGCTAGAGTCTAATAGTGTTGAGTCTAATGTTGTATAATGTTGAGTAGGTACTATAAATAGTAGATATTATATATTCTCAAATCGATGAATAAACTATATAAATAACAATTCAGGCCTGTTTGTTTATCCGTCTAGAATTAAATTCATATACTCGTACTATATGCAAATGTAAGGTATTTTGTGTAATGTACATATATGGTCTGTGTTTTTCTGTAGAATAGAATCTCAATGTTTATCTGCATGCAATAAATCCCACTGCCGCTGGGCAAGCCTGACTGGCCGAGTTACCCGTCTCTCCCCCTTTCTCATAGAAGACTGCCGTGACTATACTACTTGCGAAACTCCCTCACTCAACTTACCTTCCGTTTCCCGCATAAATAACAAAATAAGTTTGTCAGTTAATCTGCGAATATAATTCCAAGCAATGCGTGTGTGAGTTAAAGCTGTAGAAAATTTTTAGAACATAACCTAACAGAACATTTAGGTTCAACGATTTAAAAATCTGTTCATGCTAACTACTTACATGGTCTGCTGAACAAAAACGATCTTATCTGAATGTGTATCGACTGAATTTAATCTACTTCCAAGAATCCTCTTCATAATCCATTGTGTTCACCTAGAATACGCAGCCGCTTTAGTGGACTGCCCGGTGAGAATTCTTAGCATATTAATTATTTTTATTTAAAAAACTTTATTGCACTTAATCGTACAAAAGGCAAACTCAATGCCTGGAGGCATTCTCTACCAGCCAACCTTTGGGTAGAATAGAGAGGCACGTTGGGAGGTGCGGATGGAGGAGAGTTCAATGTCTCTTCTCGACGCCTAAATTGTTTTGGGAACCCAGTGAAATGTAATTTGGTTGTATACATAAGGACACACAAGAATATAATATACCTACTGTGCCACCTAGTTGGCACGGTTCTATTTCCGGCCAAAGCTTTGCATATTTAGGACAATGTATTCTCGTTGTTTCTCGTTATCATAAGTAAGAAATCCTAATTTACTGGCGGAATAATGTGAATGTATATTATTTTTATATGCATGTATATACATTTTATAAATACATTTCGTTAGAACCCCGCTCCCGCCGCGTTCGTTAGCTCATTTTAAAATAACAAACGAGTTCAATTTATGACGCTTTGTTCTGTTTCAATTGATAGAAATTTCGGTGTACTTATGTGAAGGTTATTTCCATTAACATCCAAATAATGAAGATATATGAAGTCAATGATCTTCTGACAATGACATCGGATAAACGCTATCTCAAATAAATTACAAATATACATGGACATATTAATAATGCCCATTTAAATTTCGATAGTTGGTTATATTATTGTACATGTTTCTTTTATTATTCATTTAAATATATGCCATCAAAGTAAACAAATCAATGTTTTCTTAAAGGAAAATATGGCTAAGTGTCATCTCGCTTATAGAAACGTAAACAAGCAATTTTAGAAAAAGACAATCTTATTTATTTACGAAATGGGTCCCGGATGCGTTATACCTGTTATGTTTTAGTCACTACAATATTTAAGTTTAGTATATAAATATGTAAAAACTAAACAAGTACCTAATCTAGATTTATACAAAGTTTAATTATGTTTAGTTATATTACGTATTTTTTGTTTGCATATAACGTGTTTATGTGTTGTTTTTCTACTTCATTAATCCTACCTTTAACTAAGATATGTATTGCGAATGAGTAAAAGGCTCATTCGCAATACATATCTTAGTTAAAGGTCTTGTGTTGAAATCCCAGGGTATGACTCATAATTGTAATTTATTCGGTCAAGGATGTTGTCCTCTTGCTGGAACTCGTAGTACGGAAAATTATAATTTGGACTCGAACATTTTCCTGTTATGAAAATGTTTGAATCACTGTATTCCACTTTTCTATAATTTTCATTCGTTTTAAATACGTTTTCATTATATGTTTTCAGTTATAATTGGAGTGAATCAGTTGTTTTATTTTAAAGATACGATGCTTTTGTATTTGGAAGCTATTCTTTAGGGAAATTAACATTTGTTTCATAATACTGAACCTCCACATTAAAACCATTCTAATCTCGTTTGGGAACCTATTTACTTTACAATGGAGAGAACATTAGGTCTGATATCAAAGTTCAATTAACTAGTTAATCCAATTCGGACCAACCTACGCATATAGTAACACTATATAGTTCTAGTTCGTTTGACCAAACGTAATTGTTTGCTTTATTGCTGCTATTTGAGTATAATCTGCGACAATGGCTGTGTGCATGCAAAGACTTATTTTTATGGCAGACGAGTGTGCGGGGCCTATGATGGCAAGTGGTTACTGTTACCTACCGATACCTGCAACGTCATGGGACACGCAGATGCGCTGCCGACCTTGCCTGATCAGTAATGGTAATTATTAAGTTTAAAAAAAAATGTTTTTATTTAGCCCAGACACCTCACCTCACCATACCTCACGAAATTTTATTTTAGATCCTCCTACAATTTTAGTTGATGTTGAAATACGGTAGTCATGTAAGTGGTTTTGACCGCTATGACTGCGAAATTCACACGAACAAGAGGATCTCTTGAAAAATACATGGTGCCATCATTAAAATAATATGTGGTTTTGTAATTGAGTGTCGCACAATCCAGTCGTACTGGGCTGTATAATAATACTTTGTTATTTTTATTGTACCCAATCAAAACGGTACATTTTGTTTTTATTGGATGAATATGGTTCGGGATTTGATTAGTGCTGGCTGTGTCGCGAATATTGTGTTCGTTTTGCGGTTATCAATAATGTTTGTGTTTTGTTACAAAAGCAGATACATAATAATTGTATCGAAGTGTGAAATGGTATGTATGTAGTCTGAATCGCAACGTAGGTACAGTGCGGTCATCAAGACATTTTTTTTTATAGCCTAGTGGGCGGACGAGCAAACGGTCTCACGTGATGGTATGTGTTACCGCCGCCCATGGACACCTGCAACACCAGGGGGTATGCGGGCGCGCCGCCGACCTTGCAAAATCCTATTCACAGCTCTCTTGAAGAACCCCATATCGTAGCTTAATGGAAAAACCGCTTGAGGCAGTTCGTTCCACAGCCTACGGGTTCGCGGTATAAAATAATTTTTGTACCGAACAGTGCGCGACACCTCCGTATCGAGGAAATGCGGATGGACCGCACTTCTGTGACGGGAGGTGCGGTTGTAGAAACCCGAGGTGGGAATTATATTAAACAGTTCTTCAGAGCATTCCCCATTGTACAGGCGGTAGAACACACAGAGAGACGCAACGTCTCTCCGAATGCTGAGGGGTTCTAAACCGCCCGTGAGAGTGGGATCGTCGACAATACGAACAGCACGTCGTTGGATGGAGTCAAATGGGTCCAATTGGTATTTCGGTGCGCCGGCACAAAAATGAGAGCTCACCTGAGCTTTGTAAAGATTGCAAGAGATGCATTATCACTCTTTCTCAAATTCTCTATGACACGGTGATTCGTAATTATTTCGATATTTTGATAATATTTTTCCATTAACTGAAAATATTTTGACCGACCTTTTGGCGCAGTTGGTAGCGACTGTGTAAAAGGTCCCGGGTTCGAATCCCGATCGGACATACATTTGTTTTAAAAAAAAATGTGTTTTCGGCTTTGTATGTGTCTCTGGACCCACGACACAGGGATTCCTAGTGTGGGCCATTGAGTGTGGCGTTAAAATTAACCGTAACCCAGCCCTTTTATCATTCACTTCTGTACACGGGCCTCATGCACATTGTCTTGTGCATGAGGGACGTGTGGCCTTGAAACGCCACACTGGCCAAGCGGGTTGGCGAGTCCAATTTTAAAGATGATGTAGTTCCTCAGAGCTTGTTGTAGTGACTTTGTTATTCCTTAGTAGGACATCTTAGTACGACATCATAGTACGACATCTTAGTACGACATCTTAGTACGACATCTTAGTACGACATCTTAGTACGACATCATAGTACGACATCATAGTACGACATCATAGTACGACATCTTACTACGACATCTTAGTACGGTATCTTAGTACATGCGTTATACCTGTTATGTTTTAGTCACTAAAACACCAAACACTAAAACAACATGGGGAGGTGAATAGTGAAGTTGAGTTTTTGTTTGATCACTAAATTGTGTATTGTGCATTTTATTTTTTAATAGTGATAGCATATTAAACTTCAAAGTGTTTTTTGTGCATACTGTTTGTGAGACCCAAATAAAAGCATAGGACTGCGCTTTCCGTGTGCTTCCAAGGAGGTTTCTTCTGTCCTCAGTAAACGTACTATCACTTTACTGAACGACTCCTGACTTACTTCGACGAGATTGGACATTGACACAAAACGTTATAGACTTTAAAATTGTTTATTGCGAAGAAAACTTAACACTGGCAGAATGTGTTAATTGCATCAGATATAAATAGAAAAAAAAACTAATATTGTGAATATTTTTATAGATAAATATGTAGGTAGCAAACAAATATTTAAGGAAACATTTATGTGACTACCCTCAAGATATAGAAAGGAGTGCTTTAATAATTCGGGTCGTTTGTGTATCGGAGCATTATAATAGCAACTGTCTTTCCGAAAGGTCGATCGGATAAAATTGAAGAAGGATAGAATAGTTCGGTTATAGTTATATATCTATATAGATATTGTGAGTGTTGTGATAAGGAAGTGTTAAGATAGTATATGGTTATTGGCGCCGATATTGTATTATGTTAATAAAATACTGGAAGAGAGAGCAACGTGTATAATTTCCCATCTGACCCTCACGTTCGTTATCTAAATAAACATAACATAAAAAAATATGGCTCACATTGCCTACTGTCTGCTTCTTCTGTATTGTAATTCTGTGTCGGTATTATTTTTCAATCAAATCATAATTTGGCCCGGGCGGCCGCGCGAATGCCCTGTACGTTTCATCATACAGGTCACGGAGCAGCACACGTCCTACATTATGCGCCCTTGTTGACCCTCCGTTGTCCATAAAAGAATTTTCCAAAGAACGTGATGTGCCGGAGAATACGTTGTGGTTGCTACGTTTTACTGGAGCTATAAAGAAAAGGTCGGTACACTTTTTCTCGTACATGGACTAGTTTTACGGAGATGCAAAGGCCCTTTTAACCATCGCATTGAGAATCAACAGCGTCGTATTAGGAACCGCCGGTAGCAGTCACACCTCTCAGAATAAGCATCAGTGTCTTTAATGCTTTTAAATTTATAACATCCACATATTCAATAACTCATAATAACATATTCTCATGACTCGTTATTAAGCTCATAATTAAAAGCATCTGTTACTGTTGTTTTGTACCGTTTCTACACACCTCTATGAACTAACCTACAGCAAAAAATAATAATTCCATTGCTTCTAATGGTTCTTGCAGAAACATCGGACATTTTGTAATTTTTTTACTTTTTTGTATTTTTTTTGTAATGTGCTCATAACTTAAGAGTTTTGACATTGTTATGGAAAATGACACGGAAACGTAAATTTACGGGCTTGTTTCCACCCTCTTGCAGACGAGAAATGAGTTTTCGCTGACTTTTAAACATTTCGTGAACTACGCTCTTGTTTAACTTTCATTATAAACATTTGCGCTTTAAAATTACTTTTGATTATCTTTTCTCTTTTCCCGTTTTCTTTTTTAACGTTAACGTTTCTACGTATTTGGCAGGTATCCAAACAGTGCCTACTTTTCGATAACTGTCTATTCTTAATGGACACCCGTATTACTAGAAGGATTGCTGGTACTTAACTTCGAAAGATACGAACGAAATAGCATCTCTAGAGCCTGATAATGGTCATTGGAGCGGCAAAACAAAGACATTATATATGAACAAATTCTATTGTACATAGTGGAGTATTAAAATTTTATAAAACAGACAATACTTGCATTGTGGGATAGAATCTAACGAACTGGTGAACATTTCAGCTGTCGACTGACTCGACTTCTCCTCCGTTACATGCTTACCGATAATGCATGTACGACACTTGGGAATGAACTTGACATATCCAAATGACTAACTACCACATTTATTCCGAACTAGCTGTGCCCGCGACTTCGTACGCGTGGAATTTGTTGAAGTTTTGAAATTACCGCTTTCCGTTATTAAACTCTAAATTGGGATATCTTTTCTTCCCGTCCGCCGATTTCGATGAAATAAAGCCTATTCGAAGCTTAATTAACCTGTGGAAACCCCATGAAAACCCGTTCAGTAGTTTTGGAGATTAGCGTGTTCGAACAGACAGACAGACTAACAAACATTTTCAAAATCATCTTTTTGTATTCTGATACTCTTCCTTCATCGGCCCCAATCAATTTTTGGTAAATATATTCAATGTACAGACACGCTGGTTCTACACTTTTATTATATGTATAGATGACTACACGACAGCACAATTGAAACTAGAAATTTCAAAATAGACCATGATTTGTTTTATCATGGTAAAATAGAATTAATATCTACCTATATTTAAGGCTTCAGATTGAATTGAATCAACGCCACAGAGTACGTAACTTATCACGTAAGTATCGTAAGAATAGCAAATACCTGCAAAAGTATACCAATCAAAACGATTCCGCTTGTAATAAAATGAATCTGTGTAAATGCGAGTGGCGAGCTGTCATATTTCATTGCTTTTCACCTCGCATTAGGGTTGGTTAAGAGAGTAGATAATAAATACGGTCGACGTGTTCATCACTTCGAGCACGACCGACAATTTCTGTGGTTTAGGCCACGTATGGACCTTTACACATGACGTTACGGCGTCAGCGACACCGTGCACCATCATCTTTGCGGCGTCGCGCGTCGCTCCCATAGAAGACTACAGTTGCATAACATGTATTTAAACATTGGTAATGGCGGTGCCGCTCGCCGTGGACGCAGCGATGTCACAGAGCGGTGGCGGCACTCATGTGTAATTAGATATTAGTTGAATATCTTCTAAAATATTAAAGACTTCTATCGATGCCGCTCTGCCGCGGCGTCATGTGTAAAGGTCTTAAGGGAAGAGAGGGATGGTGGACGCTGGGCGCGCCCGACTAGAATTAGTTAAGCAATTAGTAGAACTAAAACCATTAATGTCACCAAGGTAATAATTGTATGATTTTTTACTTTTTTATAATCAGCATTGATTAATTAGACTTCAATATTTTTGTGTGTATTTTAATTATTTTTATTCTTTATTTATTCAGTACTTTTATTGTTCTTTTGTTTGCTTACATCTCCCCCCGCCCAAATGTTGCCTGGAAGAGATCGCTTTAGCGATAAGGCCAGGCCTACTTTTGTATATCTATTTATTTAAATTTTTGTGTCACTATATTCACTGATCTGCAATAAATTGTTTACTTACTTACTTACTTATACTACTTATATTTGTACAGTACTTATATTTGTATTGGGGGAATTTTTAATTTCTAATTTAAACTTTGGTATCTAAAGTGGGGGATGAACCTGATCTGCCCATGCTAAAATATGAGCAAGGGCACATTGTTAGATTTTAATTTGATCTACAGGCGGGGTACGGCAGCTGGGGTCTGTGTACTTAGGTACTTTATCCTTATTATCAGTGGTCGGTATTGTTTGTATTCGATCGACTATACGACCATGGCCGCTATTGAGACTCGGCTTACAGGTCTTTTGTCCATATCGCGAGTGGACAGATGTTGTAGGTCGCAGATATTGTTGGCGGGTAAATGACATACTTAACTTTTATGGGAAATATTATTGTTCTCTGAGTCGCTTTAATTATTTCATTTACTCTCGGTTTTGGAAGCACAAAGCTACATCTTATTTATATGTTTAATTCAGAATATGAACGTACTTTAAAAACGATTTGTATTTAACTAACGAAAATGATTTTAATCGGGTTTGCAGTATTTTGTACTAATATATTTTTATACATTGTGATCAACTCCAATAGTTTCATCATAATTTGATAGTAGCTTTTTCGAATATTCAAGATTCAGTTGTGAATAACGCACAATTCCTTATTAACTAATTGCTCTCTTAACTAATTTTTTTGCTCTCTTAAATATTGCTGGAAGTGTTTACGAAATAATTCTATGCATGATGACGTGTTCACTACTCGTGAGTACTTGTTGGTCATTAGAATAAACTTTTATATAGTCAGTGATATTTATAAAGACTCAGACAAATTGAATACAGAAATAAGTTGTCCAATAAATGAATATATAAATAATCATACAGATGTATTGAAGGGGGAGAGCGCATGCTGCATTCCCACAGCCGTTGGGCGCATTCTACTGGCCACGTTACCCCTCTCTCACAGAAGACTACGTTGAAATGTATTGCATTTCCTACTATATCGTATTTCCCCAATGTACGTACGTGTTTTGGTAGTGAGTGAGATATACCAGAGCCCATTCCTATCCCATTCTATCCCTCCCTATTTTCCCACTTTCCCACTCCATTCCTTAATCTGCAAAGGTAGGCAGCGAATCTGGGGGCGGGCCGACGTTTGTCATTCTGGACTCATGTTGGCATGTATCGCGGATGTCTATGGACGACAGTATCCACTTACCATCAGGTGGACTTTATGCTCGTCTGCCGCCTTTTTCTAAAAAGAAACAAAAAAACCAAATGGCTTGTATTTTAACAAGCAGCAAAAAAATACTAAATGAACAAAACAACCTATTTTTGTATAACAAATAAATAATTATAAATTACGAAGAACCTCACCACCAAGTCACCACACAACCTAAACCTATCCACCTTTAAACAAATTACATTTGCTTTAAACATTCATTTGCTGCTCATTTAGTATTTTCTGGTACTCAATTAATTATTTATCTAAATAATTAAACTGTATCCACACTAATTATTTATCTAAATAATTAAACTGTATCCACACTGAAGATATTTGCGATTGATTTAGTCTAAATATAGCCTGCCGTTCTAAAATACACGATTCTAATAAACTTTATTATTATACCTGCTTACGTTTCGCCGCGTGCCTCCCCCGGGGATAAAGGAGGTTATCCGAAAGTGTTGTTAGATTTTATTCCGAATGTTCTGCTCGCTGAGAGCGCTTCACTACGAATACATTTAAATACAATGTCTTCTTTAGGCTTAGTTTACCTCCCGCTGCATGTATTGAAATCCTGAACGATACAATGTGGAATAGATTTTTCGAACTGACATCTGTATAGTTAAACTTCAGTGAACCATATCGTCAGCAACGAGCGTTTACTGGAGCGTCGTGAAATATGTAAAACTGCTATTTGTTTTGCCGCACATACATAATTATTGGAAAGACTAGTAGAAAATATTTATAGCGAAAAATCGGTTTAAAATTGAAGCTTAAATATGCCTAACAAAGTTTTCCCACGTGGAATTTATTGATTTATTATAAGTGGGTCTGTATGACCTGATGTGAAAGGATTCTAAATACAGGCGCGCTAATATTTCTTTTGAAAAACCTTTTGATTCGATAATTACCTTGCGTCATCAGTCATCAACTCATCACAGATATAGTGGTTATTATAAGTATAGAAATGTATTTATATGTATGTGTATTTTATTATTTATATATGTATTATAGATTTGTGTATTATACGTATGTGTATGTTATATGTTCATTAGGTATATTTGAGGAAATTGTACATACTGGTGTCGTTTAAATAAGTTACATATTTATATCTCTTATCGCACCTCCCAATGTATCTCTGTGTTTAATCCAAACGTTAGCTGGTAGAGAATGTTGTAAGGCATCAAGCTCACCTTTTGTACGATGATGTGCAATAAAGTTTGTTAAATAAATAAAATTGAAATAAATTCTACCAAAAGGTTTTATCTTTTCATATTTTTCTTTTATAAATTTTGTGCATTTATAATCTTCTATACTCTTGAGATAAAATGTGTGATTTTTTTATTTCATGTCCATTTACTCGTATTTGCGATGAGAGTGTTGTTCTTACGTAACACAGTACCCTAAGATCGCACGTAGGGAATCGCTTTTAGAACACAAAAAAATATACATCAAAAATACTGTGCTTGCTAAAAATCCATAAGAAACTTTTTATTTGATTTTGTATCTAATATAAACAGACATTATAATATAATTTTATTACAGTATCAGTGGCGTAAATAGTTCAAAGTAAACTGTCTTTCAGTATAATGATATAATATATTTTTTTTTACACGATTCAAACATTTACTGCTAAGGTACGACAATGGATGGTACTATTGCTGTTAACAAGTGATTTTTAACTTTCAAAATTTTTTGAAATAAATCGGAAATCTCAAAATGATATACACAAATGCATACATTTGTACAATAAATTATGTGTGTATCTATTGGTGTCTATATGGCTGAGGTATGGAGTATTGTTCCAAGCCGCCGATGTAAAGGCGGGTCGTCGAGTCTGGTTTAAAGCCCGACAGTGATAAATGTTCCATTTATTCTTTACTCTGCACGCGTCTCTACTTCCAAATCTGTTCCCTGAATTTTATTGTTTAATTATATGAAGCCATCCGCTGTGCGGGCAAAAATCCGCTTTACGTACCGTGGACACCATTTTACGAATATTCAGCGTATGCTAATTCAAGGGAGCCTCTTTTTGTAATCAAATGAGGGAATGGGTACGAAGTTTTAAACACCTTTAAATGTTTAATGTGATTAATGTAATTTGTCATTAATTTTAATTTACGTTTTTGTTTCAGGTAACCGTCAATGTTTTCAGCAGTATGAGGTAGGATTTTTAAGTGAAATTCGTAGAAGATATTTTTAGTGCGACAACAACAAAGCAAATGGTATTCATCAAATATAATAAAAGCTATATTATAATAAAAGCTGTGAACAAGATTCTGCAAGGTTGGTGCGGCGCACCCGCATAGCCCAGGGGCCACGTGATGCTGCACCACGGTTGTTGGACACCAGTGGCAGGTAACCTTTGGGTCCGTTTGTCCGTTTGCCTCCTCTCTTATAAAAAATTCTATACTCTATCCATACTCTATGAGTGTGTCATTAATATCTAGTATGTGTGAAACGTCGACATACTTGTAGTATGCGTCAAAGTGCTTTGTCGATTCGCTTCATTGTGGCGTGCCATAGATCTTGTTACATTGCAATCTACACAATGTCATAATAGTTTGTACGTGGTTTATATCTACTACTGTTATTGAATTGTCTGTTATGTAAGCAATTATCACGACATATTATCAAAACACGTCTATCTATATGTTCACGATCAACTCGAAAATGAAGTTAGTGGAAAAATAATTATGATTGTTTTAATGTCGGTACTCTTTCTTACTCCGGGAGATATTGTGGTATTTTTTTTATTATTAATATCGATCAAGTAATTTTGAAAGTGGGTTTTATAAGGCAAGGTAAGGTATTTACGATTTCTCGGGTGACAACTAAGCTGGTGATGCTGCAGGCAAAATCTAGCCTCTTGATGATAAACTTTCCAAAAATAAACTTTTTTAAAATCTTTTTTATCCAGATTTCCTTAAAACAGCACTGTGTATTTTGAATTCTTTTGTTGCTATAAACAAAATAGTTTAGTACACTTGTAGATGGCTCAAATAGCATGAAACAAATACTGCAAGTATGTGTGAAGTGTCAGCCTTAAGTAACGCAGCAATATGAGAGGGGTCTCGGGACAAACTTAAGTCCCAACACCTTTTTTATTTCATATTTATATCCATCTTATTTATTTTACTAACACCAACTGTTACACGTGTTATAAATTTGCATAAAACTGAACTATAGATTAATATAAATACATGTTGTCATATGTTAATCTATTACAGGTATATACTGTACATGTATCAGCCTTTAATGTCCCACTGCAGGGCAGGGCACAGTAAATCACTGGAGGAGTTGCGGCCCCAGTGCGGATTGATGGATACACATACTCCAGATTCTTTTTATTTCTCGAGCATGCGGCATTCCTAGCGATGTTTTCCTCTCACCGCCAAGCTAGTGACAATTTTTAAAAATCCGCACTTATGTAGAAACTCAGTGGTACGCGGGTCGAAGATTTGAACTCACGATCACAAGAATGTGTCCGAGTACCCCCAGCCTGTCACCGCTCTTTACAGGTGTACCCAATATTTTTGTTATCATTATTGTTGCGTTATAAAGAAGTACAAATCAATATGTATAGTACTGAATCTAGAAATAGGTATTACATTATATAATGGCGAAAGGACATTTATAACTATATATTAAACAGTTGTGTATCTCAGTAATAAAAAACCTTAAGTAACTTGTATATACGGAGATAAAAGGGAAATAAGATTATCACTAAGGGACTCAAATATGACTCAGAACATTGCAATTAAATTTATGCATGTTCTCTTTCCTGCTTTATTTATCGTGCAACTATGAACAAAGATTTATTCAATGTAGTTGTAAATAACGGTTTACAAATTTCGAGACAGCTTAAATGGCGAAGCAGCTACGGAATTTTTATACCATGTATTTTAACTTCAACGTTGAAGTTGAGTTTCTTAAAAAATCCGTAAATAGGTTCATTACTGTGGCTGGCGGGAACGAGAATCTGTCAAAACACGACGTGCACAATAAATAGAATACTTTAGAGTTTCTGAAAATCTTGGTTGTTTTTCTAATTTAAGACGTTGGCTGCCTTTGGTATGGATACATTTTATTACCACATTGCAATTAAATTTACAAACGTAACTAAAATAAGTATTTATTTATTTATTTACTCTTTATGCACTATAGGTATTGTACAGAGGCGGACTTAATCCCTTAAGGCATTCTCTACCAGTCGACTGTTGGTTAAATGTCAAAAATTTAAGCAGAAGAACTTAAACAGTAAAGCTTAATTCATGTCTATAAATAACAATAATAATATAATAATACGTTGATAATATACTTATACGGGTTATTCGAATTAAACGGACAACATTCCGTTCAATAAATGATTATGAACTACAAAAAAGTCTTTATTATTTTCACTATGAAAAGGCCGCGAACTTATCCGTCTACCTAAATATATTACTGGGCATTGTAAACCTACACGACATAACTAATGTCATTTACGTTATACTTAGAATTAAGTATTTTAACCAGCAGTTACTCTTAGTACACTTATCAGTAAATACCTAGCTTAAAGTGGCCGTGCCGTGCTAGATGGCCAGCTGTGGCAGTTCTCAACTCCGACCATTTATCGTTGACGCCGCAACATTCATGTCACGCTCTCTCCGCTTTAATGAAAATAAATTCAGCGGAAAACACTATCCGCAGGGATTAGCTGACGCCATAAATAGGGATTAATGAGCCTTAATTATATAGCCTTTTTGCCTTTGTTCGGTACAAGCTTCGGTTTTCAGGGCACGTCCGCAAACGGCCGTCCGCGTCGACCACACACAACAAATGAAGGCCAACTTGATCAAACTTCAGTATTTGGTCGAAATTTATGCGCATATATCAGGTCTCTTAAAACTTGCTTGCCAATAATATCGTCTAGAAACATTGTATAATTTCGGTACTTACTGAAAATATGTATTTGCTAATAAAATTCTTAAATCAAGTAGAAAATCACGATTTCCTAATTCATTTAATCTTTAAGTTTGCTGCTCGTTGAATTATTTCTCAATCTGAACATCTGAACAGGTTTGCCTAGTTTTAAGTGACAGGGCATTAATATGTTGTTTATTTTTTTAGTTTTGTTTATACCCTGGCTTAATATGACAAACTGTTACATGTACTTGTATCAGCCTATAACGTCTCACTACACGGCACAGGCCTCCCCTAGTAATTCACTGGGGGGGGGGGGGGGAGTCGGGCCATAATCTACCATGCAGACCCAGTGCTGATTGGTGGATCACATACTCAAGGTTTTTTTTTATTTCTGCAGAGGAAATCCTCACGATCTACTTATATAAATAATTACGATACGATACGATTACGACCTGCACTGATTAGTGCAATTACGTAAGGTAATGTTATAATGTGAGATTCAATAACTCTCTAAATAATAATTCTATTTAATAATTAAGGCTTATTGCAGTGTGCTCAACGTCTATAAAATTAAATTAATCCATTGAAGAATTAGTTTTAAGAATCATAACACATGACACAATAAACATAAATTGAGGGGGAGAGTGCACGCTGCAATCCAACAGCCACTGGGCGCGCTCGACTGGCCACGTTACCCCTCTCTCACAGAATACTACCTTGAAATGTACTGCATTTCCCATTTTATCGTATTTCCCCAATGTACGTACGTGTTTCGGTAGTGAGTGGGATGTGCCAGAGCCCATTCCAATCCCATCCTATCCCTCCCCATTTTCTCAACCCTTTCTCCAAATCCATTCCTATATCTCCAAAGGTAGGCAGCGCATCCGGGGGCATGCCAACGTTTCTCATTTTGGACTAATGTTGGCATGTATCGCGGATGTCTATGGGCGACTGTATCCACTTACCATCAGGTGGACTGTATGCTCGTCTGCCGCCTTCGTACATAAAAAAAAAAAAAAAAAACAAATATTTTTCCTCCGCTATCTTTTTGTTCAAAAGTGATTGATAATAATGTATACTAATGGACGGAAGAATTTGTGCTCTCAATTTGCTCTCATTTTCATGAAAATCAGTATCTACATTTTATTAGGTACGTAATCTGAATTAATGCTGATAGTTAGAATATAAAAACTTTAGCATATTGAGGTCAACTTTAGCAACTTTACAAGAGTCATGTTCAAAGTATTCAGGCGGCGATTTGTACGGCTGAGAGTATAATGTCCTCTTAGAGCTAGTGACAATTTTTAAACATCCATACTTAAGTAGTAGCTCAGTGGTACGGGCCGAGGATTTGAACTTACGATCACACGAATGTGATTCGAGTATAGATACCTTAGTCCTATCATAGTAATCTCTAGGAATAATAAAAATCAATAAACCAATACTGGGCCCACGTGGTGAATTGCGACCCGAAACCCCCCAGTGATTTCCTGAAGGAGGCCTGTGCCCTGCAGTGGGACATTAAAGGCTGACACATTTTTACATATGCGTTTATTTACATGTTTGGGACGACCTCCGGCCAGGTGAACTGACGACTTGAAAAATGTTGCCAGTAAGTGGCTAGATGAGAAGAGCTGAAGACTGTGTGTGGTGGCGGTCCTTGGGAGAGGCCTTTACCCAGCAGTAGAGAGACAGACTTACGGTACACTATGCTAACGTCTGTTTATTCTTCTATAATTTTGGTTCTATTGGACGGATTTTGTGCGGATTTTAAGGTTATTTTACCACGCGAACGGATCCACGAGTTATAAGCTAGCTTAATATTATATTGCCATTTCATGATATACCAATGTACAAATATTTATCACGCGTCTTTTTGACCGTCGTGGGCGGTCGTTCTTAAATCTCCTTCTTTCCCAATTCCACTTGAACAGCGAATCAAAATAAACCCATTGAGCATGCAAAATTCCAGACTCAAGGAAATGTGTGGGCGACAGATATTCGAGTAAGTAGACACATACAGGGCGTCTTAATAAGAACGCGCTATTTAAATTGCGCACCAGTTATCTGTGGAAGTGTATTTCTTGGCCCCGAAACTAGAATATTTAACATTAGCTATTAAATATTAAACGTTACTTTGAAAGTTACGGTAGTGGGGTTATCACGTACTGCGTTAATAATTTATTTTTGCGATCAGCCCTTTCAGTATCCACTGTTGGACATCGCCTCCTCATGGATATTGTCTTGTGCATGAGGAATGATTGGCCTTAAAACGCCTCGCTGGGCAAGCGGGTTTGCGAGTCCACTCTTATAGAGGTGGTGTAGTTCTTCAGGGCTTGTGGCAGCCGCTTTATTCCTTAAGCACCATTTACGACACCCATGGTGTGGTGCTATTTCATAGCCGACCCACACCACACGGCACATTTATTCTTTATAACAAAGACAAATTAAAAGTTGATATATGAAAGTATTTCGTGCAAAATTTCTTCGGGATTCATTCTTGTTTTAAGATATACAAATTTAAATAAAGTTGATTTTATGAAAAGAGACATGAAATATTCGATCTTAAAACACAAATTTGGTACATTTTGTTGAACTAACTTGACTAATTGATTTTGAATATTTAATTTTCATAACCTGTGATAACAATGCACGGTATTTCTTTAGTAGTGCCTATTATCCAATAGGCCGTGTGGCGTCGGCTGGCTGTAGAATAGCACTACACCACCGTGGGTGATGTAAAAGGCAACTAAGGGATAACAAGGCCGGCTACCACAAGCGCTGAGGAACTACAGAATCTATGAAAGAGTGGACTAGTTAACCCGTTTGACCAGCGTGGCGTTTTAAGACCATACATCACCTTTGCAGAGGACCAACAGTAGATACTGAAAGGGCTGGTTGCATTGCATTGCATTATCCAATACGTTGTATTTGAAAAATGTTACATCACAGGGTTATAATGTTAAATGTAGCAGTTAAGTATAATAATATGTATATGTATTAAGTATATGTATTGATGGATAGATAAAAAAGAAAACCTATTTATTTTCAATATTTTTTAAATATCATTAGAAAAATAGTAAGCAAAAATGTATTGATAATACTATCTTGCTGAGACACCCCTGAAATGTAGATAACTATGAAAGTTAGAGAATATAATAACTTATTCGTAGGCATGTATCGTATCGTGTTCGATTTCACTGGTTGTCGTCATGACAACCGGGGCTTCTCTGCCACCATGGCTAATGTGAGGCGTTTTCTATCGACTGCCTTGTTTGTTACTATGGCTTGTATGTACGAGTAATGTAATGTTATTTACGAGGATAAAAATTTTGATGTCACGTAAAAGATATTTCAGGACACTTGGGCGGTGTTGGGGGATAGTAAAGGGTTAATTGGACTCGAGAATATGAAAAATTCATCGTGTAATGAGACGAGACATCAATCTCTTCGTTTATTCACGAATGTATACTAAATGAAGGAAAAATCTTAAAATCCTATTTAAATTATTGAATAAATACTTTATGATAACAGTGATAAAGTTAAGAATTGTTACGTCTCACGTGTCACTTGTTATAGTTGATTGTGAATAAGTAAAGTTTTAGAAGTGTCATTTTAATCAACTAAATGAGACAATGAGGGGGAGAGTGCATTGAGGGGGAGAGTGCACGCTGCAATCCAACAGCCGCTGGGCGCGCTCGACTGGCCACGTTACCCCTCTCTCACAGAAGACTACCTTGAAATGTACTGCATTTCCCATTTTATCGTATTTCCCTAATGTACGTACGTGTTTCGGTAGTGAGTGAGATGTGCCAGAGCCCATTCCCCTCCCATCCTATCCCTCCCCATTTTCTCAACCCTTTCTCCAAATCCATTCCTATATCTCCAAAGGTAGGCAGCGCATCCGGAGGCATGCCAACGTTTCTCATTTTGGACTAATGTTGGCATGTATCACGGATGTCTATGGGCGACGGTATCCACTTACCATTATGGACTGTATGCTCGTCTGCCGCCTTCTTACATAAAAAAAAAAAAAAAAAGTTTGGTACTAAATCGTAAATAATTTGTAGCATGAATCTCCATATGTGTTCGTGTGGGATATAATACCTATATTTGACGAATTTGTCACCTATAAATTACGTGATGATATCAGGTTCATAATAACCTTTTTGAAACATAACTTTATTAAAAATAGTTTTATTTTTAATTTTAAGGAAAGATTTTCTTCAAATTAAATGGTTATTTAATTGAAAGCGAATGAATAATTTTCCCTCTTTTAAAATCAGCTAGTACCATTATTATTTTGTAATTTATGTTATAAATATTCGTACTTGAACGCGACCTACTCGTATACTGTGTCAAAGGCATCTAATAACGATTCGTGTAAATGCGAAAACGAAAGTAAACGATGATGTACGATGGCCTTTTCATTCTCGAGTATTGTACTGGTTCAATATTCCTGGTTTCTTTTGATCAATACTATACCATTAAATGATTTATTTTTAATTAAAAAATAGTGCATGTCAATTTTATTGTTGTTCAATTCATTAGTTTCCATATTTGTAAGTCGTGTTTGGATAAAAAAAACATCTTTCTTTCATTCTATGGGCCTTTGTTGCCTGAAGTAAATAAATAAATAACGATTAATCTTAAATTTAGACTGAGAACGCAGCGTAATATTTCATTTTAGTAGGTACTTTGTAACGTGTCGTCTACGGTACGAACTTTAAATAGGTATATAATATAATTACAATATAATGTGTATTCCTACCTTGGGATGGTTCTCTTTTCTTTGTTGGAGGCCCCGATCTTCTTGCTGGCATTTCCGGCACTTTGTATTCGTGTATAATTATAATATACTAGCGACCCGCCCTCACTTCGGTTTTTTTTTTTTTTTTTTCAAAATTTCTAAATAAAATATAGCCTATATTAGACATGGATAATGTACCTTCCTATTTGTGAAAGAATTTTTGAAATCGGTTCAGTAGTTCCAGAGATTACCTCCAACATACCTACAAACACACAATTTTACCTCCTTATTATATTAGTATAGATTACGTAAATAAGTACGCCAAACCAACCGTTTGTAACTGCAAAACCCGAAATTCTTTTATTTCACGTATCACGAACTAAATCCCAAATCAAATCATGCTTATGGTTATAATACTCATACTTATACTTGTAAATATTTCTATCAGCCTATAACGTCCCACTGCAGGGCACAGGCCTCCCCTAGAAATCAGTGGGGTGATTCGGGCTGTAATCCACCACGCGGACTGGTGGATTACACCACGCCGGTGCGATGTGCTGGATACACATATTTCCGATTTTACGGATAGGTACTCCAGACAGCGGTGGTCTAGTATAGAGCCTAGGGGTATCTATACTGGACTTAACATTCATGGGATTATGGGTTCAACTTCTCGGCCCGTACTGACTTTCTACTTAAGTACGGATTTTTAAATATTGTCACTAGCTCTGCGTTTACAGAAAACATCGCGAGGAAACATCGAGAAATAAATAATACCCATACTACTTAGATTAAACTTACTATATACATAAATTCAAATTATATTTCGGAAATATTGAAATTACCATACGCCTACTGGTAACGTTATTGGTTAATCTGTATTCGATCTGACCGTACAACATGGGGTACGATTACAAATGAATCCATTTTCAATAGTTTTCGACAGCAACTGTTCGATGCCACAGCGAATAGAGGTTTCAGCGTGGGATCTGCAGCCTAAAAATTTCTAAAGAACATAAACACAAGGCATACGTACGTGGACGGAGTAGTCTACCTCAGAGAAAGTCGATTCTCGGACCATTTAGATTTCTTATCTCGCCCCGTGAACATTCCCCACTGTTTCCCCTTGTATACAGTGTAGTCGGTCACATAGTCTGTGTAAATTAAGCGACAGCTGGCGGCAATGCTTAGAATAGAGATGAGTAACCCAAAACTGTCGGTTTGTTTGACTAAAACTTTATCTATCCTTCCAGGGTAAAACTGTTGACACAACTCCAATACCTTTTTTCTCTATAAAAACTTTTGAAAATCCCGGCAGAGTACACAGGATATTATGGAAATGTTAAACCGAAGAGAGGATCGCCCGAGCGTTGATCTTCTGTATAATGTAGCTATAAGTAATTCTAAACAAAAATGACGGCTTTGTCGGGTAAGCAAACTGGTGACTGACAAGGGCGTCTAGGTATCATACTGTTTACTGTCGTTATAATATTTTTCTTGCCTTTCTAGAAAAAAGTGGAAAATGAAAATCAAATGTTTTTTGTAGTGCTTTAAAAAACATTTTCACAAGCTTAAATTTTAAGTTACCAGACGATTATTTACAATGAGTAATTACAGCCTCTATAAAGTAAAAGTATGAAGACAGTTAGTTCAAACGTCACAGTATTTTCACATAATTATTTGAACTAATTGCATAATTAGGTCATAAATCAAATTTATGCTTTTAACGCATTATTAATAAAGTGGACTTGACGCCTACCCTTGGAATTATCTCCAAAGGTACATTATACTACACATTATTATCACAACACTATTATATACTCCCCATTCTTGTGGGCCAGGCGGGAGGATGGAGGAGGGGGAGAGTATAATGGGAAAGAGTTTCCTTCATCCCATTAAACAGCACTCGATGAATTGAAATCAAGTTACTTATCAAATGTATAGAGAGGATGAGTTAGAACAGTTTCAACTATTGTTAACAAACTTTTAGTGTTTCAATGTTACTGGTATTTGACAGTAAATAATAATAAGTTGAAGGGCACAAAAAGACAGGAGTTTTGTGTAATTTTGTGCTTAAATCTATTAATAGTGTCTAAACAGAAATTAATGGGATTAAGGCGAGAAGCCATTAAAATGCATAATGGTATTGAGAACATTCAAAATGGAGTTATCGTCTATGTGAATTTGAGAGAGTTCACGTATTGATGGAATTGTATAACCGCTACCTCAAACTAGGCGCCTCAACTATGCCAACAATCGGAACTTTGAGGTCAACAAACCATGCTTTACGCGAACGAATTTTAGGTTAATAAACACGAGCACTTATAGTTTTGGTTTTGTTTGACGATGTCGAAAATATTTTCGGTTTAAATACGGTATAGCGGCCAGTAGTAGTCTCAAATTGTTGTAGTGGCTAACTCTCCACTTCATGTAAATATTAATTTCGGTGCATATTTTTGGGCGTTCTTTGACTCGGGACTATTTCTGAGTAGGAAATTTTTTTTTTGTCCTAAAAAATATTAGTATAAAATTTATTTGATAAGCTAGTTCGTCAACGCTGCCAAGGCGCACTGTAGGCGGCATTGATTGTATAATTACAATAAGGTACTGTTGCTTGCAAAAAACGATTATATTTGTCTTAAGTGTTGTGAAAATGAATGCCGATCGCTCGAGCGCTAATGAAGCTCAACGATAGATAACCTTAGCCATTTTAGATTCGAGCTTTGAACTTGAAACGGGTTTTTTAACTCTGTGAGCGTTAAAGACTCACAAGCGTTTATCGCTCAAATCTGTAAGATTGACTAGTGCTTACAGTTTCATTAGTTGAGCGTTCAACACTAATCAACTATTCTTCCTGAAATTGACATATTATTTTGACAATAGTGTAAGAAAACAAACGTTAGAAAAATCCATATTCGTTAGATTTTTTTTATCGTTTTCTAGCCCTAGTAGTGACGGCATTACTGTGTTAGTGACATAATTGAAACAGTAACGCAGTCGTTTTTTAACTTGTTTAAATTTTTATTCCATAAACTTATTTTTTGTATCTTAAATTATTTAAATCTACCTATATAATTATCAGAAAGGAGTCCAATACCTATAACGTATGTTTCGATGTTTCAGTATGTTTTCGGTTATTGCAACATCGATCCTTATAATAGATCCTTATAACTCAATGGCCGTGTGGTGTCGCTGCCTTTAGAATAACACCACTCCATATCTTCCCCATTTTCACTCGCCCCGAGAAACTACACCATCTCTAAAAAAGTGAACTTGCCAACCCACTTAGCTAATGTGGCGTTTCAAGGCCACAAATCCCTCATGCACACGATAATATACATGACGGACATTGGTCCAGCCGTAAACGGTAAAAGGGCTGGTTACGGTTTACGGTTTTTACCGTTATAGCTCAATACTGGTGTAGTTAGTGATAGAAAGCTATGGATATATCAGATTTTCTTTTTTTTGTATAAATTGTCCAATGTGTTGGCCACTCAAGCGAACATTCAGGGTTTCGAATATAAATTTGGTCATAAATATTTTTTGTGCTGGTCATAATATATAAATAATATGTGAACGTTATCTGAGTAAAGGGTCCTTATTGTCGGTATGGACTTGAAGAGGTCCGTGTCCAGCAACGGACGATAAAAAGACTGGTTACGGTTATGGTAATATTTTCTAACTTAAAATTTCTTTGTTTCAAGATGGTAAAGATCAGATGTTTCAAGACATTTGATTTTCGAAAGTTTAAAACAAATATTTTGAAAGATTCTATCAGTCTAAATATCTGGAAAACTAGACTCAAAAATAAGGTCCCTTATAAAATCTGCGATTTTCCCGTTTTACACACATTTATCTATTTAAACGGGTCTTAACGCGAATGGTTACCTTATTTATTTTACTCGACGTTTCGGTTGGGTTGCACCAAACCTCGCTATTTTTTTTGTCTGACGCTACTTCTGATATTCTGTGAGTGTTGAGTGCCGCAACTTTCTGGAATATGAAGACCAAATGCGGGTAGTTGATGAAACTGCTTGCAACTCTCGACGTGGTTGGTGCAACCCAGCCGAAACGTCGAGTAAAATAAATAAGGTAAACATTCGCATTAAGACCCCTTTAAATATATGTCACATATTATCCCTTTTCTCAAATAATATCACATATTAGCATACATTTAAGTAATAAATAATTCAGGTTATAAGTAGTAGTCATGTCAGAAGTATGCCGTTAAAAACGCTGACACGTGCGCATCTGAATATTTTTATATATTAAACATCCGTAAGTATATAAAACTAAGTAGCTTTTGTGCCAGCATAAATTAAAGTCATTCATCAATACATCGTGACGTTTCGAGAAGAAATACCTAAATAATCTAGGCATGAACGACTCTTAATATGATTTATGATCGATTACCGATAACCTAATTTGTTTTGGCTAAGGCTTTTTCGTCTTGTTTTTTGTGTATTTACTTAATAGTATTTTTATCTATTAATTTTAAGCCATATGATTATCTTTGAATGATTTAATGTTTGATATTAATGCATCTATTACTGTCAAATGTACTTAGTAGTATATTCAGCAATTAGTTAACCATCTCAGTTACATTTTACTTTAGGGTTCCGATCCCTAAGGGTCGTAATGGAATCACGCTCGCTTTTCTGTGTCTATAACATGCTTCTACTCGTAATTAATAAACGAATTAGAGTTTCGCAACTTTCAGAATAGGAGTGTCAATTTAATAGCAATCTTTTAAAAACTAAAGAGATACCTTTAGTTTATAAAGGAGGATTCAATACAAAAGTCTATTTAATTTTATATTGAACTTATTATTTATTTTAGGGCCATCTACTTCTATAGCTGAGCAGAGGATTTTAGGGCCACCTACTTCTATAACTGAGCAGAGGATTTTAGGGCCATGTACTTCTATAACTGAGCAGAGGGTTTTAGGGCCATCTACTTTCTATAACTGAGCAGAGGATTTTAGGGCCATCTACTTCTATAGATGAGCAGAGGTTTTTAGAGCCACCTACTTCTATAACTGAGCAGAGGATTTTAGGGCCATGTACTTCTATAACTGAGCAGAGGGTTTTAGGGCCATCTACTTTCTATAACTGAGCAGAGGATTTTAGGGCCATCTACTTCTATAGATGAGCAGAGGATTTTATAAAAAAATGTAGTGTAAATCTTCTAGTTGCTATCTATAGTACTATAATTAAATAATGCCGGTCGGTCATCTTCGTATTCCGCAATCATTATGCTGAAATGATTGCGGAATACGAAGATGGAGTAAAAAAAGAAACGAACATCCAAAAATACTTTCAAAGTTCATTACGTTATGTTTTATATATAATATCTCTGCTTTCAATTACGATCGGACATACGAAGATGGCGGTCCGGTGTTATGTGGGTACCTACTAGTGTTGTTAAGCGCTGAACGCGCTAAGTTGAACCGCACTGAACTTTAACCACTTTTAACTACAAGGGTTTAAGTCCGTATTAACATTAAAAATTTGGACTATAACGCTCATTGGCTTTTAGCGCTTATGTTTTTAAGTTCATCAGCACTCACTCAGCGCTCGAGCGTCGAGGGTTCAACGCTCGTTTTTACAACACTAGTAGCCACTGTAACTGTTTTAAAATTTGCCAATCAACATTTAGAAGCCATCTAGTGTGGAGCAGTGAGGGTTCGGCTTATTAAGTGATGTTGGCATGATTCACAGATCTCCAAGTCAAGGCACGGTATGATCCAAGAGTGATGTTGATATGAACATCTGATACACATGTATAACAGATGTTCATGTCACAAATGTACACGACACATTTTACGCAGACTACACTTAGATACTATTTAATGGACTGTCTGACATTCTCATATAAAAACGTGAAGCAATGAAGGTAGGCAAAGACGCCAAAATATGTAATACTAGCGACCCGCCCTCGCTTCGCCTTGGTTTATAGGTTTTCTTTTTCAATTTTTTTTTTCAAAATTTCAAAATAAAGTATAACCTATATTTGACACTGAGCTTCCTATTTGTGAAAGAATTTTTAAAATCGGTTCAGTAGTTCTAGAGATTACCCCCAACATACCTACAAACACACAATTTTACCTCTTTATTATATTAAGTAAGTATGGATACGGAAAGAAGCTTTTCCTCTATAATATAAGTAACAAGTAGGTAAGTCCCTAACCATATTGAAACTTGTAATATACCTTTGCAACTACAAAAGCGAGAGTAGGTACTAATAAGGTTCAGTAATTTAGCTCAAGTTCGGTCTATGGCTATTTAGTCGGTATGCCATTCGTAACCCACCGGAGCCTTAGGATTCTGCGGGTGACCCTTGGTATTATCGGAATGCCACTTAAACCAGAGTATGCCTTCAACGTTAAGTACTAATAGATAGCCCTAGATCTACTGACTACTATACGTATGTATATCTATTGGTTTAAGATTTGCATATACTAAGCCCTTCTACAGGGTTGAATAAGTAATACTTGCACCTTTTTACACTGAATTTCTTTCCTGAACATTAACAACTTTTGTTGTACGAATTTTTAAAATACTTCTTGTTCACACAAAAATAAGTCTTAAAAAAGTAATCTACTTTGTGAAGCGAAAGAAATATGCAACTTTGTCAAATTGTTGTGAAACAGAAATTGCAAGCGAGCGGTGTATTAGACAAAGGATACAAAAGAAGCGGGACGAGAAAAAAAACCCAACTTTTTGGGGAAAATGTTAAGTTCAGAAAAGAAAAAGGTAGAAAAACAGGGTGAACGTATCTTTTATTTAACACTGTATAAGCAAACCATAGTTCCTCTTCCTTTATCAGGCGAAACTTGAAGGACATGCTCAAATTTCTATAGGTTACACGCAGGTTCAAATTTCCTTCATAAGTTTACTCAACATAAAGGAGAAATGTGTACACATCGCTCTTAACAGAGTACTCAAGTGCAAACTAAAGCAATGCTATCTAAGCTGCAATCCAACAGCCGCTGGGCGCGCTCGACTGGCCACGTTACCCCTCTCTCACAGAAGACTACCTTGAAATGTACTGCATTTCCCATTTTATCGTATTTCCCTAATGTACGTACGTGTTTCGGTAGTAAGTGAGATGTGCCAGAGCACATTCCCATCCCATCCTATCCCTCCCCATTTTCTCAACCCTTTCTCCAAATCCATTCCTATATCTCCAAAGGTAGGCAGCGCATCCGGAGGCATGCCAACGTTTCTCATTTTGGACTAATGTTGGCATGTATCACGGATGTCTATGGGCGACAGTATCCACTTACCATCAGGTGGACTGTATGCTCGTCTGCCGCCTTCTTACATAAAAAAAAAAAAAAAATGCAAGGTAATGGTACAGTGAATGACACAAAGCTCCGATTTATAATTTTATCTCAAGCGCTCCGTGTGCGATGTTCAGTTTGATAAACTGTCTACACCTCTATGTATGTATCCTGTATATATATATATATATATATATATATATATATATATATATATATAGAGACATTATTTTTTTTATTGCACCACCTACCTCTATTCGTTTTCAGACTTTTCCTTACCGCCAAGGTTGTCTGGAAAAAAATCGCTTTTGCGATAAGCCCGCCGATTGTACTTCCAATTGTTTGTATTTTTGTGTTTCTTCTTTGTAAGTTTTGGAGTACAATAAAGTATATGCTCTACGTTCCAGTAAAAATGGGTCGGTACTCTAGTTTGCGTGCATCTTTACACGATTTCCACTAAAATGTCCTGTGTCCAGATGTCCTCATTTTTCTCTGTGTCTTGTTATTGTTTTAATTCTTCCGGCTCGACGAGGCCTTTTTACGTGTCTAATTGAATATTTTTCGGTACTCGCTTCTGTCTGGCTGCCAGGAGTCCGATGAATATTTAAAAAGTCATTTTCTTGACGCGTTTCTCCTTAAAACTGACTCAATTTTCCGGTCTTTTAATCAAAAAGGCGGTTATTTTACGGCAAATTATAGTACCGTAGCAATCATAACTAAATATCCCTGGGCTGTCTTTTGTATTTTACTCAAAAATATTTTTCAAGATGAATAATTTGAAAGATATATTATTTCAAATTTTTTATCCTAAAATTGACAGTTTCTTATAGGCTGAGTCGTATCCTTGGATTGCCGATACAGGGGAATCTTCTGGACCTTACGACCTCCCTTTGCATGCATAATGCGTAAACTCTGTGGAATATCGTCCTCAGCGAATATAAATTTACTACACCAGACCGAGCTACATCGCCTTAAAGTCTGATTGAACGTCTTTAGATGGAATAGACCTCGCATTTATTCAGATTATCCCTCCCTAACGGTGCTATAAAGTTGCGGCTACATGGTATTTTTCATTTAGTTTATTTTGTGTTTGTTATTTTGTACAAAGATATAATTTAATATACCGCGGTAGCGCATGTAACTTTTAAAGCAATTTCGTAGATATTGCAGACCTTGCTATGAGCTTCTACGTCCTGCAATTGCTACGAGTGCTACGACTACGCAAGATGTCTAAAACAAGATAATTTTCATAAGGCAGGAAAACATTTTTTTTACTTTCATACTGTAACTTACTACTTTATATTGGCATGTATTTAAACGGACAGCAAATTTATAGCAATTTGATCAGCTATAAAATATACCTGTGATAGTAAAAATAACAATGTTGACAGCAAATCGTTATCAGCTTGACAAGTGTTATTATTGTCCGCAGAATTTTACTAAAAATAGGCATATTAGATAATAGTTAGATACTTTGATATTAATATTTAGATACAGACCTTAATATATAGATATTTATTTTTTAATTTTCCACCAAATAATGTGACCGCACTTCTTAAAATCAATGAAATGATGTCATTAAATACTAAATGAGTAGCAAATTATGATCAACTGAACAACCTATTTTTGAATAACTGAAATTAATGAGCCTACTCTATCCTACTTTATTCTGTTTAATTTAATTTTTATTTTAAACTAGTGACCCGCCATCATTTCGCTTCGGTTTATTAAATTTAAAACAATCGGAATAAGATATTTGTCTGCGGTAAAATGGAGCCTATATTTTAAGTTAGACCTCTAGCAATACATCGGTGAAAACTGCATTCAATTCCATGCAGTAGTTTTTGCGTGATGCGTGTACAAACATACAGACAGACAGACAAAATTTCTAAAAACGTTGTTTTGGCTTCTGTTGCTCTAATAAAGACCCCCCCCCCCCATATTAGTTTTTTTTCAATATCTATAATGTACAGACATCGGCCTGTTACAATTTTATTATATGTATTACTGAAAATTACATCACAAAGTTGTTCGGGACTTCTGTTTCTGCATTGTCACAAGAGAACCTAAACCTAACCCACATTGGTTAGGTTTAGGTTCTCTTCTTAGGTTTTTGATATTATTGATTTTTTTTATATTTGCTGCTCATCATTAGGTTGTTTCTGTTGCTCATATAATTATTTCTCGTCGGTGGCATTAACCGCCGCTCTACCATAGTACTTACTCTTTTTCACCGAATCAGATTTTCAGAGATAAAAATTGAAACTTTATGTATTATATCAGAATCGTAAGAAAATTTTAGTGTCAGTAAAGGTCAGAAATATACTATTGTGCTGAAAGCAAATAAAATGCATAAATATAAGTAATGCACCTAAATGTATATAATATTTGCTGCCAAGTCATGATTTTTGCTAACAAGTCACACATTTTAATAGTCTTTAATTTGTACCAAAATGTTTGTAATTAATATGTCGACAAGCGATCTAATTCTTTAAAAAAATATTTAAAACCAAAGTCATAACAATGTCTTTATAAGGATCTCATATCACCCACTAATTTTAAACTACGGTTTTCCCAAATTTTATACCACACGCTTACTAAAGGGGATATAATTTAAAAGGCTTTTAGCATTATCGGGCCATTCTAGCCAAATGTCGGTAGCAAGTTAACGTGTGAAACGCGGGTGAACTTCATAAATCAAAAAAGTTGAAGAAGCGTCGACTTAGGAACTGAGTTTTGAAACAAAGACTGCTGCTTACAGAATAACAGGGAAAAGAAATTTAATATTTTTTGCCCTCTAGCTACATGTGAATTGTTTTTACTCTGCTTTTGTTATTTATGCCTTTGTTTAAAATTCAACAATTCAAATTGACACACGCGCATTATAATATATATATACGTTGTAGGCGATATTTTATACTTTTCGTGAATAATAAAGCAAGTTTTTAGATTTCAGGATAAAATACATACCGTTTTAATTGTTTTTTTTTATTGATAGACTTTTTATAAATATAGTATTGTGTTTTTTAAACTTTAGGTATATTTACAAATGTATTTTATTTTAACTTAGCGTAGTATATAATTAGTAATGACAGAAAAAAAAAATGTGTAATATGTACGGTGTATTAGTATAGTTCACATAACTGGGATTTCCTTGTCATATATTCCGTGGTGTAGTTAACAATAAAATAAGTTCAAAAATATGAAAAGGTTTGGAAATACTGTAAAATTATTCTGTAACTTAATTGACCGCATATGTCAGTGGCATATTTGTTTACAGAGTTTATAAATATTGTATAACAACACATTGTTAGTAATTTGTGTTAAATTGTTCAAAAAAAAATTTTTTTAGTCGTTTTGTGCTCATATCAATTTTTCTTTTTGTAAGGTTTGCGGTTACTCACAACTTTGCCGTATTGGAACTTCATTTCCAAATCAGTTCATCAATAGATATGTATATCTTGATGACTTCTACATATGAACTAACTAACTTGGCCCTGTACATGTTCAGAATACCGTGAACAGATAGATGTTGTCCTTTATATGTATATGTATATATATAGGGATATTTCCCTTTAATTTATAGAGCTGTAAATGTACACATATAGGTATATTGTCATGCACTCGTATGTAAGCCTATCATGTATGCTTGTCCGTGAAGCGCTGGTCGTTTGTTTGAGTTAGTGCTCTACGTCTACTGGTCGGGCTTTACAAGGAAATCTCTACTGTGAAATTGTATTCTGCGCATATTATAACCCCATAATTGATAGACAGACTTATTTCCATAATTGAATGTATGATCGTATATTTAGTATTCACCCATTCCGTGCATCCTAAATAATTGAAGCAACATGGCTCGGATCAGCTCTATATCGAGTTTTTTACGAAAATATTGTAAGCGACAAATGCAAATTTGCTAAAAGAACGTATTATTTAATGACGTAGAGGAGACGTAAGGCATTATGACTTTTTGCAATTTGCCTCTTTCGTTGTCCTCCTTGACCGGGCTCTACATAAGCTTTAATTTTTATTTTATTATGAACTATGATATAATTAAATAGCGTCTTATAAAGCGTCAGAATTATGAAAGACTATTATAAAATTATCAAAGGACTATTTTCGCCTTTTATTACTTATACAAAAAACTTCAAAAAAAATATTAAGAATTCATGCTCGAAGTACCTGGTTTGAGTATTGTGGCATAAACACTTCCTTCATAATTTATTTACAAGCATAAAAACACTTGCTGAAAGCATTTGCATGTTATAAAGCAAAGCGTGAACTCTCGACGTTTAACAATGTACGGTTCGTCTTGTCTTACCCAGCACGACTGTTGTAGATCCAGGCCGTGGCACTCAAATATATCCCGCTTTGTCCGAGCACATTATGTATGCTAACGTCGGCCATTCCCTTGCTCGTTGAGCTGAAACATTGCTACGGAATTGTGTCCTACCTGAAGGCTAAATCTGTTCTGCACCCAGCTTAATATTACCTTGTTTCCCATTCGTCTGAGCCACGCCGTACTTTTTACTAAGGAACTTTGTAATGCGCCACAAATAGGTTGTAGTTCCGACTTAAATCCGGCCGAGGAGCATTTATTAAACTCGGAAGAACTCTTTGCCGACCTTCTCGGATAGTATCTGAATTATTCGAAGAGCACCTAACTTGCCGCCTATCTTTAGGCAATTATCTGGGTCGAGATTTAAACCCTCTCGCCTAATATTTCAGCGTTTAACGACAATCCCGTATATAAGGGTTTTGCCACTATGAACGTGAATAATCTCGTTCATATTCTACGTTAGAGACGTAGTCAATAAACTCTCAGATTCAATTAAACGATACTTCATATTATTGCGCGTTTTTGAATATAAGGCGGGAAAAGTGGTTATGAATTATGGGAGTATTCCATGCAGTAACGTATCCTAGCAAAACTTTCATATCTTTTGAATATATTTCGCTCGAAGTTACAGCAGAAAATTAAAATAGGTAGTAATATTTTATTACAACATCTACGTTTTCATTGCGAATTTCGTGAAATATTACGTTCAGTCTGCAATTTGCGGGGAGATTAAAGAGTGAAAATTGCTAGGGTAATTTCGTAGTGTTTAATGTGGTAGGTAATAGTTGTAACGTACGCGCGTGCGGTCGCTTGGCACTGCGACGTTTATTGGTTGCGACGAGGGCGACGTTCGCACGACGCCGACAGTGACGGACGATCGTTCCGAACGCGAAACGAGACTTATTGGTGACAATTTTTCAACGTCACCCGATGCACGCTTAATACGGATCCTTTTCTCATTTAACTTACTTTTGTATGTCGCTTCATTACGCTCTACTGTTTTTATACGCCGATATGTTTACGTTTCACAGCGATCGAATACTGCTTACGAATATAGGCACAATATTCAGCTGAAATGATAAACAGCATAATCAATGTGTAATTTGCTTCAGCCGTGTTTACGCTCAAACTCGGCGTTCTTACGTTAATCAGTGTGTAACTGTGTAACAGTAAACATCGCTGAATTATAATGAATATACCATCAACGTGCTCGTATTGATTCTGCTCGAGGGTACTCGTTAACTGTCTAGTGGTGAACGGGGCATAAATTCGCCGTCGCCACGGTTTTCGGTGTTCCCGACCCGCGGCAGCAGAGGACCAGTAATTAAACTGTAAATTACCGCTAAGTGCGGACCCGACCTGAAGGTCGTATCGGTAGGCTCTCCCAAGAATACCAATGAACCTGAGAGCCGTAATCAAAAATTTATTTCTCTCCCCGGTATACCCTACACCTCGTCACATACTCTCGAATCGCTGTCACGAGAGGGTTAGAATATTTGATTGCCCGTTTGCTACTTTCAATCGGTTTTTTATAGTACGTCGTGTACTTGTCATGTGATCGTCAGTAGAAATATATTATTATATTCCTATGTAATTAATCTCTTTAGCTATAATATATTATTATATAATATGTAATGTAGTTAAATATAATTTTCGGGCTTTCATAATTTGACCGCTCTTTAATTATAAAGAGCCATCAAAAGGGGACAAAATTAGCAAAAAAAATTAAACCTGTTAGTAGTGTGATACTACTAACAGGTTACTATGTTATAATAGTTAGTAGTATACAGTTGTTAGTATTACTGCCTTCTGTGTGCAGGGATTTTATTCTTGGTCGGCCGACGTTTGTTTAAAGTTAGTTTAAATATTTTTATCTTATTAAACCGGTCTCAACGCGTATGTTTACCTTATTTATTTTACACGACATTTCGGTTGTGATGCACCAATAAATGACCATGGTTGGTGCAAACCAACCGAAACGTCGAGTAAAATAAAATAAGGTAAACATACGCTTTGTGACCCGTTTGAATAGAGAAATGTTTGTTTGGCATCTGCTTAATTTGGTCCATCTTTGTGCATGTCTCTGAACCGATGATGAAAGTGTTGAACAAAAGTGTGATGTTATTATTTTTATTTTCCTCAATTTCACGGGCTTGTGAGAATTGGTCCTTTAGAAGCTTGCGTGGGATTATTTAACTCATACAATGGATATACCTTAAGTACAATGCATGAAGCCTTATTGTGAAACAAAGATAACCTCCAATAGATATGAAACTATTGGATTAGAAGTATGAGACAAAAATACAAATAAGATTTGTTTATTTGTTTTGCTAATGGATTGTTTTAACTGGGTTTAAATTGTATTAATTCATTGTATTATTGTATTAAGGAATTGTATTATTTGAGACAAGCGTTCGTTAAAATCTCGTCATTGATTTTATAAGAATAAAGTTACACTCAATGGTCCACACTAGGATTCCCTGTGTCGTGGGTCCAGAGACACAAACAAAGACAGACAAATATACACACCCAGAATAAACAACGGGAATAAACATTTGTCTTTAAACAAATGAATGTCCGACCGGGAATCGCGTCAATCGGTCGCCAATCGGTCGATTTATTATTTGGCAGGTGGTGATTCGGTACACACTAAATGACGTTCATGCCACTGACGTTCATGAAAACATGACTCGGGGCAACATTGGTTTCAACTGACAAGATGTCGAGAGGTGGGCTGCGCTTTGTCGCCCAGTGGTTTGACTCGTCATGTTACTCGCGGCGTTGTCCTTTAACATTTCGCCAGTGAAGAGCGATGAGTGCACAATGCTTTAACAATGAAGGCAAGCTTTCAACGTCGAAGTTTTTTAAGCGCTTGAAAGAATGTTGTAAAAACGATCATTGAGCGCTCGGTGAGCGCTAATGAGCGTTTAAGGCTAGTGAGTGTTATAGTCATTTTTTTTTAATGTATTATGGGTCTTAAACCCTTGTAGTTAAAAGCTCGAGTCTAAACCGGTTAAGGTTCAATAGCACTAACATTGCTGCAGCGCTCGTTTTAACAACACTAGCTTGATACCATTTGGTCGATACTCTGGTGAGCTCTGATACTGCAGCATGTCATATGCCTACTGTAATGGCCCACTATTATTCTAAAATGACCTTTGACCTTTTGTATTGAATTGTTCTCTTTTGTATTAGTTGGGCCAACTCGCACTTGACTGGTCTATGATTGTCTGTCTGATTGTTCAGATTAGTCTCAGGAACTGTCAGTTTAATTTTATGAGAAATAATAATTAAATAAGTAACAGAAAATACTGAATGAATAGCAAATTTAAAAGTGGGATACGTTTAGGTTCTCTGGCGACAATACAGAAATAGGGGTCCCATTCTTCGTATTTTGTTTTATTGAAAAAGGCGGCAGACGAGCATAGAGTCCACCCGATGGTAAGTGGATACATACTGTCGTCCATAGACATTTTATCGTGATTTCCTTCTCATTTAGTATTTTTTGCCGCTCGCTTATATACAAGCCTATTTTTGTGATTTTCATCACCATGTATATTGTATATTGTAATTAATTAATGTTTCGCAAAGATAATAAAAATATGTAGTTTTATTGAAGTTTCTGAAATTAATTATGATGCCGTGTCAAATCGGTTAGATGCCACCGCCAGTATACACATAAAGGTTATATGTTTTCATGCGCAAAAACAACAGACAATGTATAACTTTTGACAGATACATATCACGTGTAGCCTCTGTTTAATTTTTGATACGTAGAATCGGCGTGCGTAATTCCCCTCTGCTTTCTGTGGCGTCGTGACAATGATGGATGGGGAGCGTCCGACAGACAGCGAGTTTTATGCGACAATTTGTCATTGATCACGTTGTCGTTCTCTTCTTGTTATTATTATTATGCGTGAAACTTACCTGTTCGCTTTTTTATGGAAGAGATGGCAGACGGGCGGCCCACAGGATGGCAAGTGGTCACCGCCGCCCTAATATATCTGCAACACCAGACCTCATGTCGGCGCGATATCGACTTGAATCGTACCGTTTTCCTCTTTACTCATTACTCGTAAATATTGCTTATTCTTGAAAGTTCCGTAGATATAATCGTTGCTTAAAGCTTCTTGTAAAGACGAAGGCGTTAGCAATTACAATTTAAAACTCGTTAGAAAGTGACTAAGAATTTTAAGCATTGCGTTTATAAGTAAATGGATTTTTATATTTATCAAATTCTATGATCGGATAAGTTACTAACAGTGTATGTTTAGATTAGTTCGATACATGTCAAGCAGATACAACGGTTTAGACATCGTTTAGATACATATATCGTATTTCGTCAGTAAAAAGAACTATAATGGAACGTTTTTATGTAATCTGCACTCATATTACAAATGGGGACTATGAGTTTATTTATATGTAAGAGATAAACTCAGAAACATTACTTCTTAGGATGCTAAACTATGTTTGTGTTAGCTGAGATATCGATATGTTTGGTACCTGAAGTGTAGCCATAATCGCTTGTATGACACAAGCGACTGTGGCTTAAATATATTGTTTATTTTTTCAATTGTGAATCGGTTCTTAAATGCGTACCGTTAAACAATACACAAACTTTTGTTTCACTGTAATTTCTGCTAGACATTTGGTCACTAATTGCATTGGTGTATTTTATAAGTTCATTGTATCTCTATCGGATACAATGAACTCTATCATTGTATCGGAAGCGAATTCTTAATCAAATCCTAATCATCTTTTGTACATATCAAACCGAAGAATTGATCAACGCATAAAGCGCAAGCAATTACCGTAGGTTGTGTAAATACCGGAAGATCACGTTCATCCATATTTATCTCAGAAAAGCTTATTTTTGAAAAAAATTAATAAGTAAACACGACTAATTAAAAAATATTTTCATATTTTGAGTGTGCGCAATGCAATGTAACCGATCCTTTCAGTATCCACTGCCGGACATGGGTCGCCTCATGTACATTGTCGCGTGCATGATGGATAAATGGCCACGCCAAAAGTCTAAAATATTATTTGCAAAAATAAAAAAGGACAAAGATAATATTTACTTGGGTAAGTATTTGTGGAGAAAGATTATGAAACTGATTTGCAAACAAATATAAATCGATGTTGTTTGTTTTTATACAATACAGGCAATTACTTTGAACTGATTCTTAATGATATTATCAAAGTTGTGACATCGAAAGCGCCAAACGATCTCGCCACCAAACTTCTCTGTACCCGTTCAGCTCGTAAAAGAACGTAACTGCTGCTGTGAATAGATAATAAGGATTTTATTAAAATTCCTTGCCCTTGTTTTGCCATCCGTAGGGCTCGCGTTTACAGAACGTCCTTTGTCTGCTGGCATGCGAGCCTAAAGCCTTCCTAAATTCTCTCATCGTCGTCTCCAATGAAATTTCGGTCCCTTATTTATGGCCCCATTTTGTGTTTATTTTGTAACAAAAGACAAAAACGCTTTAGCCAACTAGGAATTTTCGTTTTATGGACAAAATGAAGCGTGCCTGTCTTTTAACTTGCTTTTCATTTTACAACAAATGTGTGTACAGCGCTCGTCATTTCCGCAGCACTGTTGGCTTCGGAAATGACAACTGCTGGAGAGACATTTGTGAACTCGTTTTTATAAAGGCCTGTCCTATTAAATTATTTGTTTTCCAAATGATTTTCATTATGGACGTCATCGTTCATGTTGCTCTGTGCGAAATAACAACAGGAATTTCATTATCTGGTCAAATGAGTTTCGCCGCGCGGCTGACGGATCCATTTTTTTAAAAACTTATTTCCTACCGGATACCATAATTGTATTGCAGCGTGAAAAAACGCGACGTTTTAAAACGTGGATTACATATAAAATATTTAGGTTTATGAACATATGTTTGTTTTTAAGCTTAGCTTAGTCTCATTGATATTAAGCTTTATAGGATACAGATTACCACACAGAAAGGCTACATTTAATGAAATTTTCCTCCGCAAAGGTTTTCGGTAAATTTTGTTGCTACAAGATAGGCGTTTCGGAACTTTAAATTGGTTCGCTATTGTGATTTTACGCGCATTAGCTTAAATAATTGTACGTTGGCATTCCACGAATAAAATTTTAAGAAATAAGGAACTAAATTAAATAGATAGAGAGAACCACTTTGAAAACATGAATAATTGTTTTCAATATTACAGTTTTTAATTACTAATAGCACGGCGCACTTTCTTGATATTAAAAATTGACTGAATATTGGTTTTTCCTAGCATGTGACAACGGATGCTAAGAAAGGCGTGCAGGCCACAAGACTGGAACGAACTTCCCGTTAAAATAAGAAAGGCTCCATCTCGGGATAGTTTTAAGAGGCGATTGAAGATTTTTCTTTGCATAGTGTATCTAATTATTTGTAATCTATTTATTAATTATTCATTTGAATACATATAATAATTCAGTTTATTTGATATGTATATATGTGATATGTGTTTTATGTATGTTTGTATATTTTATTCATTCCAAATTTTATGTGTTACATTGTTGTTCACTTGCACCCCTACTATACCACCACAATATGGCCCCACAGTTGACTGGGAGAAAAAGCTTTTTAGCATTAAGTCCAGCTTTTGTTAAAACAATAAAGTAAATAAATAAATAAGGGCCAATATGCAAACAGTGAACATGGTGAAAATTTATCAACACCTACACATTAGTACGAGGTATTCTTATCAAATATGAAAGGATCAACACTTGAATGAAAAACCGAAAGTGTAGCAAATCATGCGCGTCGTAAGAAAGGTCTTCTCTATTCAAAATATTCAATCACATCCTTTACCCTTACTGAGTATCTCTGAATGATCTCCAAGTATTCTCGAATATTCTATAGAATAGAATTTAATATACCACTTCAGATCTATGCCATCAATGCCCTTGAGAAGTGCGTAACGTCGAAAGCCGGTATTTGATCGTTTATAAGTTTTAAATTAATCCATTACTGTGCAGTAAGATTGGGTAAGTTTAACTAGCTCGAGGATCGACTAAGTTCTCCTATTTGTCAGTAAGTAACATGCATAACTTTAGCCCTGACAAGTCGCTTTGACACTAATTGATAGGCATTACTGTAGGGATATAGCTTTTTAGTTTGTCGCTGTTTCCTTGAGCGATATAGAAACGGTGTTTTTTTGAAAATACGGTGATGCCCACAAACTTAACAGACAATATATATTTATTCATTACGATTTTTATCGGGTTTGGGCTAACTGTATTTTAAAGCCTTTTGAGCAACTTAACTAATCAAGTGCCCAAAACATTACAAATCCAGGGATTTGTAGTGTTGTAATGTTAATTGGTATTAGGATACCAATAGGTGACACCAACCAGAAAAATAATGCTATAGAACTAAATAATATTATAACATAAAAAATATTGTGATCAGTTGAACATTCGGTTGACTGTTGTTATTCATACTCTTCTCTTTTCCTACTTTATCCTATTTCCCCAATGAACGTACGTATTTCGGTAGTGCGGGAGATATGCCCATCCCATCCTATTCTATCCCTTCCCATTTCCCTAACCCTTTTCTCCAAATCCTATATCTCCAAAGGCAGGCAGCGCATCCGGGAGCGTGCCAACATTTGTCATTCTGGACTGATTTCGGCATGTACTTTACTGATGTTGGCATGTATCGCGGATGTCTATGAGCGACAATTTCCATTTACCACTTTTTTCTTCTACTCTGTTCACTTCATGTCTATTATGTATGTATACACATGTATACTATTATACCTATATATTTATATTACATTATTATTATTATATTGTATTTTTTTTTAATAAAATTCATCGCATAGCCCACCTCTTCCTCTAAGTTTTAAGTGATAATAAGGCCGGCAATAAATTGCTTCTGAATAGATATAATATACTTACTTTTAACCAAAGATTACGTTAAAAGTTATTAGTAGGTTAACTTAAAACAAGAATGCAATAAATAATTTTCATTAATTAATTAATTCATATAACTGTTCTAGTTAGATTTGAAAATAATCATTAACGTGTGCTAATGACGACATTAATCTCTATGAGTGGAAATGATATGTGCTGCAGGGAATCAATTTCCCGCTCGGCTTCATTTCACTTAGTCAGTGTTCGTTGGTCCGCGTCCGCCATTCCACTTTTTAATATTCCGCAATGGGAATGAGCTCTTCCTGCTTGATCAGCGGTTTTTGACAATTGCAAACCGAAGGGAAACGTTAATAAAAGCTTTGAGGATAGGATTTTTAAGCCTTGTTTTTGTTCAAATGGAATTTACTGGGTTTGAATTTTAATGGAATTAGAACCGGAAGTAGGTAAATTTTTGTCTTTTTGTCTAATTAGAGTAATTAATTTCAATGTGTGTAATGTATTTATTCAAAATTATATTTAAGAGATCTGCTTATTTATTTACACTTTACCTATTGTTTTAACAAAAGTCGGACTTAATGCTATAAAGCGTATTCTCAGTCAACCTTGGAGCTATTGAGTGACGCTAGGGTTGGTATAAGTGAACAGTATAGTATAAAACAAAATTTGGAACTAATAAAATATATTTACGATTATTTATTATACAAATATTTAAGATCTATTATTATGATTTCGTATAATTTTATAGCTTCTCAAAATTATTTAAAATTGAGCTTGTGAGGAAATACTATAAGGGATAGATAGCTACTAATATTATTTGTAAGTGGGCGCGTAACTACACAAATATTGAGACGATCGGACATCCACTCGCGTTGAGCATCATCACCGTTTACATAAAAGGCGATTTTTTTCCATTTATAAGCTCTAGACGTCTTCTAACGATCTTGAGAAGGGTTAGAAATGACAACAAGCGATGGAGGTCGTCTTTTATTCGCACATCCATAGGATTTTGTCCCCATGTCACCGTTCAGGCAATTACAGCCTCAGGAATGAATATAAAAATACCTCTTTACCTTTTCTTACATTTTTCAAAAGATTTCTAGCCCCAGAAAATATCGTCGGTTTATTTCCCATCTTTTAAGATATACTAGTGAACATGTGGCTTCGTCCGCGTTACCTTAAATATGTAGGTAGCGTTTAAAACATAGAAAACACTTAAAACTTAAAACACTTAACACTTAAACATTTAAAACATAGAATCAGATTAATAGTTTCTGAGATTACTTCAGACAAACTAATAATTATTCATACTGTAGAAATAAAGATTACATATACAGCTAAGTATATTTTTTTATATTAAAGGAGGCAGACGGGCATGCAGCCCACATGATGGTAAGTGGCTACCGCCGCCCATGGGCACCTGCAACACCAGGGGGTGCAACTTATGTCGTAGCATAAGGGGAAGACCTCTCAAAGTCGTTTATATCACGAGAACGCAGGAGTATAAAAAAGTAGATCCGGAATTAAAGACAGTTTACGAGTTAAGTAACAAACGGTACAAGTACATTCGAAAGCCATTAGAAGTTGATTCTTACGGAACGTCTCAGCCCTTGAAACTTTCTAGTACCCCTTTATATTAATGGTCTTTGGTAACGAAAAGACATTACGAGGAGGAATTAGCTGAGCTCCTGTGTAATACGTTGATCAAATAAGTAGAATCGTGTAACTGTTGAGTGAATTTAATTGCTTACAAGAACTATAACGAGGAAACATAATATATGTCATTCGGGTAAAATATTTTTTTCTTCGTATATGGCAATGGTGCAATTAGCACATTCTGCCAAGTTTCAAGTTTTCTTCGTAGAAAACAAATTCAAAGTCTAAAACATGTCCTGCCAATGTCCAGTCCCGTCAAAGTAAGCCAGGAGTCGCTTACTAAAGTGATAGTAGGTTTACTGAGGACAGAAGAGGGCTCCTTGGATGCACACGAAAAACGCAGTCGCCTGCTTTTATTTGATTATCACAAACAACACGCACGAAAAACACTTTGAAGTTTAATAAACTATTACTATTAAACCACAAAACGCTTAATACACAATTTTTACAATAATCAAACAAAAAGTGAACTTCACTTTGCTAGTTCCCCGCCCAAAAGTCCCAAGTAAAAGTTTTAAGTTGTTTTAAGTTGAACAGTAATAAACTTTAATTTTAATAGATTAATTTCATTATTTATTCATATTCATGTTCACATTTATGTTCATATTATTTTGTAGCCTGATTTTTCATGACATAACTCCTCTTGCTTATTCTAAGGTTGACTGGAAGAGATTCCTTCTAGGAATAAGTCCCCCTTTGTACTTATTATAGTATTGCAATAACTTATTGTAACAATTCATTGTGAGAGCAATTAAGAGCGACAACAACAACAACGGCAAATTTGGGATGTTTTGGTAACTCGTATAGTTTATGTGACTTGCTCTAGACCATCTATCATACCATCAATTTTTTTTTCCACAATATCAATATAATTCACGTGTTTCAGACATTGATATATATATATATATATAAAATATATATACTTAAAAATTATGTGGCTTCGTTAACCATAGTCTTATATTCCGAGTGTTGTTAGACCTTCCACAACAATCCAACAGCCGTCTCCAAGTTAAATGTTTTTTGTCATATTTCTGGGTAAATTGTTGAAGTTTAGTTAATTATGTTACTATATATATATTCAAATTAAATTGAGTTTATGACACCCCATGAGACGCTAAGATTTATTTGTCTAAGAATCGTAGAACTAACTTTTTTACATAAATGCAACATACATTGTACAACATATTCCCAATAAAGTACCTAATAACATAATACTTAATAAAGTTGTAAGGTACATAAGTTGTTTTATTGGTACACTTTTATTGGGGAAGACGCTAGCTTCAGTGATATACGATTTCCAACTTAAAGACCTAGGAATTCATAACAATATAACGTTAACAAAAATGTGCTATCAATAAATATGTTATTTATTATATTTTATGAGTACTAACTATTTTGTTATATATAGAGTTGTGCATCTACGGATTTGTTTTTATATATATAATAGATGGCAGACGAGCGGGCGGGCCACATGGTGGTAAGTGGTCACCGCCGCCCAACAATACTAGGGGGCTTGCGGGTGCGCTGCCCTCCATGCAGAATCCTGTTTACAGTACTCTTGAAGAGCCCCATATCGTAGCGTAAGCGAAATACCTCAGTTGACAGTTCATTCCACAACTTTCGGGATATGCCAACGTTTGTAATTTTTTAAACTATTGTTGGCATAATTTAATATCTAATCCACACATATTTAAGAGCTACTAACTACTTTCACCTATGTCATTATAGGTATTTAAGTCACCCTTACATCAATACTCGTACAAGTAATAGTTATTAGTCTGAATACATTATAACTAAAGGACGTACGTAATTAATGAGTAAGGGATCTAATTCTCGAGTTTTCGAATTACACTCGATTCTCCTTACAATGGTGTACATGCTCCTCATCAATATTTACGTCCACCTGTGTCCTGGTTTCACGGTGAATAAAGCGAATTACCTTCTGCACCAATCTGTATATAAATTAACGATTAAATGTGACTAGCTTGCGACACAAGCGAATAACCAGAGTTTGCTGAAAATCATTGTTTGTTTTTCTTATTATTATTTTCTTTTATTACAATATTCACAACACTCCGTCATACATAAAATAATGCAAAGTATTTTATAACACGGCCAATTTAAGATCCTTTGATTTTGACTTTCATTATTGTTTTTAGAACTATTGCTCAATAGTTTTAAAAATAGTCAATAGAGTTCAATAAATTTCGAAAAAGAGCCTCCTATAACCTTCCGAAATAAATTTACAGCAATAAATGGTGAAAGATGTACAGACGGAACAGGTGAAAGGCACGAACGATCCGATCCACACGAAGAAACAAACAAAGGCATAGATAGAGTCAGACATATGATGTCTTTTATATGTAGAGATTAAGTAATACGTTCGTCTAGAGGTCGGCGCAGTATTAATGTAGGGCATAGATTTTACTTTCAAACTTGTTAAAATAATAACTGTTTGACAATAAAAAAGACACTTTATGAATGTCAGAGCACAAATACCCCATTTTGTATTCATGTAAAAAGCTATACAGATAACAAACGAGGCTCGTTTGTTTCAATCTCATTGTAAACGATTCTTTTTCGATTTTGCCACGTTCACTTTTCGCCATCGAAGTTGTGTAAGCATCAACAATGTTTAGGTAGACACTTTAGCAGATAACTTTGTTGTGGGGGATAAACGGACGGCAGAAACTTGGGCGCCCGGAGGCCACTTAAAACTTATGTGGCTTCGTTAACCATAGTCCTATATTCCGAGTGTTGTTAGACCTTCCAGAACAATCCAACAGCCGTCTCCAAGTTAAATGTTTCTTGTCATATTTCTGGGTAAATACGTGAAGTTTAGTTAATTTGTATCTAGCTACATTTGTCATCTCAGCTCATTTGTTACCGAAAGTGGAGCGGTTAATTATGGTCTAGTCATTGAATAAGTAATGTACTGGAGATAAATGTGTTTATTGTAATGATTATGATTTGAAGGATTCAGTCAATGATAATTACATATTATTTTTGACTTTAATCGTTATTTACTATGTTGGACTATGTACATTTTGATGAAAATAGATTCATATCCATTTCTATTTCCATAAAAGTATTTCACAAGATTAAACCTTATTTAGATTTTTAGATGAATTTGAAATATTGAAATCAAATCATAAACGACAAATATACAATGACTTAAAATTCTTGTTGTCACAGCGCCCACCTGAAACCTCAACTGAAGCACATAGTTCATTGTAACTCCAGGCCTCTCCCATTAGTTTTGCCATTTAGCAATTAACACCGATTCTTTCTCATTTAAAATTTCGCTCGTAGGTACCATTCATTGAATTTTACTGACAGCAAAACATTTTTAACCTATAGAAGAATACTCTTTGCGTTTATATTTCTAGTAAATGTATGTTTAAAAATAAACTTTTAAACATTATCAACTCTGAATCTGAAATCTTTTTTGAGCAGGCAGGGTCACGTGTCAAAAAAAGTTTAGTGTTTGGTTGTTATTTTCTTTTCTATTATTACTTATTTTTTGCAATGCAACACTAGTCCTTTCAATATCCACTGCTTGACATGGTCCTCCTCAAGCACATTGTCTTGTTCATGAGAGATGTATGCCCTTAAAACGTTACGTTGGCCGAACGAGTTGGTGAGTCCACTGTTTTAGAGGTGGTATAGTTCCTCAGGGCTTGTGGTAGCCGCTTCGTTATCCCTTAGTCACCTTTGACGATACTCACAGGAGTTGCTATTTTATAGCCGGCCGACATCACACGGCATAGTTCATTTCTTAAGTTTTCAATGTCCTACTTCTTTTATAAGATAATAGTGGCCTGCTTCTCTGGCTTTCCGTGAGCATAAGGGTGCGATCAAAATATCAGTGTTGCTGCGTTTGCTGGGCTTTACTCTTTACTTTACTCTTTTTTTATAATATATACTGTAACAATATACTACATAAACATTTTAATCACAACAATTAAAGCCGTTTGTTCTCAATTACCACTATTAAAATCAGTGTTGAAAGACAAAGGTAAGCCAGTTGAAAGCCAGACGTGTCCTCATGTTAGTTAGTAGATGTGTCAAATATATAACATTAGGTGAATGTTAAATAACAGAAAACTTGAGGCCGCCGCTCCACTCGCATGTCGCTAATGATTCTGTTTTCGTTTCATTAAAATGGTTACAGTTCAGCTTTGTTTTGTCTTATTTAATAACTCGTACCTAAATTCTAAATAAAGATCAGTAGGTACCTAGTGTTTAAATGAGCGCTGAGTGCTCGAGCGCTAAGGCAGTGCTAATGAAACTTATGAAAGTCAAACCTTAAAATTGATAAGTCAAAATCGAAGGGTGTTTAATGTTTGTGTTTTCGCTTTGAATATCGATATGGTATCGAGATGTCCACACAGAAATATTTTTTTCTGAAGCTATAGAGTATTGAAAGATTTATTTTTTTATTGTAATTTTCTTATTGTAAGTGATACAACATTTTAGAATGTCTTATGAAAGTATATATCTCAAGTTATAAAATACAAAAACCAAATAAACATACATATATAATTACACATACATACAAACATACCTTCATACATACATGTATACATACACACATGCAATTTCTTATAATTATGTACAACAAATTATTATCTAAATATTTTTTTCCATTTATTTAATCTTTGTTTATGAGCTTGTAATTTAATAAATAAGTTGCAATTATTGGATAAGTACACTATTGTCATATTATTATGGAGGACACTAGCTCCTGTGATACAGGTTTACCTACTTCGGGAGTTGGGGTTCCATATCATGTTATATGTCAACAAAAATCTGTTAACAATAAAGATTTAATTTATTTCATGTGACGCTCGAGAGTCGAGCGCTCAGCACTCATTATTACAACACTATCAGTATGTTTGTAGAGAGATGAAAGTTTTTCTAGAGATTGTAGGAATTGTAAGCGAATAAAAAACAAATTATAGAAAAGATAGTATATCGTAATCTCTATATCTCTATATATATAAAATTCTCGTGTCACAATGTTCGTTCCCGTACTCCTCCGAAACGGCTTGACCGATTCTCATGAAATTTTGTGAGCATATTGAGTAGGTCTGAGAATCGGCCAACATCTATTTTTCATACCCCTTAGTGATAAGGGTTGTCCACCCTTAGCACCATCTGTTGGGCAGCCACAGCAACGCGTGGCCGGGCACAGCTAGTAATTATAGAAAATACATGTTTACATATCAAATAATTTAAAGTGTGGTCTCCCGTACGCGATGTTTATGACAACAATCGCCAATTGGTATCAACGAGCGGTATTGATTTGTTTTCTTAATATGCGCTCCACTAGTGACGTACGTACACAATTAAATAGAGTCCGGCCCTTGAATACGTGGAAATGCAGTACTGTGCATCATCTGGAGGTAACATGAACATTGCCCACTAAGCACGAGCGGCCCCAGTGGTGTGTTACGCAGGCTGTCAGTTGACATGACGAATGTCATTATGTAATTTAGAACTGTGGTGTTTTAATTTGAGTCCGTGTTTAATAGCTTGACACTAATGAGTTTTTTGTTTATAAACTGACAGTATTTACCTTATTATTTTTATATGTTTATGTATGTACGCAAATGATTACTATATATCCATTTAAACTAAAACTGCATCCGCCTGTTATTTTCGTAATGACTGGTAGAGAATGCCGTACAGTATTAAGTCCGCTGTTTGTACACGTCAAATACTTGTGTAATGAAGTTTAAATAAATAAATTAAAATGTTATTTTAATTGTTTATTAATGCATAAACAATTAAATTGAGTACTAATTGTTTGTTTATTATTACTCGAATAATATAAGATTTAGTTGCCATTTACTATTCATAATTCAATCACTAGATGACTTACATATAAGTACAATGTATTAATTATAGAAGGAAGGTGGTAGACACGCAGACAGTCCACCGGGTTGTAAGTGGATACTGTCGCCCGTAGACACTCGCGGTGTATGCTAACATCTGTCCAGAATGACAAGTTGGCACGCCACCGGATGCGCTACCTAACTCTGGAGATTTAGGAATGGATTTGTTAAAAGGATTGGGAAAAAAGAGAAAAGAAAGTATAAAGGGATATAAATACTATTCCATTACTATATAGTCCCAAAGTTGGCTGGGAGAAAATGCTTTTTAGCATTAAGTCCGCCTTTCGTTAAAACGATAAAGTGTAAATAAATAAATAAAGGGACGACGGGTTTTCTCACCCCGTTACACCTCCCGATTCTCCTTGGGGGAGGATGGGGAGGCAAGAGTGTAATGGAATAAGGAATTACTTTTATTCCACTACACTCTTCATTCGATGGGATACTTAAATACTAATATTATTTTATCTTATTTTTTGTTCTTTTTTTATTTTTTTATAGTGAAGTAGGCGGACGAGCAAGCGGTCCCGCGTGATAGTAAGTGTTACCGCCGCCCATGGACACCTACAACACCAGGGGGTATGCGGGTGCGCCGCCGACCTTGCAAAATCCTATTTACAGCTTTCATGAAGAACCCCATATCGTACCAGGGAAAGACCTCTTGAGGTAGTTCGTTTCAAACCTACGGGTCCGCGATATAAAATGATTTTTTGACCGATCAGTACGCGATACCTCCGTATCGAGGAAATGCGGATGGACACTTCTGTGACGCGAGGTGCTGTTGTAGAAACCTGAGATAGGAATTATATTGAACAATTCTTCAGAGCATTCCCCATTGTTCAGGCGGTAGAACACACAGAGAGACGCAACGACTTTCCGAATGTTGAGGCTTTCTAAACCGCCCGTGAGATGGAATCAAATGGGTCAAATTGATATTTCGGTGCGCCGGCCCAGAGATGTGAGCAGTACTCCATATGGAGATCATAATAATCGTCATATCATCAATTTATTTAATCGGACAACACAGACGGGACGCTCCCGGACTTCTTAACCACAGGTTCACTCATTTAGCTCCAGAGAGTGACGCTACCGCAGATCCATCAAAATACCGCGCCATTACATGTCTTTGTACAATATACAAGGCACTGACATCCGTTTTGGGCTTCAAGATCTCTCTACATATCGTAGGAAATCAAATTATCTCGGAGACCCAGAATGATGGATGTAGGAGCGGTAGCCATTGTAGCAAGGATCTGCTCCTCATTGATGCAGTCGCCGGCAAATTGGTCAGACGCAACCTCCGTATTTTTTCCGACGCCTGGATAAACTACAAGAAGGCATTCGACTCGGTCCCCCATTCATGGCTCTTCAGGGTCCTGTACCGAATCGAAGAAGCACTTCAACACTTCCTCGAAATATGTATGGAACAGTGGAGTACGATCCTTTCAGGCGAGCGGATGACGGCTGCCGATGATCGAAGTCGGATAATTTACTGATATATTAATACCAACCTATTTATATACCTTAACAGCTTACATAGGTCACGGGAACCATTTTTATTTCTTTTTGGTAGTAACATATACATAAATGTTCAATTTCCCTATATTTGCAGTCGTAGTACACATCGTCGGGCGCAGGAATGTTTGGAGATCGAATCTAATTTAACTGCGCAAATATTCTTTCCATTTAATTGTAGGTACAAACAAGCTCGGAGCCGGGAGGGAGAAATATGAATGTTCATTCCACTCAAATATTATAGAAAATCGGTCAAGTGCGAGTCGGACACATATCGATTAGGGTCCTAAAGTTGTTTGAGTAAAGTCAGAAACATCTTCGGAACCCTAATTTCATGTTATCTTAACACTAACTGTTAAAGAGCCGTAAACACTTGTATTTCCTTGCCCAGTTTTCCCGATACTGGCTACAAGTGTAATTGACTTAATCTTAATAATTTATAAAATGTTTCCTAAATAATACCAAAAGGTGTAAAATATTTTATAATATAACATATTGCAAATAAGGTATTTTTAAACTCATTCTATTCTGAAATTCCTCGAATAAATAAATGGTAGCGCTTAATCATTTAAATAGAGAAATGGACTGGATTTTACCTACAAAACTAATTCCTCGACAGCTTTCCTTGTCAAAGTGATGTATAATTCTGAAATCTACGCACAATGAAGCACTTAATATTTTAAATTAGTATCTACCTAAAGTTTTAAATCTACGTATATTCTTTAAACCAAACTATAAAGTAGATACGGTTACAAATATTGGTAATACGTTTAAAAATGGAGCTTGTCCCATTTGCTACGATTTAAAAAAATAACTTTTGTGCAATACGTAGGTACCTATCTAAATACTAATAAACATAAATTATTAAGTTACATATTTAATTTCGAATAATTACTTTAAAAAATAATAATAAGTCGATCGATGTTGGACGGAGTGGAGTGGTGGGCTTTGGGAAAGACCTACATCCAGCAGTGGAGAGACACCGGCTATTTTTTTTTATGGTGAAGGTGGCAGACGGACGTGCGGCCCATGTGATGGTAAGTGACTACCGTCACGCTGTGGTGTGATAACCATACCATATGGTACAGTACCATATTACTGTATATGATATACAGTACTACCAATTAAATAATGCTGGTCGGCAACTGTTTGCTGTAGTTGTACTTGATAATTCTGCGGTGGTAATGAAGGGGTTCAGGTCACAACAATTAAAAACAATTAGTTAATTTAGTGTTTATATGAACAATAAAAAAAAATCATATCACAATATTAGACCAAACTATGCCTAAACATTTTTCACTTGTTATTGTTAAATAAATATGTTCTTAATTTAATTAAAGATGCAGTTTAGTTGTTTCTTATCCAGATTCCAATTAATATAAATACATATTATAAATACCAAATAATACGAAAGAAAACATGAGTGAATGAATGAATTAATTGAAAATATAGATTCAGATTCGAATTACATATCCTGCAAAAAAAAAACACAAACAACAGTGTGGTTGAAAATGAAACCAGCCGTGAAAATTGAATGACTTTTTACTCACGTTATTTATACAATGAGGTCAACATTTTTACCATAGTGAATGCAATTCCCCATTCCCGTATTAATTAGGCTCCGCCGCAACACTGTTTGTACAGTAGATAAATTAATTTTGCAGTAACCACTAGACAATTAAATTCATAATGAAACTAACACAAGTGCTACGAGAGCCTGGCTCACTGTTTACTCAAGGCGAGGAAAACAGCGTTGCCTATGCAGAGCTGCAGGCGCACTTGCTAGTTAGCGGCAAGATGGAAACAAGGCGTAATTTAAATTATTGTTTTCGTCGAACAGGCTATGTAATTAATACAACAGGGTTAGTATTGTAACCTGTAGGGGGTTCTTCGAGAATAAAAGCCATTATATATTCTAAATCGGGTCTGAACGCGTATAATGAAGGCATTTGTTTACCTTTTATTCCTACTGAAGGAATAAATTATTCCTATTCCACGTTTCGGCACGGGTTACACCAGCCGTGGTCACGAGTTGACTGAAGAGGCGGTTAGTCCGGGATGGGAGCTGTGAGCAGTGTTATCAACTACCCACATTTGATCTTCACATTCGAAAAGGTTGCGACACACTACACTAACAATGTCCGCGGATTATTTAATTTAAATTATTTAATTTAAAATAAAATAATAGTATTCGACGGTAAATCGCAAGGTTTAACTACGCGTAGTTACGCAAAACAAATCCATTCATTGGAACTACCGAGCGGGCGCCCCGCGCCATCTAGGCGTCCGGTCATTACCCTGTACTGCCTAATAAGCGCTACGAACGTTTTAGATAGAACAACAAAACTTTTTCAAGTTTGTAACTTTTGATTTATTCACTTAAATAACTTTATTTTTCCCTAGAACGGCTTTGTATATTTTAAATAAGTTGACGTGTTTTCAGGTTGTGCATTATTTCGATGAGGTATTATATATTTATAGTCATACAGAAAAAGTTGAGTTTTGTGCGCAAACAAGCAAGCTATGAGATATTTATAAACATCAGCAGTACTGATATTGAAGACTGTGAAGTAGGCACGTTCTTACGAAAGAAAAAATAACATTTGACGTTTGGAACAAATTTAAATTTAGAATTGTGTTAGGGGCCAGTTATTAGTAGCATTTAGCAGCAGTTCTTAGTTGGATTTAGTAGCAAGAACTTCGTTAAGAGACAATATTCGAAAGAGTATTTATATTAGAAAGCTTTTCGCCCCAATTGTTTAACTGATGGATAATAACTTGGGGATGAAACAATCATGCGGTTCTGGTTTTAAGAGGCCCTGTGGACAACCAATGCAATTTTATGGGTTACGCAATAATATGATCGGTTAGTTTATATTGAAACTCGTTTGGGTGCAAGGCGCGATTCAATAACATTTATTGTGCAATGACATTATTATACAATTTTATTGTAGGTATTATAGGAGCCGTCCAAAACGTTTTTGATTTTTTTTTTAATAATCTCTAATTCATTTTAAAATCATGCTTTGCGGACATTACCTCTTGAGAAGTCAAGAGCTAATGTTCAATCAACTCCTTTTATCTTCCCTTCTATCCTCATGTTTGTCAGCATTATTTTTGTTACCTGCTTACCTTGATTTAACTTATGTGGACATTTTATTTAAAATAATATGTATTTACTTGTGATTGTATTTTTATATGCTTTGTATATATTGTACATATTGTACTTATTCTTATTTATATATGTAAATATGCATGTATCTATATATAATAATACAGTATATGTTTTATATTTTAATTATTAAGTCTTTCTCCTGCCGTCCAATGACCCTCCCTCTCTGATCAACCCAAAGGTTGACTAGGAAAGAATACTTAAAGATATTAAGCTCGCCTTTCGTATAGATGTGTCCAATAAGCGTGTAATAAGTACATATTAATGATTATTATTATCCAGGAAAATATGGTAACAATATCAATATATTCTGGAAAGAAATATTCGTAGACATATGCAATTAAGAGCTGTGATAACCGAAGGATTAGTGTTATAGCCTTTTAATAATTAGTGAGAACGATAATTACCTACGATTATAAGTAGCATTAAATTACGTCAAATGGTTTTTGCTTGATGTGCGTTCAGACAAACAAACGTACGAAAGTTGTAAAAAATGATATTTTGGTCTCTTTATCATAAATAACGTATATTGCAATGATTTTTTCAAAAAAAATATTTAATGTACAGACACTGCTTTGATACGATTTTAACATAAGTATGGGAGACTATGTATTAATATGCCTATAATAACACTACTGACTAATCTATTTCTCCACTATGTGTACATCCTTCCTGCAAGAATTTCCATTTTCCATTATTAATTCCATTTTGTGGTTCCTTTATACACGAGTATTTATTAATTAGATTTCGCGGCTTGGTGCTGCTTCCTTTTCAAATTTCAATTTGAGAGCCACTGATCGATATTTATTTTTGAATCTTTCAATATCAATTAGAAAATATTTTTGCCATAATCAAATTTAATTATTGGAGTTCACATTTGATTTATACGTTATTATGTTAATGGGAGTAATTAAAGTGTAAGTGTACTTTCTGTTAATATTTTACTTTAGCTATATTTGTGATACGTAGTTTATTATAAAATATAAGCCGCTGAATTTATATAAGTACATAACACTATTATATTAAGTACTTATTATTACATAAGCCGGTTGCTAATGGCAACCCTGGCATAACTTAACTGGTTGGCAGCTCCTAGCATCTATTTCTAGAATGTTATTAACAATCTCTATATCTATAGTCTATTTAGGTATACTATGTAGGGTATTTGAATATTTATTTATATAATAATTTATTCTACACACATACTTAACATAAAATAAATAAAAAGTAAGAAAAGATGTACAAAACGTAAGCTTATCTTCTGCGGAGGTTTCTTCCAGCAGACCTGGGAAAATGAATATAATAATATGTTGTATATATTTATGTCATTCTGGAAATGATTTGAAAGCGTTATCTATAGAAACAAGGAAATTTTTCGTAGTCAAGTTGATTTATTTTAAAATTACAGGTATAAACTAATTATTATTTTCAAAAAGATTATAGAAGTTTGAACACGTTTTTATATCCTTCACAAAGCTTTGTAAGACAGATTATATTTTCAAGTACTATTACATGAATTTTTTGTTGCTACAAAATTTATTACTTAAGGTAAAATATAAAATAAAATAGAAAACTTTTTGAAAAATGTGTTAAAATTACAAGAGTAAAATGGGAAAGGTTCTGAACCCGAATAAAGTTGGAGGCGATGATAAACACCATAGTGAGCTCGTGAATCAAGTCCATTACAGTAACTCTGCCCCAACTTGTAATTTATGTCGACTAACTTTAAACTAGGTATACTCCGTTGTACCCCACCCCGTGGACAAACGGTTTAATGTTTTTAATTTAGTCGTAGAATAACTGGCGACAGTTATCTATGTACTTGACTCTCCCATTTTGTCCACTTCATTTTAATACAAGTCAATTTGATATTTTAATACAAGTATTTGCTTATCAAAATGATACATTTACAACAAATTTGTTCACACATGTGCAAGTTATATGTTTCAAGTAATACGAATTAAATAAACAAATACTTATATTAAAATATCAAATTGATTTGTATGAAAATGAAGTGGACGAAACGTGACAGTCAATATTAGCTCTAGCTCCTGTCTATTCGGGAGTAACATAGTTTGCTCTGAGCAAATATACGCTACTGCATTCATATTATGACTACTAGGTAGCCAGCATCAATAAAGCAGACGTCACAAGGAAAGAGAATTATTGGATTTCAGTATAAAATTTCCAGTTGGATATGAACTGGTACTACTTCTGAAAAAATACGTTCCTATTCATTCATTTCGTACGTTGTTTATATTACATGCGATTTTTGTATTATTTTATATGTTGTATGGCACACTATTGTAAGCGATTGTTATCTGATGACTGATACTTACATAGATATCCGTGTCATCCAGTCAGTCTGACCAAAAGTGTAGAAAAGGGAAGTTTATACCTGGTCGAGGACTTTAGAAGAGGTTTAACTGTTTAAAACTTTGGAAGAGGCTATCCAATGGTTAAAAAACAGACATGGTATGGTATGGTAAATATGTAGATAGATATAAGATAATAACATAATAAATGAATAACACAATAAAATTTTAAATGCAAGTGATTTAAATATAGTCACGTGCAAGTCGGTTACTTATCAAATCATTGATTGAATCAAGCAGTAGCTGCCACTGAATCATGTATGAAAATTTAAAATTTTTGAAGCTCAGTTAAATTGAATTAAGTAGTGTCGAATATTTTTACCATCTATCTATTTTTGTATGTATAATCCCTGTATAGTTCTGTCTCATTTTTAAACATAAATTTAAAATACATGCTACATAATTTTATGCTGAAAATATGTGTAACCTAGGAAATTCGAAAAATTAATAATACTTACTTCGAATACAGTGCATAATAAAACAACCAGACAGTTAACTTACCTATCTCGCGGGTTGTCTTTGGATATGCCTTTTAAAATGCAAAAATTATATTGGACTTTTTAACTTTGTCTGTTTAGTAGCAAGATTTTCCATTTCAAAGTCGCTATTTAGGTGTTCCCCACCAGCTTTAACTTTTTAAATACTGTTATTATATAAAAATTTTAAGCTCTGTTCCAATCCTTCCTTGAAAGAAATTGAAATTAAATTGAAACATTAAAAGAAATACTTTCTGAGAACTTTTGAAAACCGTTATCACCGTTAGGTATGTACGTAATTATTAAAATGATTATCTTTCCAAGTAATCAACTCTTTCACCCATTTTCCGGTATCTTCATAGACCAAAATAAATGATATAATCAGAACGAGCAATGTCTGATGAATACAGCGGGGGAGGTAGGTCACCCAGTCGCGCTGGAACACACTTGTTACCTTGAACCGATTTTGCAACATGTGACCGTGAGTTGTCGTGCTAGAGAAACACTTTGTCGTGTGTTTTCGCGTATTCAGGGTGTGTTTACTGTAATGCGATAAATTGTTGTTCATAACGATCGGTTGTAATAGTTTCACCAGGTTTATGAACCAGACCCATGGAACAATTCTGATCCCACCAAATAAACAACATAATTTATGCGCCATGATGTTTTGTATTGGTGTCGATGATGTCGTTGATGGTAATGATTCGCCTCGTTTCTATACACTTTTATCCGTTGGGATTATCGAAATAGATTCATTTTTCTTCGCCAGTCACGATCCGACGTATAAACGTCTACATTTTTCTTTTAATTGAAGTACCAAAGTACGCTTGTCGCAATTAATGTTGCTTTGTTCGAATGTAATTAGACATTTTTAACGTAATAAAACGTTCAACACGACTGATCGATCACATTTTACAGACTATAACAAGCACTATAACATAACATAGGTTATTGCCACAAAAACATTCCCAAGTAATGCCATCCAATACGAATCCTTTATTTATTTATTTTTATTTATTTACCTGAGTAGGCTTTACAGTGTTCCCGTCAATGCGCCGACGTCTATCCAGAGCTCCTTGTTTTTACTTATGCTAACAGAGTACAATAAAAACTACTTCAATGCAAACAGAATCAGCTGAACAACCACTGCCGCTCTTCGAAACGATTGCAAGGTGCAGTGAAACGAGTCCAATTCATTAATAAAGTGGAATTAATTATTCATTGAGATACATTTGATAGGGGTTTACATTGAGAAAAACATATCAAGTCTTTCATTTGATACCTTCAATTAAGTGCATGACTATGCGTTACTACATCTTTTGGAATAATATTAATGTTACTAATTTATTAAATTCCATTGCACAAGTATTTGACGTGTGCAAATGGCGGGCTTATTGCCCTACGGCATTCTCTATTAGTCAAGCACCAGATCAAACAGAAAATAAAAAAAATAAAACGCGGGTGCAGTTTTAGTTTAAATATAAGACGAAGTTAATCTCAAAGACGAAGCTTGAAGTAGGTACCTACAATATTATTAAGTCTTATTAATTCCTGTGTCAAACAGATTATATTAACATTTCTATTAAGATTCTATTAAGATTTCATTAAAATCTTAAAAAATATATTTATTGCTTTATTTTAGAAATCAGATTTTAGAGCATAGTTTCATTTAAACAGATTCTTGAAACAATGAACATTTAAGTTAACCAAAAGTTTTAGCCAAAGTCAATAAGAACCTTTTGTTCACATATATTACCCACTAACAAGAGGTCTTTCCATTAAGCACGATATGGGGTTCTTCAAGAGAGCTGTGAACAGTATTTTGAAGGTTGGCGGCGCACCCGCATACCCCCTGGTGTTGCAGGTGTCCATGGGCGGCTGTAACACTTACCATCACGTGGGACCGCTTGCACGTCCGCCCACTAGTATATAAAAAAAGCAAGAGAATAGTAGGTATCTGTGATAAAATTGTGGATAGTTGGACTATGCGGAATTTCGTTTTTGAACGACGGCAATACTAAATAATGAACGATGAGTAATGAAGTCTCAGGCCGAAACCTTCGGGGACGTGGTTCAATTTCTACACTTAGAAAAATGATATCTCCTAGCACTTTCGACATTTTGAGTACAGTGAACAACAGGTTGATCTAATGCGCTGTTAATAACGATTAGAATAAAATGGTATATTAGAGTGTTGCTACTTCCTTTGTTTCTTTGCTCGTTTAAAATCATCAATCGATCGGTATCACCCTATAACGTCCCTAACAATCACGAGGAGTCCTCGGGCTCAGTGTGGTTTGGTATATGCACCTCTATAGTTTGGTATAATATAATATACACATGTATATAATATGCACTAGATCTGTATTTAATTCTCGGGTATTTTCGATGTTTTCCTTCATCGCCAATCTAGTGTTAATTTGAAAAAATATATAGTCATGTTTCATTAAAAATGAGTTCCCGCTTCGTGTGATAATAGAGGTAACTTTCTCATAGTTACCTCTCTTCTCTCTCATAGTTACATCTCATATGATAATTTTCTCAATAGAGCTAACATAACTAGGTCACGATTCATGATAATTGTTTCATAGTTTTCCTAGATCTTCTGTCGACACACGAGCCTCTTGTTCAACTAATGCGCTACCAAACAACTCGCTGTTTCATTATAAAGATGAGACGACCATTTAATTATTACCGAATACTGACGGTACATTCGCAGTTTTATCATATTGAATATTGGAGGATGTAATGTCATTTACCGTTTTTTTATAAGAAAAAGGCGGCAGACTAGCATACAGTCTACCGGAATGGTAAGTGGATACTGTCGTCCATGGACATCCGCGGTACATGCCAACATCAAGCCAGAATAACAAACGTTGACACGCTCCCAGATGCTCTGCCTACATTTCCAGATTAATAAATGGATTGGGAGAAAGGGTTGGCAAAATGGGAAGAGATAGGATGGGATAGAAAAGGGCTCTGGCATATCTCACTCACTACCAAAAACACGTACGTAAATTGGGGAAATATCATAAAGTAGGAAATGCCGTTTTATTTCAAGGTAGTTTTCTGTGAGAGATTGTTAACGTGCAGCGTGCAAAAACATAGTAAAATATCGTCACTGCCTTATAAAATATCGTCGCCTGAGAGAGAAAGTGAAGTGGGAACAGATCGTAACTGATGAATATGACAAAGGCATCTTTATATTGTACATTCAAGGGAGTCTCATTAAAAATACCCACATACGTGATAAAATTTAAACAAGACGAATTTGAATATCAAAATATACATTATTACACTTTCTATGAATTTTTCATAGTAGAGTGCTTTTATATTTCGCAATAAAAATCTTAACCTAGAGGAGTTTTCTTAAAAATAAGTAGAAATAATCATACGAAAATATAGGTAGTGTTTTTTTTTATATCAAAAAGGCAGCAGACGATCAGACAGAGACCACCCTATGGTAAATGGTTACATGCCAACATGAGTCCAGACTGACAAATGTCACGCCCCGCGGATACGCTTGAAGATTTAAGAATGGATTTGGAGAAAGGGTAGGGAAATGGGGAGGGATAGGATAGGAATGGGCTCTGCCATATTTTACTGACTACCGAAACACGTACGTACACTGGGATAATAGGATAAAGTAGGAAATACTCCAGTAGGAATGTTTGCGGTAGTCTTCTGTGGTAACATGATCAGTCCAACTTTAAATTTCTTTGTTTTAATAAGATTTTAAACTTTTATTATCGTGGTTGAACATAATAATTGTTATGTTATGTAAACGGGTTACCCCCGTTATTATTATTTATTAAAGCCGATATTTCGGTCCAGTTGCATGAGCCGTGGTCGCGGCGAGACCGCAGAGGCGGCTGAACGTGTTGTTGCTATTGACACACAAATCTATCTACCCTCGGTCGTGTTCGTTTTTAATTCACCTACCCCCCCCCCCCCCCCCCTCCCCCCGCCCCACACTGAACTTGTTTTTGTTGATTCAGAACTTAAATATCGGCTATATTAAATAAACAATAGACCGTGAGTAACCCGTTTACATAACAATTATTCTTTGTTTTAAGATTCTGTTGAAATAAAAATTTTTCTAAATGAAACAAAAATATCGTTTTCACATTTATCTAAAGTCTCAATATCTCAGATAATGTTACAATTTTTAATAATAATTAATCCAATTATTACTGTTAAGACCTACATTGGGTCTTTCTGCCTGATCTAATAATAATAGTATGTAGCAAACCAATTGTATCGTTATTTTATTGTATTGACGTTATGTATTGACGCGAGCAAAAGTCATTACCGATTTCTGTAATTCATTATTTTACCAACTCCCTAATTTGATTGTATTCTTATAATTTCATATGATTGAACTGCACTTGGCTGCATATAATTGTCAGATTTAATGTCAATCATATTCGAGATGTCGTGACATAAAGATCTTGTCTTTTAAAAAACGATACGATAGAAATAATTAGTACAACTTTGACACATGTGATATATATTAGTTTTAACAGTAATTGAGTGTAATTGCTCACAATTTGCCAACAGGCGCTTAGCGTAACTTTAAATTGTTATAGTTCCGATAGTCGCAGATACTAGTGGCGCATTAGTGGCTTCCTTCGCTTCGGATCTTAGTTCCTTATTACTTAGTTTTCCAACAAATTAATACCACCTCCTTTAACACTTTCAAATTAGTTCACTTCAGGTATCAACTAAAAAATGTTATTGATATGAAAACTTTTTGGAATTTGTTTTTAACGTATTATGTTATAAAAATATTTGCTATGCAGAAATAATTTGATTGAACGTATTAACAACGTCATTATTTATTCTCAACGGCTGCTCACATCTTTGGTCGTGATGATGCAACTATCATTCTATCCTTTCATCCAAAACATGTTATTATTTATCATGGCATGCTCATAAATCGGCAAGCTAGAACGTGTACCTAATATATATTTGATTGTGAAGTTAAGAGTTGTCTGGGATAAAGTACAACATCGCTAGGCCGTAATTAGATAAAAATGATGCCGGCATTACTGGCCGATGAGGCAATTAGAGGAGCGGACGGAGCGGGCGGAGTGCCCGCTCCGGCCGCAAGTGCTCGACAATAACTTTGTTACGGCTACCGGCTCGTAAACAAGTGTAAACAACTTTCGTTTATTGTCACTTGTTTACAGATACCACTTTAAATTGTGCTCTCGCAGTTTGTGCAGAAATTACGGTGCTAATAATTGTGATTTATACACAAACAAGTTTGTGTATATGCAGCTTATGTAGCGGCATATGCTGATGTAGCACGCCTACATGGTGTACTGCACTTACGTTTCGCATTTTATGTTCATTTGCTACGACTCGTAGCATAGCGCATCTACGTTGCCTCTACGCTTCATCTACGCGATGTAAAGGCTACTTAAAGGTGTGTATATGTTATTTTTAATGCTTTGGTACAACATATTATTTTTTGTGTATTACTTTGTTTCATTTATTCATACATTTATTTTATGCTGGCAAATTGCTCCATGCTTGACTAGTTAAGCACAGAGTTTGGCCCAATAAGGCCACTGATACAAAAGAGAACAACTGAAGATCAAAGTTTAGAATAGGTTTACATCACTTGGAGGTGGTATATTATAAGAATTATCCTTTTCATTCATGAAAATAGTAAATAGGACAGAGACAAACACTCGAGTAAATCCCGGCGGCGACAAGTCGTTTTAGCAGAAGCTGGACCGTTGCCAGAGCTCATTGCTCTATGCGATTGTAACGCGCAGGGATTACCGTGACTTAACAATGCTGTGTATTTATAACGCACAGAATTTATAACTTTACCTTTACTAGCCTTTTTATTGTTCACTGCTGTACACCCCTTAAAGGGGAAACAGGGGATGTATAACATGGTTTGAGTAACATAACAAAACAGGCAACATAACCAGTGAGTTTTATCATAAACAAAGATAAGTATATAAACTTCGGTATGAACATGGGGGTTATGAGGTCTCATATAAACATTTATATGCTTGATTACGGAATCGGGAAATTTATCCATAGAATATAGAATATATCTTGACTTTTATTGGTTACAGATAGTTAGATACGACGAACAGGCAATGTAAATATGTACAATGTTTGTACGAGCATATGGAATAAAGAAGATTCCAGCAGATCTACCTCCACGTTTCCTGCATAAATTTAATTGCTGATAGTGTTTCAGTGCCAACTAAGCCATGAACTATTAAACAAAATCAAGAGATCACTTATTCTCCTACGACATTGAAGTGACATCACTTTCTAATGATTAAGTCTATCACGATAATTATGTACCTAATATGAACTTTTTTCCATGTCTGAACTTATTGTCCACGGGAAACGTTTCTGTACCAATTATATTCTCTTTTTGTGTTTCTCATAAAAAGTTATCCATATAGAGGAAGTGTACTCAAGTATACTTCTCACAAAGGTGTTAAAACGGATCTTTAATGTAAGGTTCTTTAAAGTTTTTACTTATCTTGAGTATGAAGCCCAGAAGTTTATTAAGTCTAGTCACAATGTTATCAATATGATCTCTAAACGACATCCGTAACTCAAAAAAACACTGAGAAAATATCGCATACGATCGGTAATTCATAAACCCATAAAACACTTCTACAGAGAATCGTTTACTGACTCTTCTTCAGGTAATATTTGTTAGTCATGTGGTCAGGTGATAAATGGGCTAACTTTTATTAAAACCAGTTTCAAGAGTTTATAAAACTACGAACGAAGCAGTCCACCATCTGTAAGACCACTGGCAATTTTTATTGAAGGAATCTTGAAGAACAGAATGAAAACTGAATTATCGATTTTTGGTTTCTAAAGAAAAGTTACTCTGGGACCTAAGAGTCCCGTGGCACTAGTCGTTTTTAAGTAATTGATCGGTTTGGAAAATATCATATATCTTGCTGTTTTTTCTGAAATTTAATATTGTATAGAAATGAAAATAAATATTTTCCTCGACCTTTCATAATGTACCTAATACGTAGTAGATTGAGGCGTAGGCGTATAGTGGAAACTATTTTTATACTGATAGCGTTGTGCTTAGTATTGTAGGTGGCAAACTACGCGATGTACCGTCCGAACTATTTTTTAAAAGAAAAACAAAATATAGGAGTATATTTTATATTAAAACGTGAACACTTTTATAATATTTTTATTGTGTTTTAGAGAGTTACGCGCTCAAAGAGAGAATATCATGCGTTTTAATTAAAATTACCTTTCTGCTCTTAGATGGTATATGCAACTGGATGATTCACAGTACATTCTATTGCGTATGTTAATTTTCGTAAGTACCTAGTCAAATCCATGGAAGCGTCGGCCGCATTTTTTCTTTCAACTTTTTTGGTAATACGTTGGCTTTGCCGACCAATTCGAATCCAATTTACATTTCAATCGCGAGGTTCATGTAAAAACATGAGTCTCACAGTGCTGCCGCCGCTTGTCGAGGGCTTATGAAATAATGTTACACACTGGGCTCGCGAATACTCATACATATCACATTATATAAGAGTACCAGTACAGCATCTCCGGATAAACGAGCTCCGCAATGCCACCGCTTCGACGACTACGGGCTCAAAGCCAATGTCATACAGAAAACGAATAGACGGCGGCGCGCGAATGACTTGTGCAGAGTAGATACGAACCAAATGACTACAATTACTTCGAAATTTCGTCGGCCATGCGTTTGTGTGGGTAAAGCATATTTCGCATGATTTAAACTAACATCTCACACTGGTGTCTCATTACACACTGCGTGCATACCATTCTTTACATTGTATAATTTAACACGTACTCGCCAAAAATTTTCCTCATAATTTACACGGAGAAGTAACGTAGCGCTATAAATATTTCATACGGAAGCTTCTGCTATGTCGCCTTTGAAATTCGCGCGTATTGCACAAAATGCCTCTTGGTAACGTTTGTTTCAAAGTGTTGACAAATTGCTTTAGTACACACCTTTTTACTATTTCACATTCACACAACAAAAAGGTCCACTTGGGTCAGAAAACAACTTAAAATTGTGTTAAATTATAAATAATTACAATTAAAATTAAACCAATTTAAAATCAAACATAATTACGTCAAAGCTCAAATTTCAAATTAGATTTAACCCTTTTAACTATTCTCCACATAATAGGGCAGTCATATCTCTGTGATACCATCTCTAGTACGCTGTTCGGGTGGCCTCGAGTTCTGTTTAACAATGACACGGTCTTTTTTCTCCACACGGCATCGAAACCATGCGTCTCTGCGGACATTGACGATGCACTACAGAACCGAGGAAACGCCAACAGCGTCCTAAATGCATTATTTTACTGGATATTTACTGAGACTAGTTCTCTTTTCTATCTTCTATATTTCTTACATTTATTTACTCTCCTACCACTTCATGTTCTGCTTAGCCCAAAGGTAGTCTGGGAGATAATGCTGTAAGGCAGTAAGCCTTTTGTAATGGTTTACAAAACCAGTAAATAAATAAATACTCAGAGCATTGCATGACTTTTGGGTATATCTCACCCATAGACTGCCCGAATATGGACATGTGCAATATGCTTTAATTAGTGTTACTTTGGCTTCTCTGGAACACTGGGAAAGCCTGTGTGCGATCATATTAGCCCGTATAGGCAACGCTCTGCGATTCCTTTCTGTGTGTTAATCATCTTTAAGGTTTCCGTAACAATATGTCTCCATTGGTGCTTACACCACGTATGGATTTGCTACTACCTATCAAACAACACTTTTTCGTATCTAGGGTTGATAACGTTAAATAATTATTATTGTGAAACTTGTCTACAAACACCAATTTACATAGATATATAAACATACATACATTTTCTTCACTTAAACGGGATTTCTTTTTGAGTTTAAACATATGCGTATCATCATGTTCGTAGATAAAGTTGCATAGCCTGAGCTTTAAGTGCTCGCTGTAAACTACTCTCATTCGACCATAACAATGGTCTCACGGGAAAGCGGAACATGTCTCTCATCCTCTCGGCTTTATTCCGCTTCTTCGCTTCCATTTAGTTAAACATCAAGCAACGCTTTTAAACGTAGTTAATGCTGCAGTCTTATCCCCGAATACATCTACAATTTATCTCCGTCTATTCATTCAGCTTTATCGTCTCTTTTAAAATGAAATATTACAAAGTCACATATTTACAAGTGAAAAGGTACAAAGCTTGTATAAACTCTTGACAGCTAACTCATTTAGAATCTAGAGGGCTACTCGTAGGATAAATATATCTGCACAAAAGAGGTCATGTCTAAAATGGCGTCATCCAATATTTATATATAACGCGAGGGTAGACCTGCTTTGTTTTCACGTGTCGGCTCGAGGAGCTCTCGAGAAGTTATTGTTTTCGTATGTCAAGTAAAAGATATATTGTTTCGACAAAGAAATGAAACTGCTCAACTTGAATCGTAAGTTTACTCACATGTTGCTTTTATTCTCCGTGCAGTTGTTTTTCCGATGGTTTTTGCGTTTTTGGAATTAATGAAATGCTAAGGCACATGAAAAGTGAAAAATATGTAGTTTGCTAGAGGAATTTTATTTCAACGAAATACGAAGCTCTGATTTCGCCGTACCAATATCTGTCCTATAATTTTATCTTGTGACACGAGTTTTACCATACATGTATGTTTTGGTTCAGAGCTCTCAGGCTTTGTATTCGCGAATATTTTTAGACTTTTGTCCAGTTTATATTGTATAATGGTACGGGGATTTAATATTATATTCTATGTAACGTATCACATATACAAATGGCATCTTTGTAAATAAGATTCCAAAATATTCCGACTTAACTCTTGCTTATCTCCTTTCGTGAGACTTCCTCTATCGAAATTGGTTTGGCGCGGGGGCACACAGCCGAATCGAACGTGATATGTTATCCAATTTGCACATATCCGATCTTATTTTCGCTACTGGTGGTATTTTCTACGCCAAATGTAATAATGGATCGATAAGACAGATCCTACACAGGAGAGAAATCCATTATTGAAGCAAAATTTTCGACGAGTCTAGACCATATAATGTAAATATATTAATTTTGGTTCAGAAATGAATATTTGTTGACGTAATTATGATATTTTATAACCAAATTTTCTTACTGTTGGCCCTTTTTCGTGGTGTATTTCTCAGCGAGGCATTTTAAATATAAAAGAGTTTAATAAATATTCCCTCCAATGATTGCATGAAACCTTCGCTCCCTGTTCGTTTTCATATAAATAATTCATACTATCATTCGAGATCATGTGTCATTTATACATGCGCGCAATGTGTGAATGGCATGAGTTGAACGTTGGCTCAGAAAATAATATATGTATCTACGGCAGATATTAAATACCTAACTAGGAATGAGATAAGTTTTTAATAAATAGTTTTTTTTGTTATAGAATAGGTAGCAGACAAGCGAGCGGGCCACATGATGGTAAGTGCTCACCGCCGCCCGTGTGCTCACCAGGGAGAGGACTTGCGTGTGCGCTGCCGACCTTGCAGAATCCCGTTCACAGCTCTCTTGAGGAACCCAGTATCGTAGCGTAACGGAAATACCTCAGTTGACAGTTCATTCCACAACATTCGAGTTTGCAGTATAAAGTCTCTTTTTTGAAGGTTGAAGTATTTTGAAATTTTTAATAGTGACATGACATGCTTTGTCAAATTTTGGTCTGTCTGTCTGAACGTGCATCGCGCAAAATAACTGGACGGGTTTTAAAAAAACATGGCTTAGTTATAAGATATATGCCGGGGTAACATTTAGAATATTTTTTACACAGATTATTTATAAAGTTCCCACGGGAATCGTATTAACCACGCTCTATATTTTACGCGCATGAAGTCGCGGGTACTGCTAGTTTAGAATAAAACAATTTATTTGTTCAAACAGTGGAATACCTCTACCATAAACTGCGTTTAGAAGGGAAGGAAAGCGGGGACAATTATAAAGAAAGTCTATAACTGAGGCTTTAGATGGTCTTGCGGATTCTCTTACTACTTGAACAATGAGTTACATAATTTTAAACACAAATAGACCCAAATTAACAAGTACACTTAATTATTTCTGTGCACTGAGAGAACTACCAGTTCCCAGTTTTTCCATTTTCTAGAAACAATCAAGTATTCGTTTTAAACTAACTACAAGTACGCTGTTACCATGTACAGCTATGGGACATGGTAACAGCGAGGTGTATCTCCTGTGTATGTCTCAGCGAATAACCGCCTCATAAATTTTACGAACTTCGGGGTAATATTGTTTGCTTATTACGATGCGTCGTTCCGTCGGAACACTTCGTTTTAACCGCTCACTACCGCTGCGAGGTATTTACATAATTTTAATTTGGTTCGACGTAAAGTCTCAAGACATATCTTCAGATCAAGAGCTCAGCACTCCAAGAGTAATAATTTAGCTTTAACTGTTTCAGAATTGTTATTTCATTGCGTAGAATGACCTTCGTTTAATTGGTCTAGAACAATGAAACTGACTTACTTCCGTAATAAAACCTGAAGCGGCGCCTCTTAAATATCAAAATATATTTGTTTCATTACTTACGAAGACGATGCAAAGGTTGATACGAACATTTATTTACATTTTTTTTACTATTTTTTATCAAATTATGTACTGTATAATAGACACTAAAAAAACAGTGAATAGATTTGTGCACAAACAAATGTAGGTTTCGTAAAATTAGTACTCACATTGGTATTTTGTTATTATGAACAACTACCCCATCATTAAATATTTCAATAATATGATTTTATTTTTTTATTTTATTTATTTTTCAATGGTAGGTCCAAGTCATTATATAATATTAATATATAATGACTTATATTATAAGCCTAGGAACTAGATAAGTCTGTCGTCCGTAGATATTATTTGTTTTTATAGTTATTAATTTTTGTATAGCCATTTCACGTGTGATTATAGGGTGCGACACTTGTTTATATGCTTTTATTGAAAAAAAAAAAGGTGTTTTAATAAATTGTAGTGTACTTTTCTATTGACAGATATCCATCTACGGTCGCCTAGTCAGTACGGATGTGTATGTTTGTTAAAGTGAATAAACAAACATTTTGGTAGCAGCTTACGTAGGCTTCGGTGATAGATCCCGGTGAGTTTCCCGGGGAATTGTTGTCCGCCCGGAAGCTGGCCGCGCGCCAGTATCACCCTCGATGCGCTGGCCACACACGTAAACTAGCGGAGAGAGGTATTAAAAACACACCGTGTCAATGGCATGCACTCGACCGTTTAACTTATTTAAAAACTGTGCACCTTGGATAAACTTACCGTACACTCGACTGCATATCGAACTACTCAAACCTAAATAACAATATTATTATGTAAGTTGTTTAGAAGAAATCGATTTACTGACAATACCATTCTTTGTTTAAGTATCAATCAAACCGTATATTTTATTGTATTTTAAGTCTACAGTTAACTTTGATCTATCATATGGATCTATCATATATTATCATATGGAGGTGTTGGGCCGTAATCTACCACGCGGGCTCACTATTGATAGTAAATTTACATACTTAAATTACTCTTTTTCATAATGAGTTCTTTCTGGCTAGAGCGATTAGAGTAATTGCAGATTACTTGAATGCTTGCAGTAAACGGGCACCAAAAAAAACTAAATAGGTAGCAAATCATGACCAACAAAGTAAACTACTAGTTCTTTAGAATAACTGAAATAAATAATTCGGAATGATCTATTAAAAATGGCGCCACAAAGTCGACGGAATCACGCTTGGACTCGTATAATCATCGGAGAACCGAACCCAACTTTAAATTTGTTGCCACTCATTTACTGCTCATTCAGCATGTTGCTCATTTAATTATATTACTCTTAGATAAAACAGTCTTATTTAAAAGTAAGTTTTGATTTAAGTTTGTACCGTCAGTACTTTCTAGAAAATAGCACGCCTGTAAAGTGCTGGATCACATCCACGTAATACTTGTGACTTTTCAAAACAATTTTGCTGCAATTTTGCTTTTACTGGTAAGGTTTTTGGGATTGATATGTCCTTTGACCGCTCGTGTGTGGCACAAAGCGTTTATTGACGTTGTACCAGTATTCTCGGCAATATAGCAAAGCAATCGCGATGTCGGTCGACAGACAATTTCCTGTCTATGGCTGGGCAGACCGCTGCTCTTTCCCGCGAGGCTTAGCACCCTTACAACCTGTAAGTGTTCTCCGGAAATAGGATGTCAAGGCGGCCAACATTCGCCCCGGGTCACTAAAATTGCTTCCTGAAAACGCACACTATGTGCATACCGTGATCAGTTATGTAACTGTATACAATATGTGTTTAACCTTTTGAGGCTTTCGATACCAATTCGGCCGGCCTCCCTTCGCCCACGGGGCATTGAAATTACTTCCTGAAAACGCACACTGTATGCACATAACTGAGTATTTGTAAGTTGTGTAACTTCATTGTACAAAGTATGTAATTGAGTAATTGCTATAATATAAGTGTTTAACAATTTGAAGCTCTCAACTCGACAAAATATTGTTTAGATAAATTGCGTATAATTTACTTTAAGCATTCCATAAACAAGGATTATTTTACAAAAATATCTCCGTATTTTTGGTCCAGTAATTTTTGAGAAAATCGCAAACATTCAAATACATCCTTATTTTTGAAGTCTGTTCAATAGATTAGACAATTAACATACATATAATGGGTGCCCCGCGTTTGCCTCTTTGTTTTGCTCGTATGTTCTGCAAGAGCGAGGTAACTTGACCACTAACTTGGCCCACTCCTCGTCCTATTCTCTAAATGTACAGTCAGCAACAAATCAACTTATACTCACTGGTACCTAATTGGCCTAGTAATAGGTAAGAGCTATAATCGAACGGTTTTGGGTAAATTAGAGTGTAACTGACGGTATGTATGTATGTGTTTCGGCAGTGAGTGAGATATACCAGATACCATTCCCATCTCATCCTATCCTAACCCCTCCCAACCCCTTCTCAAAATCCATTCTTAATCCATCTTAAAACGTTTGTCATTCTGGACTGATGTTGGCATGTACCACGGATGTCCATGGGTGACAGTATCCATTTACCACCAGGTGGACTGTTCGCTCGTCTTTTACCTTATTATAAAAAATGTTACTTATCAAACATGGCATATAAAATATTAAAGTTTCAACATTTTTTGAAGTAGTGTACTTGCTTTTAGTATTGTCCATACAGGTAAATTTAATGCTACTAGGTTATTCTACCTGAAAGCCGTGCGATTGCATTGCATCCAGACGAGTAAACATTGCATTTGTATTGATATTGCGATGCCGGCAACGTCGGATCGTGTTTAAGATTTCATTGTGTCCGTTGATGTAAAATAAACATTTCTTTACAGTATCTGCAGGTCTGTGAAATCATTTCGATGCTGAAACGTCTCATGCGAAGTGATTTTGACGGTAAACAACGGTTTTAGCCTGTCGGGCGCCATATTGGATTCACCATCTTGGAGTTTTTCAAAAGGCCTCTCGGCATTCGAAACAATGAACAATGTAAAGAACATTTTAAGTCCCAATATGTTTATTTTTAGACTAGCTGTGAGTTCAGTTGACGTGCAAATGTTCCATTGATATTGTATTATACTGAAAACATTCCGGAGTACCTACTGCTTAAAATATAAAAAATGGAAGTTAATTCAAAAGTAGGAAAATGTATTTCAACGACGATGGAGAAGTCTAATGTCGCTTGAAATTATCCTCAAACGCGAATGTCTGTTTGTCTGTTTGTTATAATTTAATGACTGCAAAAAATAACGAATTTTACAAATTTTCACACAATTTACATTACAAAAAAAAAAAATAACGGCCCATTAAGGTTTTTCCATTTAGTTACGACATGGAGCTCTTCAAAAGGGCTGTCAATAGAATTCTGCAAGGTCGGCAGCGCATTCGCATCCCTCCTGCTGTTGCAGGTGTCCATGGGCGGCGGTGACCACTTGCCCTCTCTGCCACCTCTATTATAAAGAAAGAATAGTTGTAATCTTATTTTCAAGTCGACAACAACTAGTAGGCGGACATTTATAATTGCAATTTGTAGTTTAGTTTTAACATTTATGTGTCGTCTGTAAAGATACCCTGAGGCGTGACCCTGTAATGTCATACACAAAAAAGTCACCTAAAGTCACCCTAAAGTGCTTTTTTATGTTTCCCCGAGCGTTTGCTCTGTGAACATTTGCGTTTCGGATAGGTGAACGCATCAGTGAAAATGCTATATAAATAATTCAGAGGGAGGTGAGGAGATCTTGCACAGAACTGTGGGCAATGAAGCTAGGAATCGCTAGGTACCTTATTTACTTTTGACAGTGGTTGGCAACCTGTGGCCAGCAAAAATTGAATAAAAATTAGCAAGGAATGTAATTTTAACAATTTTAATGCAATATTAATTAAAGTTCCTTAAAAACTTATTTGAATTGTGGTTTACAGAATATCTCTTCTTGAACAATGCATACAATAGTAAACGTTTTTTTTTATTTAAATCTTATTTACTTGAGTTATAATTTTTATTTAAGTTTTACAAAACCAATTTCTTCTTAAGCCAGTTCTTGGTTTAAGAATAAGTAGATACTGCAGAATAAGTGGATTATTGTGTACGAGTACATACTTACACACACACATCTCTCTCGCGTCATCCACATTAATAAGAAGTCGTTCACACGCTTATTGTTTCCTTAAAAAATAACATACTGGCATTTTATAACTTTTCATATCAGAATCTTGTTCAGCTATAGCAGATTACGCACTCATTGCACGTCACTGTTCCTACGCCAAAAGGTCCCCGACTCCTGTCTTACGGGAAAATTACTTTGAGTTTTACTCTGGCTTCACCCAATTAATCGAAGATTAAATAAACATGTGAACCTAATGGCAAGTCGGGGATTATATCCGTTGAAGGAACAAATAAGGGCAACCAGTACAAAGAAACCAGTGGCTTCGTTTGCGCGATTTACTATTGATCTATTGTCTTGTGGTTGCATTTTGCTTTATAAAAATATTTATTTATTGCTCGGCTGACTTTTGGCATAGTTGATGAGACAACCAAGACATTCATATTTTTCCCAAAAACCTCCTTTGTGAGAATCTAGGCAGCTACTCTCAAGTTATAAGCTGACTGATATAGAGACGTTGCATTTTTGGATTAAAGAAATTCACGTAGATACAAATTATACAGCTTAAACTGTAAACCTTTATGCCCATAAGAGTTGCCGATGGGAAGAGATCGCTTTAGTGGTACTTTTTGTATCCTATTTATTTTCATATTTTTGTCACTTTCACTGTATTTTTTGGTGTGCAATAACGTGTACTTTTTTTCACTTACTCCTTACACCGCTATATTAGCTTCGCGAAATCGGGTCTTGGGTCTTGGCTTCCGTTACCAAGAGGTGTTATTGTTTTAAGATAATTTCAAATTAACTTCAATTCGAACACCGATAGGGGAATAGACCAGATGACACATCCTACGTTCTTATTAAATAAACCTGGTTGGCAATTTCTAGGGGAAGGGTATAAGTACGGCGTAATAAGAATGTTCCATTTAAAAAAAAACACATGAATCAAAGAATACGTACATCGATACACCTTTTTAGTCAATTTCACGGTTAGAAACGAATTTATTTGATTAATTGATGCATTTTCAGAGGTTCCTTAAAATATTAGGAACTTTTGAAATTTTGTCATTTTCGCTTGTTTGTTGATTAGACAGACCGTTTTTTAAAAGTTCGAAATTCGAATTTGATAACGACGTATTTTAACTACGAGTAGCTTATTGAACTGTCTGTAATGATTTTGATCTGTGGCTCTAATGTAAGTTTTTCCTTTCTAAACGGCTTATCTCGATCCCATTAAACATTTATCTATATGTTTGAAATTTATCAATACGTCGTTACTTGTTTGTCTATACTAGAAATTGACGCGTAAAGTTCTATCGAGAAAAGTTAAACTAAGTTCTCTGTATTAATTAAAATCATTGGGGATTATCTAGATAATTCTTGAATAAATTTATGAGGATATACCTATATAATTTTACAATACTCGGTAAGTTACGTGCTTCGAATAAGAGTATACTCCCATATCGATGGTTCAGAGTAATACAATTCTCAGTAACAACTAGTAGCTAAAGTGTCGAATGTTGTTAGTTTGCGAAATGATCTCTCACTGCCGATTCTCACGAGGCGTCGCCGCAGCACAGACTATATACCCAAAGAATTTGTTCAGAATTATTAAATCAATTTCACTTCAATATCATCCAGATATTTCTATTAGAATTGGTTTTAAGCTTTATTGAATGCACCCAAAGAAATGAAAGATTTTTTTCCTGTCACACATTTCACACAGTAAGTAGCAAGGAAGTACTCTTCCTGTCGCCGCTCAAACTTGAGTAGGTACGCTTGGGTTTTTAAATCTCTAAATGTCACGTAGAAATGTAGGTTGAAATCATTTTCCGTTTTAACTCCTAACCGTCACTCTATGGGAAAAGATGAGTGAAGTGCTTATGCAAAGGAGGCCAATTTCCATAAAGCTTGATATTTTATCTGCATTTTAGTTTATTTGAATTTTTTATCTATATTTATGAGAGAGTGATGCAAAACTAAGCTAAATTTGTTTAAAACAAGACCGCTATTTACTTAATATCCTAGATAAGACCATCCATCAAAATAGAGTGAAAAGTCAAATGGCAGAGGCCAGACATAGCATTGAACTATCCATAGTTATAAAGATAATTCAATTAAACGTCGCAATAAGATCATCACAGCAAGTGCTGTATTCGATTGTAAATAAAAATATCTACGTACGAGTAGTAGATCAATAGCGTAGCGATCTGTGTAGTAATACAGACTATGAAAGGTATAAGAGATTTTAAAAGATGTATTTTTACTCGTCCATTTTTATTTTATTTTTTTTATTCTCAATTTTTAACAAAAGCTATTGTCCTCATTGAATAGACATGTCAGCCCCATCCCACTTTATCCCACACGTACACTAACATTAAATCGTATAGCATCCTAATTTCACTTGAAGATGGTTTGGCTAAGATGCTTTGAAAAATGTCAATATCGATTCCTTTTCCTAACCGTTTTACGAATTATATTGACTCCTAAAGCATTAGTCCATATTTCGTACACGTCAAATACTTGTGTAATGGAGTTTATATAAATAAAATATTTCACACAAAACAAACACTCATATTGAAAGGTGGAAGAAAAGATGTCCCCCTACTTATATCCTATGAAATCCTCTTTCAATAGACTTGTGATAGTGAGACATAGGTTTAGGTACCACATAGATTTAATAATAAACAAATATCGAGTACCCACATATATCGTGTTTTGGTTTATGCATAGTGTCCGTATGTATATACTTTTTTGATGAACCGTTTTTGGTTTCATTTCTCTATTAAATTTATTTAGGTCTACAGGAACCATAATCTAACAGACGAGGAGACAGACGTCTCAGTTCTTGTTTTATAATTATTATATATATTTTTTATAATTCATATTTGATATTTGGATAAACACATCACAATACCGAATGTCGATTTGTCTGCTATGTAACTAGTAACTATTAATGTCATACAAGTTTTGTGCATACAATTTATAATAATTAAGGTAGCATCGCTTACGATCCACTTACCTACATCGTTTATAATATAATTTTAGTTACGGAGCAGACAGTAAAAGTTGTAGGAAAGTGATAAAAAGAGTACAGATTCTTTGCAGCTCCTTCATTCTGTTGTAATAATTAATAACAACTAAACGTATTTTGTTTTGATGCTTTGCCGTAATTTAAGATGATATGACGGAGGACGACATGGAGGATGATGTAATTTGTGATTTTTGAATACTATAATTTTTCAAACAGTTGTATGCATCCAATGCATCGAATAAACATTTATAATCTTATGTAACGAGTTAACCTGTCTTGAAGGTTGTTTATTTTTGGTAACAGAACTTATTTATCTCTCTAAGACGCACGAAATGACTGAAAAAACTGGATATGTAATACAAAAGTATGATTTTGTTCGAACAAAAACAGGCTTTGATTATATTTTGCATTGAGTGAAACTAATTCACATTTAATAGTCTGTTATAAAAGCCATAGCTATAAAATCTAGTTCAGTTTGTACAGAAATAGTTGGCAACGTGTCGGCGAGTATTCAGTCACGCTTGGGTTAATGTGGCAAGCTCTGACGTGGCCTGGTCCAAATCACATCAAACGCTCGAAATATGCTTCGATCTCTCGCCACTTGACCGAACGATGTGTAGTGCGGCCCTTGTTATCCGTCATACTTGTGATAGTTGAATGGGCATTGTAAATAAGCGATGGTTGTACTTAAAAAGAAATATTACTTCAGAAAATTGTTTTGGTAGAACTGAGATTTGTATTAGACGGATCTTCGAAACATCGTCAATACTTATAGTAAGTGCTTTGTAAGTAACATTTGCTTACAGACTTACATTTCCTAAAATGTTCTGCAGTCGTGACGCCCGGCTTTGGAATATCACTACCCCATCTCTTCCCATGGGTGTCGTAAAAGGCGACTAATGGGATAACGAAACCGCTACCTCAACCCCTGAAGGACTACACCACCTCTGAAAGAGTGAGCCAACCCGCTTGGCTAGCATGGTGTGGTAAGGCCATACATCTATCGTGCACAAGACAATATGAGGAGACCCATGTCCAGCAATTAACGATAAAGGGGCTAGTTACGGTTAGAGATGGATGTATTATAAAATTAACTGCGACGGTTAAATTCATGCATGCATAAAAAGTAAGTAGAAAGAATTAAACGTTATTGATTTTTTTTCAAACAACGAAAATAATAGCAAGTCATTATATTGTTCAGAGTGAATCGATTCACTAAACCGAACGTCATTCACGCGAATCCTCTGCATTAATCTCCGCGGTTTTAACGCAATCCGCTGGGAATACGCGGTTGGCTTCGGCTACCAAATTGATGTTGATCAAAGTTTTTACTTACAGAATTATCATAAAACTCTTATCTACATCTGTCTCTTGCTCTTCAGTTGTCATTTTATGTCTGAAGATCTTGATTACTGTGTCTATTCAGTATTGAACGTCTCTGCTCGATTTTATCCGGCATTTTTGTTACGACGGCGTTTCAGCTACTTTTCGTAGTCGGTTTATCAAGAGATCAACAGACAACCACTGCCCATTTTCGACTCGAAATTGCCACCATAAAAATTAATATTAATCCTAATTGCACGCCGTATAACAGGTTTGTGTATTAAAACGTCGTTTCTGGAGAGTTTAGCATACCTCCGTCTTAAGACCCGAGGGGCCTGTTTGAGATTAGCCATAACATTAATATGTATGACTGTATAAAGGGGATGTCGAGTGTGGCTGGCTCAGGAGGATCGGAACACTGTGTTTGTGGCACTTAAAAAGTCATAAATTAACGGTGGTCGGCTGCAGGCGGGCGAGGTGGGCAGCTTCTACGTGAATAATAGCCTCAAAGTAATCCGTACGACGCCATCAACGCGTTTCTTGAACATTTTCCCTTATTTATGAATTTTAAACATAATTTTACGAGCATTTAATTTTTCATTTATTACCTTACATTTAGCGTCAGATTACTCTAGAGTTGTATTGAAAGTTTTTGTTATTCATAAACCCTCAGGAGAAACACAAATACTGTCTGGTTAAGGAGGTATATTGACATAACATTATTGAAAACGGCTCTTATTAATGAGCATTAACGGCATTATAAGTGAACGTACTTGTGTTACCATATTTGTATTTGGCAAATACGGTATCAATGCTCGTGGATGACAACACTCAACACGCTAAAGGGAATTTAGGTGAATAAGCCACCTACTTATTGTATAATATGTACATATGTATGTATGTGCTTCCACATTATTGTCTATGCTTACTGAAATCTAACAGCTATTTAATTTAACTCAATACAAGTGCAAATGGGTAAGCACTTATATCCATATAAGTATATGAATGGGTACATAGATGCCGGGATCGTTTTGATGTAAGGTCGGGTTGTTTCAGCTTTTGACCAAATTGCCACGGTACTACGTGTTGGAGGCACTTAAAGGGCCATAAATTAGTGGTAGCTGCCCACAAATGGCGAGGTGGGTGGTTTGCCACGTGAATAATGGCCTCCGGGAGACTCACCAAAGCCCGAAATGTTAAAAATTTGCAATACGCGAATTGTTGCTCCCAAATAAATTGCGCGAAAATTTTGCGAAATTTAACACTTTTATTCAACATCGGCGAGGCATTTATAATCATTGACAGGACTTAATTTGTTTTCAATGAAATAAGTTTTGGGACGGATTGATGTTAAATTAAAATTTATATTTTATTATTGACCTTAAAATTGTTTGTTTCAGGTAAATTGAAGAATTTACAATAACTGCGTTATTTGGTTCGTATTAGATTAATTTAATGAATGTTACCACACCACTGAACTCTATGTCTCTCCACTGCTGGCTTATCTCCAAAGGTTCACAATTACATAATCTTCTGGTCTTCTCATCTAGCCACTAGCACTAAACTGTTTAATTCAAGCGTTCCCCTGGCTAGAGGTCACACTGTTCACCGTTCCTCGTTAATTCTAAATTTTACATAACTATCACCGCTTGTTATCTATTTGGTATTTGTTTATTTTGTAATTAATTTTCTGTTCTTTATATAGATACGTATTTTCTCTAAAGATAAAACGATCTCAGAGTTTGATGACGAGCTTAGTATTAAACTGTCAACATTCTTTGTATACAATTCTCTCTGACAATTTATTTACTCATTTTCGACCAGTACATTCTACTGATACTACGATGCTCTGTTACAAGCATTTATTAAGGATTTTATAATTAATAATAGCTTCATATTTCACAAGACAATAATCGTTTATTACTTTGTCGTATTCCTAGAATTCGTCGTATTTAATTGTCCTTCTTGCAAAATTTTAATTAAGTATTTTCTCTTTATACAGAGATTTCCTTTAAAAGAAAGAACGAACTGAATTGGAGGACAGGCTTACTGTGAAACTGACAACATTTGTTGTATACAATCCCCTGCAACAGTTGCTAAATAAAAGTGACATTGATGAAGATCGAAGTCGAGTTCAGTGTTACAATAGAAACAAAAAACGAATGCGGTGCACGTCCATTTTCCGTATTAAAATACACTGCATTTTCGCCCTAGGCATTTTATTCGTACTAGCATGACTGGCTGACATGACTCCCATGACACAGAATATTCTGGTTTGAGTGAATAAATTTTATATTTTTGTTATATTACACTGCTATACTGTATTTTTAGGACGTACAGATGGGACGTATTTTAGCTATGGCAGCTAAGTTCACGCTTATGTTGTTCTTATATGTAAGTATATATCTATTTTATTCCATAATAAAGTCTTAACACATCAATACTTTTGATTTTTTATATAGAACGTAAGGAAACCAATTTGAAATTCACGCACTTAATTGTCAAGGGCAGAATGACGTCAATTATAAGAATGTTTATGGTTCTAAGTCTAATTCCGGACTATAATATAAACAAAACAAAGGCCGGGAGCGAATTATGGATAACGCATGCGATAAGTACTCGTACATATTTGGGTCAGACGTGGGTCATGTCTGGTCACGAGGGTCGCTCCTGATAACCTCCCACGCGTTACGACGTCACACCAAGTCATGACGACGTAGATACAGATGGCACATGGTTGATAAACGCAGATAAACATTTCTTAGTAAAATTGACTGAAAATTGAATGGTCCGCTAATACGCTTTTTAGTTCTCAATTAATTTACACCATTAAATAACTATAATCTTAAAAATCTAATAAAGTAATCTAAAAAGTCAATCTAGCAAAGAATCAACAGGATTCATTCACGATATAAGATTAGTATTTATTAATTTTCCGTACCTACTCATGTGGCACAAAGCTATTCTCCTATGAACCCAAGGCGCATTAGAGCATTTTCTGTTCTTCTAATCATCAATTTTGCATTGCTTAACGTTCTTTTAGTCATCAAAATTTAGATGTGGGAAGTGATTGACAAAGTTAGCTTATTTCGTAGCAATATACCTTTGTATTACAAGGGACATAAGACGAGGCATTACCATATATATCTAATGAATTAATGGGATTGAGAAGTACTTTTAAACAACTATTTTAGTGATAATAATGAAGGGATTCGAGGAATTAATAGTTTATGCGCACAAAGTCTGTTTGATAGATGTTGAACCCTGTCCAACGCAATTACACAACTCCTTATGTTTGGTCTATCGCTCAAGAATTTAATATTAAACGTGACGTCGGGGTCGGGAACCTTTTGTGAACTGCTTGATTAGTTTCCTCGTCAAATTAGAGACGGTATCTAAAGTGACGCGTGTGGCTACCGCTCGCTGAAACACGGAAATCTCATTTAGTTATCACAATAATTAGGTGTCTGAACTTTTAGCAGAAGTACTAGTAGTACCTACCCTTTGAAACAAACATTTTAGGGACAGAGAATGTTTATATTTTTCTTCGATATCAGCATAACGTTTCATTGTAGGGCATAGGCTTTCCTTGGTAAATCATTAAGGAGTTTCGGGCTATAATCCACTACACTGGCCTTGTGCGAATTGGTGCATGCGGGTTTACTCATGATCTTATTATGTCATTAAATTATCACTCACCTAGTGATAATTTAAAAATCTTAACTTAAGAAACCCCTGTAAGAGCCGAGGATTCGAATTCACAACCTCTTAAATGAGAGTTTAGACTAGGCATCGCTCTGTTTGTACCTACTTTCGTGTAAATTGAGATAATAACATTGTCTCTGTATATTTAACTTTTTACAAAAACAAAGGGCACATCTTTCTTTGAATTATTTTTTTTTTATAGAGAAGTGAGCGGGCGAGCAAGCTGTCCCACCTGACGGTAAGTGTTACCGCCGCCCATGGACACCTGCAACACCGACGGGCATGCGGGTGCGCCGCCGACCTTGCAAAATAATAGTTATAATTCCTTATAACAATTATGGCACATCATAACAAAGACACTGTCACTAATTGTATGTTTGTTGGTATGGTGGGATTGGGACGACATCCATACATTTTCCCATCATCTTTTATTTTATCGAAAAATCAAACGTGAAGGAAGAATTTCGCACGAGGAGTTACGAGAAGGCATTAATTTTCCACTAAGGTGCGGAGTGGTACTATGTCTAAACACTGTCGACGCGAACTATCCCAGTATAGAATTTATCTTGGAGAAGTCGAAGCATTGCACACTTGACTTTCTATTTCCGCTAGATTGCATCCGCTATCCTGAGGGATCTTTAACTCGATAAATGAGGAAACTTACTTCCTGGCCGCTTTGTCTGGGCTAACTGGGACGTCACTTGATTGAGATGAAAGTTATTTTCAAGTCGAAAGTTATTACGGTATATATACTTACGAGTGCTCTACTGTTATTTATCACATTATAACTTCGCCATATCACACTATGCTGTAAGATTTGCCGGGAGTTTGCCGAGACATGTTGTGATGGCTTTCATGCCATCATTCGCGAAAGAATAGCTTCTCTGATGGGTGCACGCCAGCTCCATTACCGTCATGAAAGCCATTGTTTCCAAGGTGGAGTCTCCCCCTGCAGAACATAATCTTCTGCGAGGACTTCACTCGCATGTGCAAATGGGTGCATGATATGGACTCGGTTCTCAACTCACTGAAGACAAAACTCATCCATTGACACTCAAGCCACGACCAAAGTAACAAAACTATGAAAATAATTGAACACTGGCGCGATTTCCTTCACAACAAAATGCATCACACATATCTAGTAGGTACTGATTGTAGACAACCGATTTCAATGGAGTGTGCATATTGAGATGACTTGTGACAAATTGAGGACGATTCTGAGAAAATTCAGTATTATTAAAAATAAACTCGCAGCAGTTCTCCTTGCCGCCGCTATAATATAATACAGCATTACAAGTTAAGGCCGTACGTTTAAGATCAATATATTATAATATATTAGATAAAATATACAAACTACAAGTCCGTATCCTAAAAACTAAAATACATCACAAAATTAAAAATGAAATCAGCGACAATCAAATTGATATTTTCAAATATTGCAAAATGAAAAACCCTTTAACGAGAAAATAAAATTACTACTTCTGACTGAGCAATGTCACCGAAAAGTTCCTAGAGTCAATAACTTCTACGGTAGACGTACATACTATAAAAATCCCTACAATGTGGTACAAGGTCCCCCCCCCCGCCCCGGACGTTATAAAAACGTAAAACAAAACCTAAAATGTTAATTCTTTAAAAAAAAAAAATTAAAAAAATGCGTAATATAGTATTAACTATTATTATTATTTTTACAATTTACAATTTTACAAATAATTGTTTTTATTATTTATTTTTTATGTTCTACAGTTAAGTCACTAATTAGTGACACCAATCAAAATTCCAACAATCCAACTAATATGTAGCAGACTGTACCTAAATCTTCCTAGGGAATGCGTTTGTTTAAATTGAACCGCGAAAAAGGTACCGGTACGTACGTACATGTAAGAAAGCTGGAGTACCGAAATTAAGAATACGTATTGTGATATAAATGATTTTGAATACCCTCTTGAATTAATTATCTGTATATTTAGTTGTTTGCGAATATGCAGTGCCAAGACAAACCTCTGGTTTATATGGCACGAAGCAATATTAATTATGTATCATTATTTTATGTATGTGTATAAAAAAATTTAAAAAAATGGAACCCCACTGGATTGGGCGCGCAACGTGCGCTAGGTATCTATAATCTGAACATTTTCTTTTCCTTTTGCTAAGATAGTTTGTATGTTTTATTGTACTAACATTTAATGAATCTCTTGTATGTGAAAAATAAAATTAGTATTATTATAAATATATGCTTATAGTGTTAGTATAGTATAATGTTGTATAAGGATTATAACATTAAAGTGTTTAAGAAGGCTTCGGGGCCTCTACAATTATTTTTGGATTATTTAGGTAAGATTGAGAGGCCGAGCCCCGATCGGAGTATCTGTTTAAATATGTTTAATATTTTTACCACTTGCCCTGTGTTGAAGGAAAATATCGTGAGAAAACCGCATATCCGAAATTTAAAAAATCTGCAGCATATGTATACTTATAGATATGTTAAGATGTCGATTTAAGAATGCGTCGATTAATCGTTTTTGATAATTTGTTATTCGATGTAGTATTGACTTTCGATATGTCGTATGCAATCCTGTGTATCCATTAATCCGCGCTGGATCCTTGTGGTAGATTACAACCCCCCTGAATGGATTATGACACCTGTATCCTGTAGTACGACGTCATAGGCTGATGTCATTAACTATTTAACCATTTAGGCATAACTAGCTAATTTCCTACTTATAGTTTCTGTTACTTATTTTAGTTTAGACATGAATTGAGTATTATTTTGATCCTGTATGGTATCCAGATAACCAAAAACACTGTTAATATTGAAATATATTTAAATCAAAATATATATGATGATATAAGTCCTAGTAAATAAACATTATTTTGTATATCAAAAGAACTTAAATATTAAATTGCAAAAACGCCCACACGTGGTCGAAACATCAACCATATATATTTGAGTTCAAAGGAAAATATAGCAATCTGGCTCCTGGTGCAATATTGCAGAAATTTCGGATTCTTGTTTCATGCGATGAAGGTGTATACACTTTGTTTTTATTATACCAATAGATATGATATTATCTTTATTAGAAATGCAATACGCATACCAATTTAAACTACGTCACTGTTATTTCCTTCGAATTGCAAATGCAGTTCAGCTAACTTAAATGCAGCTCACGAATCAGCTCGTGATGTCAGTACTCAGTATATGTAATTTCAACTATAGCAGACACCTCATTATTTCATCAAGGAAACGGAAAGAAAAGGTTTCTTCGCAAGTAATATTATGCTAAGGAGGTTGAACTGCGTTATAATGTACAAAGTTGCATTAGAGTTGAAAACTCGGAGAGAATCAAAGTTTCTGTGAATAAATTGTGAATTTCGAAATAGAGCGGAACCAGAAGCAACACTATGAAGGCACCTGCGCCCGAGATCCGCGAATTTAGATTAGTGCATGACGAGTTCGCGAAGAGTTCGCCGAGTGGCGTTCTTCTCACAAAGTTTTCTCTGGCGGAAATCGTATAAATGTTTAATGAAAGCCAGACGTCTCTAATGAGATTACAGCTCCCGTGAAATTGGATTCGCCTGGGACTTCTTTAATTTTCAGTCAACGCGAAAATTAGGTGGATCCGAGCGTGACACCCTCTTCATGGTTCAATGATTCCTATTCACTTAAGTACTTGAGCGTATACAGGTACATACAGTTGAGTATACGTATGAGTTTTTTTAAGATTTTGGAGCAAGAAACATGTTTTTTATCGAACAAGTGGCAGACAAATCGGCTGCCCCATATCACAACCCAGTAAGTATTTTTAGCAAATTTTACAGGAGAGCGTACAACTTTCAAACTTCAAAACAGCCAAGTTAAAATAAAAAAAATCGTTACTACACAATACAAGACGATAGATCATGCATTATTATAGTTATGTGATATATACATGTTTTAGAGATTTTATAGTGATTTATGAGCATCACGTGATGCACTTATTCAATTTCGATGTATTTATATCCATAAATATGGAAGATTTTAATATGTCTTTAATAATTTCGAGGCCAGTTTTGTAAATTAAATTTTGTCAAGTTTTAAAAAATGTGTCTTGATAGGTTTGATATGAGGCAGCCGAGATGCTCGGATCAGTTTTAAAAGGTAATCTGACGCCCCTTTAACCAATTGCACCATTTTTGTCCAAAGTTTCGTTTTCACTAGGCGACAAACTTAATCGCGAACAATATTTATTTGATTCAGTGGTACGACTTAAGACTAATTTTATCCACACAATATCCAGATCTGGATGTTAGCAGTAAAACTAGTTGTAAATGGAAATGAAATCAATACAAAAAGTGAACCGGTGGAAGCGTACGGTTAGAACAGATGTTAGTAACAAAATAATGAACCAATTACTTTGTCATAAATCGTCGTTACAGCGAGCTACTGTTGCGATGGCAGATCATAGATATCCAGTCGTACTAGATGTTGCAACTGTTCTATCTATGAGTGTAATTAACTCAGACTAAGTATTATTTGTTCATAGAAAATTGGAAACATTAGAAAATTGAAAACGCATATCGCAAACACATATGTTTCACTTTTCACATATAATTTATAGATGGACGTAGAAGTCGACTTCCATATCGGTCCAATCAGTCAGAAGTCCCGGCACACGTCATGAATTTCACAGTAGGCAGGTTGTGCAATATTCACCCTCGTCGTATAAGAGTAAGTGAATGTATGCGTATTCATATAGCCTCGGAACGGTTTCATTGAAGTATAGACGTATCTTCATACTAAAGATTCGTTTTATTGCAACTTTTCCATATGATTTTAATAACTTATCTAGAATATAAAATGTCAGGAAATATTTACTTTAGCTACTTTAGAGCGATGAAAGTACATGTCGTGATAGTAAATTTTGTTTATAGTTTTAATGGCCTTCTTTATTGAAATATAAAGATATGACAAATGATACAAAGACAAATGATAAATGATACAAAGAAAAGAAAATTCTTAAATCTAAACACTAATCTAAACTTATTTGTAAAATAACTTAAAACTAACTTATAAATATTAAAAATGATTATTATACAAGTGATTATTATACGAAATGCACAAAATATAGGATTATATATTGAGTATGTTGTACAATATATAACAGATGACGAACACAAAGTTCCAGAGCCACGGAGTACTACAATTTCCGAGCTTCTTAAAATATAATTCAAACATCCATTCATAATCAAAGATGTCAATCTTAGCGCGGTTGTCAGCACCTTTTCAGTGCAAATTGAAAGTGCTACGCCTAGCTACGAGCCACAGAATAGTTGAAATAAGATTTGTGACGTTATTATACACGTGCAAACATTCATCACTAAAATTATTGCATAAACGTCGTAAAGGAATAAAAGCTAACAGGTTAGCTAACAGTTACAAAATATGAACATTGATTTACGAATGAAAACGTCGCGCGGTTTTTGTGCAGCAAATTGAAAGGTAAGCCGCGGAGTGCGTTTCATAGCGCTCCCAAATTGCAATGGACTACAGAACATTTTAATTGCAACATAAATAATCGCATGTATACGTAAATACATATATTAAAAATTAATATAATATTAACAATGTTAAAAAATAAACTATGAGTTTATCATAAGAATTGTCATGTGGTGTCGGCCGGCATTAGAATATCACCAACCCTTCTTTTCCCATGGGTGTCGTAAAAGGCGACTAAAGGATAACCAAACGGCTTCCACAACCCAACCCGCTTCGCCAACCTGTTTGGTCTACGTAGGTAGCATCTTAAGGCCATTCGCCCATGATGCACAAGACAATATGCACAACGAAGCCCATGTCGATCAGTGGTTATGGTTAGAAGTTGCTTAGACGAATTTACTTGCAAATGGAATCAAGAAATCGTATAATAAAATGCCTCCTCGTACAGTTCAATAAGTCTTCGTAGATGAAGACGTCAATCTTAGGCTTAGCAGAAATTGGCGCGGTCGCAGCGATCGAACGTTCGAATGCCACAAATTGAGAGGAGAGGAGCTCAGTGCAAATTGAAAGCGCTTCCAAATTGCAGCGGACCTTTGTGTTTGTTGGCACCAACAGGGCGACGGACGGGAATCAATCAGGCTAATGGGAGTTTGTCCGAATCTGCTTGGATTGGTCGCGGTGTACTGCACCCGGCCACTGACTTTTCAATTGCTGCCGGACGGAAACCTTTTGTTGGAAATGTTGAACAGATTGAACAGCTTTTACGGATCGGCCTACATCTTTTTTGATTATTTTTTTTTAAGAAAACTACATACCTACCTTATGAATATTTACAGTGACGGGGTATATTGTTTCATTTCATCTAGAAATATTTGAGAAAAGAAACATCAAGTTAAACGATACTTATATAATAGGTATTGTTTGAAATTCCCTAGCTTTTGAAGTAAACGAAATCCTCTATGACAGGAGCTGGTACATACTTCAATAAGTAAGACAAAAATTGTAAGTGTAATTTCTGTGTACGCCAAGAATGAGTTGATTGATAACTGTAGATATATAAACTATGAATTAAATAAGAACTCCACATATTGTATCACCTTGGTAGTACAATAAAAAATAAATCTTTCAAAACTCGATAGCTACAGAGAAATTAATTTCAGCATTAATGTGTTATTTTGAAATATTTAAACTTTTAAACTGTGTGTCCTTGAAAAACAGTTGATTTTAACTTATTCCCGCCATTCACGGACTTTTCTAGTAGGGATACTTATCACAATTAAAAAACATACATAAATCTTCTTACTACTTGCAAAACGGCAATGTCAATAGCATTTTTTTTAATTACCATAGACACATCGATTTGTAACAGAGGATGTTATTCGATTAGAATATTAAAATATTGGTTAAATTTATTTTCCATTGATATCAATACAAAACATTTGATCGATCGATATCAGCCTATAACAACATTCCACTGAAAACTTTATAATCACGTTTCGGTCCATAATCCACCATGCGGGCCCATTATACTCGTAGATTGGAGGATATTATACATATTTGTTTGTGAATTTTGGGCACGTAGGTTTTCTGATGATTTCCCTCACCGCTGAGCTAATATTAATTGAAAAAAAAAAACGTATTTACGTATAAGTTCAATGGTGCGGATCGGGGTTCGAACTTATGAGCTAGTGAATATGAGTCCAAAGTATTTAGATACCTTTAGGCTATCACTGCTTATATAAATAAATGGCACCTATATTTTATTTATACCTTAAAAGTGCCGATAGAATGAGTCGTAAGAATATTTTAGTTCCAATCATTTCAATATTCAAATGAGGATATCTCCTAGACATCGTTGCTATTATATGCCGGTTGCAATATCTGTAGAATTGGGTTTCTGTAAATATTTACTATCGAGATAAGTTTGGATACTGCTGAGATAAACCTCTCCTTATATTCGGTACATTTTTTATCTATTTTTTTGACTTCAGTTGCTTTATCCATCCGATATGTTTACAAAATATTTTAGCAGCTTTTTTTATATAAAGAAAGCGGCAGACGAGCATACAGTCCTGATGGTAAGTGGATAGTGTCGCCCATGGATATCCGCGATACATGCCAACATTACTGGACTAATGACTGGGAATGACAAACGTTAGCACGCCCCCGGCTGCGCGGCCTATATTTGGAGCTATAGGAATGGATTTGGAGGAGGGTTTGGGGACATGGGAAGGGATAGGATAGTAAGCGATGGGGTTGGGCTCGGTACATATCTCACTCACGAACGAAACGTACGTACTTTGGGGAAATAGGATAAATTGGGAAATGTAGTACATTTCAAGGTAGTCTTCTTTGAGAGATGAGTAACGTAGCTAGTCCAGTGGCTGTGGGATTGCAGTGCACTCTCCCCCAAAATTAATCACAATATTTTTGCAACTACCATTAAATCACAATTTTCGTACATATTCATGCTAGACAATGTTGCGTCCGTTCCAAGCTCATTACAACGGCTACTGCAGCTTAGTGGGTTAATCTCGATTGTTATTCATGTACGTCCATGTAAGCCCATAACGTGACCTACACAAAGCATTTACAGATTGCGAGCGAGGCTGCGGTCCACCGCAACGGGGCACAAAGCTTTAGCCCGCTTTGGCCAATGTCTGTGCCCGCCAGGCCCAACAATTAGCGTAATAGACGTTTGACCGACCACCACCCGTCCATCTCAACCCTCGCCACTGTTAATCATTCTAACCAATATGCTTTCGTCCTGATTTCGTACTGCACTTAATTGAGACTTCCCTTTCTAATCCAACTGCACGTTGTAGCTAAAATGAGTACAGTTAGTATTTGTGTACAGCAGACCACAGTATGTAGTAATGAAATTTGTTAATGCGAGTAAGGAAGGGATTATAGCGCAGTCGCGCAAAGGACAAAAAAGCAATTACGGTATTAATTGTTCAATTTTCGTTTATTAGTAAGAAAGCAGTTCTTGGAAGCCGGCGTTTCTTATTAATTGCTATTCTGTCTTGTAGTTCAAAATCCTGCCTCAGGACAGAACCCTTTTTCAGGATTAGGTACTGACTTATTTTAGTTATCTGGCATTCAAACACCAGTGTATGTTCAAACCCCTGTAGTACATTATCCTATTGTGATTACTGTTGATTACAAACTGCTTACCACAGATTAAATAATTCTTATGAGATAAATGCTCATATATTAATGACTGCTTACGATCTGCTTTGACTTATTTTAATTTAGAGCGATGTGAAATGACATTGTACGAAAATTGCAGCATATGCCACATTCTGTAAATGTTCGCAATAAAGATAATGAGTTCCAGTAAGACAGCATCCGTCTGGACTTCGGACAGGGACGAAGTGGGTTCCGGCATACGAATGAATCAGAGGAAGGGGGAACGGTTGGGGACACTACTTTGTCACATAAACGTTGCCACACGAAATGGAGGCGCCGGAAACATTCCACTGAGATGTGGATTTTAAATTTCCGAACGTTGTTTCCTTCCCTAAGAATGCTATTCAGTAAACATGAAAGTCAACATGGTTTTTGGAACCAGAAAGATTTACTACATTCCTGTGACCATTAATAAGTGTATCTCATTGAAATGTGTTTGTTAGTATTATACCTACTACATATACATTTAATTATTTGCAACAGCAAGGTTACGGAAACCTTAATGCCCGAGCTTCTCGCACATTGATTCTGTCTCCTTATCTATATAAATAAAAAATCTCCATTCTGTTTTCTGCGAGCAGACATTCATTTTCTCGATACGGAGGTGTCGCGATCCAAAAATAATTTTATACTGCGAACCCGTAGGCTGTGGAACGAACTGCCTCAAGAGGGTCCATTAAGCTGCGATATGGGGTTCTTCAAGAAGGCTGTGAATAGCATTTTGCAAGGTCGGCGGCGCACCCGCATGCCCCCTGGTGTTGCAGGTGACCATGGGCAGCAGTAACACTTATCATCACGTAGCACCGCTCGTCCGCCTACTTCTATATATATTATATAAAAAAAGGCAGCTCACCTGATGGGAAATGATTACCGTTTTCCATGGACATCTGGAATATCAGAGGGAAACGGGAGCGCTGCTGGCTTTGTAGAATTATGTTAATCACTCTCTTGAAGAACACCATATCGTACTTTAATTAAAAAGTATTGGATGATAGTTTATCCACAACCTCTGGGTACGCGGTAAGAATTTTTCTGGTAACGGCACTGTACATTGTTTACCTATCTAAAAAAATAGAGATGAATTGTACTTGGTGATGAGTGATGTGATAGTATAAAGGCGGGGTTGGCATCGAGCTGAACAGCTTTTCAAATGATTTGCCGCCATATAGGCAGTAACACATCGGTTAATCGATAATTGTTGGTAGTCTTTTGAAAATCCTCCTTGAATATATTATAAAAACTAAACTTTTTAAACGACATTTCAAAGCGCTTGGTGGACAGTACTGGCGACCCTATGGCTGGCCATTACCTCGCACACCGAATTAGCATCACAATCCAGCGAGGTAATGCCGCCAGTATGTTGGGCTGGGCACCTTTATACAGGGACCAAATTTATACAACATGCTCAATATATGGGTATATATTGAGCAGCATATATTAAATTAATAATGGACTCAACTTTTTATTTTAATTATTATATTTAAGTTAATCTATAATACTCTATTTTTTAATTAGTTAATTTTTATTAGATTTAGTTATTTACAATAGGAATACATACCTACTTGAATAATAAATTCTAGTTTCTATGGCCCGCTACATTATAACTGAATTTATTTAACATCTATTTATTTAATCTAAACTAGAGCTTTCTTGTTAACCTAAAAGTTTTTAAAAATCGGAAGTGCCAGAAGTAAAGTTACAAGATTTACTCCAAATTAAGAATTGGGGCAAAAAGCATGCTTGTAACATAAATTGTTTTTCATGTAAACTTGCCACAATTAACTGTATTATATATAATTATTAGGTATACTTAATCTATTTATACTTAATAGTATTTTATATCATTATATAGAAATTTATGTCCAGTTTGGTACTAGACTCCGTCTTTAAGTCGCGTGTTGGACTCACCCTTGTAAGGGTCGTTTAAAATTCCGTGATAGCGCTAATTAGGTGTGAAGTGTTGTACTAATTCCTCGTGTACACGAACAAAGGCGTGTTTACACTGTTATTAAATGTGCCCTGCTGGAGTGCACCTGCTTTGTTTGCAGCCCCAAACTGTAATTTATTCCAGCACACAACACAAGGCGTTTAATAAATTAATTTTAATAAATTTTCATTATGTTTAAGAGGTAAGGTACTCACTCGTCTTTGAGTTAAGGCTTAGAAAAATGGAGAATATTTTTTCATTGAATTACTAGTACCTAACTGATACAGTTGCTTGTTTATACCGTCATGCAATTTTGCGGAAACTCAAAACAGTTTTTAAAAATTTTCTTAATTTATTACTACCTATCACGTTCCGCCTTCGCTCCTCTAAAAATCTAAATTTAATTTACAACTGGTTGTAAAGCAAAATACATAACAGGAATCGTATGTGAGAGACGCTCTGTCCGGTAGAAGTTTATAATCAATTCAATCCAATCGTGGCGTGTGCGAGCACGTTGTTTGAAAACCAGAAAAGTTTGCCGGCAATTTTTCCCTTCGTACTTACATATTCCGGCATTTTCTATTATAAAAACAAGGGGACGTAAATTGGCAAGTTTGGAACAATTTTGTTAGACTATACCATCAGCTCCTCTCTTCGTTGTTGGATTACAACATAGTCGAGTGCACAGATATGGATTGGCCTCTTTCAAACGCTCTTTTCTGATTTCGCTCTTATGATCTCACGGCTACCGGCGACTTTGAGTGTCATAATTTGAAGTTCCGTCCATAATTAACTTTATGTCATTCCTTCTCAGTCTCTCAATAATTACGTCTGAAAATCTTCTCGTAAATTTATTGTTTCATGTTTTAATCTAAGTAGAGTTATTATAGTGCTGTATGGATATTATTATTCAAATTTATGCTAAAGGAGACGTCATTACATCTACATATCCTCATGTTTATCTATATCTACATATCGTATAAAAGTTCATTCTTAGTTGCCAAATGTTCATTATCGATGTGGTAGTTAGTGTGTACAGAACTTTTAATTAACATTCACACATTTTTTCCCAAGGACAAGCCACGTTCCGCCCGCACATTTTTGTCATCCGACGGCCTTAGAACAAAAGAGTCGGGACAATGTAGCCACCCCTTAGTTTCACAGTACATCATCAGATTCGAAGTTTGTTTAGAGAAGAGTCTCGGAAAAAATTAACCACTTTGATAAAGGGGCGATGATTAATGGACGGAGTGTTTTGAAAATGACCTTGTCGTTTCATTGATACCGCCAACAAGGGGCTCTTTGGTAAAACAGTTTCCCGCGGTGTTGTTATAGCAGTATTGTTTAATAAATTAACCCAATCAGGGGATTTGCATTATCAACCCTGTGCAACCGCAACTCAATCATCTAATGAATGGTTAATGTGCGGCCATAAATCTGATTAGTCTATACTGCAATAATGGCGTTAACATAAGTTTGTTTTAGTAAAGTTAGCAAAATAGTCACTTAAGGTGACACCACACACGTATAAATCTGAGGAAACCAATCTACAAAAAGGAACTAACTGACTTGCGGATAAAAGATCGTTGGCAATATTTTGGGCGCACAATCCGTAGATTCGTTTCTAAGACTTATCGTTACGATTTACAGCCACCTCCGAAACTCTGGCTGTAACAACATTTAGTACATTTAACTATCTCTTGGCACGCAAATAACGAACTACTCGCCCCGTAAATAACTGTAGCTTATAAAGCGCGCTTGTTAAGTTTAAGCGGGAACACGGAGGCATTGCACGCTGAAAGGAATGGATCCTGCGCGCCGTTCACGTGGTCCCGGCCAATTTATTTGCGGTTAAGTGCGCACAATAAATTTCTCAAATGGCCCGTGCTTACACCGACGAATGCTGTCTGCTATTTATTTCCTAAGTCCGAGGTTTATCGTCCAACCTGCGGACGTATTGTAGACAATGGTGCTCAGATTTGTCACGTAATGTCGCGATAAAAACCACGCATTACGCGCATCATTTGTCGCCCCAATACCTTTTTATGGCCTCCTCTTTATATATTTGAATGCGAAAGTGGAATGAAGCTCGTAAATAAACGAGGAAAACACCATGTTTTCTTAACCCAAATTCTTAATTGGTAGAAAATTGTATTATGTTCAATAATAAATTTTAATTGTGTTGATGTCGGCCCGCGTGATGTTGATGTGATAAACAATGAGTAAAGGGCCACGTAGCTATAAACAGCGAACATAAACAGGGAGTGTGCGGAACAATGAGACTCGTTAGTGGGTATTGAATTTTTCTTGAAACAAAGCGGATGGACCAATCAAGTAGCAGCTTCGCAAACACCGCGCTCGCGTACGCGGCTACAGTTTTCTGTTCTACAAGATTTCGATTCGATTCAAACAAAACACAATTAAAAAACTTTCTGGACTTCGGCGAAAGCATTGTAATCGAGATTAATCCCCGACCGAATCAATTATGATGGTTTTAATTGTTGTAATTAAGAAGGAAGTTATTAGCCTCGTGTTACAATATTGTCTGCACAAAACGATCCCTCTCCAAAATAAAATTTTATGTAAAACAATTAAAAATTAATGATAAAAATGACAGGTAATATTAAGATCAGTAGAAGCCATTTTTGCAATAAAACACAAATGCAATGTTCGCAAGTCGCAACTACTGCCTCTTGGCGCCTTGGCGCTGAGCGTGTTAAAGTGATTTTCAATTTAGGGTAAAATATGTAGACGAAGTGTTTTTAATTGTAAAAATTAAAAAAAAAACTGTAATGACTAAGAGCGAAATTATATAAATTGATGCTGGCTGTAGAAATTTGATAACAATCGTCCTTTAGAAACTACTCATTTCGTAATCTAAGTATAAGATAAGGGGGCAGTTAGGCAGGTACCAGCCCACCAAGCGGCGAGTGACTTACCGTCTGCTATGCCACTCTCAGCCTACAGAGTACGTAGCTCTAGGTATGTCTTAACACAATTGCAGACCATATTCTTCGCATTTGTGATTTTGACTGGACACTGGTACGCCTTACTCTCACGTCAAAAAATATCGCAGGAAAGCAATTCAGTCCTGTTAACGAGGACAAGTGAGAAATAAAATATCTTTTTTTTATTGAAAGAAGGCGGCAGACGAACAGATATTCCACGTCTTAGGTGAGTGGATACTGTCGTCCATATACATCCGCGATACATGCCAACATCAGTCCAAAATGACAAACGTTGGCACGTCCCCGGATGCCCTGCTATATTTGGGAATTTAGGAATAAATTTGGAGAAAGGATTGGGATAAATGGGAAGGGATAGGGTAGAATGGGATGGGAATGTGCTCTGGTATATCTCACTCATTACACGTACGTACAGGGATTTATTTATGATACACGTAAATTTATGATTAAAGTGAGAAATGCAGTACGTTTTATATAACAAAAATAAATGTCGTCAATTTTTTTTAAAAAGCTTGTATTACAATCTTATGTGTAATTAATGTACATTACCAAAATAAAAAATAGTGTAGTTACAAAAACGTGGCAACGACTGGTATGTAACATATCTATGAACTTTCTTTTAATACCATACCATCAGCCTGTCTCTCCGCTGCTGGATATAGGCTTCTCCCGAAGATCGCCACCGCACATGATCTTGGGTAATTGAAGAGCATGGTTAATTTTGACTTCTATTACGAACATGACCTCGGTTTTTGTTTTTTTAACGGTTTAAATCTAGGTACACGAAAGTGCACTAGCCCAAGTTCACAAGCAATGCGGCCGGCGGCACATAATACGTAAATTACAGCATATACTAGCATAGTAGTAGAATAGTGTCCAGGAACTGTGTAAATATTGAACAACCTACTACTAAAATATGATCAATGACCGTTCATTACTTTAATATCTTCTCTATTTTGCGCCTGCCTACTTGCAATTCTAATTTTTTTTTGATTTGTAATTACTGGCGCTGACCACAGTTCTAACAACTGTATTATTATCTCATTTCCATTTTCTGTTTTTATTAATTACCTACAAAGGTAAACAATGACGTATTTTTATTTTATTTTTTCTTACTTGTTCAATCAATCGACACAGATTCACAGCAAGTGCTAGTATAATAACAAGAATATTATTTATAGTCTTATAAAACTATGTTAGTGCTATAAACTAAAAGTTGTTAACCTATAAAAACTAAAAAGTGACATAACCACTTCAGCTCGGATGTTAATCAAATAGTTATTTTACTTAAACAACATTCGGACGAAATGCTCAATAATAATAGTCATATTCATCCGCTGTCATCCTCAAGATACTTTTGGAGCTGGCGCGCACTCTAAATTAAAGGACGCGGTTTTTTTTTTGCGCACGATAGCGTGAAAACAACCTGTGCGCTCCTGTGCAAATATGCTGCAGAAGCGAGTCAGCCCCATCAACACCCTGAACCCGTTGATGTACTGGACACGCAGCGCGTCGAGTGATCTGCGCATATAGCTGGTCAATAAGCCACCAGTATAGAAAGTCTGGCAGTAGGCCTTAACAATGTTCTGTGCTGCAACGGGCAAACCTGCGAGCCAACATGTTACATCTCTCCGCCAACGTCCTGCGTTCCCTATCAATGTCTAAATGTTCGTTAAGGTCGTCGGTTACATAACGCCCCAGGTATTTAAATCGATTTACCCTTTTTCAATTGGGTGCCGTTTAAAGTGATGGTAGGCACTGTGCTAGGGCAAGCATCACGGGCCTTAAATCTCATGTATTCTATCATATATACATTATATTTCAGACCATGGCTTTCAACACATGTTTCGCAAATTTTAAGCAGCTCTCTGAGAGCATCGACCTTTAAACTCGGCAACACCATGTTGTCAGCATAATTGATGTTGTTAACACAAAGATCATCAATAAAATAACCAACATGTTTGCCACTGAGTGCAACGATCAACTCCTTGACATATAAGTTGAAGAGCTTGGACGAGGTCAACCCCCCTTGTCTCACTGTACAACTCCAACCTGTATGTGTCAGAGAGCGTGCCAGGCCACCCAGTTAGTCTGTCTCGTGTACCAGTACTGAAATATGCGAAACAATTTAGCCGTTACATTACTTTCTTTCAACTTGCTCCAAAGGACATCATAGGACACCAAATCAAACGTCTTAGAGAGGTCTAGAAAACAGGCATAAACTGAAGTTTTCCCATCGGTATAGTACGGTGTGTTTTAGAGCAAGCAAGGTTTTATCAGTGGACAGACCTGGGCGAAAGCCAAATTGTGCGTCGTGCAAATGGAGGTATTCATCCAGGTCCTTCGCTATAATGGTTGCTAAGGAGATAGGTCGATAATTCCGTGTATCAGAAATATCTCCCGACTTATTTTGAATAATTGGTAACACGATAGTTTTAATCATATTGTCGCGTAAATAGGAGTGACCAAGGCACAGCAAATAAAACATAGACAGAATTCTTGATACATGCACTGCTGCTGGAGTCTTGCACTGCTGGCATCTTGGGTGCTCGATGCTCAGCTCGTCGTGACCCGGAGATCTGCCTCCATTAATTTTGCTAATAACATCAGCTAATGTTTTGCATAAAAACGAATCAACTCATTTTCCCGACAGGTCGACAAGTGTGCGTCGAACGCCTGCTTCGAACGTCCGAGTGGGGATTCCACCTTAAAAAGATTAAAAAACTTATTCACTATGTCTCCTGGTTCACTCGTGCCGCCAATGCTATCAAGCAGACCAGGCTCAATATTTAGCTTATTTGTTGACTTCCAAAAAACCCTAAACTTATCATTTGCACCATGGGAAGCCAAAATGTCCATCTTAATTTGTTCCTGGTGAATTTGGCACCTTCACTCTCTTAAAAATTTTACGACTCGTTCAGATGGCCATAATTATATTTCCAGGCTGTGGTTTGTTATATGGAAGCCAAATTTGAAACTAAATTTGAATTATATATATTTATTTATGTAATCTACAGCCTGTTATCTAATTTATCTAACAAATATGTTGCTAGTGTCCAAATACCAAATACAGGCGAAAATTTCATTGACATTATATACAGTATTTAATAGATTGTCAGCAATTGTATTTAATAGGTGTTTTTTATTATTAATAATACATGTTGATTTGTGTTTGCATTGGTGTATCCGGGTGTGTGTGCTCGTGCGTGTGTGTATACACCAGTGTGGGGATGTGTATGTGTGTGTATTTATTTAAGATGAGCTTTAAAATGTTTGTGAGCAAATAGGTAAATATTTAAAAAATATTAAAGCCTTTTTTATAGTTTTATACCATTGAATATATTATAATAATGTTTAATAATATTCAATACTTTTTAATTAATATGAATCATGATATTGTTATTTTACAAATTCACATTCGCAAATGTTTGTACTACGTGCTACGTACTACAGTGCTATTCAATTTTATTTTTCAAATAGATTTACTCATTTTAGTTATTTATTATTTTTAAAGTTAATTACCAGAAACTCTTTAATGTATTTTCTGTAGTACGTATTTATTTCCTTTTAGCATTGTGTATTTTTTCCAATGCGAATAAAAATTTCTTTTCGCATATAGAGTTCCATTATAGATATCCGGATATAGAGTTTTACGCGTAGTTTTACGCGTTGCGGGCATTTTACACGCTTTAGAGCTCAACTTGTTTGTTTATGCATAATCACGGGTTTATTCCTGTCTGCCCCACCAGCGGGGCTTGGTTTTTTTTTTTTTTTTAAACAACGCTTTAATTCTTTCTGCCCAAATTATGGAACAATGAAATGGGTACTGTGGATTGATTGGTACTATATTGAGTACTGTAAACGGTGAGGAGGAAAGTTTATCTCCCACCTAATAAATATAGTGGGACAGACAGGAATAAACGTAATCACGTTAATAATACCTATTACGTTGCAACGCAAACTGTGTCTCCTGAACTCCGTAATGAATGCGATGTTTTATAATTTGTTCGCGGCTTTAGCTGTAACCTTGTCGGTTCGCATAACGACTACGCGGTCTGCCTCCGCTCACTCAGACTGTTAGCGTTTACAACTTTTTTTTGTTTTCGCCACTATCACACTTTTCTGTATTAAATAAATTTTCTCTCCGCGACGGTGGACGTTAGATTTACTGCTCAATCCATCGAAGCGTTAGCAAGATGATTTATTACCTATGTCTTAACTATCTACCGGCAAGATAAAGAAAGTGTCCCACAAAGTTACAGTCAATTGCACTGCTGGTAGTTTTTAAATGTAACAAATAGAGATAAGTTTACAATTTAAGTTTAAATTTTGGTACAGGGGTTTTTACAACACGGAATGGTTTCGTTCGTTGTCATTTACCTATTACGAGAATCGAGGGAAATGTTTGATAAAATGACGTAATTCTTTATCTACCTACCTATTCTCTACCTCGGGTATGTACAAGATATATATTAATTTTTACATTAAGACGGATTTTAATAAAATAACTCCTATTTTTAGGAAATATACTCCAACGCTTCGAATAATATAGTATTTTTACTGTATTCATTTTAATTTTATCGATAGCCCACAATATAGATTCATTCAGCCTATAGCTCTCCACTGCTAAATATCGATAGGCTTTTTCCAATATTTAATACTGGCGGATCTAATAAAGACGAAACCTTGTAATTTACATGCTATTAAAGCTGTAATGTAATGAGATATGCAAATAGATACGAGTAATGTGACATCCCGCTGAGACGTAGCTATATTTCTTAAAGACCCATCTAGAGAATATTATAAATGTCACAATTTATCATGAAAATACGATCCCTCAAAAAGTCATATTATCATGAGTAGCAAAACTTTGTAGATAGGTATTACAGTTTTTTGAATAAATTCTCGAGCCTTTCGTGCTTCAATAAGAACTAAAATTCTGTCAACGAATTCCTCAAAAACTTATATTGCGTATACGTCATCATAAGTATCATAATTTTGTAGATATGAAGCTGTGTATGGATTACACGCGGCAAATCCTGGAACATTGCCGCGCGCGACAGCCGCGTGTGATCGATACTGTGTTGCCGCGCGAGCCAATTAAAATGTTGCCGCGCTCAAACATGCCGCGCGGTGAACCAATCTCGGTCGATTTTTAACCACGCGGCAAAGGCGCGTCTGTCTGTACTTCGCTCGCGCGCAATTGCGACGGATGTGTCGCTGTTTGGGTTCACTCCCGCGGAGTCGCGCGCCAACGGGCGACAATTGGTAACTTAATTAACAAGTCTCGAACACTGATCGTTGGATAGATCGTCTGTTGCGCTTTGACGAAAATGACTCACGAGGCAAATAATAACGCTTGCCGCGCTCGAACATGACTCGCGCGGCTACCGTGCATAATCGATACACAGCTTTATATATTTTTAACAAATTATCGAGCTTTTCGTGCTTCAATAAGAACAAAAAATCTTTCAGCGTTTATCCCACTGGTATTAATTATTTATATGGCTTCGTACAATAGTTTCTAGGGCACAATATACTGACGTCATGTGGGGCCACACTCCACTTTACCCCGTTGGATTCGTAGGAGTGCCTTACAAGGCCCCCCGGGACTCCTTTGGACGGCAAATTGCTCTAGAATGACTGTTCAATGTGACCTGCCCTCGGCATGAAACTGCCTGTCAGGAATCCACATAAAGCCGCACGAACAACTATATTGAACTTCCTCGTAAACTTTACTGCCTTTATATTTTGTTGTACTAAATTAGATTCAAGAACTCTAAAAATCAAAAGTGAATTGCTTTGTGTACAAAACAAATGTTGATTCATAATTCTTTCCAGTTAAAATTCGAGTTCCGCAAAAGGACCGCCGACTTTGCGCGCCTTTGGGTAAACAACAACTTCTTAATTGATTCGCTTCATTGTTTTCTAATTTGCTCGTTCTGTAGAATTCATTAATTGGTTAAATTTGAGGTCATTGTCGACCGCGTCATTGCCAAAATTTTCTTTAGTTACACGAAATATGCGACAAAGTTTTTGGATCCTAATTGAAAATCAACTATGTAGGGGAAACGGCGATTTTCCCGACAATCATGATTTTTTATATAATTTTGTAATTAGGACAATCTTTATGAATAATCATTACGACGAAGAATAATGTTACTTAATGATTGATAATCAAGGGATGAACTGAATAACTGAATGTTAATTTTTATTTTTATATTACACATTCTTTTTGTCTTTAATCTCGGGAAGAGCTACGTCGAGCGAATATTTTCCATTTCAATTTACTTTTGGCTGCGGCCCCTACGTCGGCTAGTTTGACAAAGTCTGGAAACAAATGAGGCGGGAACAGTTCACAGTGAGGAGGCACCCGGCGGAGATATCTAGATGAAATTACACAAATGCTAATGAAAGTTGAGCTGCTCAGGCGAGATTACCGTCGACGCTGTGAAATTGGACCTGTTTAGGGGCCAATCTTACTGCGATCAGGGACTCCGACTGCGAGTTATTATTCGTATACTCTTGATGTTTTTCTCTAAGTTGTAATTAGGGAAGTATATTTAAAAGTATTTTAACAATAAGATATTTTAAATGTGACTTACTGCTTTTAAAATAAACGTAATTATGAATGTAATTTTAGTAGATATCATGTGATTAATAAAATTCTCATAAAAGTATAGGTACTTTCGTAATTACGTTTGCCTTTTACGGACCAGAACGATAATAACTTTTTGCCAGTTATACTTCCTGTAATATGAAAACGAAATTCCACAAGAAAATTAATTATACAAAAGAACCAACCCTTAAGAAACGTCAGCTTCTTAAACAATCACCCAGGGGTCAAGAACATTTAAGTTTTGCCTAGTTTTTGAAAATATGATTTTTATTAGATAATTACGTAATTGAATAATTAGAAATCAATCCAAGGAATCGCAATTAAAATATTTCAAAAAATTACAGTTATAGGACTCAGAATTCACAAGTTTGAAACCACGCTTGAGATAATGGTGGTTCCGTGATAATCGTTGAGGGCTACAATTGGTTTGATTTTCTAATGAATTTGTAAAGTCCTAATGAACTATTTATATATTAGACGGCCAAGCGGCCCACATGCCACATCGTAAGTGGCTACCGCCGTCTATGGACACCTGCAACACCCGGGGTTCTCTGTTGTTTTTTCTATTATTGATTAATTTATAAAATTATTTCAAGTACAATAAACCATTCTGTTAAAATAACTATTGAAGGAAGCTCTAATAAAAAGTACTTTCTCTCAACCGACAAATATGTAGCAGTAGATTTAATATAGACGATCTAAATGATTGTGTCAGGCAGATAGAGGTAAGTGGCAATCTATTGTCTTCCTCTACGCGAGGCAAGTGAGAAGGTCTATTTATTTAATAATTTATGATACACACATAACATGGTATAAATAAAAAGAAAGAGAAAGAAAAGATGTACAAAAGGCAAGCTTATTATCTCCTGCGGAGACTTTTTCCAGCAGACATGGGAAAGTCAAATATAGGTCAAGACAGAATGGCAGGCGTGGGACGCGTCTATATTTGTATATTAATTACAACCATTGGTATACCAAATATTTAATTTCAATACGATACGATATCAGCCTATAACGTCCCACATCCCCTAGTATATATCCCCTATCCCCTAGTAGGGCATAGTCATACTAGTAGGGCATAGCATAGTCATCCTGTTAAATCTCTGGGAGGTTTCGGGCCATAATCAACCACGCGAGCTCATTGTAAATCGAATACACATTAGTGCAGATTTTTGCTCGATCATGCATGCGGGTTTGCTCACGTTGGTTTTCTTTACGACTGATGATAGTTTACCATGTCATATTAAATTTTGCAGAAGAACGTCTGTGGAAAAATGTCATACAGTAGGTACCTATTACATAGAATTCACAGCTGTACATCACAAACATACGTCCAGTAGTAAAATTTCCACCACAAAATTCCTGGAATCGTAACAACGCCTTTATACGAAGACTGCACAAAGGTTTAATACAATTATTAAAATGGCATTGTACCACACTTTCTCACATAAATACAAAGAGAAAATAACTCTCTCTCCGTTGAATTCGTTCCAAAACGAAACGTTGCGTATAGAGACCCGCGCAATCTTAACGTCGGGTCACTCCTCCTAATCTCCCTTCTATGAGTGTTTATTTCATATTTATTCCGGTGACTGTCCCCAGTTATAATGAAACTTTTCTTCCCTTTGTTTACCTGGTATTATACGTACCATTGTTATAGTATAACTGCTTGGATACGTTTATTATGCGTACTCCTTTTGTTGTTCAATAGTGAAACTATGGCTTTTCATTTGAAACTTCAACGTACTTGATTTTATTTTCTACTGTATTTTTATAGTTAGTTTTGCAGATAACGGCATGTAAGGCCACAATTTCAGGGAAAAAAATTTAAAATTTTACTGCGAGCACATTCAAACTCAGATTCTTTGCTACAAAATGGCGTAGCTCTAGCCAACTGAAATATTATTGCGGTGCATAATTTTTTTGGAACATCGAGTATCTTTTGCCTTTACGGGACGTGGCGCCATCTGTCTGTACTTTTATTTATTCTAATAATCGTGTTGTAATAAACAAGTAATCAAAATTAACAACTAAAATAATAGTTTGACAATTATGTAGTTACCTATGTAATTATGTACCTTTGTCGATTTTGTAATCAACGATCCTTGATAGAAACCATTTATTCATCACATTCAACTCGAACATGTAAAGGTCACGTTTGTCGTGGTCGGTCCGAGGACTCGTCTCTCAGACTGTCACGTAAAGGCCTATTCAGATGTAAGCGATATTTGCTGCCGCCTGCGGTAACGATAATGTCTAGGCGATATTCCTCCAGTTATTTTGTAAGACTACCTCCAGTCGTGCGAATTCGCCAGCGGGAGCGAATATCGCCTAGACACGCATTTTACCTCTTAGGTTAACACCGTTAATACTGCGCCCAGGCCGCTATATGCAGTATAACGCTACCCTAAGCTGTAAGCGAATATCGCCTATGTCTGAACGAAGGAATTATCGCGTAGCCACGCGAATATCGTTAGTGCAGGCGGCAGCGAATATCGTTTATATCTGAACAGGCTTTAACTCCGTCATGACGTGAAATTATGATTTTCCGATTTAAACCTAGAGACATTTTATTTTATAGAATAGATGGCAGACGAGCGGGGGTGGGCCACATGATGGTAAATGGTCACCGCCGCCCAACAACACCAGGGGAGGGGCTTGCGGGTGCGCTGCCGACCTTGCAGAATCCTGTTCACAGCTCTCTTGAAGAGCCTTATATAGTATAACGGAAATATCTCGGCTGGCAGTTCATCCCACAACTTTCGGGTTCGCGGTATAAAGTGTCTATTGTATTGATTTCATGGGAATAATGTAGCAAAATAATTAAAATATGAGACGCACAACTGTAGAGAAAATCGATTGATTGATAATTGAGAAGAATGAAATACATTTGAAAGTATCCAATAGTCTATGTAAAAATTGTAAGAAATGTAAGAAAGTTGTAAGATTAAATGATTAAAGTTATTAGATAAGTATTATGAGTATTATAACGTCGAGGAATACTTAAATGATAAAGAGCTGTCCAATGTTTCATATATATTTTTTTTATTCATTTATGATTTATAATTATTTACGAGTAGGTGTATTAACCATCGTAGAATTGGCATTATGCAATAAATCTCTACTTATATCTCAGTTCGGTCATTAACATTGGCTTATCGCCTTATGCAATACGTAGGGTACATTACCAACCACTGAGTGCCACCTAGTAATGGCATCAATGCGATTATTTTTAGACCGATAAATTTATTACACATAAGCGATGATTGGATAGGTATAAACTGTTTGTGGTCAATGAACTCAAAAGTGTACCTCCAGCCACGTCAACCGACGACTTGAAGAACTTCGCCGGTGGTGGTTGGATGAGAAGTGCCGAGGATCGTGTGTTTTGAGTTTGGGAGTTTTGAGAGAGGTCTATATCCAGTAGTGGAGAGACAATTGTTTACAATGCTACGGATTTAGTAATGGAAGAATAAAAACCTCAAGCATTTCATTGAATTTTTTTATGTAAACGACGATATTAAAGTGAAATTTGCAACTGCAGTAGCGAAAATGATATTCGCAAGCGATGTTCTGAATTTTTCTCAGCATCTGTGTCTCGCATTGAAACAAACTCGTATATTCATACAGCTTTGTTCACGGCAATGCAATGAGAGCGAACAAGTGTTCCTGCTTGGAAACCACAGACACTTGTAAACAGTATGTCTGCTCCCGACATTTTTAAAAAACAATTCAGTACAAAGATGGCACAACCTTCTACCGCTTCTCAATTGGTTCTCGAATTAAAACATATATAGATACAACATTCTATTTAGTTCGATGATATTGCAATGTTGTGTAATGGGATTTTTGATTTTATATTTCAATAGAATAACTTTGTTTGTTTCATTTCTTTTTCTTTTGCGATGGAGCGGTGATGTTTTAGGGGTACTTATTCACGAACATGCATTTGTGTAGTTCTGAGTTCAAAGCTCGGGCCAGGTTCTAGGCTGGTGGGGAGTGCATAATACCTATACGAGATGCCGGAAAGATAAAAAAAAAGGCGGAACAAAAGGCCCTTTTTTAGAAAACAAAATATTTAAACAAAATTGTAGAGTTTTAAGAGCCCCGTTCAACGACATATCGTTTGCATATTTATTTAAACTTCATTGCTCAATGACATGTGCAAAAGGAGGTCTTAATGTATTAAGGTATTTTTGGTCTTAATGGCTCAAGATTATAAAAGGATGGCAATTGGCATATTATATTGACGTCGAAATGTCTTTTGGAATATTTTTTAAAGTTTACACCGTCACTTCGTGGTTTCAGAACTATTGAACCGATTCGGCTCATTTAGACACATAACCATATATATATATTATATATATATATATAAATCCATCGATTTGAGAATACTAATAGTCTAATAGTATTCTACGTTCAGTAACTCTCGAGTTCTTTAAATTATATGTGTTTTGAAAATAGAACATTCTTATTACGTAGTACTTAACTCATCTGCTTCACCCCCCATAGAGGTTGCCAACCATGTTTCTTTGATAAGAACGTGTGATGTGTCATCTAGTCTATTCCCATAACCATGACCCAAACCACAGATTATTTAATCTTTCATATTTATAACTACTAAACTGATTAATGTCACCTTTAATGGAAATGTAGTAGTTTTTTATGAAATTCGAAAGTGATCTACGCCAAAAGAGATCTACATTTCAAATCTGGGAAAATTTCTACATTTCATATTTCTCCCTAAAATCTGGAGCATATCCACCAATTTGCATTGGGCCCTCGTGGCAGATTACAATACGAGGTCTGTGCTCTGCAGTGGGTGGGACACATTATAGGCCCATATCGAGTTGTTTTGTAAATCAATCAATATTTCATTCCTGATTACATTTATTTATGTCATTATTCACATGGAAATAGCTGAGTTTATTTTCTAATTTCTGATAAAAGTGTCTTAATTACTGCTGTAATCGTTTAATTGCCCATCGAGCTGAGACTTATAATGTCATTGGCACATTATGGAATTGATTTATCGCAAAAACTTAGTTACATTGTAATGTTGTTGTTGACTCTTTACAAAAATGAAGTAGATATGATTAAAAAACAATAAATAATACGACAGTCAGTTGATTAAAAAACAATAAATAATACGACAGTCAGTTGATTAAAAAACAATAAATAATACGACAGTCAGTTGATTAAAAAACAATAAATAATACGACAGTCAGTTGATTAAAAAACAATAAATAATACGACAGTCAGTTGATTAAAAAACAATAAATAATACGACAGTCAGTTGATTAAAAAACAATAAATAATACGACAGTCAGTTGATTAAAAAACAATAATACGACAGTCAGTTGATTAAAAAACAATAAATAATACGACAGTCAGTTGATTAAAAAACAATAATACGACAGTCAGTTGATTAAAAAACAATAATACGACAGTCAGTTGATTAAAAAACAATAATACGACAGTCAGTTGATTAAAAAATAATAATACGACAGGGTTTATTGATTTTCCCGTTTAAATTTGTTTGAATAAACACAAATAATTCCCAGTTTCATTAGAGAATAAAGTGATGTTATGTTGTAGAATCATAAATTATTTCATAGTTAAAAACTATATGCATCATCAGTGTGCCTCTCCCCTATATACTTACCTATATAAACAATGAACGAATAAAAAACAACGATAACACACGCCAGTCGAAAAGGTAGATTTCGCTATTTTCATTGGTTCTAGAAAAAATGTTTCGACATTTGTAGATTCACGGGCCCTGACTAACAACATTTTGGCTTTAGATTTATGTTTGGGTTTTAAGTTTGAGCCATTGTAACTTTGGTATTACTGAACCGATTTGGATCTTCTAGCAACGTAACCGTAACCATTTTTCGTCCACTGCCAGACAGGGGCCACCTCATGTGCATGACGCATGAATGGCCTTACCACACTGACCAAAATGGTTTGACGAATTGACGAATCCACTCTTATAGAGGTGGTGTAGTTTTCAACGGCTTATGGTAGCGGCTTTGTAATCCCTTAGTCGCTTTTCACGACACCCACTGGAGGTTGGTGCTATTCTAAAGACGGCCGACACCACGTGGCCACAAGATGAGGTTACCAGATAACTAAGATATAAACACAAAATTGTTTTTCTGCCGTATTTCATTTCAATCGGTTAAGTTAGCCAACCGCCAGTTTTCCGTAAATAACGTTATATACCTATAAATATATAAATTTAGACTGATTGTTTTGAATTCACCTAGTTACCCTTAGTCCAGATTTAGTGATGTTTCCTGATATTCAAAAGTCGTGAAGTCTCTAATAAGTTATGATATGAGCCCAATACGTCTAAGCACTAACTCATCGTTTTTAAAACGAGCTAGGTAAACAGCTAATGGAAGAAGCGACAAATATAAATTCATTAGACACAACAAAGGGCGTCCGAGCTTTGCTAATGAAGAAGGACGTCTTGTTTAATTACCTTTTGCAATTTTTCTACTCAGCGGGGCAACGTGTAAATTAATTTCCTTTCAGTGGCCCATCCATGAACAACATTGTGAGGCTTTAAGTGAAGTCTCTTTTGTGTCCGACGCAACGCGATGGCCGCATTGGCGACTTTAAAATTTTATTTTACGAAGCCGATGTCAAAGTTCACACTTTTAATAGATGCTACGATTTGCGCATCAAAAATTCTGATTGAACTTTGAAACAAGTCGCTTACGCATTATCGGTGTGTAATTCAGTTATGTCGCAGTGAACTATTGCACCCCAGATATCATTATCAAACGGAAATTCGGTTACAATAAATGTATCTTGTTATACGTGGAGGTACTTGTGTTATCAAAACGAATAATGTAACCGTTAATGAGTCAACAGATACAGCTGCCTGATTTATGTGGGAACTGCGGAAGTTAACACGTATTACATACAAAAGGTCCGTACATACATTGCATGCATGTTTAGAACATTTATTTAAAATCGCATTTAGACTGTATTTTATTTAAAATTATATAGGAGAAAAGTTACTTTTTTCTATTCGTATTTAGTGTTATCTCAATTAGGCCATTGTCTGTTTTCCTTGATCTATTCAGTACCAGTTTCAATGTCATTAGCACATAATATAGTCCAGACCTTCTTCTTTTTGATTTTAACGTAGGTACTGTTCGCGCGAAATTTGAAAACTGTTACCGCAACAGTGATATCAGGAAAAACACGGGTAGAATTTGTAATATTTAATACTTTTATGATGCGTCACCATAAGCTCCGCGAGCGTCGAAAGGATCGTTAAAGAGCTCGCGCTGCAAACTTTTCCAATATTTTTTTCATCTCGTTTGTCAACTTCCAAGGGCCCGTACAAACAAACAATATTTCCCTCGCTGACACGACTTTTTCGAACTCATTTCAATTCGGAAACGTGTCGCGAACAATTTATTGGCTCCTGGAAGTTGACAAGAAATTCTCCATGAGCTAATCTTTTCGGAACTAGTCCAATTGTACCTCTGCGCCGCTTCGTCTTCGTTAGAAGCGCATCGCTTTTCATTAGCTCATCGTGACAGGCAAACTTTTATACGTACTGTGACTGTGACACACAGACTGCCAAGAGACTTCTTTCTCGCTAAGTTCCCCGAGACTTTCCTTCGCGACAACTTTCTACATACAACTGCCTAAGTATATTACAAACTCTTGATGGATCTAAACTCTGAACATTATCCCTTTTAAGATAAATAAGTTATTAACGATAATATTAACGTATTATAGTTTCTAATCTTTCGATCTTAACTTCTTACTCATACGAAATTGTGCCTTAATTACTTTGCAAGTCCGGTTACCTGGTGTATAAGGTGAAATATTATCACTTAATTTTATAGGACAAATTCTCGCGTTAAGTCGGTCAGCTGTCTATCCACTCATAGGCTAGTGGAACTAGTATTCAGTATCGGTGTCGCGTTAGATAGATAGTCACTCCGCATGAAGTAGGTCGTGCGTATCCGGAGGGTTCGCTATCGGAGTGTAAGTATATACTAACGTTGACAATAATAGTCACTATTACTGCATTACGTAGACACTGAAGTGGTTTCTGAGAATATTGACAGTAAATTAGATTTAAAGTAATGTTCTTTTTAAAAAAAAATGGTTTCATATACGATATCAGCATATAATGTCGCAATGCAGAGCATGGGGGGGTCTAAACCACCAATAAAGTCATAGTGGTGGAAACTACGCGAATCTAGTGCAGATTAGTTGAATTACACATACTTTTTTTCTTTCTCGAGCACGTTAGTTTCCCCGCGATGCTTCTTAAATAGAGACTCCTAAGAAACACATCTTAAGAGTTTCTACTAAGTACAAGCTTAATAATAAGGCAATACTTAATAACAGAAGGGCACTTGTCTGCAAACGCCATTTGAAATCTATTAAAATAATCTTCAGGTTTTAAAGAACATTTAATCATAGCGCGGGAATGTCTTCATCGAATATCCATTTTTTAATGAGACACGATATTTTGATTCAGCTCGTAAAAAAACATGGATGGAAATTTGAATTAGGAATGTTTTGTTTTTATGTCATAGTTTTAATTGACATTAAAACTAGCCAGCATTCCATAGATAGAAACTCTTTGTCGCAAAGCTTTCTGAGAAACCTGGTAAACTACCACTATTCTTATTTTTTTTTAGTAAAAGCTTTTCATCACCTTAGCAGTTACAATTGCTTACAATAATTATAATTATAACAAATACATTGTCACTAATTTTATGTTTGTTAGTGGGTTATGTTTGTTACATCCATAAATTTTTTCGCTTCGTCCTTTGTGAAATTATTTCCTTAGTGCAAACAAAACCTAGTTGTGTTAGCATTAAGATGTAACACGGATATATACTTAAACATTATGTTCTCCGGAGGAAAGTCGGTCAAGCAACGCTTCTTTTTCGTACAAATTCTTTACAACACGGAATCGTTATTTGCTTTATTAAATGTTGTGTACATTTTTTAATGTTGTGTACATTTGAAATTGGATCACATGTAGGATTTTCTGTTTATTATGATTACAAGTATTTTCGTAAACAGCGTAAATAAATGTTTATACTTACCTACATGTTATATGTTGCTTGTTTAACAACAATACATACTAGTTGTTGCCCAACGGCTTTGCCCTCGCAACGATAACATCTTGCTGTGTTAAATGAGGTAACAGTTAACTTTCGCCTTTAATATATTAGTTAGAAGATGTTTATCATTTATGTCTCGTTAATTATGTTTTAAATATAGACAAATTGTGAGCAACAATATTTTGAATGCGACCACCAGATTGTTCCATAGAAAAACACAAAATATTTATACCCGTTTCAAGTTTGTAATCACGTTAATTTAATAATAATATTTGTAGGATTGCTTGCCTCCATTGATATCATCATTAATTGTTGATAACATTGTTTTAGTTCAATGTCATGTATATCCTAATTTCTTATCGATACCAGAAGTTCAAGCGCAAGATGTAAACAAACGGTTTACATGAAACAAATACTTGTGTTATTTAGACATTCAATTCTTACACATGTTATTTAATAAGTGTTTTTAAATTATATATTTACACGTGTAACCCCTTATTACTAAATATAAGTATCTTATCAATGTATGTTTAATAACTATCTTTAGTAAGTAAGATCATTTAGTTATAACTTGTGTACCTACCTAATTTCTAATGTTTGTATAACATATCGATATAGTGGCCGCCACCCAACGCAGACTATAGACAGGCGCCAACCCATCTCTTCCCGTGGGTATCGTAAAGGGCGACTAAGGAAGTACACATTAAGATATAATCTCTATACGAGTGGATTCGCCAACCCGCTTGGCCAGCGTGCCGTTTTAAGGCCATACCTTCCTCATGCACAATACAATGTGCACGAGAAGGCAGAGTTGAGCAGTGGACGATATAAATTAAAATATTTTTTGCCTTTATCACAAATTCAATACTCTATTGATGCTGGCAATATTTTCTGCACTTTACTTGTTAAGCGCTTCAGGCAATCGGCGGACATTGCTTGAACAAACGTTCAAAGACTTCATTGATAGAATGGTTATTCTTATTTGTTAAACACACGTTAAACTGATATTAACCATAATAATGTGTTAAATAAAATCATGTTATTAAAATCCGATTATATCAATTAAAATAATTTTAATGAGACTTCAGTTTATAATGAGTAAAAAAGTTTATAATTACTTTGTTAAGAAACTTTAACGTGAAGGTTTATATGTCAGATATTTTTCGTAGTAAATAAAAGTGTAGTGGACGCGTTAATCCACAAGGGTGGCGTTCTAACTGCTTTTATAGTTCTCAATCTGTACGTTGAAGCGCTGTGCAAACAGTTGGGGAAAGTCGCACGTTCAATTCTAATCTCACGTAATACAAAGAACAGTATGTAGTCTATTCAAATTATATATTTATTTAACATTTACAAATTAAGGGTATGTACAGAATAATTTCTTGAGGGCATAAAACTATGTGAATTTATCACGGCACTGTACATTCGCTTGAGGATAGGTACAAGAAAATTTGATATTTGTTTGACCGGCTTAAATCTACAACGTTAATTTACAAAAATATGTATTTATCCTTTGTTGCACAAAGTTACAGAATGCAGACTGAATGCTTAAAAGCATTATCCCACAGTCAATGTTTGGGCTATGCGGGGATGGCGTGCTAGGTGTAACGACAGTTAAGATTAAGTAAAACGATAGGGAATACTCACGCATATTAATTAAATACCCTAATAAAAATAAATATATTCATACATAGTTATTATTTGAACAAGCGCTGAGGTCCACTACTACTTCATCGTGTGCTTAGTGGTTCTGGTTGGAATCCGTGAAATATCTACTCAAAGTGTCATCATCCGCCTCTATTGAGCTCATTTATTATGTTTACGGCATCTGTAACCGGCAGGCTACAGTTTCCTATTATGAAGTTGCGATATTGAATTGCCGGATTAACTTTCTTTATTGTTTGAATTTTTGTTCATTCTGTGCAGTCAAATTGTCCATTAAGAGCTTTTATCGTGTGTCTGTGACTTTATAATTAAAAACGAAATAATCAACAGCAGTGACAATTTCTACTAAGTCTCTTTTCATCCGGAGCATAAACAGCTAATAATATAATATGAATGGAGGATAAGTTGTGAACATTTGACTTTTACGTTCAATGTTCGTGACAGTTCACATTCCTTTGAATGGCTTGAAAAATTATTTTTTATAAATAAATGCTCAAATTAAGGTTTATTTGCTGAGCTCAAAATAGACGCTTTTTATATCGAATATTCAAAAGAAGACGACGCTAATTTCGCGTGAATTGAGTTGTGATTTAGGCTCACATTCACACGTTCCAAGATAGGATTTCTGTTACAAATTAACGAGGGAGTCAGTCAAGTGTCAGGAGGCTCATTGCTCGCGTGAGTGACATAACACGTATGTGCGGCTGACAACGTCGCGTTATACCCTCACTTGTGATGTACACCGCATCACGTCACGTGAATTCGCGAAATTATGTTTCAGGCATTCATTAATTTTGCGAAACAATTTAATCATTTTGTTATAGAAATGCCATGCGTTTAAAAATTATTCAAAGATTTATTTTCAGTGAAAAATGCCTTGAAATCTAAATTCAATAAATTTTAATAAAGTCTGGAACGTTCAAGTTCAATTAAATTTTGTAGTTGCGAAATAATGCAATAAATGTTGCGTTCTAATTTTGTAATATTATTATATTCTAAAACGCTCTCACGGAAAATATTAATAGATTAATAGACAGTAATTGACAGCCGAACACTTTTTTAGACCATATTCCCTAGACAGATAACGAGCAGATAGGAACATATTTGTGCCTCAAAACCGTCTCAAATTTTGAAAATTTCAGTTTTCTTATTTCATTCTAATATCTATAACGTAAATCAGTACTCGTACATACCAAACACAGTATTTGTAAGAGTTCAGAGTTATTCTACATAATATTATACAATATTATACAAAATGTACCATTCAAATATTGTACAAGTCACATTTGCTCTGTGATTTATAATCAATCTTATATTGAAATATATTAATTATTAATATATAAAATAGTAGCTTGATGTGTGTTTTATTTCAATGAAATATATTTTCATGTGACTAGAAATAAACTTGAGTGGCAGCGAGCTCACATTCATGTCTGAAATATATATATATATATATATATAATAATAATAATAAGAGTGTTAAATTGAAAAACCTACACATATTCCAACCAAAGTGAAAGGTTGTTAGGACGTGAAGGGAAAATGAGAAGTAATAAATCAATCAGTAGCAAATAAGAGTGTTAAAATGTAAGCAATTTAGCTCAAGGCTCATTATGTTTTTTGCGTAAATGGACGTACAGTAGACGGTTAGAATCCAGTTTTGTGAGTGCATTTAACTGCCTGATGCAACTTCTGGCTTGTTTTCTACATCAACTAACTATGTGGTACTTAAACCTTTAACAGGTATGGGCAACCTGTCTGATGCAATTTCGCTTCCTCGACAAGAAATCCGCGCTTCAACCTTTCCATGCATTGCATACGTAGATACTTACACTAATTTACGTGTAAATTATGTATATCGCGGGAATTTGTCACTTATTTATGTTATAAATAATTGATATTATGTATGCGGAAGTAAACTGAGAAACTCTTTGTCTCCAATAAGCTAAATCATAATTTTAACTTTCCTTAGTAACTCTTCTTGTAAATAAAACAAAAAAGAGGAAGTTGTTGATTAATTAAGATTATTTATGAATATTTTATATATTTCTGAGTTATATTTTATTACCGAGTTAATTAATAATGTAATATTAAAGTATTATCTAAGTATTGAAGAAAGTTCATCACGCATTCTGTCGTGTAGTAATGTATTGCTGAATTTATCTGATATGAATATAGGGCCCACACTGCACATTATACATTTTTTGTTACTATTTTGTATCGATCTAAAAAATAAAATACATTACTTATATTATACATATTTAACACCTCACTCCCGACTGTCGGTTATAAAATTAGGTATATGTTATAGTAAATATTATGAGACAGTATTAAAGCGTATAAGCTATTAAGCAAACTTTAAAAGTTCCAAAATAAGCTTTTTGACTTTTTCTTTGTTCACTAAATGTTACTTTGTAGCCACATCCACTACCACGGTTTCCTTTTACATTTTACCGCGCACAATACTTGTTCATGTCACGTCTTGATTTCTTAACGACTAATAGACATCAATTTTATAGAAAAGGTTAGTGGCAGCTCGACCCCTTTTCAATAAAAATCATATTTTCTTTCACGAGTCGGTTGTTGGTGGCTGGGTGACATTCATGGCGGAGTTTAGTGACTTCCGAAGTAGCAGGTTATCAGAGGAGGCCGGAGTAGGGGTCGGGTAGAAGGTTGTGAGGGGAGGCTGGATGCTGGTGGAGGTTTCGCGCCCCCGCATTCGCGTCTCGCAGCCCGGCGCGCTAGCTCGCGCCACCGTCCGCGAACGCGTTCCTCTATAAAACGATTACTTACGTGACACCTTATTGTATATTAAGTGAAACGATTGTTTCGCTATTTCATGCCTGTGCATGAGGTTCGTTGTGACGTTCTGTTGTGACCAGTGATTTTTACGGTTCCCTTTTACTCGTATAACTGCGGTTAAGTTACAGTCATTTTGCCGATTTTAATAAGCAGTATATTTATATTATATTATAAGTAGATATAAGTACAAATATATATAATATTTTTTACCTACTACAGATCTCTTGTTTAACATTATAGAACAATGCTATTTTTTGTTTTTAGTTATAATATCTTAGTGTTTTTTTTATTTTAATTGAATACTACATATTTATTACAAAATACTTTGTAAAAAAAATATAATTCACAATTTTTTTTCTGTTTCAACCCATTTAACTTATCGATTTCAAGTTATGGTTGGATATTTTAAATTATACAATAATTAAAAATATTAAAAATTGTTACTGAAAAATAATTTATTTAAAATGTTTTTAAATCGGCAATAATAAAGTAAAAATATAATGCAATACAACCACAACTGTTGTGAATTGACACTTTCTAAATCAAATCATAAATAAATATATTAGGCACTCGTGTAATAATTACAAAACGTGTAATTATGTTAACCCTAAAGTTTTGAAATGCTGTTATACTTGAATATATTATATTTTCTGATTTCAAATCTTTCACGTTGTGCCAGTGTGAAAATATTTTTACGAATTAATGCAATTGAAGCATTCTGAAGTGTAGAGACCTTCGTAGAGACGATTTAATTTATGAGTCCGGTCGAGTCAAATCACAACCCGCAGCTAAACTTCTTGATCGATTCTCTATTTATAACTGAACCTCAACAGCGTCACGAAATTCTATCATTTCTAGATACACAAATTCTACATCTAATTTGTGACCTTTTCTACTCAGAATAATATTTAAAAAATCATTAAACTGACTTCCATTTTCTTTTTGTTTACTTACGAGTAGTGCCCTTTCAAAATGGAAGAAAAGCAGGACGTAGTAACGTTGTATTTCTAACATTGTGGCTGCATGTACATGTTTCAGACTGTTAATGAAGGATTTACCTATATATTTGCCCTTATTCGATTCTTATTCTATGTAATTTACTGTGAATATCCATTGTTGTGGTGTTGGTGAATTTTGATATCAATCCGTGACAATCCTCCATGTCGCTGGTGAAAATATAAAAAAATTTAAATTTTAAAATATTATCTTAGAAATACATGCTTACAGTAGGTAGGTACGAGTAATATGCTTCTGAATGCAGGATTGATAAACATGACAAACCTTTGTCATGGTGGATTGTGTTTCATTGAAAATATCGCTACATATTAAAAATTAAAAACATTTTTTTTTTGTTTTTGTCACATGTGAATGGTTGCTTGCGTATTTATTAACTAAATTTTAATTGTTCGCCGATGCATGGTGTCACCATCCATGTATGACCGGAATCACATAAAATAAAGCAATTTTGGCCATTCGCCTTCACGCATTTCAGTGACAAACATTCACCGACAAATGTCGACATTCGTGGATATTCACAGTAATACTTAGCATTAACAGACCTGTTCGTGTTAATTGTAGGTACCTACTCTTATTTATCTATGTGATAAGCGCAAAGGACTTATGATTCCACCGTAAAAAAAAATAATTTAACCGCTGTGATTTCCAAAATTTTTCAACTCTACAATTTGTCATTTATTAAATTTTATTATTAATCTATGAGGCCGATGTTATGACCTATTTGACTTCTTGTTTCGTAGACTTTGAGCTGAACATTTTTCGTTTGAGTACTGTACTTTAGAACTTGTTAAATATTCTCTTCTAAGTGCTATTTATTCTATTCTACGATTATTATTAATTTATATTCATAGACCCAGATATTGAGACGCGGTGCACTCCACGCAATGAATATTTTGTTAAACTTCTAATTAAAAACTTGCACAGGAAAAACAAACAGTTACAAAAAGTAAACGGCGTTTGCATTATTCAGAAAGTATTATGATTTTAACACCATTGGCAAAAATGCGTTAATTTGCTTTAAAACTTTAAAAAGATTCAGTCTGATTAATTTAATTTAAAACTTTAAAAAGATGCGTTAATTTGCTTTATCTTTAAGGATGCCCACACACCTATGTCTGCCCTATGCCTATGTCTACCTATACCTGTCTAGTCGCTAATCGAGTAAAAACAATACACGCGCAGAGTCACTTTGTGAAAGAGGAAAGTAATGCCCCATTCATTATTGCAGTGCAATATAAAATAAAAGTATTTTGCAAAAGTAAAATATTATGATTCCATAAATTATATTATTTAGTTAGTTACTAAATTACTAATTATATATTTAGTTACTAAATAATATAATTCGTCCTCACATCTCTAGGTTTTCGTTAAACAAACAGTGAATATAATAAGTCTCTATATTTTATCCACATTAGTCCAGGAGGTCAGGGTTCAGACAAACAGCGTAATTAATTTATTAATACTTCATATTACTTGATTTTCTAATAACTCAATACTTCATTTTGTCATTAATACTCTTACTCGCGCGATGTGGCATCCTCAAGTAGCGTAAAAAATTGCGCTTTCAATCCGGCCCCTAGCTGGTTTTCTCTGTAGAATGATAATCCGGTATAGTCACGTGGAAAATTCTCAGAAAATGCCTTTCTTCATTAAGGCTGTGCACACACTGAACGTAACGAAGCATGTCGAAGAGCCACATGTCCAATACGCACTAAATAAATCCAATGAAACGTGAATTTACAGTTATTGTGGTACTGTATTGCAGTTATTGTATTTTGAATATATTTTATTTTGAGTACATTTTTGATTTTTTATACTTTGAGTAATTCAATTTGGTATTAAATCCGAATGTACTTAAAACTTGCAACTAAATAAAAACTAATTAAAAGCTTAACCCATTTAAAGCTAAAATAGGTATGTTTCATTATTATTATTCATTATTTCATTACTTCTTTAGAAAAAGAGCACAATTGAATTTTGATCACATTCGAGAAAATTGCAAAAGATTTGGTAAAATTTTCATTAAAATCAAGCTAGAAACTTGGCGTTTTGAATAAAAAAAAAGAATAAAAATTGTTTATTTATTTTCCGAATATAATGTTACTTATGGCTTTGTTAGAAATGTTTACTGTATTTTATCTTCTTAGGAGGGCAGTATACTTTTATCGTATGCATACACGTCATAGTATAGCTTCGTAAGCGAAAGGCGCGCGGATGTTCTCAACACCGTATATGGAACGTTCATGATCAAGGGGCCTATCATTTAAGCATCCGTTTTTCGTACGCGGCAATAAATTGAGAATCGAACCTTATTGCAAAGGATCACGGCTTCATTTTAAACATGAATAGAAAATGATGCATTCCCCTGCGCTCTGAGTGATTGGACCCTAATTTGAACGTCATGTGTAACAGATTGCAAATGAACGTGATGTTTGATCATCTCGTACTATGTAGATTAAAATCGTCTATTTAATTTTGTCGTTAGATGAAATTAAATACTTGATTCATTAACAGTTCTTCTCGTACATACCTCAATACAACGGTTCGTCAAACTAACTAAAATTAGATTAAAGGATTTAAAAGTCTTGTCAGCGAAACTCTTCTAAATTAAATTAATAACGTGCCACTTTAACTTGTTTAAGACTTTTGTAAATTTAAATTAAGTTTTGCTGTCCAATGCGCCATTTTTACATCTGTTTCTTTTTTAAAATAGTTTTGTTGAGTACCTTTCTACTTTTTCGATACCAAACCTTTGAGCATCCACTGGTGGGCATTGGCATCCTTATGCACATTGTCCTGTGCATTAGTGGTTTACGGCCTTAAAAGGGCACGCTGGCCAAGCAGAGTGGCGAGTTCACTCTTTTAGGTGTGGTGTAGTTCCTAGTGCTTGTGGTAGCAACTATGTTATCCTTTTATCTCCTTTTGCGACACCCACGACGAGTGCTATTCTAATGCCGGCCGACACGACTTTTCTGCCTTCCTATTTACACGAATAAAATTTTTAGGTTTCAGATACACGTGTCGGGTTTTACAAGCATTTCAGTTGCGGTTACAGCTTATTTAAAATTTATGACGCTAAGCTTCAGATCTACATCAAACGGAACAATGTTTCTGCCGACCGGATTCGGCACAGCTCTCCGTCGGTACCCGCCATTTCTGATTTTAAAAAGGGGTCATGTTGTGATGTATTGCTATAGACCTCAATTTATAACCCCCAGAGAGTTCGACTCGTGTGAGATGAATATACATTTATTATACATATGTGATCTAATGATTCACACATTTCGTTTTAACAGGTTTTTGTGTAATCTACCTTTCTAATCTAAATTTTTTATAGGTTTTTTTTGTTAGCCGATACAATTATAACTTTATTACAACCAATAACAGTTAATAATCTCGTAAAACGTAGTTCATTTGATGTTATTGGTTATTGTGTTAGATACTTATAGTATTTCTTTATTTATTTATATGCGATGATTTATCTGTATCTGTGTGCGATAATTGATTTACCCCTATTTTGTTTTACTTATTACAAATTAGTTTTAAAAACTGTTCGATGTGCGGCTTCAATTCTTCCAGGGTACCAACTTAGATAAATACTTTTTAACTTCAAAGAAATTACAGTTTATTTCAACTAAGTATTGATTAAATTAATTAGTGTTTCCCGTTCATCGTCCCGCGCGCCTTTGTCTCTAGATATTCATGTAGGCGTCACATGAAATAGCGCTTCTATGAAATATTCGATCGTAAGCCTTAACGGGGTTAACAACTTTCTTAATACCTCTTATGAAGATAGTGTGCTGCTCTCACTCGTAAAGCCCTTAATGTCTCGCCGAGGGACTCCAATATGACTGTGTGTTATAAAGTGATTTTAACTTCAAAACGCTCTTCGTAACATGCTATAAATGCTCAGTCGTTACGCTTTTCGTAGCATGTCTAAGACTACTAAGATATTGATGTCAACTAAAGCTTTCTATACTAATATAATAAACAGGTAAAATTGTGTGTTTGTATGTATGTGGGGGGGTAATCTCTGGCACTACTGAACCGATTTCAAAAATTCTTTCACAAATAGGAAGCTACATTATCCTTGTCTAATATAGGCTATATTTTATTTTGAAATTTTGAAAAAAAAAAACTTATAAACCGAAGCGAAGTGAGGGCGAGTCGCTAGTATTTCATAAAGCGAATCTAGTAGCTTTCTGTTAAAATGTATTCCCGGCCATTAAGTATTTTCTCTTATCAGTTATAGTTTCAAAAACACTAGACCGTATAAAAATAAGTACATAACTGTATAAATCGCAATAAAATTCTTAGTTCTCGAAGTGAGCCTGAATGAACACTGTTCAACACAAAAATGGAGTTTGAAAAAATAAACATAGAATATATTATTAATGAAATTTTTAAACGAAAACAAAATAATCTTTTAGTAAACGTTGTTTTCAGGTAAGTTGTATAGGGATTTCGCTTACTCCCAGCGCTATCTTTCTGCGACATAAGTATGCTCCGAATGTTTTTTCGCGCCGTTGCAGACACCGAATAGCATTCCATCAGGGATATTAAATACGAATAGTCTGGAAAGTTTTAATTTCACGGTGAGAGGAGCCAGCATTTATAATACGTCGCATTGGTTGTTATTTTTGGTTTAGATTTACCTACGACTGAATAACTCTGAATTTCATTTTAACACTATTTCATATGGCATTTCATAACGGTTAATATTTTAAATTATTAACGTATTAAATTATAATGATATTGCGGACTGCTTGTAAATTTTACGCAGATACAGACTGCTACGAACAAATAAATAGAACTTGTTAAGAAATCGTTTGTTGTCAAATTAGCAGAGCCGTATTATGATGCGGTAAATACACTTAATTATTTTATTCAGAATTCATACAGTGTTTTATCAGCAATGTAACAATCAAATATACAAAGAGACTGAATGAGATTTCATTAGTTTTCCAAAAAAAAAAAAAAACAAGCACGAAGAATGAGTAAATAATAATAATAGTACATAATATAATAATTTAATGCAGTATCTCTTTACCAGTAGCAAACTTTTATGTTGGATTTTATCGACATACGTTGGATTTAATTAATTATGTTAGTGCGCCAATGAAGCTTTCGACTTCTTAATATAGTTAAATATGTTTAATTTAATTTCAGTGAAATGTAAGATCAGGGAATGATGGGACAATAACCACTAAATAATAAAGATTAAAAAACTTATTGAGAAATATTTGGAGTAGCTACGTATTACATTGTACAGCATTATAATGCATATACTTTTTTTTATCAAAACCATGGCGTGACCCACTTGGAAAGAAGAATGCGCTATTTTCCATACGTATAAAGTGTAGACTTTATACGTACAATATAAACAAAATCATATGTAAATAGAATGCGCAACTTAATTTGCATATAGCAACCGGCATAGTGACCCATAACCTATATCCCCATTTTTCAGCTAAACGAATTAGGTTTGCTAAATTATTATCAACTCTGGTTGATAATGTGAACTATTTATTGTACTACTGTCCTAGTTTCTAAATGTTATAACATATTGAGGTTTATTATCATAAAAAATTAGTATTAATTGTATATCTTCGTGAAAAGTGAAGAACGTATATGTACCGTATTTTTGTAAAAAAATTATTTCCTAAAGATTTAGTGTCTTTTGAAATTGAATAACGTACAAACGAAACATATAACTTTCATAGTTCATAGTAAAAATTGTTTTAAAGTTAAAAGAAAAATAAGTTGAGATATTACATTAGGTGTCAAAATAACGCGGTTTGAGCTTTAAACTTACATACGCCATGTTTACATAACGTTTGGGTCCGTTTTCTAGGGGCCTATAAGATCAGATTGAACGCGTCTTTCAGAGTTCAACAACTTTTAATAACTATCACATCACATGCCTAGGTGTTATTTATTTAAATCTACATAGAAGGCGTTCGAGAAACATTGAAGAAATTCCGTGAAAATATGGAGAAAAACGAGTACAAAAATACAAAAGCAAATATCAGTTTCATATATTGTACTTTCTGGGTGACCATAATGTGAATCTTTTACAAGTATACTGCTCTGAAATCTGTCATGACAATCAATACAATTCTATAAGCGACACACAAAAGAGCAGTACAAAACAATTCACCAAAATACTTAAAGAAAGTGAAATTGTGATCAGCAAATTGCATATATTTATAGCGAGTAGGTACCAAGGTCGTGACGTAGCAGTTGCTCCTAACCCGATTAAAAGTTAGCTGCTTAACTAAATAGAAATAGCAATACAATTATCTTAGTATCATCAAGGTAATGTAGGTACTTACTATTTTTATAGAATAATCTGTCTATAATAATCTATACTTGTAATAAAATCGTAACAAAGTCGTGTCTTTACAATGAATCTTAAAAAAGAGAGTGATTTTAATATGAAATTACTAATGAATAGAGCCCAAAACAACAATTCTTGAAATTTTTGTTTGTCTTTCTCAACGCGCATTACTCAAAGACCGCTGAATAGATTTTAATGCAACTTGGCATAGTTGTAACTAATATGTCGAGTTCCCACGGGAATCAAGCTTACTCCAATCAACACATACTCTAACGTCTACGTGCACAGAGTCGTGGGTACTGCTAGTTACAAAAAATCTACGTTTAAACTAAGCTCTTAACTAGTTTACGTTTATCTTCGTAAGCTCATCCTCCGTAGTTGAATAAAATTAAATTGAAGGGATTACGCTCAGATTCGTGCACCATTAAATTCCACCCTTAGTTTCGTTCCGTTCGCCTAAGAATTTAGCGAAGAAGGCGTGATCGAGGGGTGGGAGATGAGTATGAATTTGACAGAGGTTGTTAATTATATGCCTGTCGGTGTTGAGATCGCGAGCTCCTTGCGGTTCGAGAAAATTACCGAGCCCTTTCCCCACGTGTAATGTTATCGTAAAGAGGAAAATCGCGCATCAATGCTTAGAGTGAACGGTGCAAATGAGCAGGAAAACGTAAGCGTTAAAAATAAAAAGATCGCTGGCATCGTTTATAATGGGCCCTGTTGTTGGTAGAGACTTGTTTTCCTGTAAATATTTGGAAAATTGCTTTCTTTGTATTATTTCTATTATAACATGAAAAGCGAAATGCTTATAGTAAAAAAACGAATTTATTTGAAAACGGAATTCAGAGCTATTTATTACGACGGCATATTTATTCACGACATATTTATTAACCGACCGAAAACTCGGATCTCCTATTAGTCATTGTGTATTAGGTATTCCTTGAATAAAACAACGCCGAACAGGTCTTTTAGCTCCAAATTCAGCGGCACTTGATAGGTAACATTGTTCATAAAGCCCACCATTTCAAGCAGATTTCTCATTACCAACACAAAAGCAGAAGGAATTACCCTCAAGAATAAAAGCAATTAGGAAATAATCTGGACCGCTTATCTATCAATGTCCAATGGATCGCTGTTAATTGCACAATCGGTCTCGCTCCCACAAACTTGCCTTCAAATATCGGACAAGTCGAAGAATAATAGCATGGTGTAATTGACGGCTCCCTGAAGTTCGCCGTAATTAATATTCGACTCACCCCGATCTATCGGAGTTTACACGGAAGCAATTGAAAGTTGGAAGGGCCATGCAGGGCGTGCTGCGATAAATTCATTACTTTACAATACCAACCGATCGTGAACCTTCCTTATAATTAATGTAACAAAAGCACACGGAATTAAAGTTTCTCTTGTTTGCAGATGGCTGTCAACAAACCACCGAAAATGCCATATCTAGTTTCAGCTTCTATATTAAAGGGTCGATATCGCTAAAAGTGACCTCAATAGGAAACTTCGTTCATTTGACGCGCCCGGAGAAGACCTAGCTACTTTGCGAAACACGTTTTTCAGCTTATGCTTTCAGAAATTTTCATTCAATACATTTGAACTGAATAGCTTGCTTGTGAACATTTTAAAATACGTTTTTATTATCAATAAGGTGCAATAACAATACATTATGTTGAGGATTTCGTTTTCAAGCAAATGAAACAAAAAAGGGCTATGCTTTCAATAAATTAAGCTTTATTAAAATAGTACCTGTATTTTTACTGTAACAGTAAATAAATAAGCGACATGTTATAACAACTGTCAGCATATGAATAAGCACCATTCTATTCTGGCCTCATTAGAAAAAAAGGCACAGTGAATTTTGATGACATTCGAAAAAATACAAAAAGAAATGATATAATTTGCATTGATTTAAAATCAACCTAGAAACTTGGAGTTTTGGACGAACCAAAAAGAATAACCATCGTTTATTTTCTTTGTTTCTTTTAATTTCCGAATAATAATATAATATGCTTTCGTTAAAAATGTCCGTAACGCCTTTTCTTCTTACGATGACACTATTAATAACAATTAATAAATTAATATTAATAAATAATATACCTAACAAGCATATCAATAAACGTCGTGTCTACTTTTAATCTTTAATCGCATTATTAGTCGTTAAAAAAATATTATCTTCAGCTCAATTCGTTTATAGCTAATAAAGTTAGTTGTTGGCCTAAATACAAGAAATTATTTTACGTAACTACTTGACTTATAGCATACTTTACAACTGCTAGAGTCAGTAATATGCTAGTCATTACCTTCCGTAAGTTTTATAAGAAATATGGTATACTAAATTTAAAACCTGATCACTTCTATAAATAATTTTGAGATCAAATCTTATTTGAGAGAATTTGTTATATTGATACAGCAAAATTTATTGAAAAAGTATAAAAAGCGTAGGTAATTAACTACAGGTAACATTTTATCCTCCTTTTGTAAAGTCTGAAAGTTAACCTCAGTGGAAACCTAAGGACCATTCGAATTTTCAAGTTCGAATGATCCCACAGACATCCCATTACTTTAGCTACGGTTTCTACGATTCCCGGACAACTTATTCCAAGTTCAGCTTTGTTCACTCCTTTGAGAAAAGAACAGTGTTCCAAAGTTATTCCAATAACTACTTTACTTGATTATTCGATAGCAATTTTATTGTTGCTTAGTAAATGTTCATCTTGTGATAAGAATTTGTAGCCATACAATATTTCCACCAGCTATTTTTAGCGTTCACGTTACTTAGAAAATCGTATATCCGAAAAATGATGTATGATAATTTTAACACGTATTGACAGATTCATTTTTCCTCCTTGGAGTTATTATTTACTACTTAAGTTATTCCCGATCGCAGATATAATCTAAGGCTCTGACCTCTGCTTCGGTGCGGGTTTGGAGTGGAGGCGGACAGGTGAAGCGACGAAAATAAACAAAGAGAATCTATTAATCATGACACTAATCCTTACATAAATCGTTAATCTATTCTGAAACCTTGCTCTTCGATTCGGAAATTGCAATCAAGTGGTTTATGAATCACGACCCTTTATCAAGGATTGAATATTACAGTACCAGAGATAATACATTATAATTAGAATAGGATTTTTTTACAGAATAGATGGCAGACAAGTTGGCAAGCCACATGATGGCAAGTGGTCTCCGCCGCCCATGGAACTTGTAACTCCACGGGGCATTCATATGCGCTGCCGACCGTGCAGAAAATCCAAATCGTAAAACATTAGCCATAAGTTAGATTTTTTTTTTACTTATATCATCAGCTCAGAATTTTTGTTATTCTTTCGATAATTTACAATTAGTACACGTTACACGTGAACTATATGCACGCGGGCAGGATTTGTAACTCCAATCATAATCTTCACCGTTGTAGATAGCTCTACGCCTTATAATTGCGCTATTCGGGACGAGTTAAGGCAGCACACATCTTCGACGGCCGCTGTACTCGTAGCGTCATACAAGCGTCATACATGTGCGTTAGAGATAAAGTTCACTATTAAAATAAAATCGTGCGAGTGGTGAGAATCGGGCTTTCGAAGAGAACAGGTATGTGGCACCATCTATACGGCACTTAATGAAACAAATCGACGACATGTTCAGCTTTGCATAACTGTACATAGTACCTATTGTAATGAAAACGTACTCCTTTTTTAAGATAAAACTTTTTTCGAATCTTTATTTATATTGTTAATTATTCACGTAACGTAGCTATACAGACTTTAACCAAACTTTTCTCGAAGTCTAAAACCATGGATCATACTCATTATAATCGATATATAGTGTATAGTGACATATACAAATACCTAACGTTGGTTATGTTTTCGGTTCGCATAAAGTTTCTTAGAACAAATTGTTTCATTTTAGGTACTTAGACACAATAAAGTTTTGTTATGAATTGTTATCAAAATTAAATAAATACGTAGTAATATATTGTTATTTATACGGCAAAACATTTGATTCAATTTCACTTAATCGTATTATTTCGATATCGAGAGTCGAATTTGTAGTTAATCTGCGGCTACAAAGGTACAATAACGGTATCTACACAATGCAAACTGGGATTCTAATCTAAGTAATATTTTATGCCCGCCAAACTTTCCGAAAGCGGGGACAAAGGGTCGTGGGGATTATCCTCCCTAGTTACCTACCTGATTTTAATTCGGCTTGTTCCCTACAGATTCATAATCTAGTTCTCTAATTACTAACTTGTCGGATTCATTAATCTGTATCGCTTGATGTTTATTCGCGTTTAGCCTGTTTATTATTTTATTATGGCAGTTGTAATGGCATTATGGTATTCATAATTATACGTGTTAGACATGGGGATAGTGATGATGTATTTCACAATCGATTAGGCTCGTCCAACTAGCTGAGTTGGACTTCACAAAAGAATGTCACGAATCGTATCGACACGAGTCGTATTCTTTGCTTCATGTGGTTACAATGGTCTTACATTAATAAATATACCTAGAGTTCCGGGACATTTGCCCTGTTAGGATACTGCAACATTTTATACAAAATTAAATTTAATTAGAGATAGAAATAACTTTAGAACTTAATATTAGTGACACATATCAAACGAATTTAAAACATATTTTTCAATTTATTCCATAAACTTCCAGACTATAAAAACATTTTGATATTAAACATTCTTTCAATTTGTTATTAAATGTGAAATCTTTAAAAATGTTTCTCTGGGTGTTAGGAAGAGAATTGGGAAACTGTTTCACTTCCCTTCCGATCACATCGTATGCAATGCCATATAATTGTGTCCCGCGTTCTTCATCCAGTCCACAAATTCAGTCTAACCTATCGTTATTTACCGTTGTCGTCGTCCAATGGAATAATGGAAGTGGAAAGAGGGAAATGAAATTGGAAAATGAGACAATCTTTTCTTCATCCTTCCTAATTCTTTTTTCAAATGCTGATTCCTAAATTCCCATATGTATGCAGTGTTTGCACGCCAAGGTTCGTTATTATTGACGGATGCCTATGGATTACAGTCGGTAATCGCTTACTATAAAGGACTCGCTCTCGTTTGCTACCTACTATATATATACTTTTATCGTATATAGTGTGAATCGTGCGATCTGTCAAATTGTAGGTCAAGATCAGTAAGACTATTGTAAATAATAGATTGTAGAAAGGATTGAAGAATAAACATTATATGTCGTTTCTTTGTATACCGAAGCAACACAACATAGTTAGTTTCATTTGACAATCCTTAGTGTGAAAATAATCGACATTATATATATAATATATATATATATATATATATATATATATATATATATATATATATATATATATATATATATATACGAGTAGAGACTATTACTTCTCCTTACCACCCAAAACTTCTATCTATGTATGTATCATTCCCTGCTGGGGACAGTTATTTATCCCCAGCAGGCGTGATATTCTGCGAATCCTGTGTGGGCAGCGTTTAGTCAATTGGCTGATAAATATAGAATTTCCGTCTGGTGGATATTGATATGAAATTAAATCATCATACACTTCATTCGGCCCGCTTCATCATACACAGTTTGCCTTCGGCCTAGTTAATACTGTAGGAATATTAATCACTGACCTTCAGTAATATTCGACATCTATTCAGATATTTTCAAGGAATACTATTTAGCGCATAACATAACCTAATAAACATATATGTGAGGGGGAGAGTGCACGCTGCAATCCAACAGCCGCTGGGCGCGCTCGACTGGCCACGTTACCCCTCTCTCACAGAAGACTACCTTGAAATGTACTGCATTTCCCACTTTATCGTATTTCCCCAATGTACGTACGTGTTTCGGTAGTGAGTGAGATGTGCCAGACCCCATTCCCATCCCATCCTATCCCTCCCCATTTTCCTAACCCTTTCTCCAAATCCATTCCTATATCTCCAAAGGTAGGCAGCGCATCCGGGGGCGTGCCAACATTTGTCATTTTGGACTAATGTTGGCATGTATCGCGGATGTCTATGGGCGACTGTATCCACTTACCATCAGGTGGACTGTATGCTCGTCTGCCGCCTTCGTACATAAAAAAAAAAAAAAAAAAAAACACAATATATATTTCTATTTGGTTTAAGGGAACCGTAAAAATGTTTAAAGCCTTTTCTGGCGAAAGATAAAATATATCTGATGTAATACTAATTTATCATTAAACTTAAATTACAATTTTTTGCGTTTCTAGCAAATTACGCTGATACAGAAAGTGCTTGAGGAGAGTAATCAAAGTGACAGATAAACGACTCGCAAAGTGAGAGCAAAAAAGAAAATGGCAGTTTTGTGGATTATTTGGTTAACGACGCTCGGCCTCCTGGCGAGCACCAAGGCGTCAATTTATGACGACGATTACGACACTTATAGCAAGCCTTACGACTACAAAACTTCAGGTAATATAAACGCTCATCTATTTTATTGCCAACTCAAACATTATCCAGCCAATTTGATTTTCGTCGTTGTGCCCTTCGATTCAGGCGAACGACAACCTCTCAAATTGAGTTTTGTGACGACACCAAGAGAGAAATAGTCGTCAGCTATTCTTACACTTGATTTTCTGTCGCCTAGATGGACTAGTTCTGATCTAGTTTATTGTAAGGTAAAAAAACCGTGATGTTAAGGAATTTCATTAATAACAAATTATTTCACTTTTATGTTTCGATTATTTTTAGAGAATATAATAATTGATACTTATTTCTACAGAAAACTGTAAGTACCTATATCTTCCTACCTTCATTAACTTTTGGTTGATCTGGATATTTCGCAATGAAGTACATTGTTTTTACATGTAGGTTTATATAGATTGCCTAAATGAAGAAACTGATTTAGATACACATTTAAAAAAAAAATTCTACATGTCTTGGCACCAGCTATTTATGATTGGGGATTTCCCGAGAAATGGTGGGCGACATCGACCTGTCGAAATTGGAAAGTTATAGAGATATTCCCACCTAATTTGATTTAGTTCAAGTTTCTCCGAGTTTTAGGTAAAAAGTTTTATGAAAAAATTTACTAAATAGTAGTACCTATTATAGACTAGTGTCGTCGAAATGAGCGCTCAACGTTCAACACTCGAGCGCTGAGTGAATCCTTATGAAATTTTAAGACTCGAACGTTAAACGTATGAGGTTAAGATTCTTAAGGTTTACTACGACTGACTTAGAAGCTCGAGAGCCCGAGCGTTCAGCGGTCGTTTCAGACAGTACTATTTCAGACGTCTATTGGGTATGGTTTATCTCGCTGCAAAATAGGGATTTAGGGACAACATTCAAACAATTTTTTTATTTCTTTTAAATTTTCAGTTTCTTTTTACAATGTATATTTATTTACAACTACAACTAAATCATGTCAGGCTTCATTTCTTGAGACTCTCTCGAAACGAAAATAGTATATTACTGTCCAGGCCCGAAATAAAGCAATTGACGGCCGAGTAATATTGGAAGGACGAGGCGACGTCGAGTCCTTTTTAAATAAACGAGGTCGTTAATTGCTATTTCGGCCGAAACTTTTATAGTATTTTTCTCTAATTTTCGAGGAAACAATAAACAAATTAATTCAAGAAACAGAAGTTTAATTCATATTAAAAGTTACATTACAGTTTGTACAGTTAGACAATGACAATTAAACACTTTTGCCAGGTAAATTAACGTGTTGAATGCTTTGGCTTGAGTTCAGTGTGGAAGCTTCAGTGGTCAATTTATCGGATGGTGCAGATGGCGTTGATGGACGGGGTTCAAAAGTCGAAGTTTTTAATATAGCTTCATTTATTTGAATGGTTATTTTACATTTATTTTCAATTGATTCTTCAATATAACCCTCGGTGACTTTGTCTGATAACCACCCACCGTGCCTCTTTAGAGTGGTCAAATTTGCTCCTGTGTCAGCGAGAAGAGTGACGGAAGACCTTCTTAAACAATGTCCTGTATAACCTCGTCTATAACGTATAGTTTAGTCTATAACCTATAAAAATAACCTCGCTACTGTCCAACAATCTCTATTATTGTCGTGTTGGAAATTGCTGGCGTGCGTACAGAAAAGAGCCGATTGACGTATTCCTTTTTTAAAATAATGAACCCATTTCCGAGCAATTATGAGAAAAACATATTATTGAACACATGGAATCTCCCTAAATAAGCCGAAGGTCGACATTTTGTAGGATAATGTGTAATAAAGTGTATAATAAATAAATATATTATTCCGTTCTCATTATACATTTTATGTATAATAAAATGAAAATTTCACTATGTAATATTAATGTGCCAATATTTTGAATTGATATATAAAAGATAAGATGCTTTTTAATTTGATAATCCTAAAATAGTTTACAGTAAGGATTTTAGGTAGTGTCTATAAGGATTAAGGATTTGTGGTACAGCAAGCAATACGTTAATGCACGCCCAAATGGACAATAGTGTCCAAATGGACACAATAGACCCGTGGTCAATACACCCCACCCATATTGAATACGTGTCCTTGGAGTTTTTCTTTTTACTTTCATGTCACATATCACGATTTATTGGGGAAAATTTCAAAGGAATAAACCGGAGGTTTTATATTTCAAACGAGCCTCTGTAACGAACTATGCACAAGGAACGAACTCGTTTTCAAACGCCCTTCCTTTTTTCTTCTTCCTGAAATTCCTTTTGAATTAAATCCGCATGACACAGATTCATGTGTGAAATACGTATCTAGATATATATGTAAAACTCCTTGTTACGTAGACTTTACGTATATTATTATTACGATTATAAGTGGAACAATAAAGGCACATCTACAGTGACATGGTTTCAATTTTCTAAAAAGCGCCACCAAACCGTTAACATTTTCACGGAATATTTTAAACAATATTCTCTCCAAACGCGAGATGCACAAGCATTAGGGCAAATTGTCCCCGAGATGGCAATAGCGTCAGGAAACTCAGGAATAGCGGAAAATTGTATTACCCGGGGCTTAGGTACTTGGTAGGCGATGAGTGCATTCGTTACCGACGACGTAACTACGAGCTTTGAGCGCACTTGCATATGTTACAGAATACTTACCGAGTACTTACACACTCGTTGCAGTGCTTATAAATGCTTACAATTATGCTTTCGGTTTATGGTCATGTGACGAAATTTCAATAAGTAAGTATGGAAATACGATACTAAATAGGTAAATATAAACTAAAATAATGTATCAAGTGAAAATTAGATAACCAATTGTTGAAAAATAGTAAAACAAAGAATTACGGTTATAGATGTGAACAGGTGGCCAATGGGCGCCTAGTAAAAAGAAGGAACTACATAGAATGAAAAGATGTCGCGTGCATTAACGTATTGCTTGCTGTACCACAAATCGTTAATCCTTATAGACACTACCTAAAATCCTTACTGTAAACTATTTTAGGATTATCAAATTAAAAAGCATCTTATCTTTTATATATCAATTCAAAATATTGGCACATTAATATTACATAGTGAAATTTTCATTTTATTATACATAAAATGTATAATGAGAACGGAATAATATATTTATTTATTATACACTTTATTACACATTATCCTACAAAATGTCGACCTTCGGCTTATTTAGGGAGATTGCATGTGTTCAATAATATGTTTTTCTCATAATTGCTCGGAAATGGGTTCATTATTTTAAAAAAGGAATACGTCAATCGGCTCTTTTCTGTACGCACGCCAGCAATTTCCAACACGACAATAATAGAGATTGCTGGACAGTAGCGAGGTTATTAACTTATTTAAGTATTAGTTATTAAAATTTCTTTACAACTACAACAAGACTTTACAACCATTTCTACAACAAGTGTTTACCTACTAGTGTCCAGATAAGTATTTACGTGTACATTTTAACTACGAATGTTAGTTATCTACTTAAAAGTAAGATTGTGCAATATACAGAACATAAATATCTGTTTGACAGTCTCTACTTACAAGGAAATGTGTTATTGAATTTGCGTAACAAAATACCTAACGGGCTTACGTGTTTCATTAAGACTGCTCTACGAGTCGATAACTTACCTGTCTGGAGAACATTTTGTGTAAATTGATACTTATTGACGTGTCTCCTGTCGCAACTATCTAACGACGCATTGAAGCCTGCTTTGATAGCGTCTAACTTGAAGTGCCTTCAAGTATTTATGTTACAGTTAAAACTCGTTTTCAGTAAAAGTTTTGACTGACCGCCTTCGTTTCAACTAGTTTTCATTCCGTTAGACCTAGTTTTCCCTAGTTTTAGCTAACATTAAAATTTGTTTGGTCAGTACATTCTAGTTTTTACTAGGAAACGCCAGTTGTAACGGAGGCGTTCAGACAAAACTAGTTTTACTAGGAAAACGGGTATTAACTATTACTTAATTAACTATTACGGGTATTACTTAATATACATATACTTAACGCAGGTAATGCCGATATAACTTATGTTTTGTTTAAGTAACGAGACTCGACGCATCAATGCCGTACGAAAATCGACTTGAAGACAATTTCATTCAAACGGGCCACACCATTTCATGTTATAGTGATTTTATCCCGCGAAAAGACATTTCAGTCGAATGAGCTTATCAGGAGGGTAGCGCGACATGTCTTCGATTTACTGAGCCGCCTAGTCCAAACAATAAGATCGCCGTTTATCGCTTCTTCTTGCAGGCTTTCTCGTTTTCTGAGCCCCTGACTAACTTGATTAGTGATTCAGTGGTTATTGGCCGTTTGACACTGCGTCCCGCATTGCGCACGACGGCCGGGCCTCCCATTCTCTTAATGTGGTTGTCCCTAAAGATTAATTAACTATACACTACCGAATAATCTTTTTGTCCTAGGCACGACTCGTATGCTTAACAAGAGCTTACTCTGTGAAATTAACCGCAATAATTTGTTACTAAATACGTAATGCCGTACATTTATAACGATGCCAGTAATGGTGCCCCTTAATTCTAGTCCCAGAGTTAAACTCGTGTAATTTAATTTCTGCATAATGGAATTCGTTCCGACGCTCAGTTTAGAATCGTTATTCCAGAAGCTCGGTACTTGTAAATAGGTAGGTAGAGAGGAAAAGCTCACGTAAAACATTAATGAGCAAGTTAGCGCGATAAGCGTGCGCTTCTAACAAGGATTGTACCAAGATCCGTGGAGAAGAAGCTCGCTTAACATTCAGCGTAGGAGAGGCAATAATGCGGGTGTTACATGGCTACCGTTTCACTCGAGCAAATGGCCGTGCACTGCCGCCGCCGGGAATACCGCACCCGGCCTCCACTACCCTTTACACCATTATCCAGTTACCTTTATAAGTACCTGATTTGTATTAGTAACCAATTGCCCTAGATTCACAAGTTTGAAAAGGGTCGCTCGACACGTGAAAAATTTCGCAAATCTTCGGGTACATTAACTTTACTATTTTTTCACACCCTTATTGGTATTTGGAACATTGATCCTAATCCTATTGAGCACATTTCTAAAACTGAATTAATTTAATGCTCGTACTTGTACTCGCACGTTCTTCGAGTACGTAGAAATCTTAGTTAGAGAACATCTTCTTTTATGTCGAAGTTTCGTGCGAAACACCGATTTGTGCGATAGGTATAGCAATCTCTGAGTAGTTCACTTGAATTTATCGCGTGGGCTACAGCAAAAGGGCTACGCACTTGTCGGGTGTAGGGTGATATTATTCGGTGGGGGTGCGTTTTGTTTACAAATTGCTCGGCGGCGCGTGCCTCGCCTCGGCTTGAATCACCTCGAGATAAAGCGGCTGCTGCTACCCGCCGATAATTTTCTTCAACCTTGTTTTATACGCACGTTGAACGGTGATTTCGGGCGTAAATGGATTGATCCAGTTTACGGCTTCCCTATAGGCTAAGGAGACGGGAACGATGAGATTATGAACATACAAAATTATGAACATTACTAAAAAACATCTCAAAGAAAATATATTCTCTACTCCTCTAAAAGCAAATATTTTTTTATATTTATTATATTTTTAGTAATTTAACTAACGCATTATACTAATTCGGGAACCTATCTAATGATTTCAAATAAATATTGCTTATATTGAAAACGAATAAACGATGGAAAGATAAAATTTCTAATTTTATCCTCATTCGCCAGTCGTGCTGAAAATCAAGTTTCCATTTTCTTGAGGTTACTGTTGCGAAAGGACAGCTCGAGGGTAAACTTACAAGAGCCTGCTAAAGCCACGCCTAATTAGATTAGTTCAAGTGGACTGGGAATGCTTTAATGATCAAAGATTCATTAATTTACTGGATAATTACTCACATCCTAAAACTATCATTCAATAAAGGACTTAAATTATCCATAGCTTTAGATGATACATCCTATTTATATGGATGATACACAGATGTATATATGCCATTCAATTTTTACCAATAATATCTATATAATCCCATCCTTCGGGATGTCACGTATATTTTTGCCGACATTTCTAACGGACCGTGGATATTTTTCCACATCCCCAGTTACGTCAACGTACATCAGACATGTGTTCTTCTGGTCTCCTAATATAAGTAAAGATTAAAGATCCCCGAAAGCGTCAACGTGTTCACCGTCACATCTTTCCTGTAAATTAAAAAAAGGATAAGAGGCTCGCCCCAAATCGAGCTCATACGATTTTCTCTTTTAACCCGTGAAGATTAAGACGCTTTTCGTTCGATGTTCGGGTGTTACCAAAATATTTATCTACAAAATGAAGGGGGGAGGGGTGATGTAATGAAAAATCTACGTATAGTGCGAAACATTGATCCCGCCAATATGGGTGGGATTTGATATGCATATAACGTTTATGTTTAATAAAATGCATATGATGTTCAAAGTACGTTTATTATTCGATATCAGTATAGATCATTGCATTGTAACGCTTGTGTCACAGGTCTCCGTTCTATATCCCTTCTTAATATGTATTATCCGATAACGTTCCACTGGAGGGCACTTATAATTACGAGGGGATTGTTTTATAGAAAGAAGACGGTAGAAGATACGGTAGGTAGGCGGTAGTCCACCTATGGTAGGTGGATACAGTCATCCATAGATATTCGCGGTACATGCCAACATCAGTCCGAATGACAAACATTGGCACGGTCCGGAATTCAAACTGATTTGAGTATAGATATCACATCACAGCTCTATTGAAATGAAATAATTATTTAAGTGTACATTTTTACGAGGTTCCATTTTTTGGTCTGAATTAATGAACGTTTGATTTGATAGTTTGATGAACGCACAGCGTATAACAGTGCACCGTACTGTACACTGTAATGCAAAACAGTTACTTGTGGGATGAACTGCCAGCTGAGGTTTGTCTGCTATACTACGACATGGGAATCTTCAAGAAAGCTGTGATTCTGCGCGGTCGGTAGCGCACCCGCATGCCTCCTGGTCTAGCAGGTGTCCATAGGAAACGGTGATCACTTAATATCATGTTACCCGATCGCTCGTCTACCATACCTTTAATAAAAAAAATATCTGTATGAACAATATAAAAGTAGTTTTCAGTACATTTTATTGTATGCCCGAACAGGGTAGACTTCATGAGGGTACGGTAAAATTCTAAATCGGATTGGTTTGTTTTTGTTTCAGAGAGCCGCACATGCACATCGGCGGAATTCCGGTGTAAGACTGGCCGGTGTATTCCCATGTCATGGCGATGCGACAATGAAAAGGACTGCTCTGATGGATCCGACGAAGAGCCCGGGACTTGCAGTTAGTATATCTCATATATATATATATATTTACATACCATACATTTTTATACCATTTAAATAGGTATGTGCATTTATGAATTTTGCATATAAGTACAATATACATTATGATAAAAAATATTTTGAGTGTATTTTAGTAGCTCTGTATATTTATTAATTCAACGTTTGCCAAAGATACCCGAATATTGGCGATGACCAATGTTTTCGTGCAAGATCTATACCTATTTACCTACATATTTATGTATACTTTATCATGAGAAATAATTAAATAAGCAGCGGAAAAAATACTGAATGAGAAGCGAATCGGTGACAGCAAATTTAAAGTTGGATTAGGGATAGGTTATTTGGTGACGATAGAGTCCTGTGAAGTGCGAATTCGTCGTTTTGGTGAAAACATTCTTAATCATTTCAAATTATTTACATTAATTATAAAAAAATAGATTGTTGGTATTGTTGCTCATGAGTTGCTGCTCATTTAGTATTTCCGCTGCTCGTTCCTTTATTATTTACGTAAAAGTGAGATGATATTATAATTCTTTGAAAAGCCTGCAGAACTAAACAATTTACAATCTCCTTACGTCGTCTCCTATCCCCATGTGCTATTTAAATGGCGATCCAAATCCACCATTTATTCAGTTTCCATATCTGCCTTGTTATATTTCCTATGCCTGTTTTTCGCTAAAAATAAATAAATTTCAAATCTATAGGTAGGTACCGTATTTGACATCCGGTCAGATAATAGTATGTATGTGTTTTAAAAATTATATGTAAGTATTTTAATAAATATATTCTGGAAGTAAAATATTACATATAAAAATAGTACTGCATTGTTATTATATTAAAACATAATTTACAGTAAATAAGAAAATAATGATGAATTATTTATATAAATGAACATGTTTTACGAAAATATCCAAGGCTATTTGTTACTCCATAAATTTTCAAAATCGATCTTTATATTTCCTACAACATCTAACAAACTAAATCTGTATTAATAATTAATTAACTTTTAATATAATATTGCACAACTTACATAATAAGTTAACATTATTATCCTTACAAAATATCTATTTGAATTATATTTCAGGTACGTATTTTTTAAATATCTGGTTGTCTCTGTACATACTTAAATTAAGCGCAGTTCATAGAAAAAGTGTCCGATAATTTAATGAGACGGCTTTATGTTAAGTGGTTTTAGGACATTAATGTAATGTACAGTTTAAACAATATACTTGTATAACTGCAACCCTTTCGGTATCCACTGCTGGACATGAGCCTCCCTTATACACATAATCTTGTGCATAAGGGTTTTCCTTAAAACACCACGCTGGCCAAGCGGGTTGGCCAGTCCACTCTTTTAGAGGTGGTGTAGTCCTTCAGGGCTAGTGGTAGCCGCTTTGTTATCTCTAGTCGCCACGACACGACACCCACAGAAACAGTATAATATAGTATATTATAAGTTAGAGCCGTCTAAAACTACAGTAACGTTATAGTATTTTTTTACTATTCTTATTTTATATTGGATGTAATTTCCTTTAAACCATTAAATTCCGTGATTCATTAAACCTATTTAGAATATTTACGTGCGCAATATAACTTGCTAAATTGTAACGTCACGTAGTTACTGTAACGCTGTGGATATTCTAATAAATAAATATATTAACGTCCCACTAATTTATTAGTGGGGCGCAAGAAGATTAAGCGATGCACAGTAAGACAGTTCCGGTGTCATAATGCCGAAGTGTGTATTCCCATATCGTGGATATGTGATGGTGAACGGGACTGTGCAGATGGATCTGACGAAGAGCCTGCATCTTGTAGTTAGTATCTTGTATATGACTACGTAACTTCATATAGGTAATCATATTTAATCCTTATAAAATTTTTGCATTTTTTTTATTGTTTTCCTTAAATTTCATATATTTTCTTTTGTTACAAACTATTCAAATATTTGCTTATTTTTTGTAAAACTACAACTAACATAAAACAATGTGATGTCATTCATACTTACACTAGTGTATAAAGGGGACAGGACATGCGCATCAAACGAGTTCCGATGTGATAATGGCAGATGTATTCCGATGTCATGGCGATGCGACAAAGAACACGACTGCAACGACGGATCTGATGAAGACCCCGCCATTTGTAGTTAGTATATCTCGTACGATTGCACAGCCGTATGCCGCGCGTTTTACTAATGCAAATCCTTGCAATTTTCTCGCCTTTTGTGAGGATTTGGATTCCATATATTTCCTTTAGTTTATAAGCTATTACAAATATATTTTTGTATACAACGACCAAACGCAATACAATGTATGTACCTACTAAATAGTAGATAGCAATATAATGTCTGCATCAGCAGAATACGCAAAGAATAATTTACGTACATAATGCACACCACATTCCAGTGTATTCCCAGTGTTGGAACAATGAAACTGATTGTAAGGATGGATCTGATGAAAAGCTTGGAACTTGCAGTTAGTATAATACCATACAATTATAAAACCGTATAGCATACATTTTACCGATTAAAATACATGCTAAAACACTTATTTTTACTCGTCAATCCATCAATCCATCCAATGTATGCATCTATGTAATGAATTCATCATCAGTACCTAAGTGTTTATGTATAAAATATTATAATTATTAAATTATATGTATTATGTTCATTTGATATTATGTAAAATTGCACTATCTAATTATTTTTGATATTTACCTACCTATTATCTCGTTATCATTCAATGGTTGCCTGGAAGAGATCGCTTTGACGCTTTTGCAGTTATTGCACTTGTAGATATATATAGATTGCACACGAAAAACAAAACAATAACAGAGACATTGTAGACACAAGAAAAGCACAAAAGGCGGTCTTATCTTTTGCTATTTGATTATTTTAATAAATAACTTAAATATCTGTACAATATTTTCAAAATAAGGGGATATCCTATTAAAAGGGACTGTGAAAAATAGTTTTCTAAATTTCCAAAATAGCCTTTCAGAAAACACGTGCATCACATATTGTTTTTTTTTTTTTGTATTGGGTATATACAAGAATTCATTCTTGTGTTTCCTTATTTCTGGAAACCATAAACTGTACAGGTACATATGTTTCGGATTAATATTCAATAGGTACATTGCGGTGCTTATTGAGAAAAGGATATGGAGAAAGAGTTCGCATCTAGTTTGTTCATAAATATTTCTTGTTGTTGCAGTTTTCATAAAAAATACAAGTAATTTTAGTTTTTAGCCAAACAATGTGATAGTGCGTTTCATACCACATACATCTTTTAACCACTTTAACACACCAAATTATAATAAAACGGGGCAAAAAATTCAGCGGCACAAATTGTGTGGCCAAAATACACAAACATTGTTACTTCAGCAAATTTACTTTTGGGTCTGTTGTAGACGCAATGTCTAAACGACATCACAACAAAAACGTTAGGGTCGCCCAGTGACAAAGCCCTATTCCGGAGCATGAATATCGTGACTCTCAGGACCCACCCTGGGGACATCCAATTAAATATTCCAGGAAAAAAATATTTGGTATATGTAATTTGATTTTATAAATAATTACACATCTCTGTGATTTATACCTAACAACGAAATTCTCCCAAAATTTTCATGTTGTGCGAAAAATATAATTATCTATAAATTTATGAGAAAAGTTATGTAACGCGATGGCAACGCTAATTTACCTCATGGATTAGAATCTTAATTACATCTCAAAATTTCCACCATTAACATTAAACATTTCTTGACCCTTTTTGCATTAGAATTCTATCTATTCTTATTGCAATGTGCAAATAATTAAAACATTTAGCGGTTTAATACCAAATACCGACGATCTAAAATAGGTACCTGTTAAATTGTAATGTGACCTTTACACGAAAGGGACGCGTTACAAAATACTTAAACGAATTATTTCGGGTTGGTTACGATATTACAAACACGTGGGTATGAACTTAAGCATATCACAGAGTGCGCAGGGGATCGTGTTAATGTATTTATTGCTCCAGTAAGAAATAATGGCGCGTGCTCCGGGAATCCGCAAGGGATAATTCGACGGGTTCAAGACGGGTGAACTGACAACTTTTATCCAGGACATCGACGTCGATATGACTTTGCTAATGTTCTTGTATTGTACTAATAATATAATAGCATTGTCTTTGTTCGGATGAAGCAGCTCTTTATTTGGAAACAATAAATTTATATCTAAAGCCCTAATCGGCTCTTTTTTTCGTCCACTGCTGGACACATGCTGGGCCTTCACATGCACATTGTCTTGTGCATGAGGAATGTATGGCCTCAAAATCCCACGCTGGCTAAGCGGGTTGGCGAGTCTACTCTTTTAGAGGTCATGTAGTTCCACAGGGCTTGTGGTAATGGCTTTATTAGTCCCTTCGTCGACTTTTACGACACCCGCGAAATGGGTTTGGTGCTATTTTAAAGCTGACTGACATCACACGGCGTAGTTTTATATGAGTAGATATATAAATATAAAAATATTTCATATATTTTTATATGAATATAAAAAAATAATACACAAGTAGGTATGTAATTATAGTTTTCGTTGGATGCTTCCTTTATGTTTCCGCTGAGAAAAATACAGGATGGAAATGATATTCGTTCATAGTTTGAAATACAATCATGACTGTTTTATTTGGTCCGTAAAATTACACAACCTTTTTATTATTCGGTAGATTGTATGTCCTAAAATCATTGTAACTAAAAATCATTGTAAAAAGGTACTTACTTATTTCATGCAAATTGTTTTTTTTTAACCTTAGACTTCATTTGCACACTAGTAAAAGCACCTAGTGTCGTTAATGTTCCGCTAAAAGTTGAGCTTTCAAAGCGCTGAAACGCTCTCTCCTACTTCGTTCGCACGAGCTAAAAGAAGCGCGTCAAAGCTAGCTCTCACGGGTCGGTACGCTTCGAGCAAAATTGCGCTCGGTATGCATGCAGCATGCCGATCGGTTGTTGCTATGTATATTTTCTATGACACTCACACACGGGTCGATGCGACAGAGGCGCGACGCAGTTTGCACTCGGCATGTGGGCACGCAACATCAACGCTCAGCGGCCTCGCAACACGCTTGCGGGCAGTAATTTTATAACTTTGCGTAATTTGTCTGGTAATCAATGGCCTTATAAGCCCGATTAGTTCCATAAAACTATTTTCTGACTTTCTATATATCGACTTGAATTTCGCATCTACTGCAAAGTCATCTCTTGCTACTACAAAGTCTGCTACCTAGTTGCGTTTAATACTATGGATGCACTCAAAATCTCATTCTTTGTCATTGCATATAAATGTAAATTACAATAACATTTTAATCACTAGAATTAAATCACTAGACATGTTTCCTTGTCGATTTTCCGCCTTCTACTATGATAATCTGACAAAAAAAATTGTCAGCATACATATATCGTGTGTGAGGCTAGCCAGTAAAGAATCGATTCGACATTTTCTAAATACGTACTACGCCGAAACCATGCCAAGCCGTGAGAGTGCAGACTAAGTGTTACATTCTTGTTTAGGGAGAGAACGTCAGCGCTTTAGCAAAACATATTAACGACATGACTCTTGAAGGAACACAATCTTAAAATTTTTGCGCTCATGCAATTGAACGCTTCCTATAGAAAGGATCCAACGTGCACTTTATTTTCAGCATGTGCCAACGAATCCTTATTTGTATCTTTTTTAGGTGATCGGACATCAGAAATTTAATAGAAATATAAATAATTTTCTTCGTGCTGTTAAGCATAAGCTTTTGGGAAAATTTACAATAATCAGTACTTACCATTATGTTGAAATAACGAGAATTTCGCGCGAAAATTAAAACACGTACATTGAATTGGTAACAAATTACGACATTAAAGCTGTCCAAGGCCGCTTTTATCCCAACAAAGAACTTTTGACGCATGGCTCGTTCGTTAATAAAATTAGCCAATTGGCATATTTCAAAAACAGGTAAATTGTATGAAAGACGGCTTAAAAATCTTTGTTAGCGGCCATAAATAGTGGTATGTCTAAATCACAGATCTAGAATTATTTTGCTACCGCCAGTCCAAACGATTGTTTCACAGATTAAACAAAATGTTCCCAAATCTACTAAACGTATATTAAGGTTGCATGTAATATCCATACACAAGACATTATTGTTATTTTGCTATATTTCTATTCAGTAATACTCAAATTTAATACATACTTTTCTACAGAACCGTAAAGTTACCGTGCAAAGTTGGTTTCATATTAATGCACCGACGTATATGTATTTATGTATCTACATTTTGTTACGAAAAGTCTGAAAGAAGTTAGATGGTTCGCAAAGAGCGCGTCGAACGGACTTTTAATTCCTTGTTTTTCACAAACTGTAACAATGTATAAAGAGCTTGTGGAAGTTTGCAAGGTTTTATTTCAGAGTGGGTGGGGGGTTATGGCAACCGCGGCCGGCAACTTTGTACACTTAGTATTACTGTAAGTCGACCCCACATAATGGAAAAGCCTTTTTATATGGCTGAAACACGTAGTATTTTGTAAGCGAGAAGCTGAAATTTTAACACTACGGTCCGTTTATCATAGGAAGAACGCTGACAATTCTATATTTAATTCATTTTATCTAAATACCGTTTTCTTTCTAAGTCATAACATAACACATTAAAATAGAAAAAAAATATTCTTAAAGGGCTATAGTGTTCTAAATTGATTTTTTACTATATGTTAAACTATGATGTCAGCTGTCAGAGCTCTTCCTGTAATAAACGGACCATAGCTCATGAACGTTAATAAGTACATTTTAGTGAAATAAATATTGCTTTTACGTACCTCATTTTTAAATCGTTGTTGCAAGTTCACTTTGATGTACGTGATTTTCACTCACGGTAATGTAAAAATAATGAACTCTGTTTGAGAACACTGTTCAATATGAATGTATACGTAAATATTTGCCTCGGTATATAAAATTAAGTTAGTATCGCAAAAATACACGAAGCGAGATTGTAACTAAAATGACTCGAAGAGATTAAAACATAAAATTCGGGGTTTAACTTTGTTAAGCGCTGCCAAACTTATTCTGGGATTTTTTGATACACGTAAACTGTGTATCGATTAACGTTTAATATTTACTATAATAATAAATAATACTAGTTTAATACCCATTCCCACACGTACGTTAACCTATTGTGAAGTACTTTACCTCCGTTTTGGTCCAGTTAGTGCTGTATATAATCCTTCAAGAAGCCTCATCAAGCTGGATTGGCTGTCTTGCAACGCGATGGAATAATTGAAGAAAGCATAATAATACAAAGATGTCCGATTAGGCTCCGAATCTATACAGACCTAGTGGACTGCGAGTGCTTGTAGGTACAGTACTCCAGAATATGAAAAAGCCATCGTGTAATGATAAGACATGCTAAAATAGTATTAGTAGCGTAATAATAAAAACTATTTAATACTTAGTACCATTTTAAGTATGAGTACCTACAATGTACATTTTTTTTATATCAGTACTTCTTGGCTAACTAATTTTGTATTTTAAACGGGGATCCGAACGAGTACGTGACCTTGAAGTGCAGGAATGAATAATGTAAATAATGTTCATTTTGTAATCTATTTACATCTAAATTAGATTGCTACAAATTACCTTTCACGACGACCTTTTACATTTTACCCATTATTTTATAAACCTTTTAAGAAATCGGATATTTATTAAAATTTTCTTTCTCTTAGATTCTCCTACAATCATCTTAATTTTATGCCAAAAATTAAACGTTAAATGTTATAGGCCCTTTAAGCTGGTTTAAATTCAGTTTATTTTTTTCATAAGGATTTCTTTTTTCGCTTTCAAGTGGATACTAAGGCCCAAAACGATGTGCTTAACCCGGGGCAAAACACCTAATTAAAATAACGCTGAAGTCGGAAGCGAGGAAACTTTTGGCCTCAATAAATGTTTAATATATTTTATGCTAAGCCTGATAGAGTTAGACGTTTGAGAATTTATTCCTACGCAGTTTTTTGTTCCATTGAAATACATAAACCTATACATCCAAATCTACTGTTACTATCTATGGAAATATATAAACTTATACATCTAAATCTATTGTTACTATGGAAATATATAAACTTATACATCTAAATCTATTGTTACTATGGAAATATATAAACCTATACATCTAAATCTATTGTTACTATGGAAATATATAAACTTATACATCTAAATCTATTGTTACTATGGAAATATATAAACCTATACATATAAATCTATTGTTACTATGGAAATATATAAACCTATACATCTAAATCTACTGTTGCTATGGAAATATATAAACGTATACATCTAAATCTACTGTTACTATGGAGTAACATTTCTATCAATGAGTTCATTTATAATTCAATTCTAAAATCGAATATATTTTAACCTTACTTTCTAAATTTACATTTTGCCTTTATTTCTTAGAATACCAGTGTTTATAACAAACACGGTATAAAAGTTAAGAATAGAAGTAAATGAAAGTTTTATACACAGCGACACAACGCATTTGTCCCGAACACAAATTCGTGTGCACCATCTCCGGTCACTGCATTCCCGCCTCGTGGCAATGTGACGATTCACCCGATTGCTCAGACGGTTCTGACGAACACAATTGTGGTAAGAGCATGTCTCAAAAATGCGAATAGGCATGGAACGGGCTTTCAAACAATTGGCATCAAATTGGCATGACCCATTCAAATCATTTCCAGAAAAACATTGTCGTCCTCATAAAAAGCATGAAAAGAAGGAGCGTTGAAAACGGAGACTTCAATTAGTAATGTAAGCACAATTAAAATTTATCAAAATTTAAAAGTTAATATTAATATTCGAAACGTGTGCCCGTTTTATATAAAATATGCATTACAAAATCTAAAAAATTGATCGTGATAAATTGCATAAATAAATACTTACGTATTCCGTCGTTACCTCTTTTATACTCTCAATATTCTAATATTTCAAGAAAAAAGAAATGCAATGAAGCAGAATAATACAATTCGAATTCAATTGTCGCGCGAATAGCGATTTAAAATACATCGTTGAACGAGAATAAATAGATTGTGATGAAGACATGCAGGAAGAGATATGCCATATAGCAAATGCGTTAGCATATCAGTTTTCGGTAGGTAACATATAAATAAAGTAAGGAGGGTTTCGGTATGAGCAACAAAGGAAATCGGCGATTTCGTTTAATAAATCAGATTAAAAAAAATATATTGCCGATTTCCATTTGCATCGTACTTAGCATGTGCATGTACTGGGTTGGCAGAAATGGAGCCTTGCGGCCCCGAAGAATTCACATGTCGGGGAAAACCAGGCGAGTGTGTGCCGCTTGCTTGGATGTGCGACGACAATCCAGACTGCTCTGATGGATCCGACGAGAAAGCATGCAGTAAGGGTTTCATTTTATTTCATACTTTAATTATCATAAAAGTCAGCATTCGCTCTCAAAAATGTTATGATTGGCATACGTTTGACATTAAGCAAATAGATTGTCTAGACGCAATGATACAATACAATGATGATACATTCATCGCAAGGTCTTTTTTGTCAGGATATGATGCGTAGGTATACTAGATACTCTATAAACTTCATTGTGGTTACTATACATAGGATTATATGCACTATCAAAGTGCCAAAACATGCATGCAAACACATGCACGAAAAAAGTTCTAATGCATTATAAAAAGAAACAACTTGGGTGTGATATAAATTTTTATTGCACAAAATAAAAGCTCTGACATAAATTTACACTATCAATTACAGTTATATGACAATACACTTCTCTAAATTCAAACTTGTGACGTTTGTTAGTTAGAATTAATTTGTAGACCGAAAATGACTGCTCCACACATCGACCGACGGGACAAGACAAAAGTTTGAAATTTGGTGCCATGTCCGCAGATATAAAGTCAGGCAAGCTTTGATCTGTGGCATTAATGTACGCATTTATTTGTTTAATTACGTCAATACTCGGATTTTTAACAATAACCTCGTCTAACTTGTTTTGGATCTCACCGAAAATTAGTGTTTATGTCGAATTATTCACTAGAAACGAAAAATCGTAGAAATATGCAATAGAGTGTAAAAACAGAGAAATATGCATTTGGCATATAATCCCATGTCTAGTGATTACATTACATTTATCATCATTTCTAAAAAAATTCAAAATTATTTTGTTTTAATTAGACATTTGCATTTTGACAGCAATGAAAAACGCATGATGCCGACCGACGCTGCGCCTTGCTTTAAGTACTTAGTAATTATTGTTTAGTTTATTTAGCTCAAAGAGCTAAAGTATACTTTTAATTATATTTTATCACGCAGTTTATATTAATAAGAAAATAAAATAAGACAGTCCAAGTAATATAAGACTTTGTCTCTATGTCACGTCGTTCAACCGCGATCTTGGCATCAAAATGGAACGATGTTTATTCGCTTGGCCACTGAGATGGAGTCGATGTTTAACTATTCCTCTTCAACACTAGGAGTATCAATCAATCATGGGGGCCTCCCCCGGCCAAACACTCTGTATTCTATCAACGCCCAACTCATCCGTCTATAAATTCTTATCTACTCGCGCCTGGCCCGCCCCAAAGCGTGAGCGATGACGTTGCGTGTGTGCCCATCCGCGAGCTTTTCTTACGATTAAGGAAAGTTATGCTATGATTATGTCATCGCTTATCTTATTATTTGCTGCTGTCAAAGCAATTCTTGGCACAAATGTTAACATTTATGATTTACTTCATACATATAAACACATGAAAGTTGCTTTAGAGTTTGTCTAACATTATTTTTGTAATTTAATAGCGATCTACTAGAGAGCCCCGACGACTATTACACTATAATTACTATAGGCTCTTCTCGGGAATTTAATTAAATGTAGAGATGCTTGCGCTCGAGATTAGTGAGGATAATTTTTCCGCCGTAAGAAACTACTTTATGAGATTTCTAAGTAATGAAACGGGTATTATAAAAATAACACACGATGTAAGTAGAGCTCTTAACTAAGAGCGTGATCTACTTAACTTTAATTCTGTTCTTCTACCATTCGTTTAAAAGTCTGCAATTCAGTATATGTTTTGCATTAAGTAGTTAACGAACGTCAAACTTTTGGGTAACACTTCAACTATGTGATTGATACTTCGTTTACCTTGCAAAATCATTTTTGATAACAATTTATATAATAATTATACGTTATGCTCTTTGCCCTAAGGTATGATATTTTTGCATATGGAATATATTAAGACTTGTGTTGATAAAAAAGTTTAAATTTTAACGTACAAATTCAAATGTTCAGATGAGACGTGTCGTTCGGACGAGTTCACATGCTCGAACGGCAAGTGCATTCAGCAGCGTTGGGTGTGCGACGGTGACGACGACTGCGGTGATGGCAGTGACGAACTCAAATGCCCAGCCCCGACTTGCCGCCCACAAACACACTTTTCCTGCGCTGATGGACATTGCATTTCGGCTAGGTGGCACTGCGATGGAGATCTTGATTGCCCCGATGGAAGTGACGAAATGGTACGAAATCTTTTCAAACAGATTACAAACAGTGAAAGCAAGAGTTAGTTAATCATTTTATTTGACCATATTATGAGTTAAAGCATTAAAAAAAATAGCAAGATTTTGTAAACTATCAAACGCAATGTATCAATTATTTTTAAGACTATAAAAGCAGCAGTAGATTACAATTGAAGCCATCTGCGTCAGCGTGAAGGTGGTGTAAGCTTTTGAACAGTTTTTTATTTTTGGGTGAACAGCTATTTATTTTTATATTAAATTGATAGATTTAGTTGGGCCAAACTTTCCTTTCAAAAATTTCAAATTCCTGCTTATATAGATTAAAATATAAAAAAACATGGGTTTAGGCCACTTTTTCACTGACAGCCTCAAATGAATTTCTTTAAAAGCTACTCCAAATACAAGTTTAAAATATTTCAATTCCAGGGTTGTCCAACAGCACCTAAAGTGAGTTCACCGTGCATATCGACGGAGTTCGAGTGTCGCGATCGCATGACATGCGTACATAAGGCGTGGGTGTGTGACGGCGACCGCGACTGTCCCGATGGTGGTGATGAAGCACCTGAAGTTTGTCGTGGAAACATCACCTGCAGACTCGACCAGTTCCAGTGCAAGGACCACAGCTGCATACCGGGAGCATTGTACTGCAACGGAGACAAGGATTGCCCTGATGGCAGTGACGAGCTTAACTGCAGTAAGTATTCTAGTTATGTTGAGTTTAATTATACTTATGATTAGATTTTATAGTGTCTTTGAAGCTTGCCTTTGATTATAGTGTATGATACTTATATTTGAAGCTTGCCGCGGGAACATTATGCTTTTTTTTTTTTAATTTAACATTTACAAATGACGGGTCCATACAGATCATTTCTTGGCGCCATAAAACTGTGAGTTTATTACGGCACTGCACATTCGCTTGAGGGTAGTTATGTAAAATTCATACTTGTTTGATCGGTTTAAATCTACATAGTTTAATTTATTCAGGTTGCTCAAAGTTAAATTAATTTCTTAATTAATTAAAGTTACGTTAGTTTCATTGAATTAGCCTGAATAGAAATTCAATAAACTATTTGCTACTTGCTTTTACATAATGAATTACCTGCGGTGAGTCTGGAAATTAATTAAATTCTTAAATTTCATCTGTCATTTCATAGTTTGTAAAAAAGTACGTCTGTTAATTATATCCCTGGTGAAGCCAGTTATTCAAATATAAATATCTGAAATCGCTTAGGAATACAAAAGTAAATATATCAATTTCATTATTTGTCGGCGTTTAATTAAATCCCTAGGTTATAATTAAAATGGATTGTATTTTATTAATCTGTGACATATACATAAAGCAAGATTGGCAAGTAGATATTAAGAGATTGGGCATCGCATTATATATACGTATAGTTTACTTATATATAAACGTATTAATAATACCATTATTATTGTATATTATAAACACATTTTATAAGTATTGTACGATCTGGTAAGTGTTTTCGTAAAGACTCAACTCACAAGCAAGTTCCGCAGGTTTGCGTTGTCTGTAGTTTGTAAGACTTGTTAAAACGTTTACGAGATATGCTCTGCACTCTATGTACCTATTTGTAATCACTATACTTTACTCTATATACTTGTAGTATACGAGTAGGTATATATATTGAAATGTAACAGCATTAATGCTCCACAACTTACGATTTTATATTTATTTACTAATCTTATGTAGATATTAAAGTATCGTATACAACAAACATTTATATTGTTTGCTAGTGTAGGTCTGACGTAATGTTTAATCTTTCTTATAAAATCTTATTGTATTTATAGCACGACCAATACAAGTGTGTGACAAGAAAAAGGAGTTCGACTGTGGTGAAGGAATGTGCATTCCCAACTATAAAGTATGCGATGGGAAGACAGACTGCCCCAACTTTGAAGATGAACCTAGAGGCAGATGTGGTGAAAATGAATGTGCGAAGAACAACGGCGGATGCACCCAGAAATGTGTTGACTTACCAGTGGGTTACTACTGCGATTGTGATAAAGGATACAAATTGACAGGGGACAACGGGACTTGTGAAGGTAATTGAAAAAGCGATTTTTCCTAAGTTTAAAGTCGATTGTCTCACATGTCAAACAAATATTTTCTTATGTAAAAATGTTTTCGTATTTTAGTAATTCACGGATTTAGACGTAAAATATGAAAATGTTTCAATTTTGAACATTCCAGTTAGGTATTTAATGTTGTCAGTAAGTATTATTTGTTGAAAACATTTAATATAGATCATTTACGACATCAGCAACGACGATAATTGGTGTGAAAAGTTATAATTATTTATTAAGAGTTAAGGTCGGTAACATATTTATCAATATTCATTCTTTTTGGCCATCGAAAATAAGTAATATCCAATATCTAGAGACATAACATTTTATTTCATCTACACAAGAGATCAATCACATCTATATATCATAAATTATTAATAAGGTAGATTCGTAGTGGACTAGAATTTCGTCACCGAAATAAAACTTCAAGCGTACAGGTCTCTTTATATATCTTAAAAATAGCGAGAGGACTCCGTCCACGAACGAAGCTTATGTTTGAAACTGAAATGCTAATTGACAATATTTTGACTAGACAATTGTTTTGGCTGCCAATTCGATATCGCTGCCAAATTAGTTCCCAAACTAGATCAGTTAATTTATAATAATACCATGCCACCTCCTGTGTGTCTCCACTGCTGGATATAGGCCTCTCCCGCGGACTTCCACACACGGTCTTCTGCTCTTCTCATACACCCACTACCAGTGACATTCCTTAAGTCGTCAGTCCACGTGGCTGGAAGGTGTCCCACGTTACGTTTCGCCCGTGGGTTATCGGTAATAATCATATTCCTTCTTTCATTTAATTTCTCTTTACATTCACAGATATAGACGAATGCGCAGATCCAGGCGCGTGCTCACAAATGTGCATCAACGAGAAAGGCACGTTCAAATGCGAGTGTCACGCCGGTTACGCTCGGGACCCCCGTGACCGTACACGTTGCAAGGCTACCGAAGGACACCCCTCACTATTGTTCGCGAGACGCTTCGACATCCGCAAAATAAGCCTCGACCATCACGAAATGGTCGCCATAGTGAATGACACGAAATCCGCCACCGCACTTGATTACGTGTTCAGAACTGGCATGATCTTTTGGAGCGACGTTACCGATGAAAAGATTTATAAGTTAGTATTATCTATTTAGAGTTTCGGTTCCTTAAATATTTTAATTTAAAATATAATTTGAAATTTGATAATTATTTGGTAGGAAAAATAAGGTGAACGATTTAAATGTCACACTAGGTGCACTAGGCTTGCCTATGTCGCAGTGGCCGGTGCTCTGCCAAGTGAACAATTTGTATACGGATCGTAGCACCGTGTCTCACAAAATCTTAATGTATGGGGTGTGTGCGAGCCTATGCCTCTCTCACTCTCTGTAGGTGTGTGTGTGTATGGGAGGGTGAGTGAGGGTGTGTTTGAAGTGTATGTATGAGTGTGCGTGCTTGTGTATTTGCGTGTGTGTGAGTGAGTGTGATATTATCTGAGAAAAGGAACCTTACAGTAGGTTCTAGTCCAGTGAAATCTTTAATAAACATCATTTTCATTGCTATATCCTAAAAAAATAGATGTCAGAGCATGTTCCATATTAATAGAATTTTGAAACACCAAAATTTTAAGTTAGAATGAATATGTCCGTTGTCCATGCCGACAATAAGGCCCATCGTTCAGATAACGTCACATACGAGTATAATTATAAAATGAAATCTAATAATTAATTGTCTATTTTATTATTCTATGAATTGTTTATCGATTCTAAAACCACTGTTAAAAGAATATCCGCTGATTTTTCTACAACAATATATGTTCCTTTCAGAGCGCCAATAGACGAGGGCAGCCAGCGGACGGTTGTCATAGGAGAGCAACTGATCACATCCGATGGCTTGGCGGTAGACTGGATATACAATCACCTGTATTGGACGGATACCGGCAAAAATCATATCGAGTTGTCAGACCTGCAGGGCAACATGAGGAAAATCCTTATCAGGGATAAATTGGAGGAGCCTAGAGCGATAGCACTGAACCCTCTTGATGGGTAAGCAAATTTTTATATATTTAGGACAATTAACACAAGCCACAGCCACATAGAGCTATATAAAATGAACGGTTTAGATCTAATTATGGATTGTCACTGAATGCAAAAATAATGACGGTGTACTACTTAGAATGTATTGTGTGATATGACAACTTAAGTCCGATATAAGTCTGAGTTGCAGATAGTCGATCAGCTGTCGGAATCTTTCATTGTTTTTGAGTTTGTGTAGTTTAGGTTACGATGGGGCTTACACGAGGCATATGCATCAACATAAATAATGTAGATAAAAAAAATCTTTCATTATTTTGTTTAGCACTTTCTACGTATGTTCTTTGGTTAAAGGCAAGACATGCCATCATATTTCTTACCGCTATTCAATCCCACCACCTCCTGTCTCATTAAGTGAGAATATAATGGAACAAAGCAGTGTCGTCATTCCATTACACTCTTCTCTCCCCATACTATCCCATAGAAGGAATGGGAAGCGTAAAGGGATGAGAAAAACTTGTTCCTCCCCATTAAGTTAGTCCCCACCCTTTCGCAAATACACACCTAAAACTAAAGGTACGCATCGCATCAGGGGACGTGATAGCGCTTGTCATTCTGGACTGATGTTAACCACTTACCACCAGGTGGACTTTCTGCTCGTCCGCCACTTTCTTTCTGTCAATACGTCGTTTTCCATGTTATTTATTCCTAAGTTTTGTTGGGTTCGTTTGGTTGCCTCAGTGCAGATGAAACGAGAAGTTAGATTAACGGCACTGTGAGATGAACAAGCGAACAAGAGCGAAGCAATGAATGAGGGTTTCTTTGGACATTGTGTTGTATCGTAAGAAAACAAGATCCTCACACCCACCCGTGAATTGAAAATAATGATAAAAAAGGCCGATGGCAGACGCTTCCAGATATCCCTAATATAATAATTAATGATTATATTATGTTCAAAAGAAACGTCTGCAACCTGCGCTGCAACATAATCAATCTATCAACATAATCAATTTATCAACATAATCAATTGATATGTGTTTCAATAATGCGCAGTACGGCGCAGAATTTTGCAGAGTACACATAATCAATGATTGGGTATTTCCTGTGTATGAATTAAAGACATGAAATCAAAGGAAACCTACATGTTAATTATCTTTTATTTAATTATTAGATAATGTAGACGAATAATAACACACGATTCTTTATCTATGACATTAATTACTAGTACGAGGTAGTTATGATATCTTTAAATAAATCCTATTTGGATTGATTAGGTAAACACCCCGAACCACATTCAAATCAAAGGCAATTTTATATTCTTTATAATAATAATATTATAAATAGAAACAATACTTCTTAACATTACGAGTAAATGAAAACTACGAAGTTATGTTAAGCCAAAAGAAGAAAATTAATGAAAGGTTTTCCATTTCCGGATACTTCCAGAGATGATTGTTTTTCCGGATATCAGATATCGGAAAAAAATCAAAGAAACATATATTAAAAAGATAAAAACGGCCGGGAGGGTATATACGAGTCATTAGGTACCCTTTTTTCGAAAAGGAACCATACACTGGAGAAGACCACAATAAAATCGAATAGATAGTGCTCAAACAATGTCTATCTTTAAAAAAGACTGGCTTCTCCTCGCGGGTTCGGTCCCAATATAGATAAGTATATTTAAATTTTCTATAGAATACTGACATTAACCATTAACAATTCACACTTAACCAACGGTCGACTGGTAGAGAATACCTTAAGGCATTAAGTCCGCCTTTGTACAATAGGGTGCAAAAATAGGTGCAAAAACAATAGGTGCAACGAATAATAGTTTTGTGTCAGGCTAATACCAATACCCATACCATCAGCCTGTGTCTCTCCATTGCTACGACGCCATACATGATCTTTCTGCTTTTCACATCAAGCCACTACGGTCGATATTTTTTAAGTAGTCGGTTCACCTGGCCAGAGGGCGTGCGACGCCACGTTTTCCGGTACGTAGTCCCCATTCGAGCCCACTGCCGTTTCAGCTTACTGATTCTTCGAGCAATGTCACCCAACTTTAGTTATTCGACATTTTTTATTCTGACGTCAGAAGAAAATAACACTTTTTACTTATTATTCAAATAGATGTCATATAATAGAGATTATAAATGACTTTTGTTACAGCTGGATGTATTGGACGGACTGGGGCCAGAACCCTAAAATCGAGCGAGCCGGTATGGATGGATCCCACAGGGAAACCATTGTGTCCTACGACGTCAAGTGGCCCAACGGACTTACTCTCGATCTTGTGCGCAAACGTGTTTATTGGGTAAGTGCATTTGATGCATTGTTTAAAAAGAATAGACGTAGGCTGATAAAGAAAAAGAAATGTAGATTTAAATATTATCCGTACTTTTTAGAAAAAAAAAATGTTAATATAAATGTTGCAGAGCTTGGATGAGCCCTATCCAACAAGGTATACAGCGTTACTGGTAAATAGAACAGTTCCTTTCAGGGGGCGGTACTATGGAGTGTAACGATTATATTTCACTATTACATACCGTGGCCAAAAGTTGATAGTTTCCGAGATATTTAAAATTGTGTATTTTTCTCAAATAATTCTATCTCAAAAGGCCTACTCATCGATGAACAGTTCGGCTATAAAGTGATTGGCTATAAAGCCGAACTGTTCATCGATGAGTAGGCCTTTTGAGTTGACGTGACTCAGTAGGCGAGAAAGGAGAATTTTTTCGTAGATTTTAGTGTTGGTCTTAGACATTACACCACTAACAACAGCAAAAATAAAGTGAGCGCAGTACTTGAAACGACTGTTTCCTGTATTGTCGCAAATGCTTGTACCTCGTCGGTTAGCCGACAAACTAAGCTTGTTACGAGTATTTATTGTGTTTTTACATTTTATGTAGTAGATTTTTTTTTAAATCAACGGACTTTTTTTCACCTGTTTAGTAATTTTGTATTCTTTTTAGTTTTAGTGTCCCCTCATTTATTATTCTTAGTTCTTCTAGATAGTTGGACTTTCGTATCAGTTCACTGATTACAGTGAACATTTAAAGTTAATTGAGTTAATTAACTTTAAATGAGTTAATTGAGTTACATTTAAAGTTAATTGAGTATTAACTCAATTAAACTAAAACAAAAAAGTCAATAGGATAGGATTTCTGTAATTAACAAAGTAATTGAGTTTTAGCGATATAGGTAGAATTATTTCAGAAAAATACAAAATCTTAAATACTTGAAACATCGTACTACCTACGTAATAAGAATGTTCGGTTTTCAAAACACATGAATTAATGAATTCGAGATCTACTTAGAGTTGTATAACATATCTAGTAGGTATTCTCAAATCGATAGATCTAGATGGATAAAGCGGACCTAATGCCACAAGGCATTCTATTCCGGCGAACCAGTAAAGCCAATTAACTTGAGCAGAATACATTGTAATCATGAGCAGAATTGGCGGTAGTTCACATGATCTATCTAAACCTCTTTCTAGCTTTCTAACTAGCTAACAGACCTCGAAATAAAAACTTAATTACCGACATATTAATTTATCTAGGTGGATGCTAAAATGAACACGATATCTTCGTGCAACTACGACGGATCGGCTCGTCGCGTCGTGCTGTATTCCACGGACGTGCTACGGCACCCATTCTCCATCACCACGTTTGAAGACTGGGTGTACTGGACTGATTGGGACAAGGCAGCTGTGTATCGTGCTAACAAGTTCAATGGGAAGGATGTTGAGGCCATCACTTCGACGCATACTGTAAGTATGATTAGATAATCATACAGCGACGCTTAGTTTGTATTTATACCTAGTCAAAGGTTGCCTGGAAGACATCGCTTTACCGATAAGGCTGCCGGTTGTACTTCTAATTACTTGTATTTTTGTGTTTCTCTTCTGAATGTTTTGGTGTACAATAATGTATATCTATTTTGAAGTCGAAATATTATTTTTATTTTTTTTGTAATGTTTACACCGTCGTAATTTTGTAACTACTGAACCGATTCAGATATTTACAATCTGATTGAGAGAGTTGAGAGAATCGTACAAGAAAGAGAACTTGATGTATATCACACACAAGCTTCACAAAAAGTCTTTAGGAAAGTAAATAAGTAATAAAACGTTTAAGAAAACTTTGAGGGAGTTTGAGGTTTCATTGGGAGGTCCCTTTTGACGCACAACGACCTCTTCTCAGAAAGTCCGCTAAGTAAAATGATCTTTTTTCAAAATACGCAAAACAACCCTTACGCAAACAGACCTTTACGCAATATACACAGCAATATTTCAATATTTCTTTTTATATTTATTTCATCCTACAGAAGACTTACCTTGAAATGTACTGCATTTCCTACTTTATAGTATTTCCCCAATGTACGTACGTGTTTCGATAGTTAGTGAGATATGCCATCCTATCCTTCCCCATTTTCCCAATCCTTACCTACTCGCAATCTATTCCATAATCTTCAAGGCTAGGTAGCGCATCCGGGGGCGTACCAGTGTTTATCATTCTGGGCTGATGTTGGCATGTATTGCAATGTCTATGGATGACAGTATCCACTTACTATCAGGACTGTAAGCTCGTCTGCCGCCATTTTTCTATAAAAAAAATCCTAAATATGGACATTGGCCAACTAATAAAATTTTGTTCATTTGTTTTATTTTATTGTGAACAACAAATCTGTTTGTTATTAAACAGTGAACACTACTTAAGTAAAAGGAAAGATATAGGCTAGGTGAAATAAAAACATTCAGATCGACTTCATGGAACATTGTTTCCGCAGAACGTAAACATGATAACGTAAGGCAGATTCCTAGACCTATTGAACCTATAAAAACACACTTCTAAGTACGATTACGAGTATTTCCCATAATTAAGGAAGGAAATGGTCTTGTGTAAAATTGCATTACAAATAAATCATATACGCACAAAATGACGACAATAAATAAAAATAACCCACATCGATCATACTTCTAACACCTACTCGTATTTTCCTACTTTGGTAGATTTCCCTAACCGCGTACCGAGCTTATCGCCTGGAGCCGTACGCCGCGAGTTTATATTGTTTTATAAGTAGCTTGCATTATTTACCTCTACAGGGATATAAGTTGTATTAACGTAATAGATAAGTCTTTTGGTGTTTACAAATGGATTTACCCGAGAACAATAAATCTGACATTAGGAATGTAGAAATTTCCGTAACCTTTTTGTACATGGAAAGAAATGTGAAATTAACCATTTAAACACCTGTGCCTTGACCTTTTGTCGTTAACTAGTGTTTGATTTTCTGCCCGCATCCCAACGACGCTGGAAGCGAATGAGGTGTGTGATGAAATGAGGAAAATTTATCCAGTTTATATGACATATTCTTCAAAATTCTAATCTAAAGTCCTCTGGAGAAAGGTAGGCAGGGCATCAGCCGATGTGCCAACGTTCTTTGTTTTAGAGTAATGTTTATATATCTGCGGGCAACAGTGTCCACTTACAGTGAAGTAAACCGTTTGCTCGCCTGCTACCTTCTTTCTATAAAAATATCACAGCTAAATGTTGTTAAGTAGGTATCCTCAGCGTTTGTGGTAGGGCCTTTGTTATCCCTTAGTTGCCATTAATACACCCATTGGGAAGAGATGGGGTGTTGCTATTTTAAACCGCTGATTCATTTGCTATTCAAAAGCGCTGAGGAACCACAGCAAACCACATGTTCATATGTATTCATATGGGCAAATTCATATGTCCCATGTCTAGCAGTGGATGTTAACAGGGCTGGTTACGGATCAGGTACACTCAAAATTATCAGCTATGAATGGTAACGGTTCCCATCTTGTACCTGAATGGCTTAGGACCTTTCTCACCATCTCCTGACACTTTATCAGAAGGTATCAGAAAGTCAGTTATACTTTATCAGGAGGTATCAGAAAGTCAGTTATACTTTATCAGAAAGTCAGTATCAGCTATTATATTTAATTGGCAGATAATTTGTTTACCAGATTGTTAACAGTTACTTTATCAGAAAGTGGTGTGAAAGGCCCTTAATGTTTCTATTATTTCATTGCCAACAGCTTCAAAACCCGATGGTGATCCACGTGTATCACCCGTACCGGCAGCCAGATGGTGTGAACCACTGTGCGGCGGTGAACGGCCACTGCTCCCACCTGTGTCTACCGGCGCCACACGTCGGGCCGCACGCGCCGCGCATCTCCTGCGCCTGCCCTACTGGACTACGGCTGCTACCGGATAACCAGATGTGTGTCGAGGAGTATAGTAAGTACAACACTACTTATTTGAATTTGGACTGTTATATATTTCTTCTTTATAGGTTTTTGCCATTACTGTAGAGTTTAAGTCTTTTCTCTGGGACGTCTGTGTTCAGTGTTCTGTGGATCATCGGTGGCTATCAATCTGGAATTTGTTCCGCCACTTCTCACTCACTTCTCTGATTAAGTTATTTTTAATGTTTCTCCGAGACGTTCTAGTTTCATAACTTAAATGTGTATGCTGTTAATCTTGTGTAATTAGAATGGTGTCAATGATACAAAATGATGCAAGTCAATGATCTTATCATTTGCAAGTTCATAAAAAGTGGCTATGATCATTTTCTTTTCTTTTGCGGTATTGTACCTATTGCATTAGGTTATTTTAGTTTGTGGAAATATAATACATATAGGCAAACTGCGTCACCAACACTTTTGTAATGACTACATACATATACGATACGAGGATACCTCTAATCACTCATCTACTACATGACAGCATAAAAGGATACATGACTTCATAAAAGGGTACAACCGAGTTCACAACAAAGGACAGAATGAATATATATAAATTCTAATGGCATGTCAGTTAAAAAAAGTTACTCTTGATAAGGACTTCAATTATTTTAGTATTGATGTTAGTATCAGTATTATTATATTTAAAAATTATACTCTACTTTACATTATAAGAATTGTATGTATGTTCTACATACCACGTAGATGTATGGTTTGAACAGGTGTTCATGATTTGTAATTTTTTTATCAATATGTGGTATGTGTCTGACGTATAACTTTATAAAGAGTTGATACAAAGTAATTAGTTAAATTAATGATTAATTGATTTGATTAATTATATTATCGATAGGCATCTTGATAAAAATTACATTACAATTTGCGAATGATTTTAAAATGATAGAATAAGTTATTTATTTGATAAAGTAAAAATAAGATATTGTATTATTATCAACAACAGCCTTTATTATATCAATTGTATCTTAAAAAACTAAGACTGCGATTCACGATTATTTGTTAGTTTTGAAACAACGTAATATAAGAGATGTGTAATTAGTATGACTAACTAGTCTTATATAACTGTATATTGATATATAACTATTTATATAACGCGGTCTTAGGAGTAGGCAACAAGTTTCGTTATACACTATTTTGTAATAGGTACCTTTGGTTGATAACTTGCGGTTTAGAATTTCCAATACTGAATATTCTGGATTTTAGATAGGCTATTTGTTATTTATTTTATAAATAACTAGCTGTTACCCGCGACTTCGTTCGCGTGGTCATCAATTACTAATTCGGACACCTTCGCGCACGCCCGCGAAAGTGTCCGAATTAGCACAACAACTCACCAAAGTTTCATCACAATCGGATGAATGGTATAGGAACGCATACGGGACATACAAAGAAACATTCATTTTTATATATATAGATGTATGTTGGATCAGCACAAATTCTTTCGATTGATTTAGAATCAATAACGGAACATATTTGTTAGAAATATTTTGGGTACTTGCGAAAGAGTTTCTAGCTTTTCGGTAAATAAACAATCATTACCAGATATTCGCAATGACATCTATCTCTCCAATTAAGATAGCAAATAATGTGCGTCATCATATTATCTACATATTGCCTGTAAAACCGGTATGACCGGTTGGATGAATTATATTTTATGGGTTAAAACACAAATAAAAAATCAAACTAGATAGATATTAATCTACAGTTGTAGAATTAGAATTGATATGTATAGGTGTAAAAGTAATATTACATAGGTATTTTACAAACGGAAAAAAAATAATTAGGAGGCCTACTTTTTTGCACGAAGAACCGAATTCATATTTGTTCGATTATAATCACCTTATTGTTTTAAGGAATATGCAATTCCTTAAAATAATATTTAACATTGTTTCACAACAATAAATGATGCGTAATAGTGTGTGTATCTAACCGTTGATCATATTTCGGCTGCCGCGGAGCAAAACAAAGTAATTTACAAAGTAAGTAAATTTCCATTACAAACATCTGAGTAGAGCATGGAATGTGATTTCAAACTACAAAGAAAGCTATACAAGTAATACAGGACTAAATACTTAGGACATTTTTGTCTGTTTTAGAACAAGCATGGGCTTTGACAATGCGATTTAGACTTTCCTGATTTTCGAAAAAAGGTTCGTAATTTTCATGTTTCTCTACCTCATAACTTAACCCTAACAAAATTTTATAATTTATTTTGTAGTTCTACATTGTTTTGAAGTAATTATCTCGATGTAATAAATAATGAAGTAAACATCGTCGTTAGCTTAAGGAAGAATAGACGACGAATACATTTTTTTTTACAATTATAATATATCACATGATATCATATTTGAACGGTTGTTGTCGTTTGTTTATTTGTCTGAATGTGTTTTGTTAGAGGTTTATCTACACGAGAATATACGAGAATACACGAGAATACACGATAATCGGAAAAACGAAACATTTTTTTAGTTTTATTTGTATAAGTCTAATGTAATTTATCGGATTAAAAAAAATAACTACCTATGTTAAAACAGTTTCAGAAAAAAAATGTCTTTGGTACTTACTTTGTTTTGTAATGGGGCAGCCGATTTGTACATTGATATGAGCACAATCGAGGTTAATAAAAGGAGCATTTGTCGTCATATTGACATCGTACTGTCACAATTGACGAATTGAAGTGAATCAATTGAAGAGTTGTATAGTTGTCTGTAGTACTTCAGATTAACATATGGAAGGTTTATCTCGTTAGTATTTATTTCTAATACGTTTCTGATATACTTAGTCTGGCTATAAATACCAGAGACGTACTGGTCATTTCTTAACTGATAATTTAAAAAAAAAAATAGGCTTGACAAATCAAAACAACTTCTTCGGCGGTACGCAGAAGGAGATGACATACAAATATTATTTACGGACGAGAAAATGTTCACCATTGAGGAACATTTTAACAAGCAGAATGATAACGCCATTGATTAACTAAATTAATAATAAAATCGTTAGTAAAACGAAGATAGTGTATAAAAAACAATTATTTAATGTTTTTGTTAAATATCAAATGTTTTTTAGACTTTTTGACCGTTTGTTTTGTGGACATCGCGCGCAAAACCAGATGAGATGAGGAAAAAGCAGATGACGATATCACTGTTGTTTCATCACAATACGACACCAGGGATTGAGTTAGATAGGTCCAATCATTATCATAGCTAGTGTCCTACATTTTATCTTTAGATACAGTAAATAAGCTAGTGATAGTAGTAAGATAGTAAGGTTACACAGTTTACCTTTTTTAAGTTGATACAAAAATAAGTAGATGTAACCGCATGTAACAAACCTTTTTGTAGTAACAAAAGAATACATATTTACCAGAACGCTTTTGCCATAATAGTAAATATTATTTATGGTGTATGAAATAAGATTACCCGCTGTTGGTACATGTTAGGAATAAAAATAACGTCAAGGTTATTTTAGCGGTATCAATACCGCTGTTAAAAATATCGCTACAATAAAAAAGACAAAACTCCACAAAAATATTTCAACAAACATCAGATTGCTCATAGGAATGTTTATGTTTTTATTACTAAGGTACAGACACGAATGTAGATTTAGATTAGATACAAGAAAAATGAGATTGTATCGACGGTAAAAATAGTTTAAATAGGTATTGTACCGATTGTTTTGAATTAATTGCATTGACTTACACATACTTACGAGTCTTGTGTGCTTGTAGTGGTGTGTCCATACGGGTAAAAGTATGTCCATCTTTAATTCTTCACAACATACTTACATTTTAATACGTTGACGCGAAACGGCCTTTTATCTAATTTTGGTTAATAATATTCTAATCCCTATATATATATATATATATACATATATATATATATATATATATATTTATAATATTACGATAATCGATAATATTACGGGACTCGCATAAATTGGCGGAATATTTGGCGAAAAATTTTCGACAAATATTTTATTTAGATAACTTAACCGCACCTTCAAAGATATTCGCTTCTTTATATAGAAAGAGGTAGCAGACGAGCAGATAGTCCACCTGTCCATGGGCAACATCAGTCAACAATGAGAAATGTTAGCAAGCACCGGATGCGTTGCATAACTTTGGAGATTTACGAGTAGATTGGTATCTCTATTCTTTGCAGGTGGAGGGGGGTGGGATTAAAGAGTACCTACCTATAATAAATTACCTGTGTATTATTACACACTTCAATCGATGGAACGGAAAATGGGTTCTGACAAATCTAAATTACAAAGTGTAGGACAAATATTACACTCCACTCCCTCTTTAAATTCAGAAAGGATCTTTGTCTGTCTGATTTATCCAAAGTTAGTATAAAACATCGGTTTTGTTTAAATAAAGACGTCAAAATTTACGATTTTTGGTGCGGACTCAATGGACGACTTCCTCAGCTGAGACAAAGATTAGTATTTAATGAATATCGGTCATCGTTTTTATCTACGTCATTATCTATTGCTGAGTATATGTTTCCTTTTATTTGTGCCAACCATATATTTCACTACGTAAGTGCCAATCTACTCGGTCATATACGTACAAACTCTTAATTAAATCAAATTTGCAAGAATACTTCCATCTTACAATAATGTATTGTACTAATCTTACAAAGAAAAAATTAATCGCACACGGTTAATGTATAAAATGCTATTCAAAATTTTGTATAGGTATTTATTTTAAAAACATTTCACAATAAAAAAATGTGTTAGGTAATTTGTAAAGGATTTACGTTGAGCAAATATTACGTAGGTAAGTACATAATTAAAACGGAGTTTTTATAAAACTGAAATATATGGAGAATTTTTAATAACTTATATAATCAGAACAATCATTGTATATGTCAAGATAAGACATTGCATAAATACATATAAATCATTCATGCGATTCTAATGCAGATAATAAGAAAAAATGGACTGCGATTTTTTAATAATATAATGCTATATAAATATAATCATTTAATTAGGTGACCAGTGGTGACCCAGACATTAAAGTCTGTTTTCAATTACAATATATTTAATCTTTAATAGACATACACATACTTTTTACGAATGGTATCAATAAAATGTATATGAAACTCCTTCTCGGAATACACATAACTTCGTCAGCTTATTAAATATTTATTTAGGCACCTAATTAAAGCTGTGAAGGGAGGAAGTCTTAAGTAAGATCATTTTGTAACATCTATGTACATTAGATAAGAGTCCTCAATAGCAGATATTATTAGTTTATTATCAATAAATATAGCGACATCGATAAGTTCGTAAGATGTTCAACACTGTCAATGGACAACTTTGACACTTCTCGAGCTTCATCGTTCAAAATAAAAGCTCGATAAAAACATCTTGCAGCTTTATCGAGTCAAGTATACTCACGGAATATTAATTATTAGTAATAGCAAAATTGGTTTGAACGCATTCCACAAACACATTCGTCTGTAAGTACTGAATATTCGGATTAAAAAATACGCGTATAATCTAAAATGATGTTCAATGGAAGAGTGATTGATTTTGACATTGATTATTATTGATATACAGTGATCAGACAGTTTCTGTCGTGGTAGACCACCGATCGAGTCATGTACTTAATATGCCACGTAGAGTTAACCGTTAAAGACAGTAGGCGGCTATGAGAGGCGTGTAGGCCACAATCAAGGTCTCCAATCATTGTGTCACTATTCCGACTATCGTAGCAATTGAGACCATTCTCAAAAATACAGCCGCTGCGTAACACACGGTACACGTCATCCAATGACGTTATATCGTATGATGTTTTCTATATAACTGGTGGTGTGATCTGTATTTTTCCCCTAGAATTTGATTGGAATATACCACGCCTTCGCTGATTGATTACTCACTCGATTAGACTGGTTAAGGCTTATTCATTGTTTTTATCACACTGTTATCTATAAAATATTTACTCTATCGTACTCTTGTCGCATAAGTAAATCACGCCAATGTTTATAATTATTCTAGTCTAGATTAATCAATATAGGTAAATCACGTACTGTCGATTTCTAGAAAGGGTTCTAGATAGGTACCTATGTAGAATTGTATGACATTAGTTATATGGATAAAGGAGATTTTAGAGATACCGCTTGATATTAAGAATTTTAATTTTAAATAGTATTTTTAATTTGAATTTGTATTAAGTATACATATCAATTTTTAAAATTTCTACCTAATATTAAAATTAATTGCACATTAATTTCCTCTAATTCTGTGCAATGCAATAGCATCCTTCTGACAAATGTATTACGTTACGTTGCTTTAACCGAGTGGTTGGTTTGTAAGGTGACGTGACGTCACAGCATCACGCCACCTTTTCGTTGTCAATTTTTGCGCGATCCGGCACGCCGCGACCGCTTGCACCTGTAAAATATCATTCACTATGTAACTGCGTGCATTAAATAATGAGATTTTCTCAAATATCTGTACAAATAGTATTTTGTTTTAAATTTATCTTTTTAACTTAATATGATTTTGTAGTTAAGGGCAATATTTTAATGAAGCGGCAGTGAATACATTAGTAATGATTGAAATAATACATTAGTAATGATTATTAATTAATAATATATACATTAAAAAATAAAGAGACAACTAGTTGCAGTTAAATATGACATTATCTGAGGAAAGGGATCTTATAGTCTTTTCTAGTTTCACAGATATTGAGAGTAATGAAATCTTTAAAAAAACATAATAAAATCCCCTTGCTCAAATAACTATAAATATTCATAAAATAAGATCAAATAAAAAATTTACTGTGAGCCGGATCGCACACAGTTAAATTGACGGATCGTTGGCGAGTATCGCGTGTGGTTCCGTTTGGTTCTATTCGGCCTGTCATTAATGCACGAGTCATCGTCGCCGATGGTACTCCCGTGTCGCAAATTTGTGCTGTATTTATTTAAAATTATAACAACAACAGAACAAACGTTGTATTTGAATTTGGAAACTTGTGTTGGAAAAGATTTTAAGGTTATTTTATAATAAAATCTACAGATACAGTAACTCAAGATGTGGAGGTGCAAACCATTAGTTTAAAAGAAACTATAAAAACTGAGGAAATACCTGAAATCAGTGAGTATTTTGAGTGCCTTTTATCCAGTATTCGTTTACCTGTGTCCCTTCCTTACCAATTTGTGTCTTGCCTTACAAGTGGTTTCAACAATCGTGGCGATTGAGGTTAAGTATGTCTGAAAAGGCATTGAAAGTGAATGTACTTATAACATTTTAATCTTGAAATAATTATACTGTAGGTTTTATTCATACTTACCTTTATTTGTGTTTTAATAAACGTGCGTAAAAATCATCAGTACCTACTATAGTAATAAGCATTAATAAAGTTTTATCAGTTTTTATTTTAAATAAGTAAAACCTATTTAAGTTAAACCTATAGGTTTAACTAGAGTTCTAGATTTAATTAGACATACCTATCAATCGCCACAATTTTAACCAATGAAATGCTTCAAAAATGGGGTGATTAACACTGATTTAATCATTTGATAAGATAAGGGTTTCATTATACTATAATTGGTCATGGGCTGCATTAATTGTCAGTATCTAACAAACATTGCTAGAACTAACACTTGTTCATTGTGGATGTTCAAAAGTATCTGTGTGTCTTCAATTTGGGATTCATTGACTGATTTGCAGGGCATGCCAAAGGCCTAGTATCAAAACAGATGACATACATTTTTGGTTGTGAATTTATAAAGAAACATTTTAACACATATGGTTGATTTTAAACGAGAAGGGCTTAACCTTCTCATGAATTTGGGACGTGCCATTTTGAGTGAGGATTCGCCAGAGGAAGAAGAAGAAACAAAGGGAACTGACACTACAACGGGTGATCCAGTAAAAGTTTACTGGGAAAGTGATAAAGTAGATTTGGAAAATAATAACCAGGAATATATTGATCTTTTTCTGCAAGATATCACACATGAATCTCATCACAAATATCACAGACAAAATCTCCCTTTCTTACCGGAGGCTGTGACAAACCTTCCAATAGAGGGTAAAGTATAATACAAATATATTCCTATTACATGTATATTCATTTTTAATGTTCATTATCAAAGGGTATAGTTTAAAGGTTTGGTATCTTCCAAAATCATGGGAAGAGACACACGGATTCATTAAGAACTGGGTGCATGTTGTTGAGTGTGTGAACATTTTTTATTTAACAACATTCTTACAAACAAAATTGAAGAGATATATAGTTTAAGAGTATTTAAAAAAAAATCAATCATTGAAAATACTGTCACTATGTATTGAATTCCGAATGAATATTATTAGGTAGGTATATTAAATGTTCTCTAGAAAACAGCTAACAATGGGATAACAATCATCTGTATGTATGCCCGTACATATCATTGTAACTGCCCTTCATTATGAACAATTGTACACGGGTTTTAGGGGTTTAACTATTATATTGTCATATAACTTTTATCAGAGCCGCCCATCCTTCCTGTCCTTTTATAAAACTATGTTAAACTAAACATCAATTTTATCTGATAAAAAAATGTAATATAAGTAAAATTCTATTAATCCAAATTGTGTAAATTGTAGCTTTAGGTAATAACGTGTAGAGAGTGTTAGAGTAGACATCATGTATGTATTGTAATGTAGGTTAAGATATTTTAGTTAATGTATGAGTTGGCACGTTTCATTGACAGTCTGTAAATAGCATGCCTGGTATAAACCGGTTAAAGCGCCGACGCTAATATCTCCTGTCACTTTTATATTGTTGAATGATAGTGATGAATTGATGATACAATAATTTGCTTCAAAACATGAATTAAATCAAATTTTAAAATACATTATCATAATTAACTACTTTAACTTAAATTTTAAAGATGAATGCTTTAACTTAATTCTATAATTATTCAAAGTAGTTTTATGTTCATGAGTTCACGACAATATATTTCTTGACGCATAAAATGACGTCAATATTAGTATTTTTTTTGTTTGATCCGACAGGTTTGTTTGTGTATCGTTCAGACACCTGTGACAATGAACTTACTGCAAATAAATAAATTGTACAAACATATTCTTAGGTGCTTACATAGCCACTCAGGAAATGTTTAGTAAACAGAACTATGTTTGTTTTCTGATTAAGGTCAATGTCAAACATTTTTCACTTACACTGCTTTTTGTGTTTTAACATTTTTTCTAATTAACTGTTTATTTTTCAAGGTTGAGGTCGCTTCGAGTGTAAATCACAAAATCTCTTTAACAAAAAATGACATTTAAATATTCAAAATATCTTTGACCTCTGCAATCCGATGTTAATCTCTCTAATTTTTTTATTTTCAATTGTTAACAGTTTCAATTAATTTCAAATATAAAGGAAATTTGAATAATGAATTTGAAATCTAAAAGCACAATACCCACTTTAAGAAATATTTTAGTTATTTACTCGTACTACAAAGTTAGATGGTGCCTGCAGAAGTCAAAGAAAATAACTGCGGTAATAAAATAAAGTGTTTCTAAAAATAAGTATTTCTTCAATTACAGGTGTTCCAGAAACGCCCAAAGCAGGCACTGAAATCTCAAGCAGTGGCCGCGACGCTGGCGTTGTAGCTGGCATCGTGGTAGCAGTAATCTCAGGAGTTCTAGTATTGGGAGCATTGGTAAGCAATTGTTTATAAATATTACTTAGTCAAGCGTAAGCTTCCTTACAATTTTAATTCAAGGTTTACTTAATTCATCTTACTTAAACTTGTAAACAATTAATTACAATTAAATGTTTCTCGACAAAAAAATACGATTGTCTTGTTTAAGTTTCACCATGTATAAATAATTAAATATCTAAATTTACAGAAAACGAGATATATTGAAAATGAAACTAGTAAAATCGAAATTCAACTTGGTCGCATACCATTTCCCTTCAGACGTCAAATCAATCCTAGCGATCACATTTCAATTGAATGAAATTAAGACTCGCGTCGCGTTGCACGATATTAGTACGGAGTAATGATTTGTTTTGAGATTTCAATTACTTTCTGGAAGAATCTTTCTGATTGTATCCGTTTACAGTTTGTTTTTCATTATGTTTCATTGCTACACTAATGCTTCCTCAAATCATCACCTACTTGAAAGCTATGTCCTTATAAATATGCCTCATTAAAATTTACTAGTCACGCTTGCTTATTGTGGACAGGTAGCACATATGTTTGCAACTGCATCAACTTCGCATGCCTAATTAATTATTTTCTTACATTGTGTTAAATTATTGCATTGAACTAGACAGAACTATTAAGCTATTCCAAACTGCAAGACTATTTCATAATTCTTTTATTATCAATGTTGAATTTATTAGATGACAATATGTTCAATGTGTCGAATACATTCCTGCGCATTGCTTGAATTATATAGTTACATTTGATTCCAACATAGCAAGTATTTCAATTGAAGACAATTGTTTGAGTGACAATTGTTTAATTTTGACAATGATCCCTGGAATTACACTGTTACTTTCAGTGTTCTTTATGAGTGTTCATAATTCTTTACAGATCGCGGTGGTTGTGTACCGACACTACATGCATCGCAACGTCAGATCCATGAATTTCGACAACCCTGTGTACCGAAAAACCACGGAGGACCAATTTGCCCTCGAGAAAAATGGATACGCACCTGGCAGCAAATTATATCCCAGCACCGTGGGAGAAGAGGTGAGAGCACTTACCGCTATGGAGTGCACGCTTAACATACAGAATAGCCTGAGATAAGTCGCGTAAATTCGCACTACCCTCTTCAAAGGAGCCAATTAATATAAATGGGTGTTTAGGCTACAGACCCTACTTTAGAACATAATTTTTATAGGAATATTTTAATATAAAATTGCAAGTGATTCTATTGCATTTCCTAAAATCCATTTCTATTGCATACATTGAAACAATGCAAGACCCCAACTATATGGCTAAATTGTGTAAATAACAACATTATTCTTAGGTTTATCATAGTTAAATTATTCTAAGGTCTGCCTAAGACATTTTAAATTTGATGTATTTAGATTAGGATTCGGATTCGACCTAAGAGATTTATTTTAAAGATACTTTTGTAGTTTTAAGGAAGTGTGGCAATTTAATGTGCCAACATTTTTACCGCATCAGTATTAAATCATAGTTGCCAAAGTATTGGTGTAAATGGTAGGTGTATAATGCTGTAAATAGTCCCCTTTGAAATAGCAAATATTATGATTTTTATATTCTGCATTTTGCTTAAATTACTGATAATTTTACTGCCGATAAATTTATTTTTCATGCGTTAACATGCGAGGGCTATTTGGTAAGTTTTCTGTAGAGGTTACAAAATAGAAGCAAGTTTATTTTTGAGCAAACAATTTTATTTTGCATTGAAAAGTTTTTAGAATCTGGCTTTTTACATAAATATTTCATACTGTTTGCAATAGGTGTAAGTATGTTTTATGTTTAATAAAGGATTGTTTTGTTGTTTACAGGCCCAAGAACCTCTTAACACGCCCGGTACCAATGAGTTTGTATAGTGCTCAAGTCGGCAGTAAATACAGTAGTATGTCATTAAATGTGAAAAGAAAAAGAAGGACATGTGATACTTAAAATAGTGTGAACCAGTGAATGGGACATAAGCTGACTTTACTGTAGTGAAGGATAATGTTAGTGGAAAGTGAAGCTTATTGGAACAAAGTTCTGTTTGCTGTCATGCCTCGCCACAGTCGATCTCAAAATTATGATTTCAACATTTATTTTGTAATATCATGGCACAAGTCAATGCGACTTGTGCTTATTGTGTGTACATCTGAGATCACGGTTATGGTTTTTGTATTACTTTTGTATCACATAATGCAGTTATAAATGATGTTTTTTCTGCAGTTTTCTCTTTCTTTGAATAGAATAGAGATTCAACAATGCTTTGTGTTATAGTAGAGGAAATGCCTGGTGCATTGTAATTATTTATATAAAGTTTACAATTTTTTATATTCCACTCCTAGTTTAGTTGTTTTAATACTATGCTTTTGTATAACAATTTTGAATGAACTCGCACGAGATTGGTTGCCCAAAAAATATTGAAGCTCATAATTATTCTGTGAGATGTACTTATTTAGTAAATTTACATGTTATGAAATTGTATTGATTTTTATACATTTTAATATATTAATCCTGTAACTTTCCTATTTTAAAATGTACATAGAAATATTTATTATTTATTCAAATATAAAGAAAATTAGACAAATTTAGATAAAAAACTTTGCCAGCTTTGTAATTTATGTGCCAATCCTAGTGAATTATACAATTATTATTGACAGAAAATTATTGTTATTAAAATTTTACTGTTCACTAAATTATTAATTATTATGAAATGAAATCTCAACATGCACGTTTTCTACTTGTATTATTTATTTTATGTATGGAAATTGTTAAACATTATAATGCTGTTGATATATTTTATGTGGTTGTGTTTCCAATTTCTACTCAAATTATGTACTTTTTTTATTGTGAATAGTCTCCTATCTTTTGGAATGTGACTTTGTCAAGGAAAATCCTGCCAACAACCATAAAGAGTCTATATATAATATACTTGTAATGTAATTCAATTGCATTGATACTACTTAATGCACTTTCATACAATATGCCTAGCTCAATAAGTGTGGTCACACAAATTTATTGTGTAAATATTATCAGTAATATATATGTAAAATGTGTTAATTTATTTCTTTTATTCCACCCTTTACCTACCGACGCTGAGTTTTTCTAAAAATTATCGCTCTTTAGGAATCTAAATCATGCTGCATCTCTTTTTGTGCTATGAAGACGGAATCTGGTCAATAGCACTGCACGACAGACAGTCTCAAAGTTACAGGAGCTTCGCTCCGAGTGGAAACTCCGTCACCCACCGTACTCGCCAGACCTTGCCCCTATTGATTTCCATTTTTTCGGAATTTGGATAACTGTTTACAGGGAAAAAATTCAACTCCGATGAGACAGTGAAAACAATTCCTTCAGAGAATTCATCGATTACGGCCCCCACGACTTCTATAGCAGAGGCATCAATCAACTTCCATTAAAATGGCAAAAGTGCATTGATAATAATGGACAATACATAGATTAATTAAATAAATAAGTTTTATACAAATAATTTATTTGAATTTTTCCATATATTAAATGGCAATTTCATAGGAAGCAAAGAAGCAGTTTGCGGCTTCTGAAAAAGTTCCGACAAAAGTGAAGTAAGAACGAAGTGCCAGATAGAACCGAATTAGAACTTATGGACCTAACTTCACAATAATCAGAGACCTCTGCTATTATTTGTTTAGAAATAAAAATTAACAACTATGATAAAAATACCTTACAACAGAGTTAAAATTATTATGTGTACCTAAAATAATCAAATTCTATTCTAGCGTAGATAAACCGCCTTACTTATCAACTTTTGATAGTTCTACAATTATTATACTGATTTCTAATTATTATTAGAGTATTATTAGAGGGGATTTTAAGAATTCGTTGTGTTTGTCCAATTTTCCCCCCTGCGTAGGTATATCCCTAGGTGGCATTTGTGGACTAAGCCCCTAAGGATGGGGTAATATTAATAAAAATATTCTTATCTCATCTGGTAGCGGAGCATCGATGGACGACACACGAAGAATTAGAAATTAGTTGCATAGAAAAAAATACAATTTACTATTTATAATGTTTTAATTAAAGCTTACTTATTATTATGATTGAAATAATTCTTAGGCTTACCATTTACTGTTTGTTTTATATTATCATCACAATATAAATATTTACTATCATTTTGGTCCAAAATAAATTTGGTGTTGAATACAATTTATAGTCAAAAAAAAAAAGAATCACTAATACTACCATTATACTACACTAATACTACATATTACTAAAGCCTTAGCAAACCGAGCGTTCCCACAAATACAAACTTGTTTTGCATCGCAAATTACGGCTTTAAAGCTGGAAACAGACTGAGCTGACGCGACCCTAGAACACCATACGTGATGTTTTTTATGCGGTGAGCACAGTTGGCTAATGGCACGCGAATCACGTTCATTACTTAGCGTTTTATCGCAGAGGTAGCGTGCTTACGACCACGCTAGCAAGTTATGTTTTCGATGCGGTTATGCTTTATCTCTGGTTAAGTATTTTATGTATGTTGGCATAACAAATGAAAAATTTCAAGAACCACATAAACCGATTGAAAATAGTTTAAGAAAGTGCTATTTATGTATTGCAATTGGTTTTATTGGTTCATTTTCATTACACAATTGGTTCCATTAAACGCAGACTTTAGGCGTGTTACATTCTGAGCGCAGTAAATGAATTCCTTTCACACTAATAATGTTTTTAATTGTTCAAAACTGAATAGTTCGCGAACTAATAATTTGTTGAATTATCGAACGAATACATGAAATGACGGACATCTTGATCTCGAATCTCGATACAAACAAAGTGAACGAACCTTTAAGAACTACTGAAGCATTAAGACGAACAAATCTTTCAGATGTAATTCATGAATAGGCTCATTTTTAAGGTTAGACTCATTCTTTTAGGATACACAAAACTCGAGTCATTGGGAGCCGATCAGCTTATAAAGGGCCGAGTCCCCTCTAAAGTCTCAAAACTAAGTCGTACACTTCATTGCATTCAATACAAGTGAAAGTTATCACCTCGTAGTATCGAGCTCGACGTCAGCTCAAGTGTTTTCAGCTTATCGTTCATATTCGTTGGTCTAACTGAAAGCAAAGATTTGTCCTACAGCATTGTGTACGGTTGGCGCCGCCTAGTCGCCCAATGGAAAAGGTGATAATCACCTGCAAACTAGGTTGTATTTGTATTTAGGTTGTTTCTATGCAAAAACTTGATGGTGGTAATTATTTCTAATAGATACATTTCTTCTCAAGCTCCACTTGTAATAATTATTGCTGTAGTTATTATTTATAATACATTCCTGCTTACTAGGTACACTCAAACACTTACTACACTCAAATAATTAATTAATTATTTTATTGATTGATTAATCAATATCAAGCCTATACCTCTCCCATAGGTCTCCGTTTGTGATACTAGAAATCAATCTGTTAAGTCACAATTTAAAAATAACTGGGTCTTAAAAGTCATAAGGCTTAAAAGTTATTTTTAAATTAATTATACCATTATACAGTATTAATACTCGTTAATTACAAAAATACCGCCACATTATACAGTATTAATGACCATATAGTAAGTACCATTAGCATCACGCGTGATCGATATAGATAGCCGTACCTCTCCCTGAAACATTGGCAAAGATTTCGAAAAATATTTTTATGGAATTGTTTCCATCTTTAGTATTCAAATAATCTATAAAACACATCAATGTCAACTACAGTGAAGTAACGTATTTAAAATTATATCACAATTTTAAACTACAAGCTTATTGAATGTATTATCCATTTACCAAGTTATGCGCAATGTCATTATCAATCCGGATTTTCTTCTTCAAATGATTTGAATCACTTTCTTCAGTTACACTTGTTGATGTCTCAGTCACTACTTGTGTGGTTTTGTATATCTCGTATTGTTTTGTGATGTGGTTTTTATACACTTGGAATGTTTTTGAGGCAATATGTCGACGTGCGTGAACAAACATTTGATCGAAGTGGTGGAGATTGTGTCTGAAACAAATAAAAATTATATGAAATTGTATATTTGAAATGCGCAAGTCGAATGGTAATTTCTAAGTATTATTCGTGCGCAAACTCCTTATGTTAATGCACGTTGGATTCTCCCGCCTTTTCCTCCCATCTGTATCTGCCCTTCTAGCAAAATTATGACATTTATGGAATACAATGATGTTATATCATAAATAAGTGATAACATTAAAGTATCCGTTGTGATAGGTTGTTGCTAGTCGCAACGATACAGATACAATATAATTATACCACAAGCTGTCACATTTGGAGCTACAATAACGCGATTATATCGAAATAAATTAAGATCTAACAAAGATCGAAATAAATTATAATAATTACCAAATGTTGTCTGTACAAACGTCTATAAGACTTTTAATGACCGATTTTTACTAAGTTTTGATAGTTGAGATATCTTTCTTTCTCTATGGTGGTCGCGGCCTTATGTGGCGTCTCTTTTGGATTCGGTACTACTTTTCATGCACCATTCATGTGCGCTTTTTGGTAATTTCTATTATCTAAATGTCATTTTGGACATTTCCAATCCAGGTCATCGGGGTAATCTACTATAACTATGACTGGAGAAAATACAAGTGGCGCCCTCAAGCGACAAAGTCGAACCGAGCCTTGCACCGCGCCGCGATAATAGATAGTGTCGCATAAAAATAATTGGACAAGTGACAAGCATATCAATTCAATCAGGTTTGGAAAAGGGGACATCCCCCAGGATATCATCACTTAAGAATTCTAGTTAGTCCACCCTTCCTTCCATTTCAGACGTGTATTGCAAATTTTTAAATTACGTTCGTACTGTTTCCAAAAACAACCAGCCTATTTATATCGAAGAAAAACTGCTTTTAACATTTTCATAACAACATGAGTATTTTGGGTCGCTTTTGACTCGAATTTACAACACCTCAGTCTTAAAGAATGTCAATATTGATGTTCACTGATCATTTACCACTAGTAATTGGACACAATATTCTTATTGCAAATCCAGTGAACAATGGCTGCCAGGCTTTTTTCTTATTTACTACTGAGTCGTAACGATATTTTGAGATAAGTATTAAAAAACGACCCACTCTAGCTTCGCTCGGGTGGCACAGCGATTTCTTAGAAAATTAGCAATCAATATATCCCATTTGCATAAGTTTGGCTTCCTTAAATGGAAAGAGTTTTCTGAATTGGTCTGATAGTTAATTGGTTCTTACATAAAACAAACACAATCTTTCTTTATAATATTAGTATAGATGAGCATTAAATACTTACATACTAAGCAACACAGAGGCTAACATCTCGCGAGTATTCAAAAGATGTCTTATGTAGGCACGGGTGTGTTTCATACACGCAAGGCACCCACATCCTGCCAATATTGGTCTAAAATCTTCTTTATATCTGGAAAAACTTTATAAAATAAATAAACTTCTATAAACTTTATAAAGAAGTTTATAATTATATTATAAACTTCTTTATAACCATTTGAAGTCTTTCTATCGAAAAGTTTAAAACCAATAAAAAAACAGTTTTTTTTTATAGACTAGTGGGCGGACGGAGCAGGCGGTCCCACGTGATGGTAAGTGTTACCGCCGCCCATGGACACCTGCAACACCAGGGGGTATGCGGGAGCGCCGTCGACTTTGCAAGATCCTATTCACAGCTCTCTTGAAGAATATATTATACAATTATATATATTATATTATATTATTATTATGCTTGTTATTTTATACAATGAACTTGGCGATGGAGTGAATAATCCATCTGTAGACAATCTTTTTTTAAAGAAAGAAGATGACATACGAGCAGGTAGTCCTAGGTGGATTTAATAAGTATTAAATCAGGGCCGTAGCCAGGGGTACGCCAGGGCAGGCTAAGCCTGCCCTGGAAAATTTTGAGCCTGCCCTAGCCGCTAACCAATGTTTGGGGACCAAGAGGGAGATCCGGATAGGTGTAGGCAGAGTTGCACCACCTTGAGACGGCAAAGCCGGCCTTACTTTTCTTGACGGAGACACAGATATCCTGCCCGGCCGATACATCGTATCTTCATTACCCCGGCTACAGACTGGAGCACTGTTTTCTGCGACGTGCTGTGGTATGCATGTACGTCCGGGAGGATATTTGTTGCCGCCGCCTCAGCCATTTTGAAGACGGGGACCTGTCGATTCTCTGGGCGCGTATTGACTACGGAGGTTCCACTAAAGTCTACGCTTGCCTCTACAGGTCCCAGAGCGGTGATACGGAGACGACTCACTTTTTTGAGCGCCTACAAGAAACGACTGATAGCGTGCTCGAGCAGTTCCCTTGCGCGGAAGTGGTGGTCCTCGGTGATTTTAACGCTCACCACGAAGAGTGGTTGGGATCCCGAACTACCGACCGCGCAGGGAGAGCAGCCTATAACTTTGCTCTGGCCTATGGTTTCTCGCAGTTGGTGTCCTCACCCACGAGGATACCCGATATCGAGAGCCATACTCCCTCCTTACTGGACCTCCTGCTGACTACGCGGCCGGACGACTACAATGTTGCTGTTGATGCTCCGTTAGGATCATCCGACCATTGTATCGTTCGAACTGCTGTGCCAGCCAAGCAATCCGTGCCGACCCATTCACAGGGAACGCGCAACGTCTGGCACTACAAGTCTGCAGATTGGGATGGGTTGCGCGAATTTTACGCTTCTTATCCCTGGGGGCAGCTCTGTTTCTCGTCGGGAGATCCGGATACCTGTGCAGACTCCGTTGCCGACGTGGTGTTGCAGGGCATGGAATGTTATATTCCTTGTTCCGTGATACCCGTAGGCGGACGGAGCCAACCTTGGTTTAATCAGTTCTGCAGAGAGGCCCGTCGTAATAAACGGGCTGCATACAGGGCCTGGGCCAAAGCGCAGGTGTCCGAAGATCCGAATACCACCGACTTGAGGAAGAAATTTAACGCTGCCTCGAGGTGCAGTAAGAAGATCATAGTCAGAGCAAGGAATGAGCACATCCGCAGAATTGGCGATCGACTAACTAGCTGTCCTTCTGGAAGCCGAGCTTTCTGGTCGCTCGCCAAGGCTGCTGAAGGTAACTTCTGTCAGTCGTCACTCCCACCACTGCGGAAACTCGATGGGTCACTGGCCCACGGGGCGAAGGAGAAAGCCGATCTCCTGGGCTATCTCTTTGCCTCAAACTCGACTCTGGAAGATGGAGGTGCCTCACCACCGTCTATCTCGAGGGGCACAAGCTCCATGCCGGAAATCTGTTTCACCCAGCGTGAAGTCTGGCGAGCTCTAACATCCCTTGATATCCGAAAGTCGAGTGGGCCAGATGGTATTCCTGCAGTGGTGCTCAAATTTTGCGCTCTCGAGTTGTCCCCGGTGCTTACGCGACTCTTTAGGCTCTCATACTCCACAAAAAACTTCCCGGCAGCATGGAAGGTAGCTCATGTTCACCCTTTACCTAAAAAGGGTGATCGCACAGACCCGGCCAACTACAGGCCAATAGCGATAACCTCCCTCCTCTCCAAGGTGATGGAGCGTGTCATAAACACACAGCTCCTTGGGTACCTAGAGGATCACCAACTGATTAGCGACCGTCAATATGGATTTCGCCATAATCGCTCGGCTGGTGATCTTTTAGCGTATTTAACTCACCGCTGGGCTCAAGCCATTGAGAGTAGAGGCGAGGCTCTGGCTGTAGAAGCGAAAGCTTTTGACCGGGTATGGCACAAATCTCTACTTTCCAAGTTACCATCTTTCGGGATACCCGAGGGATTATGCGAATGGGTTGCCAGTTTCCTGACTGGACGGAGCATCAGAGTCGTTATCGATGGTAGCTGCTCCGACACCATGTCTATTAACGCTGGCGTCCCGCAAGGCTCCGTGCTGTCCCCAACTCTGTTCCTTCTGCATATCAACGACCTGTTGCAAATTGGTGACATACGTTGCTATGCGGATGACAGTACTGGTGACGCCTTGTACAGGGGCCGCGCCAACATCCCTCGGGTCGAAGTGGAAGAGAGTCGCGCCAGGCTTGTGTCTGAAATCGAAGACTCTTTAGATCTAGTCTCGATTTGGGGTTCTCTGAACCTAGTGGATTTCAACCCCAGTAAGACTCAAGTCTGTGCTTTAACCGCTAAAAAAAGGCCCCTTTGTCGTAGCACCTCGCTTTCAGAGCATACCTCTTAAGATCTCGGAGAGTATCGGGATCCTTGGTGTCGACATCTCCAGCAAAGTCGAATTTAGGGGTCATCTGGAAAATAAGGCCTCCAAAAAGCTCGGTGTGCTGAACAGAGCGAAGCGGTACTTCACCCCCGGGCAACTCCTAATGCTTTACAAAGCTCAAGTGAGGCCCCATATGGAGTATTGCTCTCATCTCTGGGCCGGTGCACCGAAATACCAACTGGACCCATTTGACTCCATCCAACGACGTGCTGTTCGTATTGTCGACGATCCCACTCTCACGGGCGGTTTAGAACCCCTCAGCATTCGGAGAGACGTTGCGTCTCTCTGCGTGATCTACCGCCTGTACAATGGGGAATGCTCTGAAGAATTGTTCAATATAATTCCCACCTCGGGTTTCTACAACCGCAACTCCCGTCATAGAAGTGCGGTCCATCCGCATTTCCTCGATACGGAGGTGTCGCTCCAAAAATGATTTTTTACCGCGAACCCGTAGGCTGTGGAACGAACTGCCTCAAGAGGTCTTTCCATTAAGCTACGATATGGGGTTCTTCAAGAGAGCTGTGAATAGGATTTTGCAAAGTCGGCGGCGCGCCCGCATACCCCCTGGTGTTGCAGGTGTCCATGGGCGGCGGTAACACTTACCATCACGTGGTACCGCCTGCTCCGTCCGCCCACTAGTCTATAAAAAAAAAAAATCATCTCATTGTACTATAGTAGGTACTTTATGTACTTCATGTGAATAAATAAAAAGTTACTGTTACAATGTGCTCACTTTTATGTAATATCTACTACAAACAAAATTAACGAAAGTATTGCGAAATATGTAGATATAAAAAAACTGTGAAAAAAGTATGTAAAAAAAATTCGCCTGCCCTGATTTTTTTTGAGCCTGTCTTGATTACACAGTCTGGCTACGGCCCTGTATTAAATACTGTAACCCATGGACAGCTGTGATACATGTCAACATCAGACCAGAATGACAAACGTAGGCACGCTCCTGGATGCGCTGCCTACCTTTGGAGATTTGGGGCCCTTCTCACCGTCTTCTGATAAAGTAGTCCCGTAGGTAGCATTTTCCATAAGATAAATCAGAACAAAGTTAAGACGCGACTAAGCAAAATGTGGCGACTTTTCTGGGAAATCGAAAGAAGCAGATGTGTGAAGAAATTGAAGACATATTTATGATTTTTACTATCTACAAACATTATTGTATGACATCAGAATTCGTCTTTCCAAGAAGTCCTCATTTGAATATGTGTAATTGTTTTGGATTGAAATGAGACTTCATTTTTCTTCAAACTCTTAATTTATTTACACGGCATAAATTAGTTGACTCACTTTTAATTATAGATATTTTGCTGAGTCAGTAAGAAGTCATTAAAAATGTATTAGGAAATCTAGCTTCAATCCACTTGAGTATCGGTTTGAGGCGGAGTTATTTGTTATTGAAGTCTTCAATTCTGAACAGTCTTTCGGTCCGAAGCGTGGAACGGGAGTGTAGTTGTATTATTCTTCAGAAAAAGAGACGGGACAAGAATTATAAGCCGATCTCACACCTAAGCCACATATATAAGCTGTTTTCGAGGGGTGTCACGAACCGTTTCGCCCGGCGGTTAGATAAGTTCTAGCCTCCAGAGCAGGCTGGGTTTCGAAGGGCTACAGTAGTATAGACCACATTCACACCTTGCGACAAATTATACAGAATCCCATTGGCCATATACAATAAGCGATAAGTTTGTAAAATGACGACAAAAAATGTGTAATGAGGTATTTACAGACTTTTGTAACCACTTTCTTGCAAATATGATCCTAATGTTAATTTGTTGATACTATTTGTTCATTCGGTTTTATTTACAAGGAACTAACATGTGACTGGTTTTTCCTTATAGCGTTTTTATAACTAAGCGTCATCATAAAGTACCCCATTAAGCGGCATGACCTTTGACCCCCTATTGTTCTTTTTCTATTATCTACTGTCTACGGGTGTACGAGCTTGAGGGGTCAACTAAAAATTTTTTACATAGTAATGTATATATTGTGTATACGCAGGCTGATAATACATACAAATGATATTATCCATTTAGTTAATACAAAATTACAAACATAAAAACTGGTAACATCTGATAAAAACCTTTGATTATTATTGGGAAAATTAATCCCATAGAGGGGAAATTACAATCCAGAAAGCATTTTCCTATTTAGCTTATTGCTATAATAAAAACATTCATCAGGTCGTAAGTTCAATGCCTGGTACTTTCAATTATTTTTAGTTCAATGGTAACTGATAGTAAATCATCATGAGAAAACCTGTGTCGATGAATTGTTAAGAAAAAATTGGAGCATGTGTAATGTAATATCCACCAAAATGCACTGGGTCTTCAAGGTGGGTTATGGCCTGAAACTCCCACCGAGTCTGCAAGAGGTTTGGGGGCCTGCAGTGGGACATAATGGGCTGATATTGATAAACATAGTAGTGGATTATCTAAGTATATTCATATAAACTCACGCAAGGATCACTTTTTGCTTGTGTGCAAGCCGTGTAGGCAAAACTACATAAAACTTTACTAAACATTTACGAACGCGCGCTTTATACCACGCTCAACGTAGCATCGAATGAATTTTTTTTACAGTAAGGAAGGCAGACGTGATGGTAAGTGGCTACCACCGCTCACGGACACCTGGAATATTAGGGAGTATGCAGATATGTTGCCGACCTTATAAAATCCTAGCTTTAGAACCCCATTTCATAGTGAAATGAAAGATCTTTCGAGACAGAATTCTGGATTCGTCGTGAATCGAGATTAAGTAATATTTGAACGCGAGGCCAGAGAAAAAAAAACTATTACTAATGTATGTTATGTTTTAATATTTATGCTATTGCTTTACATACTTTTATAAGTAATAAATTATATAACCATCAATTACTGAGAATTTGATTTTCAATTATTATCACTAACGTGGTAGTAAGGTAACACGTGTCCAAAAATGAAACAAAATATGGCTTAGTAGTATGCACCAATGGACACTAGCCTGCATAATGGGTTATGGCCTACTACCTCTTCATGATAGTATGAGATCTGTGCCCTGCAGTAGTATACTATAAACCAATCTCCAATAGGTATTGTGTAATCATAGTTGTTCATCAATACAAATAAAGGCAGTTACATATTACTCACCCTACATCATTGACATCTAATATACATAATTCATCCATCTCTTGCGATACATCAAAACTAAGTGCTAATGCATGTCCAGAATTAGTGAGTTTCAGTGGATATGAACCATCAAACACATCCCATCCTTGCTCAATGGCTGCCACCACAATGGTTGGGTTCCAGCAACCTTCCACTATCCGTAGAAGATTTATTGGTAAAGCTTCCTGAAAAGGAATAATGTAATTAATAAAAATACTTAAATCATATAAAAAGTGTCCTTGAAACTGCCCCGTCTGTATATTCGCTATAAGCTTAAAATCTACTTAATGCATTTTAAAAGTGGTGACAGCATAAGGGTTTTCTCGACACACATTGTGAGGTTGTAAATTTAAAACCCGATCTGTACCACTGACTTTGTACTTAAGTATGATTTTTTTCAATTATCAGCAGTTTGGTGGAAGAAGAAAGCCCTGTGAAGAAATTTGTGCCAGAACTTCAAAAAGATTTTTAATTCACCATTTCGAGATTGGTTGATATTATATATGTTGTAATATCCATCAAATCTAACCACTCATATTTCCATCAAGTTTAAATCAAGTCTCCAAGCCTATTTAGGGAGAATCAAGGGCAGGAGACCATCTAAAATCAAGTGAGTTTGGTTAAAACCTTTTATGAACCTTTGTTTGTATCAGCATCCCCATGTATAATATTTCTGTCCATTAAGACAGCGTTTCATAACATGTGAATATTCTTTGACAATTTAAACCGTGCTGTCATTTTTGTGCTATAAAGATAAAAAAAGATAGATTATATTTAGATTGTCAAAGAGCGAAATTCATATGTTTTGATAAACGGCCTAAGGCCAATTACATAGCTTATTGTAAGCTATCTAATTGGCTTAAAACTTAAAAAACGAATATACCTGTAATACTCACACCAATACTTTGGAAAACAGTCTGTAGCTTCTCAGTGGCATTGTTATAAGACTCTTCAGTACCATCTGTGATTCCAGCCAGGGACACACCCATAAGACTGTCTTTGTGACTGAGAATGTGTTTCACACACTCCTGACATTTCTTCTGGTGACCAGTGCCTACTATAACACCTGTAAAGTATGAATAAAATAATATTTATTAAAAATAACATCGTTATTGTTTTCAAATTTCTACCGACTTTATACTGATTTATACGATTTTTTCTATATTTTTTTTTATAAGACCAAAACTAAGGGTTCTCATCAGTCCAATGGGTCTAATAGGGGTCTTGTACACACAAAACAGTGTGGACTGATGTAGAAATTTGCCAACAGTGGTTGGATGTGAATAACATTTGATAGGTTGCGGGTCTGTATTCAGCAGTAAAGACACTGCTGATGATGATATGCAGGCTAATAGCATGGTACAGTATATGTATGTAAAAACTCGTTAACTAATTTTGAATTTAAATTCTTTGCAATATTATATACTATGGCATTTGGGATACTAAGATAGCTCCGAAGTGGGTGTTTCTCTGTTAAATCCAGTTGCATAGTATATTTTTATTATATTGTTATATTTTTATTTGGTCTAACTAAATCTAGTCTAGAGCTACTAAAAGTATACACATTAAATTAAGTTAAAAAGGTTGTTTCTAAAATGTGATTTTTCATTAATTTTACATACCAATAAGTGAAGAACTATTCTGCAACTGTGGTAATGCCTTGTATCTTTGGACACATATATCTAACATACTGCATGTTCGGTCCACTGCTTTTGTGGCTCTTTTGTAGCCCTCGCAGAGAGAGGTGCGGCCATCTGCAATCGCCAAAATTATATCTGGTTTGAACACTTCCATCAAATCCATATACCTGAAAATGTTATTAATTATACCAATGAATTAAATCACTATAAGTTTTATGCTTTTGAGGTACAAAAAGTCTGGAGATGCTTTAATGTTTATATACTGATTGTGAGTATGCAACAGATTGCAATGTCAATTCTATATTTATTTATTCTTTAATGCACAAAGTGACAAAAGGCGGTCTTAATGCATAGAAGCATTATTTGCCAGTCAACCTTTAGGCTATGCAGAGATGGCGCGGTAGGTGCAATGATTGGTAAGATTAAGTAAAACTATAGTTAATAGTGACACATATTAAATAAAAATAAACAAATACAATAATATAAATAAACATATATAATACATAAATACATACCATACAAACATACTTAACTATAATATAGAATTATTAATAATTTATTATAGAGCAATTTTTTTAAATATAGGGAAATTTCTTTGATTAATCAAGAAATTAAGAGCTTAATAGAAATTGGTAAAAAGATCTGGCTGTGAAATGAGTAGTCCATTTGCAAACATTGCCATTTGACTTTTTACCCGATTAAGCATATGTGGGAATTACAATCATTGATAAAAAGATGTTAGAAAAATGGGCTATTTAATACCCAAACTTGTTACTATAGACAACCTTTATCTATGGTGGCACAGTATGTAGTTGATTATGAAACAGTAAAGATATCAAAATTTCTTATATGTGACATTATCTGATAAAGGGAACCTTATTGTCTATTCCAGTTTCTCTGATACTAAGACTTAGTGAAATCTTACAAAAATCATAAAATATTATTGATATTGCTTTATTTTATAAATCAATGTTAGAAACAACAAAATTTCTACAACTACATTGGGAGGTGTGGTTTCTACAACTATGGCTCCTGTCACAGAAATGCAGTGCATGTACGTTTTCTCGATACCATGGGTGGCGGTAGCTACTTATCAACATTAAGACCGCCTGCTCATTCATCTGCTTTCATATAAAAAAAATACATAATTAGAAAGTCTTAACCAGTCAATAATTTCACATCCCAGTAAGGTTCCTTTGCTCAAATATTGTCACATATAGACACTTTCTGAAAAAATCTATTGAAAGAAAATTAGAAATCCTCATAAGATATTTTCTACATAAAGACTGCCATTGCATGCATTTCCCACTTCACCCTATTCCCCCAATTATGGACTGTTTCTATCCTATTCCACCCCATTTTCGCAACCCTTTCTCCAAATTCATTTCCAAAACTCCAAACATCTGAGAGTGTACCAATATTGTCATTCTGGATTGGTGTTGACATGTATTGTAGATGTCCATGGACAGTATCCACTTACCACCAGGTGGATTGACTACTCTACTGCCAGTTTATTGTCACAAAAAATCTATTTATTGCAACTGCAATTTCAAGTAATTACTAATTGGAATTGAATCAGCAATGACAAATGAATTAGTAATTTGTAGGAAATTGTTACCTATCAGCAGATATCAATTTTTTTCCACTCTTAGTCCATAGTGGTACTTTATCTCTCTCAAAGTGACCACTAGGCAATGTTTCACTCATATTATTTAATGTTGTACAAGTCATATGTCCAGGTAACGCTGCAAACTTAGCTAAGCCCTCCCCTTGGGCCTTCACACCATTCTCTAACTGGATGGAGTTTGACAAGGGCACCCAGAGGAGCTGTGGGCTGGAGAACACACGAGCTACCACATCTGCTGTGAGATGGACTATGCTGCCTCCCTGAAATGGAATAAATAACAATAATAATGTCACACTCAATGGCTCAATTGCCTACACTATCATGCCATACCCAAGACAAACACACCACCACACACCATATACAAATACAATATATATCCAAAGGCGAACAGACCATCCAGAACCGAATAACAACATTTGTCATAATATAATAATTTAACATAATAACATTTGTCTTGAAAGAAATTAATGTCTAACCAGGAATCGAACCTGGACTTTTTCTAAAGTAGGTGAGCAAAGTACTGAGACGTGAGACATAAGTGAAAGGGTAAGTAAAGTAATATTATAGAGGCAGACTCTTTAATCCAGTTCCAGAACTGCCTGGAAAGATAGTATGCCAAACTGACGCATAACTCGCACAAGTGAAAAAAACAATACTGGGTGCATCAACATTCACTGTATAGACTAACAATAATAAAATTTAGTTAACAGCTTCGTGTTACAGATTAAGTTGATATAAACATGTAGCAACCCCATTTATGTTACAAAACTATGTGATACTTTTAGCTTTCTACTTTATTTTAATCTCAGAATACTTAGAGAATCAAATTATATATTCCCATACAATCAGTCCATATCTCTACACTGCTGGATTAGGCTTCTCCCAAGGCTCGATATCACAATGTCATCGGGTCTTCTCATCAAACCAACAACACCTGCCCGAAGGGCATCCCGCAGTACGCTTTCCGGTACGTGGCCTCCATTCGAGGAGTCGTCTACTCCATGGATTAAATTAGATCCTTGAATTAAATTACCTGAGTTAAAAGCGCGGAAGTAGGAGTTTCAATCACAGTTGTGGGGGATTTTGCAAATCCTGATAAAGAACCCACACGCTCACTGCCATAGCCTGCTTGTTTTATGACGAAACGCATTATAAATATTTTTATTTAATTTAAAATCTTGTACCTTTTAATGAAGAGTTAATTATTTTATTTTGTTTACAAATGAAAACATGCAACCTAACCTCAAACTAAAAGTCAAATACGATCTAAAAAATTGTGTTGTGTCAAATATTTTTTTTATATAATCTATTTCGACACTGGCATAGTTATTGGTCCACACACAACAAATAATAAAACAGAATTGTTTTTACACGTCATTGTCCAGTCCAGTCCAGTAAAAATAGGAGTCGCTCAGTAAATTTAATAGGTTTTCTGAGGAGTGAGACCTCTTGGGAGAACAGGAATAATCCACTCTCGCTATTATTTAATTATAACAAACATTATGTACCTACTAACATTAGGCACTAGTTTAATAAACTAAGTATCACTATTAAACCACAAATCCCATAATACACAATTTTTACAATAATCAAACAAAAACTCAACTTTACTTCTTGGGTCCCCGTCAAAAAGTCTTGTCAGATACTTTTACTATCAAGTCAAGTTGAATGCGTCATTTCATTATCATGGTTTATGCTCAGGGGCGGATTTATATATGGGTTTTTTGGGCTGTAGCCCAGGGCCCCGTGGATATAAAGGGAATTGAAGCCCCCATTGAAATTAAACCATTGAAAAAATTAAAAAAATTAACCATTGAATTAAAGCCCCCATTGAAGACAATGGACAATATATACATAATGGACCTATAACCTATACATCATTATAGGAAACAGATTTTTGACAAAATGGCAATTAGTTTGATTAATTAGGTAGGTCGCCAAGTAGTGTTACCCCAGGGTCCCCCAAATTCACGGTCCGCCCTTTTTTATGCTCCACGATAACGCTTGTCCACACTCTGCACGACAGATTCTCCTTCACCCATCAGATCTTGCTCTCCTACTGATTTTTATATTTTTTCCGAATTTAGATAACTTAGATTTTAGATAATTTAGGTAACTCTGATGAGGCATTAAAAAACGCCTTCAGAGAACTTATCTATTCCCGTCCCCATTTTAATCAACTTTCATTAAAATAGCACAAGTGCATTGATAACAGTTAAATATATAATTCGATTAATTAAATAGGTATATAATTTTCACACATAAAAATATTTGAATTTTTCCATATAAAACGGCAACCTACTTTATACAACATAGGTACTTTATGTAACTAAGAGGTAACTTTTAACTAATTGTCGTGTTTTATTTAAATATGAACCTACACAATAGTTTTTTTTAATTCTTCTTTTAAAGGAACTTATATGTCTTAGCACATGTCAGTTCTATCGTACTCTAATCTTACCTACATTGTACCACATTAATATAAGTACAATATATCAACCTTAGTGAGGACTCACGTATCTATCTATACAAACTAAATGCTCTAAGTGAATTAGGTTCTCCTAATAACTTATGGAACATACAAACATCATTCTGTTTAGATAGAGAGCCCTCATTAAACCTCAACGGGTCTTCCGTACCTGTGGATTTCGGATACATGACCCACAAGTGTTGGACATCTTCAACAATTCCACATCTATCTTAGTACATCTACCTACATCTAATCAATCAATCTAATATTTTTTCACATCAAATTCCTTGAAACCGCACTTCCGCGCTGTCGCGTATTGTGTCTACGGGTTAAGGATCAAAGAAATAATTATAATTATTATTGGAATGTTTGATTTTACTACTACGAGTATAACGCCCACTGCAGAGTAAATCACTAGGGTAATCACTTCCTCTGGTAATTACTAATAGGCCATAATTCCACTACGTGGGCCAATCGCAATATTGCGCAATTTCACATTCGATTGGTTTGAAGGAACAGACAGTGATAAACTTCAAGGTATAAATTGTTGACAAGTTAGATTTTCGAGGGAAAATCGCCGTTATTTTTTAATAATTTCTAATTGAAACTCAGTCTTTTTTTTATACTAGTAGCTAAAATCATAAAAAACAAAATCTCATTCATTTATGACGTAATCTACTTTATATTTTACATATGGCCGGGTCCTGTGAAAAGCTACACAACTCTATTTATTTGTCGACTTAAACGGGTCTTAACGCTAATGTTTAGCTTATTTATTTTACTCGACGTTTATTGCAGATAAATATTATATTATATAGTTATATTATATTATATAGTTATATTATATTATATAGTTATATAGATAAAAAAATATAATATTTATAGATAAATATGTGTATAAACTAAACAGGTATAAACAAATCAGGTATCTACCTAATTGTTGGAATATTTTTATGTTAATTGTCTAGATGAATATGAAATGAAGCACACATACAAATTACAAAATATTCAAGACACGTAATTCCCTTTGTATTAATTGTATTTGTATGTAATTAAATTGTTAGTTTTCTTTTTTTTATAGACAAGTGGGCGGACGAGCAAGCGGTCCCACGTGATGGTAAGCGTTACCGCCGCCTATGGACACCGGCAACACCAGGCAACACCGGGTGCGCCGCCGACCTTGCAAAATCCTATTCACAGCTTTCTTGAAGAACCCCATATAATAAGTTTATTTATTTACTCTTTTTGTACTACATAGTACAGCGGCAGACCATGCCTCAAGGCATTGTCTACTAGTGAACCGTGAAGATACTAAATTAAGCAGTCCTAGTAGAATTTTTTCCCCACTACTGTTAGTAAAGATACTTAAGACCTACATATTTCCACCATAATTAATACTATGTTTTAAAGGTGCTAGCTTGAAAAATCTCTAGTATCATACCAGTATGATACTAGACCACACCAGACACCAGTGTAATACACCCAGACTACACCCAGTGTAATACATGAAACTAATGGCAAGAAAATAGAATTCGGGATTTATTTAGATCATCCTCACGGGTACCCAAGTACTAGTTGGTTCCCGATTCACTCCTCGCGCGACTGAGGGGGATCTCGCAACATCCTCCTTTAAATTGCGAGTTATCGTAATTGTTTCATTGTACCTAACAGATTGAGCTGGCCTCACGTGCCATTCGACTACAGGGCGCCTTGGGCTCCTCTTGATATGATAGCCAATTTATTTTAAGTACATAAGTAGTTAAGTTTGAAAATGGCAGATGCTGGCGTAAATGAGATGGCGTATCAGATGCAAAAGTTTACGTGGGTGGATTACGTTGTGTTTGTGTTCATGTTAGCCATAAGCGCTGTAGTGGGTGTGTACTGGGGTTTCATGAAGAAACAGACTACGGAAGATGATTATTTACTGGGAGGCAGGAATATGAAGGTAGTTCCTGTTGCTATGTCCCTCGTAGCGAGGTAAGATTCGATATACGAGTACTTAAATAATTATTAAGTTATATATCATGATCTCGATAGAACAAATTTCTTTATGCTAGGTATTCAATTTAGGTAATCAGTTCTATAAAGAATATAATTGAAGTAACTTGATTACTTATTTCAATTCTACCTTTTGTGTAGCCTCAAGTAATATTCCGGAAACTTTAATAAAATTAAATTACAAGATCTAGATATTATCATAGATAGGTAGGTATAGATAGTACCTGTTACCTCGGAAATGGTGCGCTCTTGTTCTTTAAATTTTATAGTTGTAAATCATTTAAAATACCAAATACGAAGTTTTATGATGATTCTAAATAATAATGTGATTCTTTTTCGAAAAATGGAGTTTTTCATTTAAGTCTCTATCTGTGATTGTTAGTCCTATTTTGATACTATGGTACTTCCTAGAACTTAAACAGATCTTTCTAGATCTTCCAAGATCTTAAACATTTTATTATCTTCAATATTGGTATTCTTTCTTAATTAATCGAAATAATCGTTTCTGTTTCAGTTTCGTCTCTGGCATAACTCTACTTGGATCACCTACAGAAGTTTACATGCACGGGACACAATACGCCTTCATAATGGGCGGAATATTTTTAATGTCATTCGTAATGACCCAAGTTTATTTGCCGGTATTCCATGAACTCAAGATCACTTCTAATTATGAGGTAAACAATGTTATTACCCACTACTTCACTAATGAAGTATATTTGATTAGTCAGACAGGTGTCTGCCCACTGACAGATCTACTACTGGCTGTTGATTTTAATTTTGGTCCGGTGTTAGACATATGAGTACTTAGCAGTGGGTGAAATCGAATTATAGCCGATGATGACAATCTTGATGATTACATTAAATGCGCTGAATTTTGAAATATATTTTATAAGACGTTCAGAAAACGACAAAAATGCGCAGTCATAGCAACTAATATTTTTAGATAATGACGAATCGCTCACGATATAATTACCTACTACAAATAGGTATCTGTCATGCATATCTATACTCTCTAAGTTCTATCAACTCTGTGTTCCATCAACATCTTCAAAATTTCATCTAAATTTTGTATTGCATTTACATTTCAGTACTTATCGTTGAGATTTGACAACAGGGTGCGATTATTTGGGTCAATATTATTTGCATTTACATTGGTTAGTATCTAGGTTTAAGTTCATCTGTTTGAATTCTTTTGTTCTTTATCAAATTATTATTATTAGTTACTATTTTATTGTTTACTATTTTTGTTTGATTGGCTACTATTGTTAATACCTAATTTATACTGTTGATTATTATTAAGCAGAATATTGCCATGATTTACAGATAGGCTGGCTACCGATTGTTATTTATGTGCCAGCGTTAGCTTTCAACCAAGGTAGATAACAAAATCAACTATTGTTATTGTTTGTGTGGAAATTGCCGACTTTTCAAATTTCGTTTTCGCAATTTCAGTGACCGGAGTTGATATTCATATAATCACTCCAATTGTGTGTGTGGTGTGCATATTTTACACTAGCGCGGTAAGTATTGGACCACGTTATTTAGGCACATAATTTTTTAATTAAAACAAAGTCGCAACAACAAAATAAAATCCCGTGATACCATGAGATTACTTATCCAATCGTTACGTTAAAGTGGAAGAGAAGTATCCACCATGAAGTATGTGGATTTGCTATAAGAATACTTGTTATTTCTCTGATCCTTCTCCCCGACTCTGTTGTTAACTACGCTAGTAAACTATTTGCAGGTAGTTAAGTATACTAGCATAATGTGTGTCCCTTCGTTAACGAAGTACCAACTTAATTTTATTTAACTTTTTATATCAGGGAGGTCTACAAGCAGTAGTGTGGACGGACGTAATTCAAATAACTGCCATGGTTGGTGCCATGGCCTTAGTAGCCATAAAGGGAACTCTCGATGTAGGTGGCATCGGTGTTGTGTGGCAGAGGAATATGGACAGTGGAAGGATTGAACCACCTAAGTACGTGGTATTCTTGAAGCTTGTAGTATTCTCTCATTTCATTTCTCTTTGTCTCATTTTCTCTCGTGATTCTTTTCTTTATTATCTACCTATCTTAATATCCGCCTATAACGCTCCATTGTAGGGCACATGCCTCCCTTATTAAATAAGATGGTAGGAGATTTTGGCCCATAATCGATGGATTTAAGCTGCATTTATTTAAGCTGCATGATGATGCAGGCCCTGTGCAGATTGGTGGATACACATACTCGAGATAGACTTAGACTTAGCAATTGAAACATTTGCAATGTTGATATGTGTACATGTCTGTGCAACACTATACCATACTGAGTCTGCATTTGTCTACTGTTGGATGTTCCTTCAAAAACCCACTAATACATTCAGTCTTTAGTTCTTCTCATTCGGCTGCTACTGGCGAGTTTCCTAACGCATTAAAAAATGTCTGCTGTCTTATTGGCTATAGTAAGTATTAGTAAACCTTTTACATTATCATAATGGTTGCTCTTTTTGATCTATCGATGGTCTAACTGTCGGTCCGGTTTGTTTGTCGGATCATAAGCGTCAAAGAATATCTATATGAATATGAAAAAGTTTGTAGACTGGTCATATAGAAATTATGTACAGATTAAAAAATTCTGAAACCTTTAAAAGACCTACCGAGTGTACATTTCAGATTCCATATGTACCTAAAGGAGCTCCCCCTCCCACATACTTAGGCATGTGGGAGGGAGCGCCTTTACATATGAAATATGTGCAATGTTGCAGTGTAATCATCTTGTTTACTGAGATTGTTATACCAATCCTTATATCAAATGCAAGAACATCCATGAATGTTATTCAACCCACATATATTACAAGTATTACGTTTCTCGTTTCTTCGGATGTTTCTCGACTTCCGCATATGCTTGGTTTCCGACAGTACCATGGGAAATGCTTGGTTTCCTTGATATCTGCTTACTCATAAGTACGATAGACAACATTTTATAAATGGTTTTAGTTACATTTATAAATGGGACTACATGTATAAATGTAGCGGGTCTTAGAGCTTGGGGGGGTTTAAATATTTTTTATATGACTAATTACTAATAATAGATTTTTATTACCGAAATGTCGATCTCTTATTTTTTCGCCCGCAACGCACGGTCGGAATCATGTTTTAATCTTTTATTATGCACCTACCCAAATATATATCAAGTTAATCTATGTTTAGTAGACTATTACTTGCTGTAATACTACATACACTATCACCCGGGGTAATAGGGACCAGGAGGCCAGGAGGGCGCACGTGGGGATCAGAGTAACGGGCCCCACATTTCTGTGGCCTAGGCCTGTATATGAGCAAGTCTATAGTGAGAAAATAAGAAGCACGAGAACAATCTGTAGTTTCATTTCAAGAAATGTGGGCGAAACACTTTTTACAACATAGCTGGAAAATAAAAAAAACAATATAATTAAAAATTAACTTTTTAATTGTTTACAATTTAATTTATTGTTTTACAGCTGGGATCCTAACCCTTTGACCCGTCACACAGTATGGAGTTTGGTGATAGGAGGACTAATTTACTGGTTGCAAGCGAACTCTGTTAACCAGACTATGGTGCAGCGATATCTCGCACTTCCGACTTTACGAGGAGCGAAATGGTAAGATTCTTCTAACTCTATTACACTTCAACATATCGAACTATTGTAACATAGTTACCAACATAACACTTTTTGTTTTTGGCCAGTCCATAACACCAGATAATTGTTATGGACGTTATTCGAGCAAAGGGAACTTAGTGTCGGTATGGACCATAGACATACGGGTAGATTAGATAGACAAACCCAAGTTTGTGAAATAGTATGGAACCAAGTCACTATACTTTGAATAGTAGTAGGTACTGGTACAATAATGATCAAATCCAAGTAATGTGTTTATTAATCGACTGAGTTTTACGGATTACACTATTGTAATAAAAAATACGTGTGTGTATCTATGGCAAAAACCTTTTATGATTTTTGGGTTTTTATGGATTAATTATTTTTATAGATCACTATTCGAGGCACTTTGACAGCTGTCATTCTAATCAAGACTGTAGGGAGTTTCCCATCACTGATGGGAAAAAACTCACCGATAAAACGCAAATTCCCCCTTCATACAATTTGCCACTTTTGACGAATTTTTACAAGTGATTAAACATTTTCGTGTTTTGTATCTATCTATCCCTCTATAATCTGTGATATGGATACATTGATTTTGGTTAAGATTTTCTAACTAAAGATTAGGGCATGTTTTAAGGTTTTGTTTAAATAGAAACGTGTTCTAAAATCTGATTTTTAAGATAGGTACTTATAGTAAAAAATGTTACTTTTTTAAAGATTTCAATATAGTCTCAATATCTAGAAATCCAGAACTGACAACAAGGTTCTGATTCTCAAATAATGTCTCGTGCTTTAAACTGGGTATGTTTGCCTGATTCGATAATTTTACATTACAGGGCTGTTGTATTATTTTGTATCGGAATATCGATCCTTTATTGCTTCTGCCTTTACTGCGGCTTGTTGATCTACGCACGGTTTTATGACTGTGATCCGTTGCAGACAAAGGTAAGAAGGTAATGTGATTACCTCCAATCCATTTTATTGCGATGCGATCCATTTACCTGTAAATCGTTAATATGACTTGTACTTGTATCAGTCTATAACGTCCCACTGCAAGGCACAGGCCTCCCCTAGTAAATAACCGACAGCTTTCGGGCCGTAATCTACCACGCGGGTCCGGTGTAGATTGGTAGAACTATGTGATCTACTAGATTTTTTCATTTCTAGAGCACGCGAATTTCCTCACGATGTTTTCCTTCAAAGCCGAGTTAGTGGCAATTTTTTAAAATCCGTACATAATTACAAACTCGGTGGTACGGGGCGAGGATGTGAATTCACATTCACTCGAATGTGAGGCGAATATAAATACCCCTAGGCTATCACCGCTCTCACCGTCTTAATATGACTAAAATATATTTTTTTAAAGCGACGATGACTGTTGGTGTTCCTACCTCATATAATTAAATAAAAGAGCAATGTTAATCACTAAAAATAATAATGGCGCGTGTGCCCGATATTAAGATATGTAAGATATTAATATAATATATTATTGAACTGTTCAGTTTAAAGTTTTAAATGTAAGTAAGTAACTCTATATACCTAAGTATTGTTTATAAAAAATATTGAAAATTTATGAAAAATTTATAAAAAATCGTAATAATAAAACTTAAGTAGGTAAACTTAAAAGTTTTTATAAATTGTTCCAAAACGTTTCATACTCTTACCAACCTCATTATTTTAAAAGTAGATATATATATATATATATATATATATATATGTATTTTAAAATTCTACAAAGTGGGCAATAATTACTGCAGTCTCTAACAAACGATTTAATGTATTTTTATTTTTGTCGGAATGACTAAATTCTTTTGGCCCTAATGTCCTTTCAAGAGTCAACATTTATGGTTTAGTTCGAGCGCAGAAGGGATAAGTTTTTTTTGGTAACTAGAACTTGACTAGACTAGACTAGACTTGACAGTCTGTCTCGAACCTATATGGCTGATGATTTATGCTTTCTCGTTTTAAGTTTAATAATGAATTATTTTTACTTTCAGCTAGCGAAGGCTAAAGATCAACTACTGCCGTTGTTAGTAATGGATGTTCTCGGGGATATTCCCGGTTTGCCTGGTATCTTTATTGCTGGGATTTTTAGTGCGGCTCTAAGGTAAACTGACTCAAATGAGTTGCTTCATCCTACTTTTCATGTCAGAACTTTTCCAGTCGTGTGGTAATGGCCGGTTTTAGAATAGCACTATCCTACTTGCTCCGCTGGATATCGTGTTGTCGTTAACACAGTCGCTGCCCGAAGCCCTGCGGAACTGCACCACCTCTAAAAGTGGAGTCGTCAACCCGTTTGGTCAGAGCGTGCCGTTTTAAGGCCATTAAGGCTGTAAAGGAGGCCTGTGTCTAGCAGTGAACGAAAAAAGATCTGGTTACGGTAATAATACAGAATCAGTTTATGTTTATCTTTTTTTTAATCCCTGCCAAGCTGCATAAACTTTGACCCCCAATTGTTCTGTCAATCGGTGGGCAAGCCGCTCTTGTCCCATTAGACTTTACTCCCTATACCATTTCATGTCGTCTCCAGGGAAGAATGAGGATATTTTTTTCCAACAATATTTTTCCTAATCCACTACTAAATCTAGAGATAACCTTTATAGGCCAGTCACTAGAGATTTATACTCAGGAATAAGTTCCTGACTCGCTAACACTAAGAAAAACCCCCATACACAAATTTTCATACCTTAATATAGTTTAATATACCTATATCGAGAATTTAGTTTGTCTATTTAATTATTTTTTTTATATACTAGTGGGCGGACGAGCAAGCGGTCCCACGTGATGGTAAGTGTTACCGCCGCCCATGGACACATGCAACACCAGGGCGTATGCGGGCGCGCCGCCGACCTTGCAAGATCCTATTCACAGCTCTCTTGAAGAACCCCATATCGTAGCTTAATGGAAAGACCTCTTGAGACAGTAATAATTAGCATAATATTTAATTTAGCATAAATTAAGTATTGCGAGGATACCTATAAACTTTTATATTTGGGGCACGTTCCAAAATGTTTCCCATTCATGCATTAACTGAGGAATTTATTCAGAAATCACCTACTAGATTTCCATTTCTTTCGAAACTTTTGCAAGGAAAAAAATTTGATGCTGAAGTAGCTTTTAACTTTAGAGCTGTTGAGAAATTCATTGATACCCGTCCACGAGACTTTTACAGGAGTGGCATCAATCAAGTGCTCGTTAGTGGTGATAATATGGGTGAATATTTCAACTAACATAATACATATTTTTATAACAAAAAAATTCAATTTCTCATACAAATCCTTTATTTCATAGCCAAGCACCTAATATAAATAACATGTAACATTTCCCGTAAAGGGCCGTATTCACTTTTTTTGTGCTTGACGTGCTTATTTGTACAAACAGGTATTTTTTTATTTAACTCTATGATTGAATAAAAATTACCCGCACCCTCTTAATACTGAATTTCTTTCGCGAAAACAAACATCTTTTACTGTACCAGTTTTTAAAATTCGAAATCTTTTCACAGAAAACAAAACACATTTTTATGTTACCTATCTAAAAACGCAATATACCTACTCTGTGAAGCCACAAATATGTAACGTTGTTTAACTGTTGCGAAACACAAATTGAAAGCGAATGATCCATTAGACAAAGACAAAGAACACAAAAGAGTAACGAAGTCAGACTTCATTTAAAAAAATAACTTGTTAAAGTTCCGAAGAAAGGGGTGGAATCAAAGTGAAATAATTAATAGTTTTTAATAAAAAAAAATATTATTCTTTTTGTATTTAATTTTAGTCTTTGCAAGTAGAATTTATTGATGAATACACCTGTCAGTGAAGTGCATGTCTATGTTACTGACTATGTTATTTCATGTTATTTATTTTTTGTATAATGACTGTGTGTAATACACGAGAATATGAAGAAGCCATCGTGTAATGAGACGAGACATCGGTCTGTTAGTTTATTCACGAACGTATACTAAATTAATGAAAAATCTTAAAAATCCTATTTGAATTATTGAATAATTACTAATTACTTTATGGCAAGAGCAATAAAGTTCAGAATTGTTATGTCACATGTGTCACTTGTTATCGTTGATAGTCAATAAGTAAAGTTTTTAAAAGTTCATACATTAAAATTGAATCAATATTCTAAATTCAAATTGAACATGAATTTGTGTTGATTTATATAGAGCAATTACAAGCGTGATTTCAATCAACTGTGACAATGAAATCTAATAAGAGTACTTAATGGTAAATCACTTGTAACATGAACCTGCATTCTTTATGTGTTCGTGAGGGGTATATCTATCTAGACGAATTTAGCTCCTTTATATTACGTGATGACACCAGGTTCACAATAACTTGAAGAACAGGATTTCTTCAATTAAATAACTTGTCGAGTTTGTGAATGAATAATATTGCCTGTTTTAAAATCAGGTAGTGCCATAACTATTTTGTAATTTATGTTATAACTGCTCTATATAAATATTCGTAGTTGAACGCGACCTACTCGTCTATTGTCTCAAAGGCAAAACTAATTACGATTCGTGTAGTTGCAAAAAAATGACTAAGAAACGAAAGTAGACGATGATGTACGATGGCTTTTTCATGTTCTCGAGTACATGTTCATGTACTTTGTTGATGTACCCAAAAAAAACAAACAAAAATTAAAAAAATAATAAAACGTCGGTTCCAGTTCATTATCAACAAGTCTCAACTCAATGGCCGCCGTTGTTCTAGAAGACTTCTACAAGCCGTTTTTCAAGAAGCAGCTGTCTGTAACTCAAGCGAGTTGGCTCATGAGAGGCGTCGTCGTCTTCTTAGGAACTTTATGCGTAGGTAATTGTAATTTCATTTTAGTTCTTAGAAATCCCTTGTATTTCTTTTTGATACCTTATGCACTAATTTTGATAAAATTAAAATAAATGTACGAAAAAAATAAAAAACCTGAACTCAACTCGAAACAAGCGGTAGCTTGTGCTCCGAAGTGGGTGGGGCGTTATTCCTATACTGGTACGGATTTTTAATATATGTTTTTTATTGTCCTTTCTAGTACAATACATACTGACGTTATGGAGAATTTATAGTTTCGCTATATTTCCATTTCCGCGTCATAGGTTAAAAAACAACTACAATTTCATTGGAACTAAATTTCATTCATTAAAATAACTCATACTGTAAGACCCACGATGGAACGGAAATGCTATAATAAATGTTATAATGCTATTTGGGGTAAGAGAATGTGTTGGTGTACCGCTTTGTTACCACTGTTCCCCGGTACGGCTAAACAGATTTTGAAGTGTTTCGTTGTAAACATTTTGTTGTTCTTTAGAGCATGATCCTGAATGGGTATTGTGGTTTTAACCCACCAGGGGGCGCTGCTTTATCAGATTACAAGTTGTAATGCTTTATAATTTCTAAACGAATGTAGTATTAGAATTTAAAGATTTAAAAAAAGTGCAATGTGGCCAGCCACTTGCTCGTATTGATTGTAAATTTATGAAATCTCTAATTTATATAAAACAGTCATGTCTTCGCTTACGCCCGTTTATTCATTAAAGGAAAATGTCTGTTTAGCAGTCTGTTTATTTCTTGGCATAAATTTCGAGATCTACGAGATTGATTTTGATGAGGCTTTCGTTGGTTTTATAATGAGTATTATAAAATATTTGAAACAAGTACCTATAATATAACTATTAGTCTTGTTTTTATATAGTTCTGGATTTATTAATATCTCAATTAATTAATGTTTTCTGCTCTTATATGCAGGCAAATAAAATTAAAAATAATAACAAATTTTAAACTATTTCAACGTTAATCTAACAGGTTCTGGAAAAGTCATGTATATTTGTTAGTTGGTTCTTAAAACATATCTTAATGTATCTCTATCGTTTGTAAAAAATTACTTATGTTTAGGTACATGGCGGAAAATATACACTTTAATATTCTTATTTTCATTTCAGGTTTAGTGTTCATTGTTGAGAAAATGGGCACGATATTGCAATTGACGATGACATTAGAAGCAATGACAATGGGTCCTCAGCTTGGAGTGTTCTCAATGGGGATTTTAATGCCTTGGGTGGATGCTACTGTAAGTTAAACACATTCATTAGCCATACATCTCCTTATCATTAAATTCTTAGTCTTAGAGGTCATTGAGTGTAATGTGGTGTTATTTCGTCTACTTATGAAATAAAAGTAATTGCACTATATTAGTATTATTTTTGTCAGGGCGCTTTAGTAGGCGGTATGAGCGGTGTGGCGATAATGTCATGGTGGTGCCTCACCGCTCAGATGGCAATCGCCCGCGGTCAGATACACCACACTCACAAACCGCTCACTACAACCGGCTGCACATACAACTACACCGTGCTTGACACCACGACACACAATCCTGAGCTCATGTAAGTATACTAATAATAATAAATACTCTTTGTTGCATAAAAATAGTTATTACATGTGCATATATGTTTAAACGACAGAATACAATAGGCGACCTTTTCGCTGAGGCGATCTCTTCCAAGCAATCTTAGGATAGAGAAAAATAAAAGGGATATAGATAATGCAAAACGATTTACAGCTAGAATTATGTTCAATATATACCGACTATATCAGTAATAAATGTAATATAACAGATACTTATAATAATAAATAATATATATACATACGTCTGCATTCAATATTAATTTATTATAAGTAGGAATCAAAGTTAACACGGACATAAAAGTAAGTGAGAATTGTAGTCTCTAAAGGATGAAATAGAACGAACAGGTAGAAAAAAAATGACAGTGAGAGGCGAATTTATAGCTTTTTTTTTTCTGAAAAATTAAACTTTAAATTGCTCTCCTGTAAAATCGTCAGAATGTCGCTTATCTCATTTCTCCTTTCATGCGTCGAAATTTTGTCCAAAAATGTCCCCCCTAGCATGCAGGGGAAAAAACTGGACAAACAAAAAATTGAATTAAATAAATCCTTAATTCAACCCGCTATATGTTCGATTTTGTCTTGGCTAAGACCAATATTTAGCAGTGAAGAAAGACCGCGTACAGTACAGAGATATCCTTTTACTCTCAGTGAGGAGGTCAGCCCAGTTCTACGAGTTTCCTACATGTGGTACACACTGTGTGGTGCCGTAGTGAGCATATGTGTGGGGGCAACAGTGTCCAGAATAAACCGTGTACGAGGAATGGCATATGTACCACCTGCACCGAAGTTACTTGCACCGCAACTCAGATCCTTGTATAGAGAACCTCCGCATCCTACCGATGAGCCGTACATAAGCGCTTATGGGAATAATAAGGTGGGTACTTTATGCAAATAATAGGGTAGTTCCGACTGTTTCTGAAAGTAATATGTTTTGTGGCTTATTCGAAAACCATAGAACAAACAAATTAATTGAAAACATTTTAATTAATGATATGATTGATAATATTTGTGGTGATTGTTTTATTGTAAAAATGGTTTTGGTTTTTTTTAAATAGCAATCGATAGTTTGGTCGAAATTTACCAATACTTTCAATAAGAAGATGGAGGATGAGAAGTATATTAAATCTTATCATCTCAAGACATCACTGTTCAGTATCGAATATTGTGGCCAGAGATCGAAAAAGTGTACTGTACTCTATTTGAATAATTAAAATCTAAGTAATAATCGCTTTGGTAGATAGTACCCATTTTAATGTAAAATGCAAATTTCTCAGTTGTATTTAACATTTTAAAAGGCGAACATTTTTTTCCTAATTCTTTGGTAGATCACGTCTCTAATGTTCTATGGTAGATTTTAAATAGGTCATTTCTCATTTACTGCAAAATTATTAAATCATTGAGACAAATTAATTATCGATTTTCTTTTAGGGCGCTCGACAAATGAACTCTACTGCAATGGATATGAAACCTATCAACGAATGTGAAGAAATCAGCTGAGATTAACCAGTTAAAAGCCAACAAATTAATTAAAAAATAACGAGAATATTTATACGAATTAAATTATTTCTGTACAACCTGCTTTTTGTTATTCCGAATTTTATCCGTAACCCTTTTTATCCGTATAATGTAGATAATGATCTAGGTACGTGAAATAGATCTCTATAATGAGTGGATACATCTACTTCAAAAAATATTGAGTATTGTTTCATTCATCGTTTATAATGCCTTTGTCATAAATACATACTCAGGTATATTTAATTTGTAGTTATTTCTTTGTTCATGTAGACATAACACCATTTAAGCATTTTTCATGACTACTTCTTAAATATCAGCTCTTTTCTCTTATTCTTCATTTATCGTAAATACTTTCTGCTATTTGTAAAAGCTATAGAGGCCTATTTCTACTATGGTCTCCTCATGTCTTGTGCAAGAGGGATGTACGTCCTTCAAACGCCACGCTGGCCAAGCGGGTTGGCGAGTCTACTCTTTTAGAGCCTTGTACGAGACCCACGGGAAGTGATTGGGTGGTGCTATTTTATACTTTTTTTAGTTCATATTTAATTGTATACTGTAATCATTGGTGAGTAGTGTAAGTAGAGATCTGTGTTGTTAATATGCACATCTGTGTGTGATACCAGTTATATCAAGTTCAAGGTCTATTTTAAATCTGCAGAGGAAATGATCAATCTCGCGTCTCAAAATAAATCCTGTCATTGCGTATGACAAACGTGGGTGGCAATTGAAAAATTGCTCTCGTAAGACATTACCATTTATATCGTTAGTCGTTGGGAGGTCATATCAAATGCTTGGTTGTTTTTACATGGATTCATCATTAGAAGTCAGGGTTTGGTAATCGCAATGACCGATGAAATGGTAGACGTTTCAGAAGTTCGACAATCTTTTCAACATTTCTCTGAGATTGACTACGTAGTGTTCGTTTTCATGTTGGCAATATGTGGTGCGATTGGAATTTACTTTGGTTGTGTGAAGAAGCAGAAGTCAACTCAGGATTACTTGATGGGTGGTAGAAACATGAAATTAATACCTGTAACCGTTTCTTTAGTTGCTAGGTAAGTAATTAATTATTAAAGACGTTATTATTGTTAGTAAGTTGAATATAGCTAGCAAATTTACGTTTTTTAACTCCGTAACAACCGAAAATTTAACCGAAATGTTGATTAGTTTTATTTCAGGCATATCTCTTTTGGGAACGCCCACAGAGCTCTACATTTATGGGACATCATATGTTTTCTTTCTGATTGGAGCTGTAACAATGGCTATTTTAGTCTCAAACACTTTTCTACCTGTGTTCCATGATTTACAACTCACGTCTGCTTATGAGGTAAATTTAAACTACACAATTATTACTTAGTTGTTAAATTATGCTTTCAGTAGTTTCCAAAAGCGAAAAGTAATTTTACATATAGAACTATAGAGTTCAAATTTTAATTTTTATGTTTCAGTATTTGGAGCTTCGATATGACAAACGATTGAGAATATTTGGATCCGTGCTCTTCAGCGCTTATATCGTAAGTGCAAGAACGAGTACTTATAATAATAGTTATTAACCCAATTTCTCTGTGTACAATATCACAGATTAGATAATACGTACTTATATTGTAAACAGTAACTGCTACTACGGTTACTCATAGTTTTTCATTCTTTATTTGTTGTATTGCTTAGCCTTTCTTTTTATTTTTTCCACATTTTATATTCACATTTTTAAATTTCTCTTTTAGGTTTCTGTTATTTATGATTTACTTTAAACATTTCAGATGGCATGGTTGCCGATAGTTATCTACGTTCCAGCTTTGGCATTTAACCAAGGTAAAGTTAACACATCAATATTAACAAAAAAATGTTTAAAGACATGTTTGAAAACTTAAATATTTGTAAGTATGTCTTTATTTTCTAGTGACTGGTGTGAATATTCATATTGTTACTCCAATTGTCTGTTTCGTCTGCATATTTTATACTTCTTTGGTGAGCATCGGTTCCCTCTTTGCACTTATTATTTATATTAAGTCGACATTGTTGTCAAAAATAATTGTTATGTTATTGTTTTGTTTTAATTTTAGGGAGGTCTGAAAGCCGTGGTATGGACGGACGTTATTCAAACAGTGGTAATGATAGGGGCCATGTTATTGGTCATTGTCAAAGGCTCTATTAAAGTCGGAGGGTTTCAAGAAGTCATTTCCAGGAACTGGAATACAGGCAGGATAGAATTTCCACCGTAAATATTTTACGTTCAATATTGCATTTAGCAACAGCATCAAATTTGTTTTTTAATTATTTTTTGGTAACTTATGTTTTCTAGAAACAATGTTCTACGAGTAAACTTAGTTCTACTTTATGAGTATACTTACTATTAATTTTTGAATTTATTTTTTTATTCCACTATCATTTGTTCACAGTTTTAGTGTAGATTTGACAGAGAGGCACACAATATGGTCAGTGTCTATTGGTTCAACATTCTACTGGATTGGTAATATTGCCGTCAATCAGTCAATGATGCAAAGATTTTTGTCGTTGCCCGAGTTGAAATCAGCGAAAAGGTATATAAATTTTTCATTGTTGCTGTTTATTACTTTTATTAGTCTTTTTACTGCTCATATGATGATTAAATAACAAAGTAAAATATCAATTCTTCAGAACTTTTTCTTTATTTTGTTCTACAGATTTATTAGCAAATTCTCTTTTCCTTGATCAATTTCCAGAGCAATATGGGGATTCCTCGGCGGTGTTATGATAATAGTTTTCATCTGCGGGTACAGTGGCCTTGTAGCCTTTGCTAGATACCACGACTGTGATCCTTTGAACTCTAAACTGGCGTTAGCGAACGACCAACTGTTGCCTTTGTTGGTGATGGATGTGCTGGGAGAGTGGAAAGGCATGCCAGGATTATTTGTGGCGGGAGTATTCAGTGCTGCATTGAGGTGAATAAATACTGTTATCATGGACATGATAATTGATTATATAAATAATTCAGAATTAATAATAATTTTCAAATGAAAACAAAATAGCAGTTTCGCAGCAGCAATTTTATTAATTGTGGAATCTCTGATAGTATTTTCATTTCTTCTCGATTAGAGTAAGAGGTCGTTTAGCAAATAGCCCAAACAAATAGTAAATGGCTAAACCCTAAGTCATATGTGATTTTAGCATAATCGAAAAAGTGTATCAAAAAACTTAAGAAATCAGAACTCGAGAATTAGTTCCCTCAGTAAAATAAGTTCTGCTCTGTGGTGTGATCATGGGAGAAATGTGATAATTTTATTATTTTGCACCTATTATTTAATTTGTAAATGATTTGAAATGATTTAAATTTATTTTTTTACATATTTAATAGTTTATTATACACATATAGAAATAAATAAAAAGGGAGAAAAAGAAACGATGTACAAGCTGCGGAGACTTCTGCCAGCAGACCTGCGAAAGTGAAAATGACAACACAGAAAGGCGGGCGAATGCATACGGAAAATTTGTCTGTACAGTACAATAATACTAACAAAATAAATAAATATATATTTTTATACATATAAATATATATATACATAAATAATAAATAGTGGTTATACATATAAATGAGTATATTTTATATGTATAATAACATTGAATAAGTTGGAAATTCTTTTATAGTTCCTTATCAACTGGTCTCAACTCAATGGCCGCGGTGGTGCTAGAAGACTTTTGGAAGCCGTTCTTCAGGAAGCTGACTCACAGAGAGACACAAATTCTAGTCCGGGCGGTGGTTCTCATACTTGGATGTATTTGTGTGGGTAAGAACGAAAGTTTATCTTGACGTATTTTAAAGAAAATATAAATGTTAACAGACATGTTGACACGATGGTAACTAACAGACGTCACATTATTATAATTATCTTTAGATAATAAAACAGTTTCGACCATAGATTTCTCTCAAAAAGAGAGGTTATTATAACAACTTAAAGATCCGGTATGATGGATTTCACGGATGAAAATCCGTCCAGTAGTTTTTGAGTAACTCTATTAAAAGTCAGTTTTTTCACTTCCTTCCTTCCTTTCACTTCCTCCAAAAGTCACTTCCTTGTGTCATATGAACATGACACATATATCAGTTTTCCTTCAGGCTACTTAGCTATACACTAATGAAAAATCGATGAAAATCCGTTGAGTAGTTTTTACGTGATGCTCTAACAAACATGCATAAAGACATTGGTTATATTTTATCAAAAACTACTTTTTTTTGGTTTTTAAAACTAAAGAGCCCACATTTTTTTAAAATTGAATCGAAGTACAGACTCAACTCCTTTACTGTTTTATTATATTATGTGTAGAAGAAGATAAGTAATCATTGTCATAGCTACACTTTTCTTTTTTATCGTACTTGTTATTCTTTCCCAGGCTTAGTGTTCATAGTAGAAATGCTGGGATCCGTTCTGCAACTAACAATGAGCCTCTCGTCGGCGTCTATGGGACCTCTCGCTGGAATTTTTCTCATGGGGATGTTTCTGCCGTTTATCGATTCAACGGTAAGAGATAATTAAATCACAGTTCTTCAGAATAAAACATTATATTTTGTTGTGTTTTTCCTTATTTACAAAGTCTAGGGATTCAGTATATATTTTAAGAAACTAGTTATCTAAAAAAAACGGACTTAATAGATCTTAAATATCATACTATAACTTAACACAACAAGGTTTCCCTTGCAATGGAAAGGGGATTCTGGACATAATTTTCACCACGCGGTTTTCGTGCGATTTCGCGAATATTGCACATGTCCCATTTATTTTTAATTTTCTGACACGCGTATTTCTTCAAGATGTTTCCTTACCACCTAGCAAACGATAAATAATTGAACTGTTACTTTCCTAAAAATAACAATCATGGTTTAAATAAATTGTTTCTTTTTATGACTGTTTGCGCGATTCGCTGCAATTAAGAATTTTTCACACAACTAAGGAATATTTAGAATCATAAAATAGTCGTTTAGACTTTTTAGTAATTTTATGTACCTAATTATATTATTGTATCATTTTCTTTATTGTCTATTTACTAAATTATTTTTTAAAATATTTCAATATTTTCTCCCTTTAGAGTGCATTAAGTGGAGGAGTTATTGGACTAATATCAGCGTGGTGGATAGCGGCGCAGTCCCAACTGGCCCAGGCAAGGAAGCAGTTGAGGTTCCAAGAAAAGGACAGGTTTACGTACAACTGCAGTTACTCGTTTGTTCAGTATGCAGACGATGGGGAGAGTGTTGAAAGGTGAGTATTTTATAGTAAAAGTGGTAGATAGGCCCTAAATGGTTACTGTCGTCCTGCAATACCTGGAGGATTGCAGATGCGCGACTACAATATTGCAGATACCTCTTAATTGACTTTTTGAATAACTACATACAATAACTCAGCGGAAAAACTTCGGGTGATAGATAAGTCAGTCATTCCATAAAGTTTGGATCTTCGCAATAATGTCTGGTAGTTTGTGGTATGTGACGACAATTTATCAAAAACGTATGGATGTACTCGTATCACGCTTCGATGACGAGAGAAGTGGTGGTAAAAACCATTATATTAAAAAGTTACTTTAGTGCAGCACTTTAGTGTGTTTATATAGAAAGAACGTGGCATATGAGCAACAAATAACTGAATACTTTGGACATCCAAGATTCGTGCCAATATCAGTCAAGAATGTCGAACGCTGGCATACTCTCGGCTGCGACGCCTACCATTGAAGACTTAGGTCTGGATTTGGAAAAAGATTGCGAATGATCCTGCACAAGGAGTACAGCGAGATGATTGTACTCCCCATTACTCATCTTATCCCCTATCCTTCATACTATTCCAATTTCGTATTCGTATACAATTTAAATCGTATACAATTATTTAAATGAAGAAACTAAATATTCCCCTCTCTTTCAAAAAGGTTATGGCGAATAGATGATATGAGTATAATGAAACAGGAGTTTCCTTTACTAATTTACCCTTTACTTGATGAGGTAAGATGAGATGGGGTGAAGAGTATAGAGTATAATGGAACAAAAAACTCCCAGTATCCTATTATACTCTCTAATCAATGGAATCAATGGCTTTGGCATCCCTCACTAAATTTAAAAATAAACTTGTAATTTTCATGGCATTCCTCTGAAACAGAGGGGTAGCTCAGCCAGTCGGGCGCATTCAATCGGCTGTTAGTATGTAGCATCACTCTATTTCTTGATCCTCTTGATCCCGAACAGAACAGTGTTCAGTCCTTCAAGGTTCTGTTCATACGTGAGGGGTCCAATTAAACTGCTCACTCAAGCCACTCTCCTTGTTTTCTTAGGCGTGAAAGTAAAACAACCAGCCCAGCCCTATCAGTTAAGGCTTCGCATGGTCTTGCAATTATCTAGCGGCAATATTGAAATACTATGAGGTTTTATTGTAGAATTTCGCAGGAAGAATTTCGGTCATATTTTTTTTTTTTTTTTTTTTTTTATATATACTAGTGGGCGGACGAGCAAGCGGTCCCACGTGATGGTAACCGCCATCACGTGTTACGCGTGTTACCGCAGCCCATGGACACGTGCAACACCAGGGGGTATGCGGGCGCGCCGCCGACCTTGCAAAATTAATTGAGATGAGATCAGCCGAGACTGGACGAAAAAGAGATTTGTATGAAACCGTCGATCACAGACAACTTTACTAGAACCCTCATATTATTGAACCTTAATATATTTTTCCTGCTCGTGGCGCTCATCTCATATAAACAAGTAAGCGAAGCTTACAATTTAACTAATGCTTATCTACGCTAAATCTTTTATCTTACCGTTAGCGTGGGCGAAGTCATGGGCGATCTATAGTGTTGTTAGCGCTAAATTTATATTTATTTATTTATATTGTATATATAGGCCAGTACTGTTTATACGGTATAAACAAATGCACTCCACTAAACTACCGTTAGTACAAACAGACAATTTAAATTTAGTATATATTGATAAATGGTTTTAGTAAGTAAGTACATTTTCGCACTAGGAAATGGAAGTAGAATTTCCATGAAAAAGTGAAAAATATCCTGTTTTTTCCCCCACTTTTTTGGGGATAAGCCGGTAGGGATAGGTGGAATAGCCGAGAATTCTGCTTTTAATTAATGTTTGTAACGTTTCAGCGATGTGTGGTATCTGTACCGCATATCATATCTCTGGTACACTGCATTCGGCTGTACCGTCGCCATTGCAGTGGCATGCCTCGTTAGTCTGAGGTCTTTGAGGAGTCACCAAGATCGCAGGTTATTCGCACCTATCGTAAGGAGATGGTTGGATAAGAGACAGGTAATAAAAGTAATGACAACAACTTGTAATTGGACAATTAAACATTCCCGAAATTGTTTTATAGATCATTCGAAAATTAGAGGTAAAATAAACCCATATTAAAATGGTATTCTCGAAACACATTAAAAAGTTAGATAGGTAAGTGAAGAGTACTAATGAAGAAGAATAGCATCATTTCCTATGTTACGGTTTTATTCTTAACTAAAGAAGAATAGCATCATTTTCTATGTTACGGTTTTATTCTTAACTAAAGAAGAATAGCATCATTTCCTATGTTACGATTTTATTCTTAACTAAAGAAGAATAGCATCGTTTTCTATGTTACGGTTTTATTCTTAACTAAAGAAGAATAACATCATTTTCTATTATATATTGTGGTTTTATTCTCAACATTCTGATTTTGATTTGTAATATTAATCAAATACACAATTACCATCAATAAATTTATGATACTACATTCCAAGATCGCAATAACAAAAAGGACAAATCATGACTATTCTTTATGCGTTGTTCTTATTTACAGGGTAGGTTTTTTGAGGTTAAGGATTTAGATTTAATAATGATGATATTTTTCAGATAAAACCAATAGAAATGAGAAATGGTACCGGGGATCACATTAGTAAATAATAAAATCAATGAGTAAAAGTTGTTGCATTAATTAAAAGACTGAAGAAAGTTGTTTTGAGTTTTTATTTTACTTTAAATTCCTTAACATTCACATTTTATCCATTAGAGAATAATATTGTTATCCAAATGCAATATAATCGTTGTTCGATGCATTAGGTATAAGTATTGATATGGCAATAGACTAGATGACACACATACCTTCTTATCAAAGAAATCTGTTTGGCAACTTCTAGGGGTGAGGGGGGTGAGGGGGGGTGAGGGGATCATTGAAAAGTCAAATTTGAAACTTAAGTACTAGGTACGTAATAAGAATATTCCATTTTCAAAACACGAATTAAAGATTTAAGAGCTATTCAACATAGAAACATTAAACATGCCTGCCCTAGAGTGCTTGTTATAAGCCTTTTTTGCACCAAATAAAATTAGTATTATTTTGTATTCAATGTTATAAATATTGTATCTTTGTTGAGTTTAATATGGGTAGCGTCTTGCGGTGTTCCCTCGGAATATACCGGGTCTGAAAAATAAACAATTAAATTAATAATATTTAACCAATAAGTACGTATACTAACGTAGCGCTACTGATAAAAGGACGCATCATGTGACTTTGTGAGTGTAATCCTCAAAAGAAAGAAAAAAAGAATAACAGACGGGAACGTAATCTACATTCACATAGCAAAGTTATCACGGTTAATCAAATAGTGTATTGTCGGCCGGCTTTAAAATAACACCACTCCGTCTTATCGTGGGTGCCGTAAAAGGTGACAAGCCCTGAGGAATTACACCACCTCTAAAGTTGGTCAATCGGGTTGCCGCTTGGCGAGCGTACCGTTCTAAGACATATTATGGCGGACCGCACCGGAACGCATATCATAACAAAAATCCTCCTGAATCATTTTAATACATTTTGTATAAACCATTGCACATTAGAGGCGGGCTGCATTGCGCGGCAGGGCAACGCACTAGTGGATCGCTTGCCAGACGTATTTATTTATTCCAATGTTAAGCGCTGCGACGCGGTCCGCCTCAATGTTTGTTGAACGGGCGCAGTTACGGATGTAATTCAAGAGTTATTCGTTGTGTGACGACGTGAAGATTTGATTTAAATAATTGGATTGAGCTGCGGCCCGCCACGTCTGCATTGTGCATTGTCGCAGTACGCGAGCCCTTAGGTCACCTTTCTCATGCACGAGGAGGCCCGTGTCCACTAGCGTCCAGCAGTGATCGAAAAAAGGGCTGGTAGTGGTTACGGTAATCATATATGATAAATGAAGATGTTTAGAGTTTCATGAGTCTATTTCTTACCGTTCCTTTGAAATATCGCTATTGCCCATAGGATGCAGGTCCCCTGCACATCTATTCCTGGACGCATCCCTCACAGTGTCACATTCATTAGCCAACAAATGGTTGTATTTCACTGTAGCCGCCATGTACTCATAGGCTCGGCTGTGCGAGCAGGAATTTAGCCAGCAACCCGGCATACCGCTTCCACCATTGGGGTAGAAGTCAGCATCACCACAGGGGTCAGAGTAGCCGTACAAACCGGTGTTTGTGTGGATCACTTCAACGTATTGTCCATCGGTAGCAACAACGCGGTTTCTGTCGCTACCCCACAGTGGACCAGCTGGGTCGAGAGCTGACGAAAATAGACATTTGAATTTATATTAAAAGCAGTTCTGCTACAACTTACAACATAACTAAATAGAAACAAGTTTAATTTTGTAAAACACGTGTAGACTAACTGTAAATTGGTAATGAAAGTACGTATTACATTTAGACTTGTATTTAAATGTATAGCAAAAACAAATAATCGAATAAGCAGCAAAACGACTTATTTTTGAACAACTGCAATAAATAATTTTAAATTACCAAGAGTTGGTACTACTCTATCAAATCAAGTCTACGGAGTCCCGTTTTATTGTCACCAGAGAAACTAGACCTTTAAATTTGCTGCCAGTTCAGTATTTTTTTGCTGCTGCTTTAATTATTTCCCTTACATATATGTATGTATGTATAATATATGTACCTAAAATAGTTTTAGGTAAAATACTAGTATAATCAATCAATTAATCAATATACCTATTCAATTAATGAATTTATCTCTTTAAATAATAATATTATAACAAATAGATAAGTCCTTATCTATACTTGCTAAGAAATTGTAACAAAACAAAAAATAATTAGAACGTCTTCATACAAAAAAAAACAAGATTAAAGTACCGATGTATTTGTATTCTATTGGCCAGTCGATCGTTCGAACAAACACATACCTTTGCAGCTTATTATCAAATTATTCGATAAGCGGTTAGGTCCAGAAAATGAACTTTATAGTCACTACGAGTATAATAACTGGTTTAAGAACCCAAAAAATGTTTATAATCGTGCGAACTCACGATTGGACAATGCTTTAAGTTTCGTTCCTTCAATTTTTCTTACCAGTGATCCTTTGAACCTTAGCGCCAGTCTCTCTACCAGCATTGCCGACCAAATGTCCACCAAGACTGAAGCCCACAAGGTGAATCTTTTCATACGACAGTCCCAAAGTATTTAGCCAAATAAGGAATTGTCCAAGTCCTCTGCCCACAGCGGCAACTCCCCCTTTAGCCGTTATATAGTTGCGGTTGGCGAGTCGTCTCCAGTCAAGAACTATAACGTTGACATCATCATCCTGTAGAAACGCTGAAAGAGTTTTTGTCTATTTAGTTCTTTAGGGTAATTCTTTTTTTTTAATGGATTTAGTATAATACTTGAAGATCCGATCAAGAATGCGACTTTTAGATAATATTATCTGGTTTTTGATATAATGACGACGAAGTCGTTACAGTTGGGACCATAGCCAGATAGAATTTATTATAGTTTTTGCATTTTATTTCATGTACTTAATGTGATCTTTCCGAATGCAAGAGTTTTACAAATCGACCATGGTTTTTAACTAACACTACCAAGTAACTTCGTAAGTTGGAATGGTATAGTAGCTAGGTATAAATAGGTACCTTCAGTCAACATCCTGTTCATTGTGTTCCCTCCATTACCATTCCATCCGTGGGCAAGGAATACAGTTTCTTTGGCGGGGTTGAAGTAAGAGTGGAAAATGGTGTTAACATCACCGTGGACTAAAATTTGAGCTGTTGTTGGGTTAGCCCTAAAATAATACATTTAAAAATGTACGAAATTGTAATCACTTTGGAATATTATCGCAAACAACGATCGCAACATTTTCGAATGTGCGTCAAGTTTGCTATCTGTTGGTATATTTATGAAAGAGAAAGTAAGATACTTATGGTGCGGTTGGTTGTAATCGGAGACGCAAGACGCACTTCCGGCCGTCAACCATGAACTTTTCATGCGTTCAAACAAACACTAATTGTGATTGAACTACATCACCCAAAACTGAAATATAGGTATTATTAGAAGTCCTATTAAATATACATTGATGGATGTAAGTAAAATTGGTAAAATGTAAGTAAACTATTCGAAAAATACTTAAACTTGGCGCAGTTGTGACGTCAACAACACAGACCAACTTTGAGTGCGTATTACTGGCAACACGGACTCCAAACAACTGGTGTTTCAACGGCAAACTTGTGGAATATTTATGTTAGAACAAAATAGGCAACGTTTCGTATGGGTAGAGCGTTTAATAAAGGTGTTTAGGGTGTTTTTCAACTCCGTCTCGATGGGTAGTACATATATTACCAGACCCAGTACCCAGACCGCAAGCAACGGGTTTAGTTGCGCTTGCGTACTATAGTACCCAGCGCGCGCTTTATGTACTATTTTATTTATTCATACGGAAAAGTTAGGCTTAATAAACCTGGTGAATTTTGAAGTGAGGTCTAAATAATCTTAGTAACATTTTTATGAAAAACATACTCCAAGTTTTTACCAAATTTTTTGCGTTTGTCTCGAATGTTATCAACATTTACTTGTGCCTTTTTTCTAAAGGCAATAATAGGTTTCCACTAGAATCATTACTTATAAGATCACTAGAATCATTTATATTTATTGAATTGTAAATTCTCACGTTTTGATTCTAAAATCCATATAAAAATATAATTAAGGTCTAAAATATTGAGTATATTACAGTGCACAATGTAAGACAAATAACTAATTCTAACGAAATTCTTCATTCCTAAATATCCCAGTTTCGGTTACCTTAACAGTTCAGTTAGGTTTCCAGACTTTTGCAAAATAGATTGTTAGCGACCAAACAAGTTCGATGTCAGAAATATGTTTGTATTCCGACAGACGGACTTGCCTTGGCAGTCCAGTCGGTAGTTTAGGTACCTGGTAAATAGCCAATAACCGTTGTTTGCTGGATTCCTAGCATAGTCCGTAATAAACTCTTCGTCGACTGGCTCGAGTGTGTCAACTAAATGCAGGATGCCATCACCATCTCCGGGGAAGAGAAAGTACCGGTCACCGTCCTTGTAACCCTCAATGGAGTCTTTGAGTACGCCCGCAGAACAAACTAGAAAATAATTGTTTTAATGTACATCTTGGACATAACACTACGATAACCAACGAATAAATTAAAGAAGCATTTAAAAATCTTCTCAGTGCAGACAGGGATATACGACCTCTAATAAGATGCAGCAGCCGTCATGGGTTCGATCCTCAATTCAAAATGGAAGTGGGAAGTTTTAGAATTATCAGAAAATTACGAAGCTTTTATGAATTAAAATAATGAAAGTGGAAAGTATAAAAAATACTCACAAATTATAATAACTCGAATTATAATAAGGTGTGTGGTGTGTTAGAAAGGGAGCAATAAATAATTGAAGCCGCGACGCAATGTCGTTAAAGTCGCGATCCATTTCTAGACCACAATTCGTAACTACGAGTATGTTAAAAATTGGTTACGAGATATAATTTATTAGTTTACTCTATCTTTGAAAGACTAAAACTCGCTTCGATAGTTGTTACCTGCTATGGCGACGGCAAATAGTACAATCCACTTCATAATTTCGAGAAATCAACACTAACTACACTATAATGGTGTGGTAGCATTGTTTTTATAACTACCGCGATTTGTCATAAATAAGATTATCTATCTATTAATTAAACGCGATAAGTGTGATGTCACTCAGTTACGATACACGCAGCTAGTTAACCACTGATAGCAATTGATTTGTTTCTAGGATCAAATTATTTATCTTATCGTTGTAACAATTGCAAATAGTGTGTGCCTTCTGTAATAGATATATTTATACCTATTTGTGTGTATTCGATTTTAAAATAAATATAAGCGACACTGTCAATTCAATTATTTCTTGATGTTGATTGTTTCAATGTTATTCTTTAATAAATGATTTATAAGTAACATTGAATTCCATTCAGATACTGTCACCAGAGAACTTAAACCTAACCCTTCTTTAAATTTGCTGCCACTTTCAGTATTTATTCCCAATAAATATTTCGATTTGAGAGAAGGGCGTATGCTGCATCCACAGCTGCTGGGCTCGGCCGACCCGTCTAAGAGAAAACTGCCGTGAAATGTGTTTTGGGAGTGAGTGAGATCTATAAGCCGGAACCCATTTCCCATCACATTCCGTCCCAAAGAGTGGGAGGAGTAATAAGATAAAGAAAGGAATTTTACTCACTATTCTCATCCCACCAAATCCCCTGTCTTATCTTATCCAATCCACAAAGAGAAAGGAAATTCCTTATCCCGTTCTAATGGAATAAGAAAAAGTTTTCTTAAGGAAGTACACATAAGGAAGTCCATATACTCTTAAATAGTTTAACAAAATCACCCATTCATTATTAAGAGCTGTGTTCAAGATTCAAATTGTCAGAATTATAACTAACTCTCGATGACAACATTCAGTGTAGTGTTCTAAAAATGAGCGCTGAGCGCTTGAGCTCTGAGTGAGAGTCGATGAACCTATAACAATGGGGATTGTGTAAATTGTTTAATGATTCATTATTTATTATTTTTTCGAAAGAATTGGACATGTACAACATCCCATACGAATTTTATTTCTTTTGGACAAAGGACTACGAAATTATAGCGAAAAATGTGAAATATTGGCGATAACATTACAGTTACGGCTGTATGAATTGCTACTTTTGTCATATTGTATAAAAAAAGTAATGTCACCACAGATCAAAATAAACTTCACTGTCACCCGTCATCGAGCTAAACAAACAGAAACGTAACGCTAACTATTTGTGGCAATAATCACTATGTTGTGAACTGACTACGGTTAGTTTTCTTTCTTTCTGAGCTGGAATTCTTGGTTATTTACGATTTTCTGGTTATTGGATTCGAAACTGCACAATGAATGTTGCAGCTCCATTTGTACGGGCAAATGTCACTAATTTGACTAAAATTTATACATTTATGATTGATTTAGAGTACATGAAAGTGTACATGACGTTACGCTACTTTTAATAAATGAAGACTGAAATGTTTTAACTCTGCGATTATCATCTTTCTAACATTGCCACTTTGTTATTCAATCTATATTGGTCTACCCTATTTAAACATAAACAAAAATCAGGGTGTTAGAAAAATTGCACCATCCCCATTGAGCATTAAACGCTCATGAGTATTATGGTCCAAGTTTGTAGCGTTTAAAGGTCTTAAATCATTAAGGTTAAAAGTTCGAGTCTAAAACGATTATGGTTCCTTACCCTTTTCTTAAGGTTCATTAGCGTTGATTGAGCGCTCGGCGCCCAGACCTCATTTTTACAACTCTACTTCGGTGTCTTCGTTTTATGAAGAAGAAGTAGTTATAATGTATAAACACGGGTATCAATTTTATTTCACAAATAATTTATTCACAATAGAGGTTTTAACGTTTTGTCTGTAGTTTTGCAATTCAAATTCTTAGAATCACTAACCGTATTTGGGTAAATCGGAGATTTCATCAACCAGTCAATTATGTAGGCATGCATGTAAGGTGGGGGCATACAGTTTTTTCTTGTGAAATATGTAAGAAGTAATTTTATACTCTCTTCATAAAATATTTATCTGGTGAGGACATAACTCTCCGATTTATTTATAAGTTGCCTGCCCTATGGTTTGTTAGTGTTGTTCATAGGACGACGGCATCTGCCTGGTGGGACCACTAGGCAGATGCCTTTATTATTAGTAATCTTATAAGTAATTATAAAATTAGACACTAAAAATAATTTTGTAAACGGAATTTAATTTTGTCTAAGTACGAAGATTTGAAGTTTTTGCTATTCGATTGAACATAAACTGTACCTATGTTACTCACGATTTACATTTACAGTAGATCAATGTAATCCCGTAATAATTAATAACACAATCGTTTTTATGTAAACCTCAGTTATTTGAAAACTCCATTATTCGAATCCCATGTTAAGTACGCGCGAGTATAGAACGTACACATTAAATACGTCGATACCTATGTATTATATTGTTATTTGAGGTCGTTTTAGTAGATGATTTTTAAATTCCTCTTTTCCGTTTTTAATTAAAACAATAAGGAACAAGTATATAATTAATAAATTAAATTTCAGCAATTATTTACAAGGTTCACTTAACTAGTATTTCTACTGTAGCGAATGATATTACGAGTAAGTTATGTGGGAGGTCATTTGCAAATAACTATACTCCTACATATCATGCCACCATAGATAGCATTTGGTATGTCCACCACAATGGTGGAAACTTTTGTTTGAAGGTTTGTACAAACATATGCAACAATATTGGTACCTATCCTTTTTTGGGAGTGGCCTAATGGAGGCACATTCGTCACGCAAGCAAAAAGGACATCAATCAACGTCTTGATAAGAAATCAAAGCAGCAAATTGTTATTAAAACTATAATCTAATCGTTTTTATCCAATAATAAAGCAATCAAGCAAATTACCCGACGTTATTAGGGTTCCGAAGAAACTAAGGTACCTACTCTCCATTCGTCACCACCACCATGCTTTCAAATCCATTTTTAGTGTGTCCTCTACCTATAATTTCTAAACTGATTATTTAAAATACTACTTAAAAACTAATCTAGTCCCTATACTACCCTGTACTCGAATAGTAGTCGTATTAAAATATTTGTAATTGATATTGCTATACCCTTATTATTGATTTTTTTATTGCCACACCCTACATGGTCTGTGGATAATAGTTATAAATTTGTTTTAATTTGTAACTCTGTACAATTCTTTTTATAGAAAAAAGGCGGCAGAATAACATACAGTCCACCTCAGTGGTAAGTGGATACTGTCGTCCGTAGACATCCGCGGTACATGCCGACATCAGTCCAGAATGAAAAACGTTGGCACGGCCCCGGATGCGCTGCCTACCTTTGAGGATTAAATTACTCCAACTTACACAAAAAACTTCAGAACCCTACTTTGATGGGTTTCCGATGCTCACTTGTTCTATCTTTTTACGTCACGTGTATGTCGTGTATAATCTTCACAAAACACACATGTTTTCCACATAACATGTTGTTTTCACGCAACTATATCATCTAAACGCAGAGGTTTTCATACTTATTTAATCTATTAAGGCTTATTTCTTATGATAATAATAACTTCGCCATTTGTAGCTCTAGCGTTTTAGCAGAATATACCTACTTTTAGTCCCATAGTAACGAGCGCTATTTTTAAATTCCTGGAAATGCTTCCTTCTTGCTACCTTGTCTATGTAGACTATTTACAAATTTACACACAAACCACGTTGGATAACCTCAACAATGCAGTCGACGTAATTAACACTGATTTGACTTGCATCATTGAGTGGAGCAAATCTCATGGATCGCGGGCCAATCCTGCAAAGAGTCAAGTAATTACTGTCGGTAGTTCTAAGTTCATTAGGAAAATCGATTGGTAACACTTCCTTGCCGTATATTTTGACGGTCTATATATTCCTTATAGCGAAAAAGTAAAAAATCTGGGCATACTTATAAAGTCGTTGGAGTGAGCAGGAGGATGTTTGCTACGACATGCTCTTTGAAACGTTTACGGGAATTCCTTCTGACAGACACTCAAATTGTATTAGTTCAATCGCTACTTCTCCGTTTAGTTGACTATGCTGTTCCCTGTTTTCTTGACTAACGGAAGACCAACTTAATAAACTTGAGCGCCTCCAGAATCTTTGCATTCGGTTCATATGTGGAGTGCGGAAATATGACCATGTTTCAGAGTTCGTAATAAGGTCAAGTGGCTTCCAATCCGAATTCGCAGGAATTCACATATAGCTCAACAATTTCAATGAAAAATAAACTTCAAAAGTTTAGACTGGGTTTTAAAACGTCAAAAATGGCTCTTATCTATTAGACTATCTAGTCTGCATCTATTCTTTATTATGAAGATAGATAAAAGGTTAGGAGTGGGACGGGGTGCATGTACATTGGAGAAATACGATAAAGTAGGAATTATATAAAGTAGGAGCTTTATGAAGCGGGGAGTTTTTTGCCCCGAAGAGAAGTACTGCTTTGCTCTATTCAGTTCACCGAGCTTTTTACTAGCAAGTTTTGTCTTGCTCTCCAGATGACTCCGAAAATCGACTTTGTTCGAAATATCGACGCCAAGGATCCCAAAACTCTCAGAGATCTTGAGAGGAATGTTCTGAAATCGAGGTACCCCGACAAATGGAGCTTTCTAAGCAGTGAATGCACAGACTTGTTTCTTGCTCAGGTTAAATTGGACAAAGTTAAGTTTACCCCAATTCGAGACTCGGTCTAAAGAGTTCACGGGGAAGTGAATCCAAAGAGTGCTATTTGTTGCCGCAGCATGTACAATATACCCTTTTTTGTACCACGTTACTATTTTAATCGTCACTTTCATAAATCTGTGTGCTGTTTGTAGGGACAAATACGTGTATTTTCTTTCTTTCTTTACAATTACGTAAATAGTCAGTTAAATAATGACTTGAGTCATAGCACCGATTATTTACTCCATATTAATTTTGCCCCTGGTACAGTAGTGTTAATTGAACTCTATGTTTATAAAAAGCAATGTCTGTCTGTCTGTTCGCATATAACTTGGGTGCTATAGCTGGTCTTCAAGTACTTGACTACTGGACAGTGGTAAAAACTTGTTTTATTTGTCTTGTTCTGTGATTGTTTCAATTGTTATAGTAGATTGTCAATCTGTCATCAAGACAAAGAAAACAAGTTTTTACCACTGTCCAGTAGTCAAGTACTTGAAGACCAGCTATACTAGACAGATTTTGATGAGGTTCATTATTGTATAAGTTGTTTCTTGCGACAGGTTTTACTATACAAAACATGAGTGTATGTAACACTTTAGTGGAGTTACCTGCAAAAGGTTTTTTACTAATACGAGTACAATGATTAAGGTATTATCTGAAATACAGTAATTAATAAGTGATACTAACATTGCAAGGCTTCCTTCCAAAAAACACAGGGAACAACGAAATGGTATTTATTATAAGATAAAATAATTATAATATAATTATATAATCTTATTATAATTAGTATTTATTATAATCTTTTAATCTTATTATATTTTTATCCTTTATTAACCAGGAGCTGCAATAATAACAGGAGAATAATCGTCATAGTGTAAGGATAAATCTATTATTGTTAACGTGGTTAATGATAAAATGTATTCAGGGGGGTACAAAGTATAGATAATTTTTGCGGCCACAAATCACCATATGAAATAAATTATTTAATTTAAATAAAAATAACTGATCATGTTATTCAATAATCGAATCGAATATATATTGATATATCGATAAGGTAACTGCAGTTCTCGCATGATTATTGTAACAAAAATCTTTAAATGGCAATTTATTGAAGCTTTACTGGTCTTTTTTATTCTACCAAAAATATAGCAAATCTATAGGAAAATGTAGATATATAAAAGGTATTTCTACGTTTTTTGTACGAGATGATCTTTGCGTATTATGCGGAAAGGAAATGGGTCGTAAAAATATTAGAATATAAACAAATGCAATTTTGTATTAGCAAATAAAATTACAATATAGTGACAACGTTGAAGTTATCTTTGTTGAAATATAATATAATAGAATAAAATGTTATTTGCATTTAAGTGTCACATATGGATTAGGATAAAATAAAAATTACGGGTAACGTTTAAGATATTTTTTTTTATTGCATTCAGTCTTTTTTACCAAAGTAATCCTGTATTTTGTCTCATAATTGATTAGAACGGCCACGAGTTGCCAGTTGACAATCCAAAGAGTCCATTTCTGAAAAGAAATTAAAAAGGATTATAATTCCATCAATAAATAATTCACAGGTAATAAAAGGTAATCAAATTATATCAAGTGTTGTATTTAAATAGTAATTACTCGTATGAATTTGCTTAAATTATAATAATCTTGTATGCACCATGTAAGCGAACAAATTGATTTCATTTGATTTAATAATCTATTACAGCACATAAATACTATTAGTTAATCTCTATAATTATGCTATATAAACATATATACAGCAAGATTATGCTTACCCTCGCTTGGACAGAATGCTATTACCCAAGTTCAAAGTACCGCCTGAGCACTGAACATTGCTAGCTTGGTTAAGGTTTGAACATTGTCGCCCAATCAGATGATTGAAACGGACGCTAGCAGCGAATAGGTCGGGAGCTCGGCTATGAGAGCAAGTGCTGATCCAGCAGCCAGGTTGAGGGTTTCTGCCGCCGTTGGGATAAAAATCAGCATTGGCAATTGGATCGAAGATACCGAGAAGACCACCATCGGTGTGAATGGTTTCAACGTATAGGCCAGCGTTAGCGTTCAAAGCGTTTGAATTACCGCCCCATAAAGGACCGGCGGGGTCCAGACCTGCAAAAATTGGTGAATTCATTAGGTTAGCAAGTAATGTTCAAATAGGTTCCAAAGTACTAAATCAATGCATTTTTTCGATTCTTGATAACTTTTATGGTTCAAACAACAGCCTTGCAGGGACTAATTGCGAAATTAATTTGGGTATTTTGACGTGACAATGTCTTATAACGTGTTCAGCAGTGGGTGGCATGAAAGCGGTCGAAAAGTGATGAACGTGCTGAGTCAAAACGGCAACCGTGCAAGCGCGGTTGTAGTGTCATTCGATAAGCCGGTTCAATATCTTGGTCGGGTGAGGAGGGGACGAGACACATTGGATGAGTGTTTATAATTCTTATGGACGTCTAAAGTTAAGAGTTAAATATTTTTAAACACATAACTTGAAAAATATCAGGTGTTCATGAATTGCGACAGTTTAAAATTTCAACATAGAGTCGAAGAGAGACATGCGGTGATGAAAGAATGTCGAAAAAGGACCAATACCAGAAAAGTTATCTTCAAATTACGTCTCTTAAGTGGGTAACATCATCGCAATCAAATATCATGTTATCTAAACGCAAGCGAGACTGCGAAGCAGATAACTCACAATTGTGATAATCTATACATATAATAAAATTGTAATAGGCCGATGTCTGTACATTATAGATATTGAAAAAAAACTAATATGGGGGGGGGGGTCTTTATTAGAGCAACAGAAGCCAAACCAACAGTTTTTTAGAAATTTTGTCTGTCTCTCTGTCTATATGTTTGTACACGCATCACGCAAAAACTACTGCATGGAATTGAATGAAGTTTTCACCGATGTATTACTAGAGGTCTAACTTAAAATATAGGCCCCATTTTACCGCAGGAAAATATCTTATTCCGATTGTTTTAAATTTAATAAACCGAAGCGAAGTGAGGGCGGGTCGCTAGTCATAAATAAATCTGTTTAATTATAATTCAATATATGCTATCACGCTACACGTTGACATTGTCACGCATTAAGACTTGCGGCCGTATCGTACAGCCTATTTTTTTGATTAAAATTTCAATTATATTTTTTAACACCAATTTTAAACAAACAATGCATTCACTAACCAGTCACTCTGGAAGGTAGACCACCTGCAGTTCTACCTGCGTTGCCAACGACATGGGCACCCAGACTGAATCCGACCAAGTGAACGTCGTTCCAGTTCCCACCTGCGGTGTTGATGAGCCACACAAGGAAGTTTCCAAGGAACTGACCGACGCCGGGCACACCCAAAGCAGCAGAAATGTAGTTGGAATTAGCGAGCGCGCGCCAGTCCACAACAATAACGTTAAAATCACCGACGGCAAGGAAGGCAGAAGTGATTGTAGGGTTCATGCCGCTGTTACCATTGCTGTTCCATCCATGGACTATAACTTTCAAAGGTCTATTAGCCACGTAGTTGGAATTCCAGATGGTGTTAGCGTTGCCTTGGACAATCACTTGGGGATTGGTGGGATTCTGCCTGTAAAGTAATTATCAAAACATATATAATCTGATATATTCTTTCGAGGTGTAGTTTTTCTATGACTTTTTATTATAGGCATAATAATTACCGATATAATAAAATTAGTTAATGTTGGTAGGTACTTGTTTTATAGTGTTTAAAACTAGAATTTTAATTTTGGTATAATATTTGTTTATTTCGAACCTGGTATAGAGCCAGTACTGGTTGTTGGCACCATTCCTAGTGTTTAAAACAGATTGCTCAGCAGGTTCCTGAAGATCCACTAGATGAGGAACACCATCTCCATCGGGCATCCATATATATCGGCTTTCACCTTCCACATAATCGCTATTATCCCCCGGGATTGTGGAAATTGCGTTACCAGCACACACTGTAAATAAAAAGAGCCCATTTAACCTTTCGTGAACCAGATGGCAGTCACACGTACCAATACATAATTATTGCTTGCTCATCGCTGCTTATAACTTCTAGAATGTCAGTTAGTAATTTGTACCATACGATACCATCAGCCTGTCTCTCCACTGCTGGATATAGGCCTCTTCCAAAGACCGCCACCATATAAGCTGTGAATATGCTGCTCATTATAGATTGTAGACAAATTAGATCTGCATAAGGAGCTTATGAAGACCCGAAATGCTGATTGAATAACTTTTTGAACAGTGACCATAGAAATTTTTGAATTAGCAGCAATCCGCTGGGTTTAAGATGTGTAAAACATTCAGACTGTGAGTCACTAACTATACGCTGTACCTAATATATTTTAGAACTTATTTATTAATGAACTGATACTAACCCGCTACGAAGGCAGCGAGCACCGCTAGGAGCTTCATGGCTACGACCACCCGTAACTTTGAAGGTTGCAATTATATACCAGTATTTATTTAATTACTTATCTTTATAATCCAGAATGTTATCACTCCAATTACTTTTGCCCGCAGTTTCGCCCACTTAGAGTCAAATTGATCACCTTGTTGTACAAATTACGTTACATTTTTTTTCCGTGTGTTGTCGGCCGGCTTCAGAATAGTACCACCTCATCTCTTTCGGTGGGTGTCGTAAATGGTGACTAAGGGATAATAAAGCCGTCACCTCAAGCCCTGAGGAGCTACACCACCTTTAAAAGAGTGGATTTCCAACCCGCTTAGCCAGTCTGGCATTTGAAGGCCATATATCCTTCATGCGTGAGGAGGCCCATGTCCAATAATGGATGCTAAATGGGCTGGTTACGTTTTACAGTTATATTTATACAATGTATATCAATTTTAATAAGTAATGATAATCCAACGAGGTAATGCCCCTAGGATGCTGAATACCCTGTGACACATGGATCAAAGTACATGCTCAATATACAGGGGTATTTTTTTGTTCTAAAGTTGCGTTTTAATGTAAACTGATATAGGTATTCATTTTCCGTTAATAATTTAAAACCTCAATTAAATCGCCACAATAATTGTAATGATTTAATAATTATCAGCAGCCTCTATCTTTCAGAAGGAGATACAAGCTGATGGTATGGTCTAGTAATAAAAATTCTACACAATAGAAAAAATATAGAACCAATCAATAGCTGATATGATAAATATCAGCATGGTGAAATGGCAATGGGCAGGTCACATTTGCAGTGTTACCGACATCAGATGGGGTGGACGAGTCCTTGAATAGAGATCATGTACCCAGTGAGTCACCTTCCGGTCAGGTGGACCGACTCGTGACGCTTTGAAGTAATTCACCGGTGGACGCTGGATGACCGAAGATCGTGTGTGGTGGCGTGCTTTGAGAGAGGCCTATATCCTGCAGTGGAGAGTCAAAGTATGGTGTGATATATAGAGAAAATATTTACTAAATCGCTTCAGTAGTTCTCAAGAATAGCACGAACAAACAGACAGACCGGTCCGCGATTTCGCCCGTTTCGAAGCCGATTTTCAAGTCATTTTATCTATGTAAGATAGATCATACAACAGCCCGTTTCTCAGGCGCTTAGAATCAGTATAAAAACACTCATTAAATGTGTGAGGAAGTGAGGAAAATATGTTATGGACACCAAAAAAAGTTGACATGTTTTTGATGTTGACAATTTTGATGCAGACGCTATCAGAAATCATATTTACAATTTTTATTCAAGAAATGAATTTCCGAATACAATAAAGCTTTTGATGTCGTTAAAAGAGGTTGGTTTATTTAGCGGAGGGAAAACGACAACAAATATTAAAAAAGATTGACTTTGAATACAAGAAGAGAAAAATTGTTATGGAAATATTTCACATAATACCCAAAAGAAACCAATTTTTAAGGGAAGCGAATAAAATTATAAATTGGGAAAAGATGGTGTTTATTGATGAAACGTGGTTAAATGCGAATCACACGGTTTCACCCTTGTTGACGGACGACATGAAAGCTTCCACATCTAAAGTACCAGTGAAGAAACAAGAAAAATAAGTCTAGATAAGTATGACCGCGGTATTAGGATTGATACCATAATTGACAATGAAATAATTATTCAAGTAACTGATAGCGAGGACGATAGCAGTAGTTCACGTGATTCAGAATAATGTAAAATATTTAATAAAACATATTTTAACCACAATGCCATTTTTTTATTTCTGTATTCCCTATTCTATCACATCAACGAAACCATTATCATTATCTGTTAATAAAAGTATTTAATGCTACTTTATAGATACCTTTATATGATTTCCTTATATTATATTCTTACGATATCATAATAGACGTAACCGTATTTGGTCTATCTTCCACTTTCAGAAAAGAATTTACCGACTCCGTGCTTTCCTATGCTGCATTATTTAAGTTAATAATGGAAAGGTAGCGGATAAATGTGTATTTTTCCATCTTGGAACATTTTAGCGCTCCTAGAGTACCGCCCCGTTGGAAACCACGGAGATAAATCACCATGATGATCCCTGCCGGTTACTTTCAAAACTATAGGATTGATTTTTATAAAATGTGCCTACCGCATAACTTTCCAGGGTGAACACGCTACACAGTAGTAAAAATCGCCCCAGTAGATCCCGAGATTAGCGGAAACATACAGACGTTTTTCTTACTTTATAATATAAAGTTTATATATATATACTTAAGTGGATTATGTGACGTATAATGCCGTACCAAAATATCAATCACCACACCATCAGAGTGACAAGTGATTTTTATCAATAGATATTTTAAGTACTTAATTACTTTTACGTGTCTAATACATATTAATTTGCTCAACGAAATATGTTATTTGTCTGTGTATTCGTATGTAAAAAAAATATTATGATACTCGAAACATTTACTTATATATATAATTTTAAGTTCAACATATTTTTACGGTATTTTATTTAACATTGGCTAGCGATGGTCGTAAGTATTTAAATAATAATTTCAAATTATCTTTTTGAGAAGAGCCTTTTTGAGAAGCATTTACCCAAATGCTGCCCAGCCAAGTTGAATGCGTCTATCGACCTCCTTGCTGAAGTTGGACTTGCCTGGCCGGATTGTTTGCCAAAGGTAGACATAATGGTCAACAACTTCGGGTGCCACGCCGTAGACGTCTATCAGTCCTGGAAAACATGTTCATTGAACATTATGTTTGTTTTGCCTTAGTTCATTCCGAGACCGACTCGTCGAGATGTTGCGTTAAGGTTGTTTAGTTAAACTTAAATCTTCCAGCGATTCTGCCATGATAAACCGGCAGAAGGAACGGACCTCGCTTAGTGCGTTGCTTTGGGAGGGTACCGCGGGATCGCGAAACGGTGAGAAGAGCCCAGACACGTGCCTGGGCCTGTGGTGGAAAAAGTGTTGGCTGCAGGATGGTGTGTGTTTTCGGTGTAGCGGGAGGGATGTCCTCGTAATTGGGTCGTAGGGATCGACAATGACGTACCGAGGGCGACGGTAAATTAGTCTGGCAACTACTAGAGGATGGAGAAGGACTCTATCGTAATAGCGTCGTCTTTCATGTATTTGACGATGGAGGGAAGTCGTTGTTGAGGTTGACATTTTGTGAGTACCACGGGGCAGCCACGGCCTTACGCACGAATCTGGATTAGAGGGTTTGAAGCATTTTCATATTGGAGAGGTCTGCGAATGCAAAGATAACGCTGATAGAGGTCATTATAAGACGCAGCCTTTCACAATGTCAGCTTATTTCTAAGCGATATTTTACATCTCCCGCCTATGAGAGGATTGAGGCGACCGAGTACAAAGGCACCTCGGTTTTGGAGTTTTAATGTGTTCTCAGAAGGTCAGCCGATGGTCAAGGGTGACTCCGGATATTCGGTATTTATTTGAGATAGTTTGACCGAAAAGGGTGATTGGGAGTGGGGAGAGAGGGGGCCTAGGGTTACGAGTGCCACCCATGGGAAAAGGGAAGCACATGGCTGCACTTTTCTCCGGGTTGACCTCTATCCTCCACCTCACAAACCACTGGCTTAGGGTGGTGATTGCGCGTTGGAGGCGTAGAGAGACACGTAGAGAGTGCGGTTGGTAAGGTAGTCTCGAATGATGAGAATGAGACTTTCAGGCACCTCCAGTTGGTAAAGTTTATAGACTAAACCGTTGTGTTAGATCTTATCAGAAGCCTTTGCCACGTCGAAGAAGTGGTATCCCAGGTTTGCTGGGAGAAATCACCTAACGGGATAAGCACGTCTTTTGTATGTATTTTCTTTCGTAACTATTTTTATCATATGTGTGTATAATAAAGTATATAAATAACTTATCAGACGACATACGAGATATAAAATTGTCAGTATATAAAAATAAACTATTTGAAATGCTTGCAACTGAATATTATTATAATGTAACTGAATTTCTAGAATCAAATAATAGTAAACTGTGACTAAATTAAGAAAGTGTGTTAACTATTATATTTAGATTGTAATTGTTTGTTTGTAATGTTGCTAATTAATTTATCTTTAAATAAGACATTATAATATTGTAATAAGACATTATGACGGTTGCACGGCAAGTTATACTGATACATGTATCTTATGCTTTCTCAACATCTTTCCAAACCTATAAATATGCAAAGTCAAATGTATTAACATTTGACTTTGCTATAGGTATATATAAAAAAGGCTGACCGCTGCGATTCCTGGAGCTTCTTCTACGCAGGTGCAATTTCCGAAGCGTCGATATAGTTATGTATAGAGGATAAAATGGTGTCTACCTTAGACTTACTTGCCAAATAAAGAATTACGGATTTCGTTTTTTTTTTATTATTTGTAATAGATATTTAATAAAAATATAACAGAAACAAAAAAAGAGTAAATAGTCACCAAAAACATTCTATACTTACTAAAAAGACCAACTATTCCTTACAGTGACCCTGTAAATACTCACACGTTTTCATCAATCTAACTATCGATGGTAACTATTGATGACTTAAGATTTTAAAAGTTGTATAATAAAATTAAAAAAGTAAAATTTAAATTTAAAAGTTATTAAAATAATTGACTTATCATATCACTATGTTAGAAAACAATAAAATTTTCATTCATAATATAAAAAGCTCGTGCTATTTAGTATCATTTGTCTAAGCTAACTATGGTTCGCATTATTGTATATATTGTGTGCGTGAGCGCTCGATGCTGTGTGCGAAGCGTTAAATTCGACAGTGCCTCGCACTGCTCGGCCGTGAACACCCTCGGATATTTTGTGTAACCAGAGGGGTTGAAGATGCACTGCCGACCATCCTATTGCTGTATATGTAGGCGTATAACTCTTTAAGATGCTTATGTCGTAACTTAGTGGTAAAACTCCGTTGTCAGTTTCTGACTACCACTTGTAACGAAAGGATCTAATTTCTCCTCCATTTTCATTATTTCTTCTTTCCATAAAAATGTAATAGAATATATTTATTAAAAGGAAAAAGCTATGTGGGTATAAAGATTCTTATTAGGGTTATTTGGAGCGATCCGCCATATTTGCGGAGGCGCGCACAGATGATTATCAAGCTATCATGTGGAAGAAGGTAGCCTATTTGATAAGCGGGGTGAGGCGGAGCGGCGATAGCATCCTGAGGACGATTGTGACCAAGGGTGACTGTCCCTGATAGTCACACTGAATGAAGCTGGGCTTAGGTATAAGTTAATTTTACGTATTAACATTAGTCTAAGTTCATGCTACGAAATCTGCGAAAATGTATGTCCAAAATCACCATCCGTTTAATCCACCCTGGCGTGTAATATTAACTCCATGTAATATTAATATTAAACAAGTCAAACGAAGGATTTTAACTGAATTGTCAAAACAAATTTTCTACATGCCTGCCGCAACATTTTTTATGTAATTCTGATTCCCTCTTCTCATCCAGCCAATACTGAGATTTTTTGCAAAATGCTTTTTGCAGACCACCTGACCCTCCGGTCAGGTGGTCTGGTTTGTTGTTGTTTCCAACTTCCAACACTATGTTGTTTCCATTTTGTCAGGAATCGTCTACCTCCGCCACGAACGATAACTGATGTTACCGGTTGTGGTGGCGAGTCCTAGTGGATATCTAGCAATGAAGAGACCGATGCTTCAGTATGGTGAATTGGTTCTTGTACTATTGCTCATTGAATTTAAGAGTTCTTTTCAAGTCAAATGATTGACGAAATAAAATAAATATGATGTTGTGGGTTAAAACGTACGAAAATGTAAGAATAAATATGCAAATGGTGAATTTTTAGGGTTTGGAGATACCAATAATACCATTTTATCTTTCTTTCTATCTTTATATCGGCAATAATTATCATTTGGTTGATAAGTTGATGGCGATACATTCATGACTTTAGAACACCATCATTCTTCGCTTAACCGGTAGCAAAAGGCGGCACGACGTTTGTGAGGAATATGTAAATACCGGAGGGTTCTTGGCTGTAAACAAAAGGAATGAAACACTTAAATTCTTTCGAAAACGAAGTGAATAAGATATAGAAAGAACAATAGGTGTAAAATTTAGAGTACCTGCTCTTAATTGCAACTCCTCCAAAAACAATATCTCGGCTTCCAGAGCATTGCAGAATGATAGCTTGCTGGTAGCTGTCGCAAGCTGTGCCTACGAAACTATTACCACCATTGACGTCTCTAGTTATGGACTCTGCGTAGAAGGCATAAGCATAGATGTGAGCACAGCTGGTGTCGATACCACAGCCAGTTTGATAAGTGCCTCCATTGGCGTAGAAGTCTAAGTCTCCTAAAGGATAGTCGTAGCCCAAATTACCAGCAGTGGTATGAAGGACCTCAACAACAGTCGCATCATTAGGATTGAGGATATCGGGGTGGTGTGTCCAGCCGTGTAAAGATGGGTCCAGAGCTGAAATGGAAAAAGACCAGAGCTGAATGGAAATTAATATTCATGTAGAAAGTTGTTTCATGAAAGTTATGAAACAAGGTGTAAGGTCTGAGTTGACCCCGTCAAATTTCAGGAAAACTGACGCATCAATCCTTTTATACATAAACATTGTAATGAATGACATGCGAACATTTAGCTGGGCACCATTTTCTTTTGTGGAAAATTATGATATTATAAGGTGCGGACATAGAAATCTAAAAAATAAGAGAATAGAAGTTGTAAACTTGGCTGAGCTTGTCGCCACACTGCATGCCCTGGTGACGCGTAGGCCACCAGCGCGCGTGTTGTGAATGCTACACGTACGAGTATTTGCAACGTCAACAGTTAGTGTTTAATTTAGTTTGCACAGCACGATAGGAAGTATGTAGGCGTAATTGCGCATTTATTGTCTTCTGTGTATGTAGCGAGCCGGCGTCATGCCTTATCGCAATACACGGGTATTCTTATTATTTATTATTATTATTTATTTATTTATTATTATTATTATTCTTATACCATTCTTATTATTTAGATTTCTTATTATTAGTTAGAAATATGTGATTTTTTCTAAAAGAGTTGTCCGACGAGCAGGCGGTCTACCTGATGGTAAGTAAACGGGTATTGACATATGCAGCAAATACCCGTGAATATTTGCTATATATGTCAACATCCTTTAAAAATGTTGCTATATCTGCAAATACGCTGACCGGCTTTGGGGATTTAGGAATATTAGGCAGAAAGAAGAATTAGGTTAGACAAAATGTTGTTGGAACGGAGGATCATAAAATAAAAATGGGAAACTGGATGGGAATTCAGTAACTTTCTTTCGTTGCTGAACAATCCCTCCTGACATCCGAGAATGCGGCTCTTCTACTACAAGGAGTAAACGTTTATGATAACTTCAATATGCTTACCAATGATGTGTGGAACTTGGCCAGCGATATTCCTAGCGGCGATACCAGCGATATGTCCACCAAGGCCCACTCCAACAATACGGACAAGTCCAGCATCATATCCGAAGTTTTGGATGAGAACGTTGACAAATTCAGCAATACGTTCACCAACTTGAGGCGCTTGTGCTAACCCGAGGGAGTAGTGTGTCGAACCAATACTCCAGTCCACGGCGATAAGATTCACATCTTCAGCCGATAGGTGAGCTGGAAGGTGGTAAATTTTTAGTTATTTATTACTTCATTACAATATTGTTCGGTATCATGCCATATTGTGCCATCGTGTCATGAATCTCGAATTGTATCATTGCTACATTACATTCATGTTACACACAAAGTATCTTTGTGTGTAACATCAACTATGTCTAACGAAACTGGACACTAAAATTATTTTTTTATAAAGTTATCAATTGTACTTTGTAAATTTAATTAGGTAAGTTGCTAATCATTACATGAAGTTACAAAAATGATAACTAAAAATTTGGTGTGTCCGTCCTGTTTGTGTCTTGATTAATATTTTTTTTTTTTTTTTTTTATGTACGAAGGCGGCAGACGAGCATACAGTCCACCTGATGGTAAGTGGATACTGTCGCCCATAGACATCCGCGATACATGCCAACATTAGTCCAAAATGATAAATGTTGGCACGCCCCCGGATGCGCTGCCTACCTTTGGAGATATAGGAATGGATTTGGAGAAAGGGTTGGGAAAATGGGCAGGGATAGGATAGGATGGGAATGGGCTCTGGCACATCTCACTCACTACCGAAACACGTACGTACATTGGGGAAATACGATAAAGTGGAAAATGCAGTACATTTCAAGGTAGTCTTCTGTGAGAGAGGGGTAACGTGGCCAGTCGAGCGCGCCCAGCGGCTGTTGGATTGCAGCGTGCACTCTCCCCCTCCAAAAATGATCTAATAAAATAAAATGATCATATTATCTAATAAAATGATTTAATCTAATAATATTACCTAATTTTTGAAGGGGAGAGTGCACGGTGCAATCAAACAGTTGCTGGGCGCACTCGACTGGTCACGTTACCCCTCTCTCACAGAAGACTGCCTTGAAATGTACCGCATTTCCCATTTTATCTTATTTCCCTAATGTACGTACGTGTTTCGGTAGTGAGTGAGATGTGCCAGAGTCTATTCCTATCCTATTCCTCCCCATTTTCCCAACCCTTTCTCCAAATCCATTCCTATATCTCCAAAGGTAGGCAAGGCAGCAGCGCATCCGGGGGTGTGCTAACGTTTGTCATTTTGGAATAATGTTGGCATGTATCGCGGATGTGTATGGGCGACAGTATCCACTTCCCATCAGGTGGACTGTACGCTCGTCTGCCGCCATCGTCCATAAAAAAATACATTTAATTCATTAATAATGCAATATTCGTATACATTGCCATATACAGGGGTCAAAATCAACTCCAAAACGCCAGATATATACGGGGGGACTATGCGTCCAGCGACACAGCTGATCGCGTCGTTATGCTACTAGTCGCTCGGTTGTGAGACTGCATGAAATGAAATCCTGTGAGAAGATTCAAAAATTCCATACAACTCCATTCGAGTTGTTGAATGCCGAGCAGGATTTCGCTTGCCTGACGCTTTATAAAAGTAATTTTACATAATTACCAGGAACAAGAAAAGCGTTGAAGTTTCCACCGACAGACTCCCCGTTGCTGTGGATGGTGATGACGGTGCGCCGGGTGAGCGAGAAAGAAGATGTTATCACGGAAGGAACATTTGGCAGCAGGGGTTGACTCACTTGTGAGTTAGTTCTTGAAACAGATAATACATGCAACATCAACAAATTGTAATTTATTTAAGGAAAGATTTTGGGAGGCAGTGCACGTTGCATTCCCACAGCCGCTGGGTAGTATTTCCCCAATGTAATTACGTGTTTCGGTAGTGAGTGAGATATGCCAGAGCCCATTCCTATCCCATCCCTCCCCATTTTCCCAATCCATTCCTTAGTCTGCAAAAGTGCGCAGTGCATCTGGGGGCGTGTCAACATTTATATCTAATTCTGGACTGATGTTGGCATGTATCGTGGATGTCCATGAACGGCAGTATCCACTTACCATCAGGTGGTCTGTATAATCGTCTGTCGACATTTCCTATAAAAAAAAGGAAAGAAGGCAGCAGTCGCTCCAACAGCCTACGTGATTGATGATAAGTGGATACTGTCGCCCACGCACATCACGATATATGTATCATTGTATACATTGACTACATTTTGTTCATTTGAACTTTGACTTTTGCCGGAAACTTTTGATTATTCCATTAGGTTTAGGATTTTCATGTGGAATTGCATGGATAAGTTTATTTGATTTTTTTTTTTTCTTAAACTCTTTTCTACAATGTTGTGTGTAAATTGGATCTTAATAAATATACAATTTATCTGCTCGCGGATGAATCTTTTTCTTTTCTGCATCTCAGATTTCAGTTTCCTAAGCTTGCTGTGTCTATGGTAGGAAATCTTGACAGGATGCATAAAAATATGTACTCCGCGAAGACTTAGCCAGTTGTCTAGTGCTAGTAATGTAGTGTATTCTATGATAATTATTTTTACTAACCTGGTGAATAAGTGAAAGATGACATCACTGCTCCCCAAATTGAAACTGGACGCTGGAAATTTAACAATTTAATTTAGAATATTGTGTACGACAACAAACTATATCTAACTATAAATTGTATTCAAGGTGTGCTGAGGTTTTAATGCGTAAATATTTATACAGTTTGCAAATCATCTAAATCACCTAACCGGGAGGGGAAGAGTGCACTGCAATCCAACAGCCGCTGGGCGCTCCACTGGCCACGTTACCCCCCTCTCATAGAAGACTACCTTGAAATGTACTGCATTTCCCATTTTATCTTATTTCCCTAATGTACATACGTGTTTCGGTAGTGAGTGAGATGTGCTAGAGCCCATTCCCAACCTATCCATCCCGTTTTTCCCAACCCTTTCTCCAAATCCATTTCTATATATCCAAATGTACGCAAGGCAGCGCATCCGGGGGCGTACCAATTTGTCATTTTGGACTAATGTTGACATGTATCACGGATGTCTATGAGCGACAGTATCTACTTACCATCAGGTGGACTGTATGTTCGTCTGCCGCCTTCGTCCATAAAAAAAATTACGTATTATAAATTTAATATCATAGCTCCCAATCATCAAGAATATTCGTTACTATCTTATTAATTGTAACTTTATCGAATCATGAAGATTAGGTATTGAATATTGACCATATTAGGTATATCACATTAAATGCTACGTGTATTAAAAAGATAACCGTGTAGGTACTGTAAATGTAAACATTCTAGAAAAACATTTTAATTACTATGTATGAATTGCATTGCGGGTATAAAATGTTACAAATTAATTAATAACCTTAATTGATATAAGTAACTGAGATCACATCACATTACTCTTGGACTAAAGAATATAAGAGTAAGTAAATAACCTTTAAATTGCAATACAAATATGAAGAAACTTGAGGTTTCATTTATAAAAATTAAATGCTTTTATGACTGAGCAGAGAATATTTAATGTTTAATCACATTATTATTTTCTTTGTTTAGACCTAAATTCGGTGGTAATGACGAACACAGTTATGTTAGCTAGTAGAACCTTCAGATAGAACCTACAGTTTAAACACATAATAATGATCGCTTCGTACACTTAATATATTTACTTAATACTTAATAACACTTAATACACATAATAACTTCAAGTGATAATATATATTATTTTTAAGAAAGATGACTAAATTATAATATGACTTAATGAAATCTTATGATTTATATATATGTTCCTACCTGTCAATGCAGCGCACAGAACTAGTCCTATTTTCACCACCGCGTACATTTTAGAAACCCAAGATACTAAACTTCGTCACACCATATCATTGACTTTATACAAACATCATTTATCAATGATTACTTCCTTCTGCGAATAGTTAATCAAATTGTAGATAATCAATTAATGCGGGCAATAAAACAATCATAATGTTATTAAGCTATTCCGGTCGTTTCAAAATTTTATGAGACTACTGAAAAAGTGAACACGACTACCCGCTTGGCCACCGTGGCGTTTTAAAACCATTCATCCCGCATACCCATGACAATGTGCGTGAGGTGGCACACATCCAGCTGTGGACGATAAAAGGTATACAAATCATCACTGTAGCACAGAGCATCGGTACACAGTACTCGTACCAATGCTTTATGCTTCAATAATCGTATTTTAATATTTCATTTTTTATGAGCGGCGACAACTTCTGGTGTACCACGTAACATCAACTCACATGCGGAAAGTAGGAGTTCCATCCAGAGATATATCAATAAGTCGGCTATTCCATCTATCTTTAGAAAAAAAGGAAGATTTTTCCACTTTTCACATAGGGATATATAGAAATTATACTTCCACCTATCCCTACTGGAAAGATAGTGAGAAGAAAAAAAATACGTGCAAATTTTCTAATATCACTGATCAGCAGTCGCCGAGCTATTAAAGAAAATATCGCAGGAAAACTTGTTGTCCGAGACCTAACCGAAAAAAAATCCAAGCCATATTCTACATCGGCTCATTAAGTATTGCTATCTTATGATTATTTATAATCGCGATACCCCACTGCGATTAATAAGGAAGGCTTTGGGTCCTGCAATTATATTTTAATGCCATAGCGTTTAACATCTGCTACAATAGCTTCCATAAATCTTCCTAAAGTCAATAAAAGTTTCATTACATACAAATAAGTGGGTTTGTATAAACATGAACGGAATATTAAATACATACCGAAGAAATAGACCATGGGCTGACCCATGGACAGACCATGGGTCCATACGAATATCCATGGGTGACTTACCACGAAGTGGAATATATACTAGTCTGCCGCCTTCTTTCTGTAAAAATAATCACTACCGGCGTTAAGGTGCTGTATTTAATGTAGAAAATGGGTACCTAACTGTAACTATGGGAAATGTGATGATGGCAAGTTTTTCTTATATCACTTAGATGAGTTTCATTGCATAGGTTTTCTAAAATGCAGAAACAATTATAGTAAACCCCGAGGAAATGGTTTTTAAGTTTTCAAATATTTTTAAAGCGTGATAGTATATTATGTTACGTGATTATATTATTGATATAAGTAATATAATCAGTAATATAATATAATCCCCTCTTAGGCGGCAGACGAGCATACAGTCCACCTGATGTTAAATGGATACTGTAGCCTATAGACATCCGCGATACATGTCAACTTCAGTCCAGAATGGCAAACGTTGGCACGCCACCGGATGCGCTGCTTACCTTTGCGATTTAAGGAATGGATTGGGATAAAGGGTTGGGAAAATGGGGAGGGATAGGATAGGATGGGATGGGACTGGCTCTGACATATCTCACTCACTACCGAAACACGTACGTACATTGGGGAAATACGATATAGTAGGGAATGCAGTACGTTTCAACTGCCACAACATGCCAATGTAGTACATAAGGATTAAAAAAAAATTTACTCATTTAAATCAATCACATTCGGTACCTTAATTTAATACCTGACATATTAGACCTTAACCAGATTTACTAAATCTGATGTGATCAGGTAGTTTTATTATTGTGATTTTCTCCTAAATTAATAACGACGAAAATTATTTTTCCGACATTTATTGATAAAATGATTTATGTAGGCGTTCCTTTTTTAAAAGGTGAAACTATAGTATGAAATTAAATATAGTATATTTTAAAGGTGAACATCTCAAATAACCGAGGTTACCAGAAAGGTGTTCCCAGCAGCAGGTATGTTAAGGCGGCTTCGTAACTTCTTACCCCAGGCCATCAAGATTGTGTTAGCGCAAAGTTTACTTTTAGCTATACTTGACAATGGCGATGTCTGCTACTTGGATTTGACCGAAGCACAACTTAATAAACTTGAGCGTCTTTAGAGTTTCAGCATACGGTTCGTATTTGGACTGCGCTAATATGATAATATTTTTCAATTTCACCAGCAGCTCAAATGGCTTGCAATTCGTCGTCGTCGAGATGCTCATATACTCTCCGTCCTCTACACTGTAAGGGTTAAACAGTATACTGTAGAGTCTACAGTTGACCCGTTGACACCCGGATACCTTAAAGTAAATTTTAACTATCTTTCTTCACATCCTTTCAATCTACGATCTTCAGATTATCTTCTCCTCAAAATTCCTGACCATTCTGCCACTTACTATTCACGTCCATTTACGGTCAAAGCGGTTCGCTTATGAAATGCTTGCTTTACCTTTAACTATAAAGCGCGCTCAATCTCTGGCTAGTTTTAAAATACTCTTGAAAGAACACTACCTCGAAGTCTAAGAGTTCTCTTGCGCCCAAATTCTTTTCCTTAATTTTCTGTATGTATAAGTATTAATGTAGGTATATATTAATGCCTGTAGGTATTTATATATTTCTGTATGTATGTATCTATGAATGTATATGCAAAAAATATTTCCTTATTGCACCATTTACCTCTATCTATTTTGTCCACTGACTTCTCCTCACCACGCAAAGGTTGCCTGGAAGAAATCGCTTTAGCGATAAGGCCGCCAGTTATACTTCTAATAACTTGTACCTACTTTGTATTACTAGTGTTTGTATTTGTATGTTTTTGTGTGCAATAAAGTGTTACCATCTATAGTTTAAGGCATGCGAACATACAGTTGGTCATAACACTATCCTATTGGCATTTTTTACAATTTTCTTGAGCTGATCTGATCTACTGCAGGGTGCGGGCCTCCTCTAGTCAATTACTAGGGGATTTCATAATCCGCCACGCGAACCCAGTGGTTTTATGCTCGAGTTTTTTTTTCATTCTGAAACCTGTGAGCTACTGATAATTTTTTTTAAATCCGTACTTAAGTAGAATCTCTGTGGTACGGGCCGATTTGAACTCACGAACTTACGAATGAGAATCAAGAATAGGTTTAGGTTATTTTAGGTTATGACCTTTAGGTTATGACTGTTATCTGAGTTCTTTAGTTATGAAAATTTTAAATTTCCAATATTGTTTTCATTTTTAAACTAATTCGTATTTGATGCACAGATCTAGGGATGTTTGATTCAGATATTTTAACGTATGAGGCATTTCGTTCCTTTACGATGTACAAATCTGTCAGTTATATTTACGTCTATTGACATTAACTATTATTGAGACATATTTAGTAGCAAATCTTATATCAGTGGATCCTACATAACTTGCACTTCGCAGTTCATGCGGTTATAAGAAAAATCCTAGATATATTTATATTTATTTCAAATGTTTATTTGTATTTTATCGTTTGGGGACATATTAGTTTCCAACTTTCCACACAATATTAGTTTCGACTAATATGTACTTAGTGGTCGAATATAAGATAGCTAATACGACTGACTAATAAAGTACAAAAGAGAAAATTAAATAATTAATCGTTTAAACATTTTAAAATACCTAATATTTAGTCACAATACAAGTTCACTTATCATTTTTGATAACAGATTTTAATAATTTGATAATAGAGATTGATGACGTATGCTTTTAATGTATTTGGATAAAAAATGTAGTAAAGATATAATCGAATTTTGGAAATCTAGTTGTACCTATGTGTGTAAATTTATATTCATTACTCGGATTTACAGGGCATCATACTACATGTATACATCATCATACACTTAATACAATTTTATGTGATAGTTCGTACAATATAGCGTGATAAAATTAATAATAATAATATGCTGCTGATGGCGTGATACATCAATATATCCACATTATTGTTGCTTGTAGCTTTTTTTCAAAATGGCTAAATTCTTGTAGTCCTAATGGCCTTTCAAGAGTCACCGGACATGTATAATTTAGGGCGAGCGCAGAAGGAGCGTTGAGCCAGGATCTAAAAATGTGTAGCAACGAGCCTAAGGGCGGAAACGGCCGAAGAAACGGACTTCGGCTTAGGGCGTTGCATTGTGTAGGGTACCGCGGAATCGCAAGTCGGTGAGGAGCGCCCAGGCACGTGCCGATATCTGGTAAAAGTGTTGGCTGAAGGTTGGAGTGTTGAATTCACGGTGTAGCGAGGAGGAAATATTTTGGGGGAAATGAGGGGGAACATTATTATTGTTTGCATTATGTATAAGCTTTACATTACTAGTAGAAACTCAGTTGTATGGATCGAAGTTTGAATTCTTGACCCCACGAATGTGAATAAAGAATAAAAACCCCTAGGCTTTTAAAAAATAAATTTATAATTTGACACAATAAAGCAGATAAAGTTTTCCTTATTGATTTTATCAATATAATGATGATGGATGAAATACAATATCTGCTATTACCTCAGTTATAAGTATTTTTATAACTGTTGACACTCCAGTAGATATTGTTCGTCAGCAATGTTCAAACTCACATCGGCGGCGTTAATTTGTTTTCTCGGATTTAGTACGGGTCAGTTTGATTGATTTTGCCTCTTATTTAGGAAAACGTTAGATATTAATCATATTTTATAATTTTTAAGATTTTCATTTTTGCCACATTTATCTATTGAACGGGTCCTAAACTGTTATGTTTACATTTTTTATATTTTATTCGACTAATTATGGCTATGAGTTGATGAAGTCAACTCGTGATCATCATGCTTGCAGCTCGTTGCTCGCCAAAACGTCGAGTACAATAAAATGTAAACATAAGTGTTTAAGCTCCATTTAATAGACAAGTAATCTAATAGATAAATACATATTTTTTATTACGCTATCCTCAAATCGTGCACTAAGACTTTTAGTTACTGGCGAATTTCAAATTTCTGGCACTTAATTTGAATTTGGAAGTTATTGCTTCTCTATTCTTATCCCAATCTAAACGACAGAAGATTGGGAACATTTGACCCAGCGAGTACAGAAACCAAATAGATTCCAAATGTTAACTTACAATGTGTAGTTCAACGCTCATAAGTTCTTTTAGAATCTACTGGGTTTTTTTTTATTTACATTGCCGTAAAAAATTATTGAGTAAATAAAATGATTTTCTTTGATCGGCCTTATGCGTGTAAGTCGAAAATCGCCAACCCATTATGAGAAAAATGCAACGACTAATTATTATTATTGTGGAACGGTGGAACCACGCTTTGATATGCCGCGCCGTAACGTAAGTATTACACAAGTTCTAGTCTTTATTCCGAAGTCGATTTTACATCGTAACAATCATATAGGAACCATTAAGACCTACCATTTAAGAATAGCAAAATCATATTGCTATGAACATACGCAAAATAGCGGCGTATACGAAATCGTATTATTTTGAAATGCCGGGCGTATTATAATAAATAACTATATAAATACTGCTAATGTAATAATAATAGGACGCATTCAATCGCGTCATATTAGATCTAAGACTTATTATACTTATATATACTATGTGGCGGATTTAAATGGACGAAACGCGATTTTGGAAACATATTGTTCTTGTATACATGGGCGCCGCACATTGGGCAGTTGCGCATATATAATGAGCATTATATATTATCTTAGTTGTGCTCGACATGAAGATGACAATGGCCAACCTGTTGCGATGCTCAACACTGTTATGATACATCATGACCAAAGTTAAATAAACAATTCTAAAAGACCATTTGTTTTTCTATATTTCTGTAACACCGAACTTCACTAACATTTATATAAGTAAATGAAAAGGCATAAAACAATGTTTTGGACAACAATTTATAAATAATGTTTTAATAAAATATAATAAATAAATAATATAAAGAAAAACCGCAACAACAGCAATGAACTCTAGTGTGGGAGCACATACATATAAGTAGATCCAAATCACAAAAAACTGTAGCCACTCACAGAACAGCGCACTGTGTAGCCACTCACAGAGCAGCGCACTGTGTAGCCACTCACAGAACAGCGCACTGTGTAGCCACTCACAGAACAGCGCACTGTGTAGCCACTCACAGAACAGCGCACTGTGTAGCCACTCACAGAGCAGCGCACTGTGTAGCCACTCACAGAACAGCGCACTGTGTAGCCACTCACAGAACAGCGCACTGTGTAGCCACTCACAGAACAGCGCACTGTGTAGCCACTCACAGAACAGCGCACTGTGTAGCCACTCACAGAACAGCGCACTGTGTAGCCACTCACAGAACAGCGCACTGTGTAGCCACTCACAGAACAGCGCACTGTGTAGCCACTCACAGAACAGCGCACTGTGTAGCCACTCACAGAACAGCGCACTGTGTAGCCACTCACAGAACAGCGCACTGTGTAGCCACTCACAGAGCAGCGCACTGTGTAGCCTTAAACTACACATTCTAGAGGACTATTTGGTACACAATTCATTTTTGTACTCTCTGGCTTTTTTGTCCATACTTCGTGCCCATTCTTCTTTTACAAAGTCTACAAATTATTGAAGGAATATGACATTTGATGCAAAGTTGCATCAAAAAAATACATATTTATCGACGTAAATGTTTTATTTTTTTATTTGTAGAAAACATGCGGCAGACGAGCATACAGTCCACCTGATGGCAAGTGGATACTGTCGTCCATAGACATCCGCGTTACATGCCAACATCAGTGCAGAATTAGAAATGGCCATATAAACGACAATAATTATAGAAGTCTGAACCTTGCATGCATTTCACTTTTTCTTACGCCTTCAGCTTTGCCGGCGGATCCCATACTTAGAAAATTAGATGACCTCCGCTACCAGCATGTAAGAGATTCAACGGGACAGTACCACTTAGTTGATCTCTGGATGACTCTGAGCGATGTTTCTGAGGCAGCGAGATATAATCCAGCTACAGCTAATGTTTATCATTTGTTTACGAGGCATGGAAACTTTTCTTTGTTAACTTAGCGTAAAGTAATTTAGAACCAGCAAAAGTTAATTGAGTTATTTATTATATTTTCATAGCATTTCTATATAAATTTATTAAGGCCTAGTTGTATGATTAAGTGTCTACTTGTACTTCTTGTATTTTTTAATGTAGATACTTTTTGTTCTTAATATCACAAGCAACAGTTTTCAAATAAATCGTTTTTTTTTTTCGTTTCTATTGGCAATTCGCATGAAATTGCAACCATTTAACTCCATTTATGAACAAAAGTAGAGAAAATTTTAAACCGCTGCTGTTTAGGATCTTGCTATACTCGTACTTAATAATTGTTAAGTATATGTAACTTTGCTAATCAAATCAGTCATATCATAATAAACATTATTGTCGTTGCATACGTATTCCATTTCTTACTATTTTAAATTCATATATTTTTCTAGGGCTAATCCGACATCAAGTCAACCGTTGTTGATCAACAACTCTGAATTGCTGCGCACATCGAACTATAATAGCAACAGACGAACGATCGTACTTGTTCATGGATGGAGGGATAGTGTTGTTTCTTACTTCAACACCGTATTAGTGCCAGGTAATTATTATACCAGTTTAACCCTTAAATGTTTGTCGTACCGAGTTTCACATATTCTTACTTTTACTTCTCTACTTTCTTTTTTATTCAGTTACTTTTCCAGTTTTTATTGTTAAAGTATTCATGAATCTTTATTCAATCTAAATAAAAATTTCATTGGGCTTCAAACTTTTGTGAAAGTTTACTTGCGTAAATTAAATTATATCTAGGAGTGTGATGCTTTGCAGTTAATTTTACTCCCAAATTATATCTAGGAGTGTGATGCTTTGCAGTTAATTTTACTCCCAAATTATATCTAGGAGTGTGATGCTTTGCAGTTAATTTTACTCCCAAATTATATCTAGGAGTTTGATGCTTTGCAGTTAATTTTACTCCCAAATTATATCTAGGAGTGTAATGCTTTGCAGTTAATTTTACTCCCAAATTATATCTAGGAGTGTGATGCTTTGCAGTTAATTTTACTCCCAAATTATATCTAGGAGTGTGATGCTTTGCAGTTAATTTTACTCCCAAATTAAACAAAACAAATATTAAGCAAAAGTTATAAGCCCTGAGGAACTACACATCATCTCCAAAGGAATGGACTCCCTGCCATAGAGGAATTCACCAGTTTTTATGGCAATTTATTCTACACGTTCACAAGTATTCATTGCGTCATATGCAACATTTGATGAGGTCAGAGATTATTCCAGTTGTATGTTGTTGCAGTGTTTGCTTCTGTTTGTTTTCCAATTACGATTTTCAATTTCATTTATTATTCAGCCCTCCTCGCTGCCGAAGACTTGAACGTGATCGCTGTCGACTGGAGCGCCGGCTCCAGCACCATTAATTACGCAACAGTACTTGCCAACACGGTCACCTCCGGCCGCGGTGTCGCAAATTTCATCAACTGGTTGAACCAGGAGTCTGGCAGCGTTGCCAGTCAATATCACATCGTGGGTCACGGGCTCGGTGGTCACCAGGCGGGTATAGCTGCTAGAAACGTTCAAGGAACTGTGCCATATGTAACTGGTAAGTATTGCCCTTTGAATAGCTATAGTATAAGTACCTCCATATAAGTACGACATTGATATTTTCTATCTCTTTATCCCATAATTTAAAATTTAATAGTCTACAGTTTAGAAACTTTTTTATAATATTTTATGAAAAATTCTATGATATATAATTTCTTTGAAGAAATAAATTAATAATATACGAACAACAACAACATAAAAATAACTTTTTTGATATGTACACTGGATCGCAAAAATTCCGGGTCGCTAATAAATGGCGTGATAGTTTCTTAAATACATAAGACTAATTTGCGAAACTATAGTATATTGTAGATGACTGAATAATATATATAAAAGAATGTGTAACACGTTCTGTACACTATATAACTTTAATTAAATACTAAAAAATAAGAAAATTTCGCTTCTAACTTATGACAACAAAAATACACTTCGCAGTAAATCTTAAAAAATAAAAGTTTTTTTGTCAATTTAATATTTGTTTTTTTGTATTTCCTCCACGAGCCCGTATCACTTCAATAAGACGATGTGGCATGCTGTAAACCAAATTTTTAATACGATTTTGGTCTATGTTTGCCCATTCTTCCACTAGCGCATTCTTTAACTCGTGTAAGGTAACGGGAGCAGGAGAGCGTTGTCTCACGCATCTCCCGAGCTCGTCCCATGCATGTTCTATTGGATTTAAGTCTGGGCTGCGAGCTGGCCACTCCATGCAGGTAATACCGACGTCTTCAATATACATATTGACCAAATGAGCAGTATGTGGTCGCGCATTATCGTGCATAAGAATGGAAATTGCACCCATATTCACTAAGAATGGACCAGCATGCTCATTTAAAATCTCTCCTACGTATCTGACAGCAGTCAGAGAACCGTTTTCTATGATCACTAACTCCGTGCGATCCTCTGAATATATCCCAGCCCAAACCATTATTGATCCTCCACCGAATGGCACCTTTTCTTCAAAACACGCTTGATGATACCGTTCTCCTGGCCGTCTAAATACTCTTCGTCTCCCGTCGTGCGTAAATAAACAAAATCTGGACTCATCGAAAAACATAACCTTGGACCAATCTTCATCTGTCCATCGGATGTGTTCTCGAGCAACCCGTAACCTGGCAACTCGATGTTCTCTGAGCAGTTTGGGGCCGTTTGCTGGTCTATAAGGCTTTATATCAGCTTCACGAAGACGTCGCAGAATCGTATTAGAGCTCACATTGTTGTGGTGAATTTCTTGAAGACTGTTTCGGACCTGAACAGCCGTGAGATGTCGATTTCTTAACATAGTGCTCACGATGAATCGGTCTTCTCGTGTAGTTGTGCACCTTGGCCTGCCATTTCCTGGTCTCCTGATGTTCATGCCGGTCTCTTGAAATCGCTGGAGTACTCTTTGGACCGTTGATAAAGATACTCCTACTGTTCTAGCACTTCTTCTTCCTTCTTGTACCATGGTAATAATCCGTGTACATTCTTCAGGTGATAACGACATGATATTGCATTGAATACTCTGATCAATCCAAGGAACCATTTATAATGACAGCTCCGTTTGAAACAAAAGCAGAAAAAATATTCTTTTCCTAATTTTAAATTTTGAAATTTTTCAAAATGCAGAATTTTTTTTTTAAAATCTGTAACTTGTACAAATAAACCTCTTTAGAGATTTAGAACAAGCATTAGTAACCTCCTTACTACATATTATTTATTCGAGCGATCTAGGTATATAATTTATGGAGATATCACGGTTTTTATTAGCGACCCGGAATTTTTGCGATCCAGTGTATATAGGAATGTGCTTAATTATATTATTTTATATTCTGTGTTTTCCCATTAAAGAAAAGAAAATATAAATAAACAATGGGCCCTGCTATATCTATAATAGGAAAGGTAATTTAAAATATATGGCATAGATTGACAATTTTCTTTTGGTGATGTGTGTGGGACGGAGAGAATCACTTTACTCGATATTAAAGCTATAAGTATACGCACTATTTAATTTTTTTAACATACGTTGGAAATAAAAGATCCCTATGCGTTTACAATTTACTAGGTGTTACAGGAATGGGTGGCGACAAAGAAAGATATTGTCAACATAAAGCCCAAATATTCATATTGTAAATGTAGATTATTTTTAAATTAAGCATTACTTTATTTTATTGCGATTTTCATAATTTCTAGGCTTAGACCCGGCTCTTGCTGGTTGGATTAATCACAGCGATCGTTTCCAAGAAACAGATGGAAGCTACACTGAAGTTATTCACACGAACTCTGGCATAAACGGTTACGTTGCAACCTTAGCTCATGTGGACTTCTACCCTAACAATGGTGAATCTATGCCAGGCTGTGATTCCCACGCCTGTGACCATGCTAGGGTCTACTTCTATTTCGCCGAGTCTGTCATCTCTGGAGGATTTACGGGAAGGCAGTGCACTGGTTACTTGGCAGCCCTTCTTAATGCGTGTTTCATTCTACCAGGAAGATTGCAGATGGGAGGACTAAGGCCTAAGATCGGGTAAGTTTTTAAAAAATATCGTTGACGAAACCTGGTAGCAAACAGACATGTTTGCTCAGAAATCTTTGAAAATGTTTTGGGATGAGAACGAAATCATTATTCTAAGCAAAAGTCTCTCGAGTGAGGATAGTGATCTCCAAATTCTAATAGGAGATAGTATCATAAGGAGAAGATTGATAAAATATTTGTAAATAAATAAATGATTTAATTGAAAGTAATTAAAAGAGCAACAAAAATACTGAATGGGCAGCAAATTTAAAGATAGAACCACCTTTAAATTTACGTTTACCTTGGGTTTAGGTTCCTCTAGTGACAATAAAGAAATAGGACAATTAAGAAACTTGAAAATAAAATCGACTTGTTGATAACATTCTTAGTTATTTTCACTTCAGGTATAAAAAATAGTTTTTTTTATTGATCATAATTTGCTGCTCAGAACACCTTCACATCAAAGATAAAATAATAAATTTCTTATGTAATATGGTAATTATTATTCGTATTTAATTTAATCGTATTTAATTCGTATCTAATTACTAATTGATTCTAAACGTTAAATCTATCTTATTAGGATTCACACGGATATAGTCGTCTGTAGCCGATTTTAGCTACATCTAAATTATTTTATTATTTGTTCGTTTCAGATCTTCCGGCGTATATCACGTTACGACAAACGCTTCTCCTCCATTCTCTCAAGGATAACTAATTAGCCCAATCAAGAGTCACCATTCAGACTCATATATAAACTCATTTTGTACATTTGAATATTTTAGAAATTTAAATGATTTGTTTAAAATTATTTTTTAAAATCATTTAGTACCGATTGCTTGATTTGCCCATGTATCATAGAAAATTGCCATTAAAACTACCATGCACGTATGTGGTTTTAATTGAGATTTGCTTCAACTTTCTTTCCATCCCCCCACTCCCAAAGAGAAATGGCAAATATACTGAGATAAGGAAAACTCAACTCATTAGGAAAAAGAATGTCCACCCTTCCCAATTCTTTTTCTTAATCCACGTCTAAACTTCAAACAGGCGGCGCATTCGGAGACGTGCCGACGTCTGTCATTCTTGACTAATGTTGGCATTTATCGCGGACGTCCATGGGCGTTGCTATCCACTTACGACAGACACTCGTGCAGACAATCTTCTCTATAAGAAAATCTTACGAAAATCAATATTTTGTGTTTGTTATTAAGTTTTTAGCTACATGTTCTCCAAAAAAAACAGTAAATAAAACAAATATTTTAATAAAACTTATAATATATCTATAATTTAAAGCAATAAATAGGATTAGTTGCCGTAAAATAATTCACTGTTTAACAGCAGAGAGCGTTCTCTCGTACGGTGGCAAGCTAAAGTTACATTATAAGAAATGCCATTTTGTACTTAGTTAAATTAGGAATTATTTCTTTTGTTATAAGAATTATTTTTATCACAATTGATTGGGATGTTTCAAGTTCTTTGGAGCTCTTCTCTGTGAAGTCTCAGCCGAGCTGGTTTCTTCTGGCTTTGCAGTACTAGTAACATTTGCTACAGCGCTTGTGGAGTTAACACGGTTAGGAAGGTCGAGTAGACTGCTGAGGAATGCAACTCCTTGTTCGGCAGTTTGGTACACGCCTAATAGGAAAGTTTCTGCGTCAAAGCCGTTATTGTCTTCAGTGTTGTTTTCTTCTTCTGGTGTCCTGTAAAGAACGAGAAGTTGGATTGTTGATCAGAGACGGATAAAGGGCTGAGCAAGCTGAACGATCTCTCATGAAACTAGGCAATCGAGGAGCTCCACGACGCAAGCGGAAAATCTAATTTCTCATCTGATTTTATATGATTCCTCTGATTTTACATTTGACCGAGTTTAATCAGAAGGGATCCAGCCTACAATCACACGTTTTTTGTGTTGTTCATATTCGTGAAATGCTCTAATAACGAAGAATTTTGTAACAAAAAACCAAAAAATAATCCATATTTTTTTCAATCAAAATGACAATCAATATACAATCAAATTTGAGGGGGAGCGTGCACGCTGAAATCCAACGGACTGTCCATCAGATGGACTGTATGCTCGACTGCCACTATTCGTCTATAAAAGAAGTTTTTATATCTTTTCACGACCTTGGAATTTGACATATCTAATAAGCAGAAAAGATTCATTGTCTTTAGGGTGCGTTTATTGTAACTTATTTCGTTTCTTTTTTGTAGAATAGTGATTCTGGTTCCCCGTGATAAGAGAACCTATGTTTTTTTTTTCATTAAGCAGAAATGAACCAGATGTTGGTGGTTCTTTTTCATTACTTCTTTTTCTATGGAGACCAATTAGTAAAAAGATTATAATGACCTAAATTTTTACTATTTACGAAATAGGGACTACGCATATGTATAAGACCATAGTCGCTCTTATATAATGTATAAATTCAATACAAATAATAGTTAAAAAACGTTTTTTTTGTAAATGCACTTCTTTGCAGCGTGGAAAATTCACTCACTACAGTGACGTCATTAACACAGCAACGCTCTCCTTTTCGACTCTCTAACTTTTAAGTGATTTTTCAAGTTATTTTAACTTTGATGACACGAATCGATTTCAGTTATTTGACTAAACACCATATTGATGTTTCTGTCAACCTTAAAATAGATATATATTTTAAACTGAACTCACTCTACGGGCTTAGCGGGAGGATCTTCCATTTCCATTCCTCCCTCACTAGACTTAAAGCATCCGACTGGGAATTCCAGCTGTGTGTCTCCGAATAGTTTTGGTTCCAGCTCTATACAGCCTCGCAAGCCATCGGCCGTGGGAGCCAGGTCACTGAACTTGGCACACATTTGAACGAATTTGCCCAATATTGACAGACATATTGGTGCTGGATTTGATCCTGTCGCAGGAAAAAAACATTTTTAGATGTTATGGACTTCAAATATTTGTTGTTTTGTTTAATGCCAATAAAAGATATACGAATAGAGAGTTGTGATTTTACAATTCTGTTATATTCTTTAGATGTAGGTACCAAGGGCGTCGCCAAGGGGGGCAGGGGAGGGCAGTTACTCCACTCTAAGAGATTCGAAAAAAAAATGTATTTGTACCTACAATTCATATTTCTCCCGTCCTCTCTCTCATCTTGCCTCCCCCCCCCCCTGGTCCATTGGCTGGCGTTGGCTGGCGACGCCCTTGGTAGGTACTATATTCATAGTCATATTATATAATTAATATTACCTTGAATCTTGGCGCTATGCAAAATATTTTTGCCGTGAGATACGTTCACTGCGAAACCTTCTTCTGGCGAGACGTATTTCATATGGACACATACTGAAAAGAAAATGGGTGAACATCAGATATTGGGGTGAGAATTCAAAACAAATAGAATCGAAGCAATTGGTACTATATAGCTGGGAAAGGCATTTGTTATGCTTAGCTTTGTCAGCAAGGGCGTCGGTCTAGAGATTAGAAAAAAATTGTATTTGTACCTACAATTCATATTTCTCCCATCCTCTCTCTCATCTTGCCCCCCCCCCACCCCTGGCTCATTGGCTGGCGATCGCTAGCGACGCCCTTTTGTCAGAGACCACTTTTATATTTTAACCATACTTTTAGCAGCTCATACTATAACATACCATCAATCTGTATCTCTCTACTGTTGGATATAGCCTTCTCCCAAGGAACGTCACCACATACCGTCTTCAACTCTTCCCATTCAGCCACTTTTTTCAAGTCGTCAGTCCACCTGACCGAAAGGCATAACCCGCAGACAATTTCTTATGGAAGAAACCAATGCGTTTCCAAACATTTCTTTTCTATTTACTTATTATTATTATTTTTTATAGAAAAATAATAATAAGGCGGCAGACGAACATATAGTCTACCTGATGGTAAGTGAATACTGTCGTCCATAGACCTCCGCGGTACATGCCAACATCAGTCCAGAATGACAAACGTTGGCACGCCCCGGGATGCGCTGCCTACCTCTGCAGACTAAGGAATGGATGGGGAAAATGGGGAGGGATAGGATGGGATGGGAATGGGCTCTGGCATACCTCACTCACTACCGAAACACGTACGTACATTGGGGAAATACGATAAAGTAGGAAATGCAGTACCTACAGTTCAAGATAGTCTTCTGTAATACAACGGGTAACGTTGTAACGTGGTAGGGGTAACGTGGCCAGTCGAGTGCGCTGAGCGGCTGTGTGAATGCAGCGTGCAATATTCCCCTACAGAATTATTAATTAAGAATTCGTGCAACACATTACCGGGCCGTCCTTGGTCTAAAAATGTAATATTGAAGTCGACGCAGCAGACGCATGCAGGTCCCTTACACATGCAGTTGCGGTTAGGCTGTTCGTTGCGGGTTTCCGGCTTGTTGATGTCATCGGAATTCAAAAAATCTGTATCATGGTAAAAAAAAGAAGTTAATTACATGTCATAACACAATAGCTAATATTTATTTGCAAGCAACTTGCTGCATTAGTGAATTTCTGTGGCTCTCTGGTAAATTCCTTTACACACACACACACCCAGACCCGAACATATATTTGTCTTTTTTTATTAAACAAATGTATGTCCGATCGGGGATCGAACCCGGGACCTTTATGCACAGCCATCAGAGTCACTACCAACTGCGCCAATGGGTCGATCAATTGTTAATGCTGAATCGATTTAGCTGTAATAATTCCTTAGCTAATATAGGTGAGGATAATAATATCATTAATATAAGTTAAGTCAATAATACTCACTAAAATAATTACTCATTAATATCACTTTATTTCTTTATTATTGTAATGGATCTGGATAAAATATATTCTAGCTAAGATATAAACTATAAATGTAGGAAGCATAATTAAAATTTATTCAATTGCATATCTGTGGTTTTTCACGCGTAGACTTGAAGATACTAATATATAATCAGATAATCCTAAATATTATTTCAATACAATATAAATTATTATCATGCTGTTTGATTAAAATATGTTAAATGTTTTTGCGCGATGCATGTTCAGATAGACCAAGATATTAATCTAAAAATGATTGCCTTCAAATAAAAATACATAATTCAGACACGATTTTGTTATAATGCACCCATAGATTGTAAAAAGTTTTGCCATTCGTTCTGCTTTGACAAACAATCTTTTATGTGCATTTTTGACATGTCCGATGTACTTAGCTCACTTTCTCGTATACACGGTTTCTACTTTCACTAGCGCGGGCGCGTGTTGGCCCGAGACGCGGTCACGGTAACTGTGATCAGAATGAAGAAAGTTTCGGTCATTGTCTATAATGTGTTATTATGTAAAATACATTCGGGCTGGGTTGAATAATCGCTGTGGTAAGAAGAGTCGTGTATTGTAAGAGTTATCGATTGAATCGATCGATTGAAGATTGATAATGTTATCGAACATGGGGTGATTAGATAATTGTTTAAATTAGATATTTATTTACATATTGTGCATGAAACATTATTGTCTGTACTGTACTTTCCGAAAAGATCCGATAAATCCGAAAATTGTACAGTATGCATAACATCTATAAGTCTCTACGTCAGGGCTTATTCTTAGGATTGAAAAAATATGAACTTAAATCCCTAGAATTTAAAATTAGTTAATGCACGACCCGACAATAAATTTTGTAAAATATGATTTCGTAAAAGTACTTGATTAAATATTCTTTTAGAAAAAGAAATTAGTTATGAGAAATATTATTATATAGAATTAAATGCAATAATTAATGTTGTAATAATAATAACAACAGTGCAGATATAAAATACGATAGTTTAATAAATTGGTATTAATTATATGTGTGCGAATAGTATATATATTATATATTTATATATATATATATATATATATATATTTTACAAGTTTCACAAGTTTAAGGAAGTGTCAACAAAGCTTTTGCTCAACAGTTTAAAATAACCGTTTTAAATTTTATTAAGTCGTTTGTGAATATCCCAATATCTCATCTTTTCTGTTTCTAAACATCCCAAGATCATCCATAAATTATATTATAATTGTGTATTTGACATATTAAATGTTATAATTTTCTATTCTTTGGTTTTTAATCGCTGTTTTAAGCGCGTTAAATATATTAACGCTTATCACGTCCAGCCATGTACTAATAAACTTAAGCGATTGGTACTTTATGCAAAGTGCCAGCACCTACTTACTGCACACAAGGCGGTCTCACTCGTAGGCAAACAGTAAGTACTCACCTAAAAAATTCTGGGCGTGGGTCACCGCAAGTACAACGAGAAGCAGCGAAAGTGTTAGTTTCACCGACATGTTGATCGGCGTTCGATTTTTTATCGAAATCAGCACACAAATGGAAATTCGATTGAATTTTTTAAATCAAGTACTCGCGTAAGGACAAGTGAAGCCTCTGGTACGAGTAGATCGAAAGAGGCGTACCTGGCCGCCGCCGAGCGAACACTACTCCTTTACTCGGATCTCGGACCGCTCGTTTCACCTCACTCACACACAATAGAAGGTGAAATTTAAATAAAGCATAACGCGGTAATATAACGATATGCACCGACGGGATGCATCGAGAAAGCGGTTGTCTCGAAACGTCGTAAAGAGTTTGTTACGCATAATTTCGAAACTTATGATTATCATGTAAAATGTGGATGTTTTTGTATCCGGCTCTTGGCTTTCTCTCGGGTTTATTGGTAAAGTAATCAATATTGACATTTAGATAGTTTTTAAGTACCCGAAGAGTAATGAGAAGAAATGATAGTGAAATATGAACGAACTTTTTTTGGAGTTAATGAAGTTAATAAACTGATTATCGACAATGATTAGGAAGAATAACTGAAAGTAATGAAAATATTGTAACATTGACTTCTAATTGACACGAGTGTAATTATAAGTAGTAACGAAATTACAGTTTTGAGGGGGAGAGTGCACGCTGCAATCCAACAGCTGCTGGGCGCGCTCGACTGGCCACGTTAACCCTCTCTCACAGAAGACTACCTTGAAATGTACTGCATTTCCCACTTTATCTTATTTCCCTAATGTACGTACGTGTTTCCGGTAGTGAGTGAGATGTGCCAGAGAACCTATCCATCCTATCCGTCCCCATTTTTCCAACACTTTCTCCAAATCCATTCCCATATCTCCAAAGGTAGGCAGCGCATCCGGGGGTGTGCCAACATTTGTCATTTTGGACTAATGTTGGCATGTATCGCGGATGTCTATGGGCGACAGTATCCACTTACCGTCAGGTGGTCTGTATGCTCGTCTGTCGCCTTCGTCCATAAAAAAAAATACGAATTTCAAACCAGTAATTAAGGGCTCAATGACCCCCATTATTGTCGCCAGTATGAGTACGGCTTTCGGCTGCATTGCAACCAACAGTTAGTCAAATCAATTAATTTTATTTCTAATTGAGATTAGTCCTAATAGTTTAATGGTTCAGTGCATTCAAAATTAAGAATTTTCGATAATTTCTTGGCTAAGAATTCTGTCGTGGTTGCCCTTTACTGGGCTTTAATGTTAAAAGCTGATACAGTACGACCGTGTAAATACTTTAACTTAGCTTAGTTTCCAATCCAGTTGAACGGGATTTTGTAGGGCCGACAGTGCATTCATTCTAGAGTTGCTGGTGTCTATGGGCGATTCCAATGAATTGATAAGAATGATCGGCCGATTGGAATTGATAGGCTTTTACCAACCGCTGGTCTGACCCATTTTTCATAAATGAGGTTGGTACTTCACTCGAGATAGCCTCGGAGACAGCGGATGCCTTGTGCTTGAGTAGATGCCTGCGAGTAGATACGATACCATTTGAACATGTTCTACTGTGAGTATCAGCCGCTGGACGTACCCAACTGATCAAAATACCTTGGCCTCACTGAAGATTTTTGTGAAAAGTACTGACTTATTTCGGGAGTGTTGAAGCCTATTTCTCATTCCATAAGAATTGAGTGTAAAGTATAATGGAACAATGATAGTCTCGCTATACTCTCTATCTTTTATTTATAGTTTAGATGGCAGACGAGCGGGCGGGCCACATGATGGTAAATGGTCACCGCCACCCATGGGCACCTGCAATACCAAGGGGCTTGCGGGTGCGTTGCCGACCTTGCAGAATCTTTTTAACAGTTCTCTTGAAAACCTCGGCTGGCAGTTCATTCCACAACTTTCGGTTTCGCGGTATAAAGTATCTTTTTGACCGCACTGTACGCAGCGACTCTTTGTCAAGAACTACACGACGACGACGAGCAGTGCGATGGTAAAAACCCGAAGTTGGCATCAAACTGAACAGCTCTTCAGAACTTTCCCCATTATACTCATACCTATATCCTAAAATCAAGCCGCGCGTCCAGTGGCGTGCTAACGTTTATCATCCTTGATTTGATAGATATAGGTACGTAACGCGGATGTACGCATGCGTGACAGTATATATCTACTACCAAGTAGACTACTTATCTGCAGACTTCTTTATTTTTAAAAAGAGCTTGATCGGAGACGGCTGCTCGCCACGAGCCTACCTCGAATAGAGTTCCCATTTTATACAACGAATTAGTTATAATTAACTAATATAGATGCCACGAATTTAGTGTATTGAATTTAGTTGCTCACTTGTTCACTGTATCGTGTATGGCAGTGGATGCGTCCAAGTGCATCGCGGCACACTGCCCCACATCGGGGTCATTGTACCTTGATTCAACGCAGTAACCGCTTTCCGCATTGTACAGTACAATGTTCGTTCCTCAACGATTTGCATCTTTTTTTATAAAAGAAGATGGCAGACGAGCAGACAGTTCACCTGGTGGTAAGATTAGACGCGTCCGTGAATATCCAAACGTTGGCATGGCCCCGGATGGACTGTAAACTTTCGAAAATTTGGGCATTGATTTGTAGAAAGGGTTGGGAAAATGAGCAGGATGAGATTAGAATGGGATTTGGCATATCTCACTTGGTGAAACTCAGTGGTACAAGTAGAGGATTTGAACTCACAACATCATGAATGTGAGACGAGAATAGATACCTTTAGGCTATCAAACCAGGTGTAAACCAGCTATTATTTCTTTAGTTGATATATCTTAGTTGACACGTTATAATATTTCTACCACCATTTTTCTCGTCAAACACACGTTATCAATCCTTTCTAAATATTACGTAGAAGTGTCAACCGAGCCAATCGTAAAACCAATAAAAACAAGACCGGTGGGTATCCTATCCTGACTACTTTCTCCATGTAGAAAGTAACCGATACGTAGGAGGCTGGTCAAGGCGGTCTCGCAAGTTGTTGGAACCTTCGAAATATATGCGTGTAGCGCTAATGGTCCGTATCAACAAATACTGTCCTATAGATACAATACTGTTTTAGGGTGATGTAAGAAATACAATTTTGGTGACGAACATACTCGTACATATTTATTGCAGAAATATTTTTAGATTTGGAAAATATAAATGAAGACGATAACTGCATTTAAAAATAATGAAGATGCAATTGGCACAGTTTACTATAGTGTAAACATTACGCGGTTCACTGCAAGCTTCTCCAACTGAAAATCAGCCCTTAAGATTTTGCTGGAGCATAAATTGTGACTATGGGATAACAAAGCCTGTAGCACAAGCCCTGAGACACTACACCACCTCTTACCACACCTTACACCTAACTACACTATAAGGGTGGATATTAAAAAGGCTCGCGACGGTGATGAAATCGAGATAGTTTGAATAGGAGCCAAATCGGTTCAGTACTTTCAATGTTCGCTCAGGAGCGCACAGATGGTATTCACGCTATCGTGCACAAAAAGATCGCGTCCCTTTTAATTAGAGTGCGCGGCGCCAGCTCCAACAGTATCCTGAGGATTATAACGGATTATAATGGTGACTCTCCTTTTATTAGGCATTTCGTTCGGATGTTGATTAATTAAATAACCACTTGATTAACATCCGAGCTGAAGTAGTAATTGTGTCAATTTTTAAGGTTTTAGGTTAATATATTTTAGTTTGTAACACTAACATTGTAACACTTATATGTCTCTCTCTTCTTTTTATTATATTAAAACTTGCTGTGGATCTGTGTTGCCCGATTAAATAAATAAACTAATATTCGTCCACAACTTCTAGTGAAGCTCCCTCGACGTTGACGGGACCAGGGACGACGCGTTCGTTGAACATGACCTATGTCTTGTTCAGATTCATACCAAGACCAACACGCCGCGAGGTCGCATTGAGGCCGTTTAGCATCTAACTCAAATCCTCCAACGACTTTGCCATGATAACGATGTTGTCCGCGAATCGAAGGTGAGGACTGGCTCAGCATTTTTTCCAATCCAGCATCCAATCATCTTAAATGCGTCCACCATTGCGTTCGTGAATATTTTCGAGGATAGTACATAGTAGAATGGATTAGTCTGCTGGTCCTGGACGGCTTTATATAAACATTTCAATACCTCGATATATTACCAGTCGACTTGGCAACGCTGTAAGGATTCCTGAACAGCCCAGGTTTCGATTGAGACGAAGGCGAGACCACAAATGCGAGACAAAGTGGCAGACCGAGGAGGAGATGGCGGGATGACTTAGATGCATAACCACAGGACTTGGTGGAGCGTGGCGTTAAGCAGAGCGGTTTGGCATAAAAGAGGGGAGGCCTTTGGTCAATAGTGGAACACAATTATAGGCTAATTTTGTCTAAACACTTTTTTTATGAAACGTACGGAAAATAGTGAAATCTCCTTTCCGACTGGCGCTGCCATCGACCTTTTTACATCAAAAATCACCAACAAAATGAGCCACTCATATAGAACTTTGGATCTTGACTGATTTACACCATTAGTGACCTTGACCTCCCTTACACAGTAAGGACAGTAGTTGGCAAATCATAATAATAATAACGCCACACTCAATGACCACATTATAAATCCCTGCGTTGTGGGTCCAGAGACATATACAACGACGAACACACCACATGGACTCGAACATGCATTTATCTTTTAAACAAATAGTTAATGTTTCTATGCCATCCGCAGCTACTAAGGACTGTAAACGTACGTAATTCTTTAGATCCTGTGCATATTCTAGATCATTATCAAACGTAGAACACATTTTGTCTTACAACAATACAATATACCATGCGACCTATAAGTATCTCGGGACTATTTTCATTACAGTGTAGGCATGCTCTTAGTAAATTAAGTCTGGAGGCTAGTGAAAGTTGACTAATTCAGTTGTACGACTAATTTATACCAAGCAAGTTTAAACAAATCTCTCATTAACGTTGATATCGTGTTTGCAAATTTTTTATTTATGCGTGAACTCGTTATATTGTTAAATGAGAAACTTACCAAAATAAATGAGACTCCATCAGAACTTTTTTAGTTGTCGAGTTATGGTTTATATTTAAAGCATATTTCCTACTTTATCCTATTCCCTCAATGTACGTACATTTTCCTAACCCTTTCTCCAAATTGTTCCTAAATTTCCAAAGGAAGGCAGCGCATCCGGGCGCGTGTTAATCTTTATCATTCTGGGCTGTTATCGGTATATATAGCGGATGTACATGGGCGGCAGTATCCACTTACCTATAACTATGCATAACTTACCTATAACTTACCTATGGTGGACTCTATGCATACTGCCGTCTTTTTTCTATCTATAAAAAACAATCAAAAAACATTTTCTCCTATTATTCATTTTAATGTAATAAAACATCATAAAACAAACCTACACTATACTACGTCCCTCCAGACCGATAATTTCAGGACTTTTTGTCAACGGCTCAATAACAATTGCATTCTTATACAAATAAATGGTTTTCCAAAAAAAATATGAAGTGTTAAATTAATGCAGTACCCCTACGCACATCTCACTTCTTAAACATAACAAATAAATAATCAAGCTGTTAATATTAGCTCAAGCGCTTGACACTAAATTCTACATAGGCAACCGAGTACGTCTCTGCTTTCGCCTCTCCTTTACTGATTCTTGACGAGTAAAAGAGACGGTGAACCAACAGTTTTCCTTTCTCGTCTTCTGTTATACGTCACCGCACATTTCTCTGTGCCACAGTCGAGGTGGCTATATCAAATCAGTGCCGCTGTTACGACGGTGTCGTCTACGATTTTAGGCCTCTACGGTGTGAATTTTTAATTATTTAATTTGTCGAAGACGATCGGCGAGGTGTGACTGAAGCCGATTTTTTTTTTCAATTTGGATTTTTTTAGCTACAAGTGAAGATTTTTATCAGAAGTAAGTTTTTTTTTGTTTATATATGTACATTTCTGTTATGTTTATATTAAAATATGTTGTTTAATAGGAATTTGTGAGAAAGTAACATAAAAGAAACAGCGCCAAATAAAAGACTTCAACGTTTTCCTGAAACTCTTTTCAGCCAGTTTGTAATATCAGTGACGAACTTACATTTAATAATATTTCTTTCAATTTGTTGTTAAAGTCATTATTTCTTTACATATCTATATTATATAAATCTTTATGTACATACGAAGATATATTTAATTAATTGATATTTTCCCCGCCTAAATTTCTCTTAGTTTACATTTGTGAATTAGATGTAAATGTTTTATGAATAGCAGATTTTTGTAACAAATGACCTAAATGAATAGTTCGGGTATTTACTACCTTTTTTGAATTAAAATCCAATTATGTTTATTTTAACAATACGCGCATTGTTCTACGAGATCAGCTTAATTAAAAAATGGAGACCTTAATTAAATGATGTAGGTATATAATTTTGAATTATATACCGAAGGTAAAGCTTTACGTAAGGTCAGTGATTCGGGAAGTTTAAAGCTACTTTACCCATGGCACTAAAAGCCAGTTAAGTGTGGGTCGGTCAAATACCAAATTAAGGTTGCGAAAATTGCGAACATTTTTGAGACTTCGTCCAATGAGCTTTCCATACGAATTCTTCAAAGTTTTCATGATAATACATGATATTTCGATAGGAGATAGGAGATGGGTTGGAACTTGGAACCCCTACACTCCACTACTAGCTACTAATTATTCTTACTTAATTAATATATTTAGGAGACAATTTATTATAGCAAAAAAAAATACTGTAGCCATCTTGAAATATGTTTCAGACGGGGGGCCTTCATAATGAAGCTCTCCCTGATTTTTGAGCTTCTGTTGATATTCGTGCTCCTGGCGTTCGCCGCCTCCAAGAGTGTGAGTAAGTATTATTTTTATTTTTAACATTCCTATATACATAGATTACACAAACCAGTACTGTAATTTGCCGTATCTAATTTGGATAGTGTGGATTTTTAGCCGTATCTAACTGGAAAAAAAAGTAGTTTCAGTTAAGTAGTTTTGTAACTTGATATTTGCCTACATAACTAAAATGAGTGACTATATAACTGAAAGTACCAAGAAAAGCCTTAATATGAACGTGAGTTATGATTGAGTCATGAGTTATGAGTACTCAATGAGTTATTAGTACTAGTAAAGTACTTATTATGTGCAGACCAGTCTGTACGTAATAATCTGTTTGGCATGTTTTTTAAATTTAAATAACGTCATACTCAATGGCATACACTAGGATTCCCTAGTCAATGGCATACACACAAACACACACCCCGACCCGAACATACATTTGTCTTTTTTTTAAACAAATGTATGTTCGACCGGGAATTGAACCCGGAACCTTTTGCACAGCAAACAGGGTCACTACCAACTGCGCTAATCGGTCGGTCATTGCTGATTGATAACGTGGGTGACATTGAAAGTTTTTAGAATCTCAAAAGTGAAATCAGATATAAAGGTGGAAGTTGTTTTATTGCTTTTCGATATAGAATAATTCGAAATACCGCGACAATCGATACACTTTTTCATACGATGAAACCATTCAGTGAAGCATTCAGCCCACCCTTCTTTAGGCATCTCTTCAATAGCTGTTTGGAAGGCCGTTACTGCCTCCTCTGCATTCATAAAGCGTATTCCTCTAACTTTATTTTTAATTTTAGGGAATAAATAAAAATCATAGGGCGCAAGGTCAGCACTGTATGGCGGATGACCCATTTACTCTAAATTTACAGTACTCAAAAATTGTCAGAAGGCAAGCAGCTGTTCACATACCAGTCCGCAGTTACTGTTATTTTTATTTTATTTTCTAAAGTTGTAGTAACAAAGTGGACCGATCTGCCAAAGAGTAGGCAATCATCTTCTTTTCAGCACAGACCTTTCTTCACTTTCATCGGCAACTCTTCAAAAGGAAAGAGCCACTGCGCAAATGGCCTTTTAGTTTCAGGCTCATAGCCGTAGATCCAGCATTCATCACCTGATACTATATCAAAAATAGCATTTTCAATCTAACAAGCATTTGGAGACATCATTCCACGCGAGTGTTTTGAGCTCCGCTCAAATTGTGAGGCTCCTTACCACAATGCTTCCTTACCCGAATGTGATCGTGTAAAATAGTTTGAACCTGATTAATACCTAATGATGCCCGTATCTGCTGATATATCGTTCGTTTGTTTGCGACAATCAAGAGCCGCACAGTATTGATGTTTTCCTTCGTCACCGCAGGATCACTGATGTCGCAGGATTCTCTAACATCGTCACTGAAGTGGGTCCGACCACGTTTATATTTACTGTATCCGTTATAAGCTGTGGTACTGGATGGGGCTTCATCACTAAATGCTAAGTTAAGTCTTTCATAACTTCGTTGCTGGTTTAGACCGCAACGAAAGTCATAAAAAATCATTGAATGAAAATATTCTCTTGTTATATTCGTTTTTCGCAAACACTTCATTTTCAAACTGTCGCCAGAAATAAAAAACAAATGACAGTTTTGAAAATTTAATGGTGTATGACAAGCAATGAGTTTCTTTTTCAAAATTTGTTTTTTTTTCCTTTAGTTAGTATTGTAAGAAGTATTGTAGCCAGTTCTATGAACTTTTAGTTTAACCTATCGTATAGCAAAAGCAAGCGAAAATTTATGTAGTTACTTATTTTTGTTAATAGTTATAACATTTTTTTTCCACTGTAACTTCCAATATTTTGGACCCGTGAGCCAAAATAACATTTTTTTTAAATTTTTCACACTATCCAACCATCGAACCCAGTGGGCTAAATTATTAACAAAACTTTGGATGCTTGATTGTTTGACTGTTGTTTACTGTTGTTTGTTGACTTGTTGTTTACTAGTAATCAAAAGTAAGTGATTTATGGGACCACTTTGAACATTACCCTTTGTTCTTCTCATCCAATCACTACAGGCACTCGGTTTTCAGTAGGTACTGTGCAGTGTTCACACAACACCCAAAAAGCGGAAGCGTGATTTTTAAAACATGGAAAAAAGCTACTGATTAGTAAATGACATAAGTACTTGACTATTTGGTGGGAACTTGAGAAGTGAAGTTGAGTTTTGTATGATTTACTACAATTTGTACGTTTTATGGTTTAATAGTCAGAGTTTATTAAACTTTAAAGTGTGTTTTGTACATAATGTTTGAGATAATCAAATAAAAGCATAGGAATGGGTTTTTCACGTGCTTCCAAGGAATCCTCTTCTCTCCTCAGTAAACATACTATCATTTTACTGAGTGACTCCTGACTTAATTCCACGTGACTGGACATTGACAGGATGGGTGTTAGACTTTGAAATTGTTAATTACGTAAAAAACTTGTCACTGACAGAATGAGCTAATTGCACCATTGCCGTATATGAAAAAAAATGTACATATATCAATTATAATACCATAGTGTGAACTATGATTTACGTGAAAGTTATAAATACCAAGCTAATAGTACTATAACGATCATCATCATGAATTACCCGATTAACTAATAAAAATGCCAACATTACATGTTAAATTCATAGATGTATGGAGGTTAATCGACCTTGAAATTTATGTCCAGCTCGCCACAAAATTAAAACGGGATTGTATACATTTTATTGGCTAATTTTTTTCAATATATTATGTCTGCAATTTGTGTAAAAATAGGCTGCCCATGCCTTAATTTTAATTAGTCTATTAAAACATATCGAAATCACGATACATTTCTTACTACTAAACTAACAATTGTATAATAATGGTATGTTTCTATTAGGAAAACAAAAGAATGACAAGAAAGGCGTTACCAGCACAGAAAAAGATGAAAAGCCAGAAGACAATAGCATCAACAGTTACTGCAAATGTTCGGAAACGTATTGCAACTGCTGCAGAGAATTCCAGCTGCCTCTCGTTAACTTAGATGGTCCAGGTAGATATTTTTTTATTAATCGAATGTGCAAACGACACACAATTAGAAGTACACCTAAGGCAACGATCCATCTGATTATGTCTAACCGCTACCTCACTAGAACTTCTCTAAAGTACCTAACCCAGAAGACAGCTAATGTACTGGAAGGTAATTATACGGCAACTTTGGATACTAACTTAGGAACCAACCATTATTCTGCAACTTTAAGGAACTACGGAAATATCACTTTTATATTGAAATTTCAATTGATTACCCTTTAGTAATAAGCGGCTACCACAAGCCCTGAGGAACTACACCACCTCTAAAAGAGTGAACTCGCCAACCCGTTTGGCCGCCGTGGCGTTTTAAGGTCATAATTCCTCATGCACAAGACGACGAGCACGAGGAGACCCATATCTAGTAGTGGATGCTGAAAGGGCTGGTTGCAATAAACATTTGTGTTGAAGAAACTATTCATTTATATGATTTATAATGCGTTTTAATTTATTAGATACTATATTTCTTTTGTATGAAAGCAAACATGCTGTAGGTAGAGGTAGGTGTAACAAAAACAAAAAAATATTGTAACTGTTATCGGACATTTTAGTCTAATTACATGAATCGTAGTCACTGGGAAACTGCGGTAGAGGGCGGTGTTGTTATTTATTTTATTTGTTTATTTCTTTAATTTATGAGCAAAAATCCAGTGATATGGACTTATTATACATATGAGTAAAGTTTATTGACATTAATTAGATTTTTATTTTACGTAATTTCACGTTTGTCATTTTGACATCGTAAATTCAGCGTTCAGAAGTTGCCGGTATTTTTGCAAAAACCCCGTGTATGATTTGTATGATTAGATTGGATAACTGATTGTCTAACGAGTAGGTACGTAACATATGTACGTTACTTAAGAAGTTACATTACGTTAAAACTCTAAAATCAGTTGGCTAAAGTTAGACTAGTTATACTAATGTGCGAGTTAAGTAATTATGATTATGTATATATTATTACTTGCACTATTACATACTTAACGTCAATTTTACACTTATTTCAGGATGTGCTTCGCTGATGTACCTAAATGGCGACAAAATGTCGGTGTCGTTGAGTTTCGGAAAGAGGGTCATCACAAACCGGACACTGTCCAGTAAGTTTTTAGATAAATATATACATCTCTCTTTAATTATTTTTATAAATTACTATTGCCTACAATTTTATAATTAACTTGCTGTTGCCCGCGACTTCATTCCGTGGTCTTCAATTTAGAAACCTTCGCGGGCGTGGGCACAACAACTCACCAAAGTTTCATCGTGATCGGATGAATGGTATAGAAACGCATACGGGACAAACAAAGAAACATTCATTTTTTGATATATATAGATAACTCAATGTTCTTTTACAGGTCGAAAGCCAAGTCCGGTTTGTATGCCTCTTCCTGGTGGCTTGTCGAAGTTTTGCGGACGTGTCTACAACATTGCCAGGGTTGGGGAGGATTTCCGCGCTTGCCTTAGTCTGGAACTACAATCAAAGAGCACTGTGGAAGCAGCTGTAAGGGTGTCCTGCTTCATGTTCGGCCCTCGAGGAGTTAATTCTGAGCCAGCGGACCCTTTGCCGCTCGTACCACAAGATGAGAAAATCGAGGATGATGATGACGACGACGACGATGACGATGATTTCGGATTTGATGACGACGATGATGAAGATGATGACGATGATGACGATGAAGGTTAGTTCCTTTAGCTCTTTCTCGAAAATATTATTTATATTTCAATAATGTAGTTTTGACTGTGACTATGTGAGCAATAACTGTGACAATATAACATTCCAGGTGATGCCGTTAACGATGTTGAAAGTGCAGACTACACAGGATTTAGTCTACTGGGAGAAGATATACTAGGAGATTTGTTCGGTTCGTCAAGCGGCAAAAAGTCTAATAAGCACAAAAAGAAGCAAGCACCTCCGGTTTCAACTACTTCCACTACAACGACCACAAGACGTCCTAGGCCCTCCCGAAGACCAACAAGGAGACCCGCCACAAGAACGACAACTCCAAGAACTACAACCACAAGAACAACAACTGTGAGAATACGTCCAGTGACTCGTCGACCTACTCGAAGACCTAGCCGAAGACCAGGCAGGCCACGACCAACTAGACCTGGAACACAACCTACAACTCCCGCCTCGTCTATTGTAACTGAAGCATCGTCAACAACAGTAACTACAACTCAGTCAACCATTCCCCAACCCACTTTAAAATTCACTACTCCTGATGTCCATACTACAGAACGTAATGTGATAATAGAAAACGACCATTCGCTTGAACCCGTAGTGATTATTAGCCAAAAACCTGTTTCGACGTTGTCTACAACTACCACTAAAACCGTGACCTTGTTTGATGATCCCCTAGAAATGTCATTGGCACATATTACCGGCCAATTGTCTGTCATGCCGGTAACTGCTATAGTATCTTCAAATGCAAAAGACTCAAGCATGTCTACAGTTCATGATGAGATGAATTATGAAAAGATAGAAACAATTACACCTAAAGCTCCAACTACAGTTAAATTCTCTGCCTCTTCCGAAGAAGCGGCCAATGATGATATAGTTCAAATTGTGCAGAACCTTGATTCGCAATCTGAAGAGAATGTCGCTGATAAAGATGAGACTAGATCTCATAAACTTCATAATCATTATAAGACTATCGTGACAAATGACTACTATGAAGGACTTAGCTTACCCAAAAAGAAGCACAGGAACAATAATTTTGACTACGAGGATTTAGATGTTTTGGGTTTAACAGAAATGGGTAAAGCTGTAGGCAATCAACTTGGTATATTTAATAAGAATAAGGGAAACGTCAAAAATAAGAAAGAAAATAAAGTGCGGGGCAATAAAAAAAGAAATAATGATTATGATGACATACTTGGACTTAAAGCTTTAGGTGAAACTTTAGGACTATCTGAAAATAATAATAAAAATAGTAGCAGAAAGAATAGAAGTAGACAAAACAAAATGATGCGTGGTGATTGGTCTCAAGTATGATGTAGTCAGGGTAACTTTAGTTAGACTAGGAATTATTTATTTTCATAACATATTTATTGCATTGTAAATAGTAAATTTATGTAAATCCTCGTATTTTTGACTGAACTAACAACAATTAAAATGATTTTGAATAAAAGAGTCTAGAATTATTTTGTTCCAAATATTCCTGAGAGATCACCTGAAATAATTGCTTAATATTGAATGGACACGAAGCACTTACACTTTGCAAATTAAAATTTAAAAAATAGATATTAAGAAAATATATTCCAACGATACATGCGTTTTACTTAGAAGACATGATACTTACCAATTCCTGTAAAGTCACATTTACTTATATTATGGGCTTTCCTACACGTACTATTGTGTTAAAATATAAAATTATTCCACATTTTGCAGTTCTGATGAGTAGATCCGACAGAAATCTTGTAGGTGGTAACTAATAATCAGCTTGGATTTTATTGTTGTTCGAATCGAATTAAAGAAAATAGTAAAATATGAGAGTCGGAAGAAAAAAGCATATATTACTATTCAATGAATTTACTCATTCAGACGTACAGAGGCAAACTCTCATTTTTTTTAAATATACAGAATGTCGACCCTTTAAGGCGAAGGGTGGCATCACACAGGAAAGATGCCATCCTTACTTCCATAATGAACTTACTCGTTCACACGAACAGTGACGAACTCTCATTTTTTTTAAATATACAGAATGTTGACCCTTTAAGGCGAAGGGTGACATCACACAGGAAAGGTGCCACCCTTACTTCCTCTGGAAAAAATAAACATACCTGTCATACTTGACAGTCATGACCCCCTACGTCAAAGTATGACATGAAGAAGGACACACACGAATCTGTTTCTTCCCAGGAAATATTTATTTTTGCTGTATTCAAATAAGAGTCCACCTCTATAGAAAGTATGTCATTTTGCGTTGTAATCATTCGTTATTGTTGGCTGATTTTGACACATATCTTACGTAGATATCTACTTCTGTAAAAAATACTTAATTAATAGTTAGTATCAAATCATAGTTTATGAAAATATCAGATAATTATCTGAGATTAGTAAAAGAACGAAATGCTTTTGATTGTCTTTATTATTGGCATTTTTTAAATCCACTCTCATCTTACTGTTACGAGTTGGTACCTACATATATATTTCTCATTAATATAAATATAATAAATTAACATATTGAATATTATGTAGGTAGGTTGTCTCGAACATTCGTTTCGAAAGTTATTTCAAAATTAACATTGAATTTTTAATGAATTTCTACTATGAATATTAATAGGTAGGTAATGTATTACAAAATAAATAATTTCTTTCCAAGTAAATGTCTGAAGGTATATTTTGTACTGGCTAGTAGTCTGTATTCACAGTTTGACTGAGCTGCTTGACAGGATAACGAAAGGAATTTTCGTCGGTAAGTTGTCTAGTAGTCTTACTTTTTCTACATAATTTGCACCATGATTGTAACCCAATGTAGGCATCATGGAGCTAATACTTACTGTGTATGTGTGACATGATGGACCTTTATCATACTTGCAAAGGGATTACTACCCATATATGCAAAGGGACATTCCAACGTGCATAAATTCAATTCACGGAATCAATATCGAAAGCGGGAAAAGACAATTTTTCGACTTTCTCTTGCATTGACATTAAAATTTAAAACTCGTTTCCAATGTTCACTGACCGTATAGTTAAAATAAATATTATATGTAGGTACTTTGTTAATGGACAACCGTTAAATACTTGGAGGCAGCTCATTCGCCAACAATTTAAGCTAGAAAGTCAGGCGAAACTGGTCAAACATTTAATTGTACTTTCCTTTCTAGATAATGGCCCCGCCTGTTAAACATAGTTTATTAATACTCTTATACTGTTTCATTACCCGTGCGCTGAGCTTTCGTGAGTATAACTATAACAATTAAGTTAAGTAAAATAAAAAATATACTTTTAATACTTATAATTTCTCCATTAGGTGAAATAATTACAACCGAAGACAGAACATACGATGTAATAAACTTTACAGTTCCCCAAAATATCTGGAAAAAAGCCTTTCAACCTACACCCGTTGTTAGATCAACTGCAACGATAGTTGTACCAATTCATGTCTCACAAGAAGAGAATGAAGTAGACGATGAAGAATTAGAAGATGAAGTAACAGAAGTAAACACGGATTTCGAAACCACAACACTAACTGTTGTTAATGACGAACAAAATATAGTACAAGAAGTAGTAAATGATACAGTTCTAGTGAGTGCAACACAAAAACCAATACAAGATGAAGTAGCTAGCAGCACATCAGCGCCAAGTCAGCCGGTTCAAGGTCAAGTGATACGGTTTCCATGTTCATGTCGTGACGGCCAGTGCGGTTGTTGTACTGGCTCCATACTAGATAGGGTCAAAATGAAGGCATGTGGTAACATATCATTTGTTCCCGAGGATTTTGTTTTTGATGTTAAAATGAGTGTAAATAATAATACCGTTATAAGGCGTAGAGTTTCAGGTAATTTCTTATTAATGGCATTTATATTTTTATTTTTATATGTTTCTTTAATTAATTATTTTTGAAAATATGTATCTGCTGTTTCAGCTAGCGATCCGCCACCAATATGTTTTAACCCTAGAAGAGCACCATTCGTTCGCATCTGTGCAGAAATATCAAATATTCGTATTCGTAACAGAAACGCATACGCTTGTTTAAATATCAATGCGGACATAGCCGATTTTCCTGTTTACTCAGCTTCGTTTAGATGTTTCGGGTAAGATTCTAAAACTGAATAATGATAGGATAAAAATATACAGTTACTTTCGAACCCATAACTAAACAGGATTTTACATATTACGATACAATAATCGATACAATTTACTCGATGGGGTAGACGAATCCTCGAATAGAGGCCACGTGCCGGAAAACATAGTGTAGGGTGCTCTCCGGTTAGGTGGCCGACGATTTCAAGAAGTTCGTCGCCCAAAGAGAGCCAAAATAATGTGTTGTGGTGAGCCTTGAGAGAGACCTATATCCAGCAGTGGAGAGACATAGGCATTAAAAAGTCTGATGAAATGTATGTTAACTGCGGCTAGGAATTCACACCAATTTAGACAAATAACGTATGTATTTCTAAAATTGTTGTATTGTATCACTGAACATTCAAATTGTATTATTTAATTTTGTGTATTGTATGGTCAAAAAAGCAATTTTGACGGACAGACACACATGAAATACTTGAGTCATTTATATTCAGTTCAAACGATCTATATCTAACAGTATAGGACATATTTAATAAGTTTTTTTTTATGGACGAAAGCGGCAGACGTGTATGCACGTCTGGTAAGTGGATACTGTCGTCCATAGACATTCGCGATACATGCCAACATTACTCCAAAATGACAAACGTTGGCACGCCCCCGGATGCGCAGCCTACATTTGGAGATACAAAAGTGGATTTGGAGAAAGGGTTGGGAAAATGGGGAGGGATAGGATGGGACCATTCTGGCACATCTCACTCACTACCGAAACACGTACGTGCACATTAGGGAAATAAGATAAAGTGGGAAATGCAGTACCTACATTTCAAGGTAGTCTTCTGTGAGAGAGGGTAACGTGGCTAATCGAGCGCGCCCAGCGGCTGTTGGATTGCAGCGTGCACCTCAAAAATGATATCCCCCTCAAAAAATAGACAATTAAATTTTTTAATTTTGTTTCAGTTTGGGAGCGTCTGGAGTACAAACAGGACTAAAACCTAAGCCCGCATCATCAGGTCCACCAACAGTTAATCTGTTTGGAAATAATAGAGACGAAGACGATGACGATAGTGGGGGATTCCTTGATGACATTCTTGGCGATGGTGACGATGGTGGTCTTTTTGGAGGCGGCGGTGGAATCTTCGGTGGAGGTTCAGATGACGATGGCGATGACGACGGACCACTAGGTGCAATTGGGGATGCAGTAGGGGATTTATTTGATGGACGAAAATTATAGCAAATTGTGATTTTATTAGCGTTAATAGTTTACCCATCAGTATTCTGCCATCAAAAGATATGTGCACATGTAATAACTGTTTGTATGAAATAAATACTATTTATTATTATTATTCAGAGTTATTGTAAAGAATTGAAGAAGATTTATTTATTCACTAAATATTACCGCGAAGGGAAGACGTGTAGTAGATTTATTTATTTATTAAATGTTACCAATTTAGACGTTTATTTAATTCAATACTTACCCCATCCTCCAAATCCTTTCTCCATGTCTTCGATGCATGCAGCGGTTATCATTTTTGATTGATTGCAGATGTCTATGGGTGACAGACAGTATTCTCTTACCATCAGGAGTTTAGTAGAACTGTCTGAAAATATCGAGCAAATGGTGAATGGGTCCAACGGACCATATTTTTTTGTTTCTTTAAAATAAAAATAAAATACTGATGTTGTTTGTCATAAATTAGATATTTGTAGATAGGGTATTTGACCCCTGAGAGTAATTAACTCTTATTTATCCATATAATTGAGGTAGAATAAGCTTAATATTTTTTACCTAAAATCTGTGTAAAAATATAAGAGCAACAAGTAATTAATTACTAATAAAACAAAACAACTCGTGAAAGTGCATAACGCAAAATATTCACCGCTTCTGTGGTTGAACCGGTTGGAATCTGCCCCGGCAAATTGGAACTTCTGCATTATTCACGTGAGCGGCGCACGCGCAACTTCGCGTCACTTTGAACTTTTAATATGAAGTTGTATTTTGTGTTTTTAGCATTAATAACCTACGTTATTGGAGTTCATGGAACTGCATTTAGTAAGTAGTACCTATTTTTTTTTTGATGAATGTTAATTAAATCAGTCAGTTCGTGATTTTAATATTTTTACAGTTAACTCATCAGAGTCATCAGCCAATGTAAACAGTCAACAAACCTACAACTATCTGGATCATGTAGAAGTTCCGGACACTCCGATGTTGTTACTAGATCGACTCAATTTAAGACAACTATCGGCTGTTTCCTATTATGCGCGACAGAACCAAGATGTGTCAGTACAAAATTCAACCTCTTCATCATCGACGCCATGCTCATGTGCGCTAGGGATTTGCAAATGTTGTACCGGTTATGTATTGGATTTATTCAAGCAGAAGGCTTGTATGAAGGTCACGTATCACCCCGGTGATTTCGCTTTCGATGTCGCCATGTCAATGAACGACAGGGTCCTTTATGAAAATTCTTTATCGGGTCGGTAATAATTTTTATCATCTATTTTACTATTAATTAAATATTTAATCTTAATTGTTTAATAATATTAATCCTATGTAATTCCTAAACTGCCAATGTTTCGTTAAACTTAACAGATATATTATATTTTTTTATTTCTCATAGTTTCTTGTGTTTAAATTCTTATGTTATGTGGTGTTAATTATTGTTTCTTGTGTTAATTACTACTGTATAATATTAAATTAAAATTGTAACGTCCTTTGCAAACTGTTCACGATGGATTATGGCATTACGATAAACAGTGAAATTTTCTAATAAGTCAACAAAATTTTCATCTATTTATTATTAAAACATTAAATTAAAAAAAATATTTATTTCAGGAAAGAACCCGCGGCCTATATGCATAAGCCCACCGAGGCTGCCGAATCTGAGAGTTTGCGCGAAATTCTACAATGTGTTCTTCCCTGGAAGAAACTTTCATTTTTGCTTAGCTATGACTGGAAACTGGCGATCTGTGGAACTGTTCAACTTGGCCTTTGATTGTTTAAGGTACGTATACGTTCGGCGTTTCATTGTGTGAAACGTTAACACTGACCTATTTATGATAGGTTAGTGGAAATGTATGTCAGTAATAATAATATATTAATTAATATTCTTTTAATATATTTATAAATTCTTAATGTAAGTTTGTTTATTAAATAAGTAATATTATACAAAGAAATATTAGACTGATAACTTTTGATAAAAAGGAAGCGTTATTTTCGTATATAGTGTGTTCATAACTGTATTCTCGACAATATCAGCCTGTAGCTTCATAGAACTCCTTGAATTACCAGTGTATCATTTCCAACCACAATCCGCCACGCGGACTCAGTGCAGATTGGTGGATACATAATATGCTCTAGATTTTTTTTTAATTCTTTATTTTCGGGTATTATTTATTCACCGATGTGCTAGTGATCATTTTTAAGAAATCGTACATGAGTAGACCCAGTACGTACGGGCTGAGGATTTTAACTGACGACCTCACTAATGAGAGTCGAGCAACCACTACTGCCCTTTGATACAAGTGAATTTGATACATGCGAGATAAAGGCAAAAAAGAATTTGAAAAAATTTCGTTAGTTTAAAATCGAGTTAGAAACGTTTGGATAAATAAAAAAGAACAACCATTGTTTATTCATTGTTTTTTGTTTATTGTTTAGGAGTTACTAGGTACTCAATAGTATATTATATTTTGTTATACGTATGTGTAGACAATGTCTCAAAGTATCGTTGTTTTCAGAATGGGAGCTAACGGAATGGTCATGGTGAAGCCCGATGAAGCCGGTGGACTACCAGTACCGAACCCCCAGGGTGGAGTAGACGCCGTCATCGACGAAGGAAACGAAGACATCGAAGATTATGATGAGAATTTAGTGCGATCGCTTTTCGATATATTTGATGAGCGATAATCGAAAATATATAGTATTTAAAAAAATGCTTTAAAGAGAGATATTGTAAGATTGATAGTTTTAGTGCGTATTTATTTTATTTCTGTAGGTTAAAGAGTTAAATTTTGTTTTTGTTCAAATATCTTTTCTTAGAGTAAAGTTTGTGCTCAATTAAATGCCGTTCTTTTAATCCATTTAAGTGTAAATACCCCTGCGTGAAATACTAAGAGGAATTACAACAGTAGTGGAGCGTCTGTATCGATACGCAGGAGTTTCACTTCGAAAGTCCCGCATGTCAGTCGCGCATAACATATCTCGCATACAAATGTTGTAAAGTCGAACCTACACAGTTAATACAATCACAGTTACCGATGTGCTGTCGTTTGAATGGTGTCCTTAGAGAAAATCGAAAGATCTAGGTTAAATTAGTTATTTTGGCGAAATGAAATCGCAGGCAGCGGCAGTGTTTGTGTTGTTGTGTTGCATTGTCTTTACAACAGGTAAGACCAGCGATACATATCTGTTGAATATTCATATATACATTTCACTTTCCCGCGCTCATAAGTAGTTGTGTAAATATTTTCTCGATATTTCAGGAACAATAAGAAAAAGGCCATGGGCGGCAAAAGTCGAAAACGACGACGATGTTATGGACGTATCGGATTTTTCCGTATACTACGACATAGAAACCAATAAGGTAAAGCGAGACTTCCGTATCTAATCGTACTTTCGCTTTTAGTTCGCTCATAAAGGAAATATGAAGTGTTCTTTGACATTCTTGTCTTTCTTAATGAATGAGAGCATTGTTTCTCATATTTTTGTATATCATACCATACCGTCAGACCGCGTCTCCACAGAAGTTTCCTAAGGCCTACCACCACAAACGAAATTCGGCTCTTCTTTTGATGCGGTTTTTAATGTTATGTAGGGTGTTAATTTTAGCGTATTATTCAATAGTCCGTCCAGTAACTTTTTTAGTCCTATAATAGCACGAAATCTTGAACAAAACCTTGCTACTTCCTTATTAACTTTCAACTTATTTCGCTAGCTCAGTGACTCGAAGTGTGTCTTGGCTTCCGACACTAGGCCGCTAATATAACCTACTTGTAATAAATCAACTTCTATAAAAATTGTATTGTATCACAGACGATTACTCAAATGATGCCTCGTCCATGGTATAAGCCAGGCTGGCGTCTACGGCTGCCCTTTGTTGGCGGGCCGTGCTCCTGCGAGGGGCTGGAATGTGTCTGCTGCACTGGTATTCGGATACAAGCGTTTAATTTTGATAGAAGAAGTAAGTTTTGTTCTTTTCCTTTTCTGTTTTTGTACAAGTGTTATATGGTAGGCAACAGCACATATAGACAACTGCATTAATTGTACACATTCAAGACCTTTAAAACTTTAAAAAATATATAGTAGTTGGATAATTGCGCTCGGTTGGTAATACCATACCCACTCATATCCAAAAAACCAATAGCGTTACAGGACATCTAAGTGCGCAATAATTATGATAGTCTATGTAATAGGCAATAATCTCACCAGTGATCCGTGCATTGCGAACAACCGCGTGAGGTAGGTGCAAAATATATTCCGCGATTTCGTTATAATTTTTGTTGAATTTTCATTACGTAGTAAGTTGTAATTTAATTATGCAAATCTATATTGTGTGAATGTTTGTGATAGTTAACAATATTAAAGAATGGTGTGCAAATACCTTATTAATATTCACATTCAAATTTCAACATTTTTTTCAAAACAAAACACAATTATTACTCAATTGACAATTACTCGTCCACGGCGCGGTATTCTCTTGTTCTGAAAAAAAAGAACAAAAGAACTTTTTTCCAGAACAAGAGAAATATCTATGCGAACAAATTAATCAACAACAGCAACGAAAATTGCCACATACCGTTGCGGCTGCAAAGAATATAAAAAATATATTTTCATCTCAGGAGTTAATTTTACCATTTCTTTAAATATAAACAAAGTCACATAGCGGTTATAAATATTTAGACACTATTACATAGTATGGTTTAAATCTTATGCCAATAATCTTATTGTCTCCACGGATATAGGCCTCCTCCAAAGAATGTCATTTTCCTCTATCCCGCGCCTCATCGACCCAGTGATCGTCTCTAATTTCGTCAGTCTATTTTGTTACGACCTTTGTCCATCTTTCATCCGACATCCGGGCATCATTCAAATCAATACGTGACCCAATTTTCAAACACAAGTACCTACGATTAATTTAGTCGATTCATTGATGAAATAAAGAATAAATGAATTAATATTTTCCTTATTTTTCAGCGTGTGTAAAATTGTCATACGATCCAGGAAACGAGACGGTAGACATGGAGGTGAAAATGAACAACAACAGCGTCTATAGTAACACTTTTTCAGGTAAATAATATTTAATAATATATTTAATCGAAAATAGTTTAGCTGATTGCATTACGGGAAATAAGCATCTAAGGCCTCTAGTGAATACTGGGGATAATACTCCGTAGGTTCTGATGATTATGTCATAATTCTCAAACACTTGTGAACTCAACTTCTAAAAAAAATACAATGACAACAATGATTGTTCGTTCAATAACTCATACTAGGCTTATGTAATAAATGTGGAAACTCACATTAAGACGAATATAAACTACTCCGGGGATCCTGAAACCACACTATATTTTTGCGACCGCAAATTGAACCCGGGACATTTCGCATAGCAAACAGGGTAACCATCAATTAGTCTAATCATCGATTGTTGTTTTGTTTATGTTAACAGCTTTAAACGCACCACCTTTCTGCGTACCGATTCCCGTGCCGTATTTACCGCCGGGTTTAGTCGACATGTGTATAAGGCTGTTCGACATCAAAGTCATCGGTCAGAAATTTCACGTCTGTATGGACATGGACACAAGAGTCGATAAAGCACCTGTCTTGGTAAGGTTAAAACCACAACGATGGTTAAAAATTAAATTGGCGTAAGGGACAAAAAAAAGTTTAAATCTTATTTTGTTTGGTTTTTTCTGCTCTATCGAACTCTACAATCCAAGAAGTGATCTCTCTTAAAATAACGATTTATACTAATTAACATCATTATATTTATGGTTATTTGTAAAAAAAATATGCCGTATGTAACTTTAATTATTTCCTCAATTACTTGGGGGGTAACTATTAATTAACATTTAATATTAACGTTGTAAAGTTATTTGTCATTACGAATGTACTTTACTACTATGTATCTATACTAAATACTTAATAATATAATAAAGAGGTAAAATGGTGTGTTTGTATGTTGGGGGTAATCTCTGGAACTACTGAACCGATTTTAAAAATTCTTTCACAAATAGGAAGCTACATTATCCGTGTCTAATATAGGCTATTTTGAAGAAAAAAAAATCTTATAAACCGAAGCGATTCAAACATCGAGTAAATAGTTAAATACATAAAAAAGTTACAGTCCTTTAAAGATCTCAGGTATAATTTTTTTGTTCTTCTGAAAAACCACTCTTTCGTCCCTTACGTCAATTAATTTTTTAACCATTGAGATATTGAGGACAAAGGCGGCAGGCGAGCATACAGTCCACCTGGTGATAAATGTACACTGTCGCCCATGGAAATCCGCGGTACATGCCAACTTCAGTCCAGAATGACAAACGTTGGCACGCCCATCGAAACCGTCAGTCTGGTTTAATCTGGGAAAATTACAATAGTGTCCAATTAAATCGATCTCAGAGTCAGTGAAACTTTGTACACAGAAATTACTTACTTATAATTAGTTATTTCTACTCACACATTATAACATTGCTCTATAATAACGCCCTTATAATTATAATACCTATAGCTTAGAATGCCCTTATCAGGAACTAATGAGCCTTACTGGAATATGGCTCATTAGTGAGGTCACTCTTCTATAATAATCATTCTGAATGAGTAGAAGGAATTCAACGTTGATGTCTTAGAATTTCAGGCGGGAGACAGGGTCACTACCGGCAACTTACTAATTACGAAAACCGCGGGCAACATTTCGGGATTTCGACATTAACGTGTCGAGGAAATATCAATTAATCCATTTGCACAAGACTGTCGCCAGCTTCTCGAACATTTCTATCTTAGCATACGCATGTGTGGACTTTTGACGAAGCTGTTAAAAAAGAGTTTTCCGTTGATTTATTCGACCAGAATTTTGGTCGCTTTAGGTGTAAAATAATAAAATTCTACTGGCAACTCATTTACAGACAGTTACAGACAGTTTATTTAAATTTATCTCTCTCATTTCATAATAGATTATTTTAGATAACTCATTTTATATCTATACCTGCATATTTCGATGCTTTTATTTATTTAATTATGTAGTTTTCCTATTTTATATTCTTTGTAGTCTATTACCGGTAAATTGTTATCTGTTATCTGAGATCAATCAGTTCATAGTTAAGGGAGGTCAACTAGCTTTTTGTCAAATGATTTGTTGTGTATTGTTTTGTTTTTTGTCCTTCTGTTTTTTACTGCTTATCATGAAATAAAATAAATAAAAATAAATAATAAGTATGGATGTTCGCTATTTTATAGGAGACCTGTTAAATAATTCTTATTTCTCTGTTGCTTAACTTAATTAAAATTCGCTAGGTTAGCGTACTGACCTATATAGGATTTTTAAATTAGATTAATAATTTAATGATTTTATTATTTCAGATCCTTCACTTTGATTGTATGGATATGGGTTTCAATGGAGTTAGTTTGTCCAAACCAGGAGGCAGTGACAGTCAATCTGCATCTGATGCTTCTACTCAAGATCCAGAGCAACTCGACAGTGATGTTTATGACCCTGTAACAGAAAGCGCCCCAACTACACAAGCACTGTTCACAAATACTATTAAATATATTTAGAAAATATTAAATTTCAGTTTTATTTTATATATTTTGATCTCTGTGACACGAATATGCTGCGTCTCTTGTTGGCTTATGAACTAAGATGATAAAAGGTTAATTATTAATTACATAATTTTTGAATTGACAAATGTGAATCAAAAATTTTAGCAAAGTCAACTGACGCCACATCTATTAGAACCTACCGACAAAGCGAAGCAATAGCTTGATATCTTGTTATTTATATTATTTATGTTTTTTTCCAATTTAAATGTGTATCTATGTATATGTGTGTATTTAAATGTGATGATAGTAAATAATATATAACATTAAATAACAAAACACATTTAAGTTATATGGTCTACAATATACTGATTTGATTTGAAGTTCGTTTGAAGCGCCCGTTAGCACCGAACGGCATACAATCGACAACAAGGTACCTACATTTTTATTAAATTTTGGACAAGACTCGTCAAAATTTCATTATTTTAAGAATGTGTTTTCTAGTCAAAAACATGCTGTAGGTAGTATCAGATCTTTATTTTATATTATATGATTATAAAGAGCAATATATAAAAAAACGATCCTTGTATATGACTTCACTAAAGTCGGAATATCTCAAGAACCACAACCGACAACAAGGTCCCTTTTCCGTGATAATAATGTAAACTATAGAATTTCGCATGTTTTATAAAGCAGCCTTAGTTTCATTTTTGACATTGACAGTGACATTCATTCATTTCAGTTTGATATATGTCCGATTGCCCAATATACTTCTACCTATCGATTTTATATTTAAATTTGATAAAAAATTACCTTTATTGTATACTGAATTTTACATTCAGTCAGTTTGCACTTGATGGTAAATACACTTTTAGAATATGAAGATTAATAACGATGATTATGATGGTGATGGGTTAGTATAGAAATGCATGCAGCTTACTAATAATTAGTTTTGATATTCTGTGATATATTCTGATATACCTTTCCTTGTAGTTTTGTAAATATTATGTAGATCTAAAATATCACCTAGGGCAACTAGTACCTATTTATAATATCATTGTTATTTTTTGTTGTCTAAATGTCTAAACAGCTACATAAGTGTAAGGTAAGGTCCCCACTATATAACATACCTCCTACCACTACTAACACTAATAATAATAATAATACTACTACCATTTTCGTTCCCTCTATATTTTTTTGATATTCTAAAGAAGATTATTAGACATTTGTAATTGTAGAGTTCACTGATTACTTGAGACTCAGTTAAGTGAATAAATTTATCAGTTTTAGTAGATACTTAGGTAATTTAGTTGTTCTAAAATTCTTCTAGTTTGTTTGTATCAAGACCTGTGCTAGGCACAAATTCACTCATGTATAATTTTTTTTGTTGTATTCATTATAATGGTTTTGTTCAGTGTATTTTTAGCCAGTGAACTATTAAGATTCATAGTGAATAAGGAATGTTATTAAGTCAGTGTGCAGAAGACATTCATTTAGTTTACTGAAAATGATATGACCAGTTTTAGTAAATCTTGTTGCATATATAAATTAAAGTAGAAAGACCAAAAGTGTAATACTTGAAGTCCTGTGTGTGGAATTGCTTTGATTTGTTTGTCTCATTGCCCTGATTCTTTATGAAATCACAGGAGGATGGACTCAATGCGAGCTTCACCTGAAGTCACTTATAACTGGGTTGACATTACATCGGAATTCTTCAAGAACATACAAGGTAATATTTAAGACACATTTCTTAAAACACATTTCTTTAATGCTTTAGGTATTAGATAGTTAAGCAATTCACAAGCTTTATGGAATTGAACCACCTCTAAAAGATCGGACTCGCCAACTCACTTGACCAGTGTGGTGTTTTAAGGCCAGACATCCCTCATGCACAAGACAAATGTGCATTCACAACAATTCACCAAGGTTTCATCGCAATCGGATGAATGGTATAGGAACGCATATGGGACAAACAAAGAAACATTCATTTTTATGTAAATATATAGATGTCTATTAATAAAACAAAGTGTCATTTAACAATTTTGACAGGTTACAACCACTTACAGCATCTCTTTATATGCATGATATATGTATATCAGATATTTTGATATTTATTATCAATATCGGATTTTAACAAACCCTGTTTGGAATATAACTTTATTTATATTTGATTTTTTGTGACTAGATCTGCAACTAGGTGAACTGCTACATGATGGCCACCTATTTGGTTTGTTTGAGGCCATGTCAGCCATTGAGATGATGGATCCAAAGATGGATGCTGGGATGCAGTGTAACCGTGGGAGCCCTAAACCTCTGAATTTCCAGCAAGCTGTTGAGGTATGACATGTTCTTTGTTCCTTATTCATTGACTGAAAAATATATTTATTAATACACTTTTTAGCATATGGTTGAAAATTTTACATCAACTTTCATAATTAGATTCATACCTAATCCAATATGAAGTATGTGAATAATTTCCGGTAAATTTATCAATATAAATTTTCTATTTCACGAACTTGTTAAGGCTGCATTTCAAACCTTTTCTTTGACAATACAAATCTTGTCATGTCTCTTTGTAATATAAAATAGAAGCCCTTAGCCTAGACGTTCAACTGCAAAGTCAGTGCTAAGGAACGTTTAAGCTACTTGTTAACGACACGATTTTTCTACGGTACTCTACGGTACGGCGAGTTAGCACGGCATAGAGAAACCGTATATGCTTGTTCACGACACGGCGAACCGCCGTCGGTAGAGGCACAGCACGTGGAGGTGCGATTTTCATGTGTCATTTTTTAGTGCTAAGCTTGTGACGTTTATTGACGAATATCAATAAGAAAGTATATCTGATTACCAAACCCATATGTACAAAAGTTGTGGACGTTTATTATGACGATTATTAATAAAAAAATATATATGATTGCATACCATATATATGATGCTTGCATACGGCGGTTGCACCGCGCCGTGGAATTGCCGTGTGTGTCAACAAGTTCCCATAGTGGCGACGCGGTCAGTTCACCGTAGGCTATCGCGGCAAAAAATCGTGTCCGTAACAAGCGAGCTGACAACTTTAGAGCCATTTTAGACTCGAGCTTTTAACCTCAAGGGTTTTAGACAGACAAAATGTAACACCGACTAGCATTTAACACACAAGTCTTAAAGCCCTGGTTATTAACGTTCACCCAACGCTGGAGCGTCGGTTCATTTTTACAACATTAAGGAAGCACCATATTTAAATTGTCATAAGTCTGATTATTGCACATTTTAGAACTCACCCTAAATATCTCATAATCATTTCATGTTTTAGGCTGGCAAGTTAAAAATTGATGATCTTGAGCCCAGTGAGATTATAGGCATCATAGATGCTACAACGGCCTGCATTGTATCTTGGTTAGAAGGCCACTCACTCGCTCAGACTGTATTTACTAATTTGTACTTACACCAGCCACACTCGATTGTGAACAAAACCTTGAAGGCATACTGTATTGCTGTTTATAAACTACTGGATTGCATTAGAGATTGTATAAACAAGTGAGTCCGTATTTATATTAATATTTCTATTTTCTATTAAAAAATGTATGAATGGTTATCCAACAATTAGTAACTATGAAAATGTTCTTGGAAGATTCTTAAAATCCCACTCACTTTCAAGTACCAGCCCTTTTTTTCGTCCACTGCTGGACACGGGCCTCCTTATGCACATTGTCTTATGCGAGAGGGATGTATAGCCCTAAAACGCCACACTAGCCAAGCAGGTTGGCTAGCTCAGTCTTTTAGAAGCGGTGTATTTCCTCAGGGCTTGTGATAATGACTTTGTTATCCCTTAGTCGTCTTTTACGACACCCACGGGAAGAGATGAGTAGAGATGATGCTATTGTAAAGTTGGCCCACACCACACAGCCAATTTTCAAGTACCTAGTTGTCTCTATGTATTGATTATTTATTAATGTGGGCTGAAAGAGGTAAAATAAAATGTATTTTTATTTTATTAATTGTGGTAGGAATAAATGACAGGGTATCTTCACAATTATAAATAGTGAATAATTTTCAGAGTATATCATGCAACTTCACTTTGTTTTCGCCAGGGCTCAAGTATTTGAAGAGGAGGACTTTCAGCCAATGGGATATGGTTATCGGCTTGGCTCAAACCCGCAGGCAGGAAACACATATGATGCAAGCTTAGAGGTCACTGAGCAGAAATGTATATCATTATTGAGGGAGCAGGAAGAAGAACTCAATAAGAAGGCTAAAAATCCTGATCAGGATGAGGTATGAATAGATTTTATCATATTTGTCTAGTTTAAGATTTGATTGTGAATTGTGATATTAAGTTGTATCCTTCTGGCCAAAACGAAATGTAACTGTAACTTCAAAACTGTCAAATACGTTTTAATAAAGTATTCTAATGTAGTTCACATATTTTACACAATATTTTGTGCCTAGATAACATATGCAAAATGCAAGTTCTTGTATTTTCTAACGAGCGTTTATAAAGTCTCATTTACATAAAACGTATTTCGCGTGAATTGATGGTTTCATTCACGGATTTGTGAAATTTGTAAAATACGCTGTACTTTCGACTATTCGTTAACACACAATTTACCCGAAGTTTGAAACTCTTGTTCGGTACATGACAGATTCTGTATAGGACAGATTCTGGGAAAAGGCAGATTCTTGTTGTGGCAAATTCGCCAAAGTACAGAAATTGTACTCTCAACTAGATTATGAGTAACATAAGTGTACATACTATTAACACTGTATGTGTTTACGTAGGTAGATAAAATGCAAAGAAGTAGGTCTCAACAAGATAGAAGATGGGGACCATATAATGCAACTATATTTGCAACTGGTTTTGCTCCCTCCAATTTTGATCCCTGAAGGTGTCTTAGCCATCTAAGAATTGGTGAATGATTCTGAAGAATCTACTGCGTTTAATAATTATTTCTTAACACAATTAATGGATGAGACTAATTACAAAGTATACTTTTAATTATTACAAACAAAAATAAATCCGTGGAAGGGTGACATTGGTAGCTCAAAAACAGATTTCCAACAAAGACGGCTCTTTAACTGTTCATACAATTATTAATAATTTTATGAAAGGGGTTAAATATCAAGACAGAAATTTACGAAGAACTAAAACGTATTGAAATGGGAATGCGGCGTAGTATAAAATTATTTAAAAATATATTTAAATTGACAAAATAATTAGAATGTTTAGAACCATTGTGCCAGAGTAAATTGTATTAAATTTTAAACTTCAGTTCGTAAGGGCATAAATATACGTTTTTTTGAACTTCTTTTACTGTACTTCTGTCCTTTAGCGAATCTGCCTTAACAAGAATCAAACAAACAAACAAATGTCATATGCCATATGCCATCATATGCCAAACAAGTGGTTTCAACATAATGCCATTTTTGCATTCTTTGCGTTCATGTGATGGGTGCGCGCGCGAACGCTGTCGTGAGATCATGCACTCCACAATTAATATTAACTGAGAAACTCCAAAAGCAGCGCGTACACGCGCAGGCACATGGCAAAATAAACGTTAATGAAACGGGCGACTCGATTCGATTATTCTACATTAGTGCGGAAGATGCGTGCGTTATTTAGGCTTCAAGAAATTGCAACGTCTGCATGAATTGCATACAAGTAAACGTTTTTGAAAGTTAATATCCAAGTTTAAAACTAGGCAAACATATTTAAAGTGGTGAAATGTTTTTAATAAAAATAGTGTATTATTTATTCAGGCTAACAATCTATTGCCTGCTCTAGCAGCAAGGATAAGGTTCACCAGAATGTTCTATCAAGCGCTCTTGCTAATTACAAGGAGGGATTCTCAGTCTGGAGCTGACTGTGTAGCATTGCTCAATGGATGCTCAGAAATGATGAAAGTGATTATCAAAACTGCTGGGCAAGGGACACAGCCTGTGGAAAATTGTGAGTTTTTTATGCAAATTGATGATTTTTTTCATAAGACTTGCATGATACTTTTTTTGTATTTTTCGATAGACGTGTTACTGTATACAGGAAAAAACCTGTTTTTCTGTCTTTCTTTAAACGTTTATGTGTCTGTTCTCTTGGCGAGCTTTTGCAGTAGGTGACTAAGCTGCGCTCATTACGTCAGTAGCTGCAATGTTAAATACCTGTGCTGAGTGATAGTTATTGACATTTAAGCATAATCCAATGCAAATAAATAGAAGAAATTTGTAGAGTACTTTTAATATCAATTCTCTGAGCCTAAATGCTTAATTAATTAGTATCAATAAAAATAATTACATTGCATCAAATGGCATTTCCACAAAGAGGATAAAAAATGAAATGATCCATATGATAGTTATGTAAGAGCTCATAATGTAACTACACAATTTTTCACGAAGAATGGTGAATCACGAAGAATTCAAATTTTATTTTGAAATTTCAAAATATCAAATTAAAATATAGCCTATATTAGACACGGATAATGTAGCTTCCTATTTGTAAAATATTTTTTGAAATCGGTTCAGTAATTCCAGAGATTACCCCCAACATACTAACACACAATTTTACCTCTTTATTATATAATATTAGTATAGATAAACAGTTACAAAACGCTATATTATGACTCAGTGCATAAAAATAATGTGTTTATTTCTCTGTCTTCTAATTTTTACTAGTGAAAATTGAATTACATAGGTATACTAATTTATTCTGTGGCCTGTTTATCCGGTGCCATGCTAGTGACGCGACTATAATAATCGTTGAATAATCAAATGTAAAACAATAAATCGATGGAATCGGATTTACTTTTTTCTTATTCGAGTATATAGTGTTAAGATAATAATCAAAATCATTTCTATACTACGATCCGGAGGTCGCATTTATATTATAATAGCGACCCGCCCTCGCTTCGCTTCGGTTTATAAGATCTTATTTACAATTTTTTTTTTCAAAATTTAAATAACATTTCTTCCACCATACATTATATTCGTGTAACTCTTACGGTTTTTGCAGCGTACGCCAAAATAGCTCGCAGATGGACGATTTTTTTCAGACATACTTGACACTTATCGTTATACTTTGGCCAATTTACACAATATCTTTATAAATTATAGCCTATGTTACTCAGGGATAATGTAGCATTCTAATGGTGAAAGAATCTTTCAAATCGGTCCAGTAGTTTTTGAGTTTATTCGTTACAAACATACAAAAATACAAATCTTTCCTCTTTATAATATTAGTATTATATTGAATAATAATATTCATGTATCTAGATGTAAATTTAATTCATATTATATTTATTTTATTTTACGTTGAGTAAAACACAATATCTTATAAAGAATTTATTGGTTTTTAATTTAATGGTTGCCAATCTAAATTCACACCTATGTCACTACTGTCCTTAATTAACGAATAGTCAATCAAATACAAACAATTCACAACGAAATAGAAAATCGTAAAACATAGTTGCGACTCAGGTGCCGTACAACACTAATTACAGTCGACTGACAGGTGTCAGCCGCACCATGCTACATGAAAACGATTATAATTACATGGTAAACGTTATATTTTACATTTTCTGAGGTATGACTGTCATGTGATGCTATGAGGTTTTACATGTTTACATTTCTGTCTTATATTGTTTACACTAATTATAAATATATTTTTATTAAAAAAACACTGAAACCATCATTTAACTGCACTCTTTAAATATACACGGACAGGTCATATGACCTGTCCGTGTATATTATATGCCTTGGCCACTTTAGAACCTTTTCACAGACGCGAATATAACCGATTTTGCCCTACACCCAAAAACAACCCCTGTTACTATTTTTGTGACAAGGTTCTAAACTGGCCTACATTTCTAATCGGTTAAACCGTACATTGAGATTTATTTCGAGTAGCTAAGCAACAGATGCTTTTGTACTGCTGTGGTATCGGTTTATCCCTATTGATATTTTTTTGTTTTTACTGTACTCTCTTGAAAGTGATTAACTTATCACCTGGACAATCTGGTGGTTACATATATTGATCATAACTATAACTGTTGGTAGATACTGCATTACTACGGTGTTTATTTTATTTTGACAGCAATAGATAGTTATAAAATGGGACGTTTATCCTTCATAGCTGATGCACCAAACCCAATGGGTTTCGAGCCAATGATAAACCAGCGTCTCCTCCCACCTACATTCCCACGGTACACTCGCATCAAGCCGCGCGCCGAGGCTCTGCAGTACTGCGATGAGTTAGTGGCGAGACTGCGGCACGCGTGGAAGATCACCTCTTGCACCAACTTCCATGTGGCGCTGGTACGTGTCTAACTGATAAGTGATAATATAGCGTTTCTTTCTGATTTTACTATACAAAAATCGAGAGAACAATCCTCACTGTCTGTATCTGTCCTTTTTTATATGCTTTTACTTAACTTCACGTATTTGTTTAGGTAAAATTTTGCAAGTCGATTTTAACCCACTTCCAATTGTACCACTGCCTTGACCTTTGTAGCTAAGCTAAGAAGGCCAGTACACTGTGGAACTCCTCCGAAATTTGTAATTTGAAATTTAATAAATGCATTTTAAGAAAAGCTTATTTTTAAAAGGTATATTTTACATTTAATTTCTGATGAAATAATCTGATTTTATACTGATCCATAATCTGAACCATTACTGAAATAATCTGTCTATTATTATTTTATAGTCTATTATAAAAAGAAAATAGTAAGCGATCAGACAGTCCAGCAGTAGTGGATATATTCGGATAAAATCAATTAGAATGACATTGGCATATCTCCAGAAGCCCCGCCTACATCCGCGAATGCACAATGTGTTTTCAGGGATGTAGGAGTTAATATTTGACAAAAGACTGGGAAGAATGGAGAATAGCATTAGAACAAACTTCAACATATGCCTTTCCAGGATTTCTTCATGGAATTCAGTCGTCAACGCGCATGCATTCTGTCCCGCTCGGCTCTCCAACTGCTCTACCTCAGCCCGTCGCCAGCAACAACGGCATCGATGGCTCAGAGCGCTATGAACGCGCCTCCCGGCACGCCTCGCCCGCAGCACGCTTTCGTCGAAATCCTGAGGGAATCTGTAAAGAGCTTTGTCAACCCGCCTGCTTTGACTCCTAAGTCGCCGGCCGTCTCCACACCGCAGGTAAGTCACATTATTATTCCTTTTTTTTCTCCTTTAGGAACTTGTAATGCCTTGGCGCCAGTCAGTCCCGTGGTAATCAGCCCTTTTATCGTCAACTGTTGGGCACGGGTCTCCTCATGCACATTGTCTTGTACATGAGAAATGTATGGCCTTAAAACGGCACGCTGACCAAACGGGCTGCTCCACTCTTTTATAGGTTTTGTAATTTCTCTGCGTTTGTGGTAGCAGCTTTGTTATCCCTAGTCTCTTTTTACGACTCTAGAAGAGATCGAGTAGTGCTATTCTAAAGCCGACCTGGCGCCGCACCGCCCCTGATTTAAGTTAATTTATACCTATTATTTAATTTTCTATCTAATTTAATTTTATATGTATTAAATTATGTATTTAACTATGTATGTATTTGAGATTTCTGAGTCAAGATGTTTGTCTTTTGCCAGGTTTAAGGCGACCGTGAATCGTACCCTGCATTACTAATTGCAAAATATGGTATCTGTCATTGCACACGATGTGTGTGCCAAAAATATGATAATTTTCTTATTAGTTGAAAGTTAAAATTAGTTGTTGTTTTATGTTATACTCGCTGTGCTCGGCAATTTTTTTGCACATAATATATAGCCTATGTCCATCTGGAATAATGTACCTTTCAAATGGTGAAATAATTTTTGAAATCGGATTAGTAGTTTCGGAGATTACCTCCTACATCCAAACTTACAAACTTTACCTCTTTATAATATTAGTATAGATTTTAATATGTATTTTTAGATTAAGGTTATTATATGGGCCTTTGTTACCTGATATAAATAAAAAATAAAAACAGCAGAGATAAGTGACATACTTATATGTGCTTGGTGTAGGCGCGTGAATTCGTGGAGAACTTCCTCGCTCGATGTGTGCGTCCATTCGCGGTGCTTCTGCAAGTGTGTGGACACAACCGAGCGCGGCAGAGGGACAAGCTAGCTCTTCTCTTGGACGAGTTCGCGGCACTACAAGAGGAGGTAAGTTATAATTCGACGTAGCATTGGCGCATCGTGACCATCGCACGATTATAAATTACTTTTGGGTTCTTTAATGGTGGTTTTAACGTTCATATTCGTTATTATAACAGCTATAGTATACATTCGAATAAAAATACAGTGACTAATTAATATTTCTGTTTAATATTTGTCTAATATTTATGGACATAGAAAAAAAAAAACTAAAACTAGATAGAAATACAAAATAAGCGCCCGCTTCTGTAGCAAGTACGCGTAAATAGGTATGAGCTACGAATGAATTAATTAATCACCACTTATTTATTTTTAATGTAATAAAAAAATCATGAAATAAATCCATTTTAATTTTATTTTATTGTATTTATTTATATACTTTATTGTACACACAAATGACAGGAAAAAGTTACAAAAGAAATTACACACAAAAGGCGTGCTTGTCCTCTTTGGAGATTACTATCAGCAAACCTGGGAGAGCGGTAGATGAGCAATGAAATATAATAGTTTTAGTATACCGACTAGCGGTGCCGGCGACTTCGGTCGCGTGAACGATTGAATTATTCCTTTGGGAAATCTATAAAGGATCTGGATAAAAAATTACACTCAATTTTAACCGGGTACATAAGCTATAACTCAGTGTCCTATGAAAACCAAAAAAAAAAAAAACTCGAAAATGCATCTTTTCAGAAGAGCGGTTTAAAAATTTCTAGGAAGCAGAACTCGACGTTTTTACAAAAAATACGTATGCCATGGTCATGGGATACATCTATCATTGTTCTATTATCTTATAACAATATTTTGAAGTTATTCACTATATTTTAAATAATATTTGTCATAATTTATCATTTTTGCACGATACACGGACTTGTGTATATTACTTTACATATATTATTTTTCGCAAAAGAAAACTTGTGAAATATGTTATTGGTATGAATTTACGAAACTGTAACATATAAAATATTCTTAACTCATTATTTTTAATTGTTCAGAACACGGTGATTGATATTCTACACAAACATATGAAATATATTTTATAACATATTTTTTACATGTAAAACAATTTTACATAAGAAGTATATTTTAATCCATCAATGTTTTGAAAAAAATATAGTAATTTCTTTGGAATGAGTTTAATTGTACCATTTTACACGCGGAGTATAAACAAAAAGAGTGTATGTATTTCGAGTATTTGTATCATTTGACACAAACTCTACAGCTCGTATCGCAATGTGGATTAGACAGAAAAAATCCTAACTTATTTCTGAGTATGATGCACTTAAAAAACCAAAAGTGATATAAGTCGAGTTGTACCGGTTTGCTCAGGACACACAGAACTATGCAAAGTGTCATTAAAATCCGCCCAGTGGGTGTGCGTGATGCGCGATCAGAAAGACAGACAGAAGTTCAAATAATTGTTGTATTGGATTCTCTATATCTTTCCTAATTTATATTGACACCACTGTTCAAAAAATATTTCATGTGCAGACTTTGATTATGATTTTATTATAATAATATGTGTAAATTGACATTATATTAAAATATTTAACACTATTTTTATAGGACTTTATATTTCTTGATAAAGAAGATTTGATAAAGATGAATCAATTTTAGGCGGAGAGTGTGGACGCGGTCGTGAGCGGAGCAGCGGGCTTGGCGCCACGCGCTTATTTTGGGACTTGGCTTCTCTATCATGTTCTACGTGTAATGATTGCTTATTTATTGTCTGGACTTGAATTGGAACTGTACAGTGTGCACGAATACCATTACATATTCTGGTGAGTGTTAACTTTATGGTCCGATTATTATAGGAAGAACTGTGGCAGCTGACATAATCTTAACTCTTTAACATGTAGTAAAAATTCTAAAAATCATTTTGCAACTCGAGTTCTTTAAAAATATTTTTTTCTATTTAATTGTGTTATGTGTTATGACTTCAGAAAGATTTACATTTCGATTTCGATATTTACATAAAATGAATTAAATGCAAAACCGTCAGCACTCTTTATATGATAACCGGACCTTAGCTTTCTCATACATACAGCGCTGTAACCAGCTCCGTTTTCGTCCACTGCTGGACATAGGTCTGAGGAGGCAAGTCCAGTGTATCCAGTGTATGAACAGTGTGTATGAGGATACACACTGTTCTATACTTGACGGATTAAAACGCCACGCTGGTCAAGCGGGTTGTCGAGTCCACTGTTTTAGAGGTAGTGCAATTTTTTCTCCGAAGCATACTGAATATATATATATATATTCTGCACCTTTGCGATGTGCGTTCTGTCGTCGGCATTATTTCTTTATGTCTGTATTATGTCAATCAGTACACTAAAACTATTATATGTAACTAAAAAGTAACATGTATTTCATGACTTTTTAATAACATTAAAAATAAATAATTGGTGTATGTGCATAACACTATCCACACTCGCTCGCTTAGATCTTTGACTTTTGAACGCACCCATTTCTGTTAGTAACTACGCGTCAGTAGGTATCAACTACGTAACGTGTTATGCACATAGGATTAAATTAATTGTAAACGATTTATTTTTAATATAATAAAAAAAACATGAAATATGTATTAATTCTTAGTTAGATATACTTAATAGTTTTTGTGTAATTGACATATTTAAAATATTTCACACATTTTTTTTTTTAATTTGTTGTTTAAATAATAAATACATCCCATTTCTCACGGCAGGTACTTATACGAGTTCCTATACGGGTGGTTAGTGTCAGCATTAGGTCGTGCGGAGGGTCTTTGCGGAGCACGCCGCGACTCTAAGCGCAAGCAGAAGAAACGCACTCGCCCTAACGCTTGCGAAGCGCTCATGTGCCAAGTTATGCAGAATATGTGCGGCGGATATTATAAGGTAAGCCTTAACAATTAGATTTTAGTCTATAGTGCTTCAAAATTTGTTTATTTTACACCCCTTTTATTTGTTTTTTTTTTCATTTTGTCGGAGCAGAAGTCAAATAACCGTTACGTTTAATAAAATAATCCCGTAACCACCCATTTTTATATTCCACTGCTGGACATGGATGGACCTTTTCATGCACATTGTTTTGTTCAAATCCTTAAATGTATCACTTGGTATTTTTTACAGGCACTCGTTGCATTTAAACTGCAACGCAAAATCAAGCAGCCGGAATCTGAATTCGATAACGAAGCCGTTCGGTACAAGCACCGTTTCGCGCCTTTGTCCGTACTGACGCCACCTCAGGTGCAATACCACGAGTTTTGTGAGATGACCCAGCCTTTGCAGTAAGTATCACAATGTATCACTATTTTTAAATTTAAATTTTTATGTAGGTAATTATGTAATATTTTAACGATGTAACTTATTATGGAAGAGCGGGGTCTCCTGACACACGTATTTCTTATACTTAAACGGAGACCCTCACCATTCGTATATAATAGTGTGATTATGATAACGAAATAAATATAAATAAATGTTTTTTTTTTTAATTTGTATTGTATTTAAAATTGTATTTGTTAAATTTGTATTACAAAAGTGTACGGACACATACCATAAACACACACGCACACAGATACGTGCGCCCGCGTGCATACACACCTGTAACCTTTTCACTTCAAATACATATTATTATAAAAGATATGTCAATTTTATCATAAAATATATCGATTAATTTTATATACTTCATAACACTATTTAGCTTTGTAATAATTCATTCGGTTACTGATATATACAGTCTTACAATAGGTGCGCTCTAGTTTTAAATATAAGTAAAACCAGTTGTATAATTGATACAGCATTATTATTTTTTATATGTAACATCAATCGATAGCATTAAACTCCCAACAATCTGATAGGTCCGATTTGATGTTTGTCATATTGTATGCCGCGATAACTTTGTACGAACGTCTGTCTTGTCGAAGATCAACCACATAATTATTCTGTTATTCATACACTACTTATAACAATGAGTATCATTCATAAGAACCGAGTAACATTTTATTTTGAAAAATTACACCTAATAACACTAATTAATCCTGCATCAATATTTCAACAGGACGATGATACAAAATTCTATCATTGGGCTCGTTGCCGCAGTGTTGCGACCGTTTAATACCGCTTGGAAACCAAGCGTAATCGATTATTTCGAAAAGTAGAACCTTTTAAAACACTGTAGATTTATTTAGGAACATATCCTTTATTTATAATATGTTTTAAACATAAAAAAATAGCACTACCTATAATATAATTTTACGGAATATGTATTTAAAATAAATGAATAAATAATTAAAATAAATATTATTAAAATGAAAGTATTTTTAGTAAATAAAAATCTAAATACGATTTCGATTTCGACGCACCATTTGGCTAAAAGGGCAGGAGTACAGATACGTGCTGTTGAAAAAAAATACACGTCACGGCAATGTAATTTCGACTTCACTCTGCGCAGTCTCTCGCCATCTTTCGCCTTTTTCACAAAATTTTCACTTGCTCATCGGTGACGAAAAACATCGTGAGGATTTCCTCCTGCAATTATCTAATACCTAAGCCGTAAAACATATCAATTCTGTTACCCTATTATGGTAAGATAAAATAATAGGGTAGGAAGTATGGAAAAAATAGGAAGTATATATTTCTCGATCCTTCCTTCCGTATTCTTCTCCCCAAGAATAATTAATATACATGTAATGAACACATTTATGTACGTGACAACGTTCCTAATTTTTGGCTGATTTTACCATAAAATATATTAGTGACGGTGTCCGCTTACCATCACTTGGACTATTACTCCCGGTCTCTTTTTTATGTACAGAAATAACGTCGAAAAGTATTTAAAAAAATCTAAACAAAACAAAAACCTTGTTTCAGATATGAAAACCCCGTGATACTGTATTTAGGCGGTTGCAAGCATTTCCAACAAGCACGGTCTCTTCTCGAAACTATTACTACGCCAGACCAAGAGGTAAAAAATATAGTTTACCTAACTTTTTTTTAACCTAATATCTAATTTAGCCTAGATAGAGCCCGGTCCATGAATAGAAACGAACTTTATACTTTACTATGTATTCTAAAAACTAGTATGAAGCTGGAACGTAAATTAATGCAGAGAGAAATGATATGATAATTATGTCTAGATGTTTTAACTTTTTAGCGCGTTTTGAAACTAGTGTTTTATATTTGAAACATATTATTTTCTAATGTAAGTGACATAATTATTCCGTTATTTTTACCCTAATAAAAAAATATTATACGATCCATGCGTGTATTTGCAAATCTCTACAATCTAATGATCTAATTATACAAAAGAAACAACAAGTATCAAGATATTTTTAACAAGATTGACTTTGTTTTTACCGTTGTGGTATGTTTCGTAATACCATTGCGATGATACACCATGTCACTAAAATAACGTAAACGATGAAAGGTTGTTTACTATCGATAGTAAAATCGATTCTACCAGTTGTTACGAGTCTTTTTATGATTTATAGCATAATAATAATTCTAGTATTACATTTAGTTTACGCGCTTCGCCTAAACAGCGAGAGCGCGCCACCCGCGGGTCTGAGTAATGAGCGCTACGAACGCTGTAGACAAGACAACTAAGTCTTGTTTGTACTTTGATTTATTCCTTAAAAGAAGTTTGTTTTTGTTAGAACAGTTTTATATATGTATTTTAATTGATATGTTTCAGGATTTACGTTGTTTTGGTAACACGTTGAATAATCTTTTTAAAAAAATATGTTTTCATTTCATTTGTTACAGGTTCAAGATCTCCTAAAAGTAGCCAAAACAAATTTCGTAGTGTTAAAGTTGTTAGCGGGTGGACATAAAAGGGACTCCACCACTCCTCCCGAGTTCGACTTCTCTGTACATAGACATTTTCCTATTATCAAATTGGTGTAATATTTAATTTCGTATTTAAAATTTAACATAGACGGTACTATTATATTTTTTGTAAATTAATTTTTGACTTCTGACACCATTTTTAATTCAAACCAATCATATTCAAAATGAAAAATTAATTGCATTTAGTAGGAACTTTTAAAACTTTGAAAGAAAGTAGCGCTTGAAAGAACTTTTAAAATACTTAGCACAAAATCATATCATAAAAGTGTTTTTGCTGTACTTTTTTAAGTAAAACATATTTAATTGAAAGCGTTTGTTAAACTAATAATGTAATTCTCTTCGAGCGCTAACCAATGCGTTTGGTAAACTAATAATGTAATTCTCTTCGAGCGCTAGCCAATGCGTTTGGTAAACTAATAATGTAATTCTCTTCGAGCGCTAGCCAATGCATTTGGTAAACTAATAATGTAATTCTCTTCGAGCGCTAGCCAATGCATTTGGTAAACTAATAATGTAATTCTCTTCGAGCGCTAGCCAATGCGTTTCTTAAACTAATAATGTAATTCTCTTCGAGCGCTAGCCAATGCGTTTGGTAAACTAATAATGTAATTCTCTTCGAGCGCTAGCCAATGCGTTTGGTAAACTAATAATGTAATTCTCTTCGAGCGCTAGCCAATGCATTTGGTAAACTAATAATGTAATTCTCTTTGAACGCTAGCCACTGCGTTTGGTAAACTAATAATGTAATTCTCTTCGAGCGCTAGCCAATGCATTTGGTAAACTAATAATGTAATTCTCTTCGAACGCTAGCCACTGCGTTTGGTAAACTAATAATGTAATTCTCTTCGAGCGCTAGCCAATGCGTTTGGTAAACTAATAATGTAATTCTCTTTGAGCGCTAGCCAACGCTTTCTAACACTTTCTATTCCCAATCAAGAAAATGGTGATAAGATAAAATATAATAAGTCCTATTTTGTGTTTATATTGAACAATTGCCACACGAACGGGCAGGCCACATGATGGTAAGCGATCACCGCCGTCTATGGACACCTACAACACTGGGGGCTTGCGGGTGCGCTGCGGGTTCATTCCACAACTTTCAGGTTCGCGGTATAAAGTGTATTTTTGACCTTGTAGATGATCACGATAGAAACAAAAAGATAATTTGATATTAACCGGACTGATTTAATTTCCTATATTTATATGACATTAGTTTTGTTTCTGTTGTATCTGCCATCGTAGTTGTGTATTATTTTTTATATATTATGTATGGGAAATAAAAATGTTTATACGTTATTTTTTTTTTAATAACTAGACAAAGTTTAAACCCATTATACGAGTAGTCTATAGGGATAATGTGATTTTTCGTTGAACGACAGCGTCTGCTAGAATACCATAAGCCACTTTGTAATTCATAGGTTTGTGGATCCAAGTACCATTGCATTGGATAGTTAATTCTGAGTTTTTCCTCGCTTAAAGTGAACGTCAAATCATAGCAGATTTGAATCCTTTCTCCTACGTTGTGTTGCATTTTTCATTACTGTCTTGGTTAGCTAAACCTGATGTCATCACTGTAAGTCACTTGATTTCACTTATTGGTCAATTACGAGAGAGCGTTCCTTTATTGACCCATTAACGCTGTATATAATCTGGCTGTGTTATGCTGCATTGGATGGGTGACGTCATTTTTTATGTGGATAGAGCATAAAAAGTGACACTTAGGACCAGATTAAATAAACATTTCTCGGTGTTTAAATTAATCCCGACTAGTATTATAGAAACCTTATCTAATCTGCATAGAGATTAGTTTCGAATTATTCGACGTAAGTCCAAGACAGATCGGTCTTATAAATATCTGTTTATCTCTGCCTAATAATATAATTGCTCTGGAGTTGGTTACTTTCTTGTAGAGTTGTGACCCGGATGCTAAGTCCTATTACTTTTTTTTATAAGAAGAAGGCGGATGGACTTCGCGATACATGCCAACGTCAGTTCAGAATGACAAACGTTGACATGCGCTGCCTATCTTTGGAGATGTAGGAATAGATTTGGAGAAATTACACGATGTAATTACTTTATATGAATATCTAAAGAAAAAAACTCCGAAGCTACTATACTTTCGAAAGTAATCTTAGAAATCGTAAACACACGAGGAGGAATAGGTTTTCAATAAGTCAATAAAATGCAACAATAAGACAAGTATATTTGTATCAATTATCATTATCTGATCACCTAAACATAAGTAAACCATAAAATAGGATTTATCTATACATGAAGCAAAAAACAATCGGTTGATGGAATATACTCTTTTATCCGCAACAAGTGAAAATCGCAATTGGAGCATAAAGTAAAATCGGCCTTCTTCAACCGGGTATCCACTGGCGTTCCTTAGTTCCATAGTTCCTGAGTTTGGCCATAAATCTGCAGGCTAATTACGCAAAACAACCATACATGAATAGGTCCAGACCCAGATTATTCGACGACTATCGTCTTAATTATATCAAGTATCTTGTGCAGTCTTCATGAGATGTCAAGGCCAATTTTATTTACAGGAAGAAGGTGTTAGACGAACTAACAGTTCACATGATGGTATAGTTCTTTTATCCTACGAAGGTGAGTCACGCTTAATAGTGGTTGTTCTCGTACATGGTACAATTTTTAGCGTGCGTGTACTTTAGAACGCTCAGTTGCTTACCCGACGCCGCCGCGGCGCTCACTAAACAGTGTTCATCTACGGGCATAACCAGTAATCACTAATAAACGTAACTCGCGTTCGTGAGATGAACCATACAAGTGGATATTGCCAAGCCTCCACATGTGCCGCGTACCTTTGTACATTTAGGAATGGATTTGGAAAAAATATGGGAAGGTTGGCGATTAACAGAATGAGGAGCTATCCTCGACTGCCTAAGCAAAGTCTAAGAAATGTTCATTTATCCGTGGATGTCTTTCAATCGATTACATAATTTGACAGTGGGATATGGCACTGCCTAAACACCCTTTGCTATTAATTTGTGTCTGTTACGCCTTGACACTGAATATTGAATAAGCATTCTCTTATTATTACTCTCCTTCGTCGTCAGTTTCTGCGTCTGAGACGTCCGTTGGACAGTCTTGCTCTATTGTCTTGACCTTTAGGAAGTCCGAAGTTTGAGGACCTAGAACAGAAATAGGCTTCCTTCCTTACAACATTTCTCACTAGTCTGAAATTCTCGATTAGGTACTTCTGTTTGTTTTGAAAGTCAAATGATAATCTAGCAAAAGAGAAATCAAAGAATTACAGTAGGTATATTCTATTAGTAATAAAGCCTTAATATAAGGAATGCCATTAAGAATTAACAAAATCTTCATTACTTATTCATTATACTTCTATATTTATTTTTTTGACTCTACTTTAAAGAAGAATATATTATATATACGTTCAGGGCAAGAAAAGTATGGTTCTGAACAAAAGGTAGATTTAAACGGTACTCCTAAAATATTTAGAATTAGAGTGCAGAAGTATTTGTGCAATAAGTGCTGCAAACGGGAAGCTGCTGTAGGCACTGGTTTAACTGAGCTTTGTACGAGTTTGTAAGGATATTCAAAATGGTTTAGGTACCTTCTACGTAAGTGACGTTGGCGGCGAAGTCTTGTATAGGTATTGGGGTGATAGGGCGTGTTATAGCTACCGCGGCAGCAGCTGCCTCATCCGTTTCTGGCTCTTCATCACTCTCTATAATTATTTCTTCTTCTTCGCAATCTTCGACCTGAAGCAAATAAAGACCTTAGTAAATATATGTCTTTTATGGTTATAATTTTGGATTATCTTTCTCTATGAAGAATATATTTCACTTTGAAAATGTAAAATATTAAGACTTGTTTGGCTTTGTATTATATATTAATTAAAGGGAAAGCTCGCGAGGAAAAATCCCCAGAAGCGCTTTGTAAAAGCCTGTACTTTGCTTCTAAAGAACTTTTAGGTATTTATTTTTACACGCTTTATATCAACCACCGTAGAACTTAACTAACAATAAGACACATTTTTATCCCTGGCTAGATCAAGGCTTAATTAATTAAATAGTTTTTTCATCTACCTGTATCTCAAAAGACTGCTGTTTCTTCCTAAACTCCAAAAGAGCTGTAGAAGGTTGAGAATCTCTGGTATTAGGTATGAATTTAACTCCACTTGGAGACGGTGTGCCACGGCTGGGCCCACCTTCGTGAACTTGATATCCATACCCAACGTCTAGGTTAATAGGCAGGTTTGGGTTACCCGATAATCGCCGGCGTCGCAACTGGCGTTCCGGTTCTTCTGACATTGTTGGTTACCTGCGAAATAATGAGAGATTACTTTTAAAACTTAGATAGCTCTTTGAAATATCACTATTTACAGCAAGCCTTTATAAACGATTGAAGATATTGGGTAGGGCGTATGAAGTTTTTTTTCTTATAGTAAGCGAAAATGACAGTTCTTGTTCAGTTCTAGATAGCTGCCTATATTAGTCGAATGCATGATGAATGTTATCACGTCCGCAAATATGCCGTCAAATTTGGGAGGTTCGGGAAAAAGGATCGGCAGAGAAATGAGATGACTAAAGTTAATTTTCATGAAGCTTACTGGAAACCACGATAAATTAAAACTATGACACTGAAAGACTCCTTTTATAAGCTTTAAGAATTTCCCAGCAAAGATATAAATAAACCCTACATGAGCTATGCAACCCTACTTACTATATTTAAAAACAAACTTACCAGAACAAGTAAACTGTTTAAAAATTTATTCAATAGATGTCAAAAAGTTAAGCGAACGGCTACCGCATGAACTTGACTATAAATGTTTTTCGTATAATAAACACAATAACTGTATGTGGATGTTGGTGTCAAGCCACTAAGTAGATCGAGGCTGTCGGTCACAAGGACGAAGCCTTACAAAATTAATCCACACTGTTAAGTTTCAGAATCCACCAACCTTTTCTTTGTGGTTTATTTCACATTTTATTTGTTGAACTGATTTTTTGTAAATAGATCATAGGTAAAACTTTGTTCTTTGTAGCTTCTTAATATATTTTTTATAGGAAAAAAGGTGGCAGACGAGCATACAGTTCACCTGGTAGTAAACGGATGCTGTCGTCGCCCATGGACATCCGGATGTGCTGCCTACCTTTCGAGATGAAGAAATGGATTTGGAAATTTGGGAGAGATATGACAGAATGGAATGGGAATGGGCTCTAGCATATCTCACTCACTACCGAAACACATACGTACATTAGGGAATAGGGTAAAGTGGGAAATGCAGTAGGTACATTTCAAGGTTGAGTGTGAGCGCGGGGGTAACGAGGCCAGTCGAGTGCGCCCCGCAGCTGTTAGATTGCAACGTGCACCCTTCTCAATGCACGTGAGGGATCAGGCATTGACATAATGTTAGTAATTACCACCAGACTACGAATCAATACTGAATAAATGTTTCGTGTTTTAAAGTAGTATTAATTGCACTATTTATTTATAAACAGACCGCTTGTATAAAGGAAACAAAAGTTATACAATCATTTATGAGCATGTGGTTGACTATCTCTGCCACTTGTAGGGCTTCACTTGTCGAATGCTAATTTTTGTCATAATACTTATCACCAAAATTAGAACAACGACAGGAAGTCAATAATATTTGGGTTTAAAATAAAATATAGTATACCTACTTCTAGAATTAGGCGTTCATTTAATGTACTATATAATCGTTAGCCAATAGTTTAATGTTCCAATCAAGGAATATCATCATGCATATATCTAATTAATATCATATCATGCCCGCTACAGGAAACGTTCTGTATAGCATATACCTACACATCTTCCGAGGCCCATTATCACTCTCGGAATTCCGCTTTTTTATCTATTGACTACGAGTAGCTTTCATTAAACCATGCCATTTAGCTGGAAGGCGACCTACACTTCCCGGTAAGCCGTCTTCACTCCAGAACTCGTCTACACCATCGGCCTGCCCGTTATGTGACTTGTCCACTTCAGCTAATTCCTCGAATTTTGTTGCTAATTGATTTACAAATCTTTTCGATTTGGATCCTATATGAAGAATTAATCTCTCTGCTTCACTAGTTACTTATGTAACTTACACTGCAGTCACGTCAGCCTGCGTAGCGGTTCGGTTTATGCATGTGTGTGGGTGGCAGTAATCCATTTATTAGGCAAAGAGATTCTACTTGTCTCTAACGCTGATGACATTCCTTCAGTTGGTTTTAATAGGTATTATCATTTTATTACGATCCTCTACAGAGAACAGGCCTTCCGTTTTAAACACGAGGACGGGCCCACTGGATTAGAATTTAGGTAAGGATTTAAACTTGTCCCATATTTTATTCCTTCTCCATACCGTGCACCTTTTCTCTTAATCTTTTCGTTCACCATCAAGCTAGGGATATCTAATTCGTACTTAGGTGGAAGTCTAATGGTTTGAACTCATGAATGAGATTGCGGTTAGGTATTCATTATATTTCTGTACTGTCACCACTCGGGCATCGTAGGTACCTGTAGGTACCTCAAATTAAAAGGAAACCCGGTGGAGCAACAGTGGTTAAGGGTCAAAGGATTAAGGAAAATTTTAAAGTTTCGTAACTTTAACTGCATCAATGTTAGGTAGGTATATCAATAAACTTGTTGGTCATGTAATCGTTGCGACCTAGATGACTGGAGGCCGTGGCCGGTGGGTCCCCTACAGTCGGACTAAGAATTGAGTTGAAATATTTTTTAGGGAAAACGTTTATCCTGCGCCTAAATACACACCCAGCTCATTTACTTAAGTCAGTTCATGCTATGTTACTTATAAAGTTATCAATAAAAGTGATAATATTATTTTTATAATGTCTGACAAAAAAAAATCAATATATTTCACGGTTGACTAGACGAGTCGGTAATGTGGAAGCAATACCAAAAACTATCAGCAGAGAGAACTCTGCTGTGCCAAAGATCCTTCATTTGATTTACGTAAAGTCAACGTTTTTTTAGGATCTCGGTAGCCAATAGTTTATTTGTATATCTATAATTCTGGGTAGCGGTAATAAATTACCTGTGCGCTTTTGAAAAAAATGTACCTACTAATATCTTCTGGAATGTATTGCGAAAAACGTAACAGATCATTATCCCGAAAACAATCTGTATAAATGAATAGAGACTGAATGTTGTGCTTTTAAGTATCAAGATAAAACTACAATATTATTATTACCTTTTAATTTTATTAAACTTTATCTTTAAGTGTGGCGGACTGTACCACTGTACACTGTAGATCTCTGCTCTGGCCAACATGTCACTGCCAACGAGTCCTCGATTTCCACAAATTTATGCATTCTGTGGCATAAAATTCAAGTACCTACTCAATTAACTACTGCTTATGAATAAACAAAATAAAATAATGAAGAAAAAATCAAACGGTTGAGTTTTTCAATTGCCAGATGGCTTCGTCTTCCATTTTTCTCAATACTCAATACTAGGCTTGATAAATTGTTAGGACCTCTGTTGAATCACATTCACATGTTACTTTTCTGTGCACGTATCTTTTTCTTACAATAAATATTCCAATGGTTACCAGAAGCCTTGAGTAACTACACCTCTAAAAAGTGGACTCGCCAACCCGGTTGGCCAGTGTAGTGTTTTTTTAAGGCCATACATTCCTCATGCTTAAGACAATACGCATAAGGAGGCCTATGTCCAGCAGTGGATACTGACAGAGCTGGTTGCAGATAGTCCAATGTCGATATATGGACTAAACAGGCGTTCGAAGTAACAAGTCCCTTTGCAGTTCATTTTGCAGTCCCCATGACTCACATAAAATGAAGAGATCTTTCACTCTGGTAAAATTACTTATAATTAGGAATAGATTTGACGGCGTGGACTTAGGCAACGGAACTCTCCGACTGTTTGTGACCGATGCTGGCAATGGGTCGAGAAGGCAACGTCTTCTCGCGATGCCGTTTTCGTGTACCAAGTAAACCGTCATCAGACGTTCGTCAAGACATCATTTAAATGCCGGGGCTCCTTATTGTTGGCACTAAAACTGGAATAGGGAGACTGAATTTAAGAGAATAATTGAAATATACTGAAACGATGGGTTGAATCGATATCTAAGTTTGATATCAACGCACCAAAACTATATTAAATCACTTTACCTAATTCGATTACTGGTGATGAAACTATTAAATCAACTACCATCCATTGTGACACATTGCAATTAAAAAATTACGATTATGATCTACACACCTATATAAACTCTCTACGGATTGCGGATAAACGTTGCAAAAATCCACCTTTGTTCACATAACTGCCTTAGTTTCATGCCTAATTGGCTCAATCAGGAAAACCGGATGCTATTGAGACCTACATAATAACCACTTCCTATAGACAAAGTATCTCGCTAGTACTCGATTTCCTTCGTTGTTTCATATAAAAAGGACTGTCGTGGCGCCTTTTATTTATATGATAACTGAGTAACAACCAGGATATACCTTAGCGGCATAAAGAAATAAAAAATATATTTGAAAACATGAAGGTGTTCATGATTTTGTGCCTTGTTATCATGGCTGGAGTTCTCGACGCGCATGTAAGTATTAACTACACGCAGACATTTTATGAATTTAGGAAATTCTATAGTTCTATAGGTTTTCTATATACATGTACTTGCAACTTCATACAAATGGTAAAGCACTGCGGTAAGCGCTTGTTGTTGTTTGCCTACTAGTAGCAATTCCAATTCGGGTAGTGGATTTGAGGCCCTATTTATGCTTGGAATTTTGAAATTATTTATATCCAAAATAAAAAAGGTAAACATATGCGTTTAAGATCCATTCGATAGGTATATTAATAATATAATTTATATTGTTTCTTTTTAAAATTTGTGTCCTGAATCCTGAATGAAACATATTTCTACAACAATTTAACTTTTTTTTTTTTTTTTATGAACGTAGGCGGCAGACGAGCATACAGTCCACCTGATGGTAAGTGGCTACTGTCGCCCATAGACATCCGCGATACATGCCAACATTCCTACAACCTGCAACACCAGGGGGTATACAGGTGCGCGCCGGCCTTATTCACAACTTTTTAAAGAACCCTATATCGTAGCATAGCGGGAAAACCTCAGCGGGCAGTTCATTCCACAACTTTCGGGTTCATGGTATAAAATGTCTTGATGAGCGCACTGTGCGCAGCGTCTATTTGCCAAGGAAGTGCCGATTAACCGCACGACAATGACATTAATCCAATATTTGTACATGTAACTTAATGGCACGTATTAATATATTAATAATAATTTCAGAATGTACATCTATCACAATCTCAAAAAGAGAAAGTTCAACAGTACACCGCGGAATGTGTTAAGGAAAGTGGAGTGAAACTCGAAGTGTTAAGTGAAGCTAAAAAAGGACATTTCAAAGATGATGAAGCATTTAAGAAATTTACTCTATGTTTCTTCCAGAAGTCTGGAATATTATCCAGTGATGGAAAACTGAATGTGGATGTCGCTTTGTCTAAGTTACCCGAAGGCGTCGACCAGGCTGCAGTGAAGAAGGTGCTAGAAGAATGTAGGAACAAAACTGGCAAAGATACTGCCGACACAGCGTATGAGATATTTCAATGTTATTATAAAGGCACTCCATCGCATGTTGTGTTTTAAATTAAATCTTATAAAATATTTTCAGTAATGTACGTACTCACTTATTTAATGTTGTGACTGAATAATTTATTGACTATTTATTTCAATAAAGATCGTTTGTGTTTTAATCTGACGTATTTAATCATTCTTAATATATTTCTGAGTATAATACTTATATCTGCATGTTTACCTACTTTTGTGCTTACTACTTACCTAACTGTAATTCAAAATTTACCTTTTACAATACATTTGGCTAGGTAATTAAAACGGTCAATTAGTATTATCATAAGTAGATACCTACATAGATAAGTATTTATGATAATACTACTTAACCGTTTCATAAAATTAAATCGATATGGAAAATGAAAATTATTACCTATAAGAAAATAACTGAACGAAGGATGAAATTAATTTTCTCATCTTGATTAATTATCTATACATATAAATTTGAATAATCAAACCTTTTATTATCTGTATCTATTCCCTGCTAGCAACCGTTCCCCATATCGCCCAGATTAAATTGGTATAAATTCTATTTTACGTCAACTAAAACAATCGAGAATTCAGAGATCATAATAATCTGAATTCCTAAGATTGATTTATTATTTTTTTGGGATGACATCGTGCAACCGTAACCAGCTCTTTTATAGTCTACCGCTGGTCATGCATCCTTATGTATATTGTCTTGTCTATGAGGAATATTTTTATGTTATTGCAAATTTTTGTATTATAATTTCGGTCTTATGCGCATGTAAATTGCTTTTCTATAAAGCTTTAGCAGAATATCAGCGCTGTATTCTAAAGTAAGCCGACACCACACGGCCAATATCATGCAAACAAACACACAAATCATTTGTATAATAGATATACATTCTGACGTACGCATGAATCTAGTATCTAGGCTAGGGTATAAAGATTAAACTTGCCTCACATTCTTAGTCACTCCACTGAAGCTTGTGACTGCATCGCCTTATCTTTCTAGTGCCTAAGTGATCGGGACACGCGCTTAACTAAAGAAGGTTAAAATGTATCCCTACCATTTTATATTATTCTCTGTTCTTTTATCCATGGGATATTCGAAAACTATACAGGTTGGTGAAATTTCTTTATCCACGAGTATTAACGATTTTACCGTCCAAATGTGTGGCTTTCTTGAAAGTGTAAAATATTTAATACGTGTTTAATTAAGCGAAGTTAAATTTTGGATGGTTGTTACTCGATCACGTTGAACCGATTTCGTTGAAACTTGGCAGATAGGTAGGTTGTAATTCGGATTAACACATAGGCTACAAATTCATATAGATCACGCGACCGAAGTTGCGGGAAAAAGCTAAAAGTTAATAATTTCTATATTGATTTAACAGTAGGTAGCTATCACAATAACAACGCAAATATTTTTCAAACTTTATTTATGTGTATTAAATATTATTATGTTTCAAGATTAGGAAATACGAGTAGGTACCTATCTAATATTATATAAATATGGGATGTTCTCTCAACAAAATGACCTTATTGTCGACAACGATTTATTATATTTTAGTTAATACTTTCTAACTTAGATTTCGTTGTTTCAAAATATTGTCTAAATAGAAACATTTTTAGACTAAAAAAATATGTATGTAGAATTATTTGTAAAATTTCGCCGGTCTCAATATTTGGAAAACTAGAACCTATAATAATTAAGTCCTTTTCGTCAAATAATGTTAATGTATTTAATATAAAAATATAATTTTCAGCAGACAAATACATTGACACCTGAGAATGTGGCCCGTGTATTAGAATCGTCAACGCAATGCGTAGCCGATACTGGCGTTGACCCCAACATACTTATCCAAATTAGACATCAAGAAGACAATGATAATGAAAACTTCAAGAAATTTTCCTTGTGCCTTTTTAAAAGACTCGGCGTTGCTACCAAAAAGGGTAATGTGAAAGTGGAAAAAGCATTGCAGTTTTACCCGGACTATGTCGATAAGGAAGCCCAGCGAAAAGTAATTGAGGAATGCAATAAAGAGACCGGAGAGGACCCTGCTGACACCGCTGCTAAATTTATTAAGTGCTACACAAAGAAAAGTGTGTTTAGATTCACACTGTGATACTGAAAAAAATATTAAAAATTTAAATTAGAAAACATCTTTAAACCGAGCATCCAACACTATCATTTAACCGTTCTAACCTGATATGCAACCATTACTCAGTGATACTCGAGAATATAAAAATAGTTATTCATAATAATATTAAGATCAACTTTAGACTCCTACGAGTCGAGTCGTACGAGAATATTCGCAAATAAATTATCCATTCAAAGAGTTCGCAATACTCTCAAAAATTTCAAAATTTGATATTTTTCCATTTTTCACACATTATTTATCTATTAAACTCGCTTTAACGGTTATATTCATCTATTCTCGTCATATTCACCTATACCTATTCTCGTCGTGTAAATTAAAGAAAAGTTAAGACCCGTTTAATAAGTAAATACAAACAGAAAGCAGTTGTATGGAAAGATATTTTGTATGGAAACCGAATTTCTAAAGTTATAGGAAAATTAACTTCGTTGTATGAATGTAAAGTTTCATATTTTAGGGCAGTTTTGTACAGTTTCTCATACCCTAAAGGCTCTATAGAGCTTCGGTAAAATTTACATATTTCATTGTATTTACTGATATAGGTATTAGATATTATATACCAATTTTGTTAGAATTTTATTTGTATTGTTATATAATAATTTGACATATGTATATTTTGTATCTGTACTCAAATATGTAACGATAAAATATATAAATAAAGGAATACGTGACAATCAGTATTAACTAATGACTTAGCAACAAGGTCGTGAAAAGCAGTTTAATAAAATGTATCTGGTTCGTTATTTACTACGCTCAGACGTGTGCTAAAGCGTGGTGTCAATTAAGTTGTCACCGCTTCGGTAAATTGTATATTCTCGTATTTTACACAATTTGGAATAAGATTAATAAGTAATACGACTTATTGCACTACATACTACAGATTGTAATTATTATTATTATGAGCCTGTTGTGTCCCACTATTAAAGAAAGGCCACCCCACCCTCCTTGTCCTTCTAACTTACCGATTGTACTATCAAAGAAAACATTTCCATGGTTCAACCAATTGAACCAAGTGCTTGTTCTATGGTACAATCGAATAATGATTTATCAAAACGCATGGGTGATCATTTGTAATAAGATAATGTTCTAAAATCTTATCATATTTTCACAAGGGCTTCTTGAATTATTTATCCACGAATTTTTAGACTTGTCTGGATAAAAAAATCAAATTGAGATCTACGTTCAATTTGAGTATGTAAACACACAAAATTAAATTGTGTATTATTCTGTTTATAAACTATTTGTGCGTTGTAAATAAAAACAATTTAATTAATAATAACGACATATTTCAAATTTAATTAATAATAAGTCATATTCAAATTGACATATGACATCCCTAGGTACAAATACTTATCTTATTCAATATTGCAATGTAATTTTGGTAGAGGGAGAGTGCATGCTGCATTCCCACAGCCGCTGGTCGCACTCGATTGGCCACGTCACCCCTCTCAAAGAATACTACCTTGAAATATACCGCATTTCCTACTTTATCGCATTTTCCCAATGTATGTACGCGTTTTGATGGTGAGTGAGATATGCCAGAGTCCATTCCCATCCCAACCTATCCTACCCCATTTTCCAATCTCTTTCTCCCAATCCATTCCTTAATCTACAAAGGTAGGCAGCGCATCTGGGGGCGTGCCAACGTTTGTCATTCTGGACTGATGTTGGTATATATCGCGGATGTCAATGGACTACAACATCCACTTACCATCAAGCGAACTGTGTGCTCGTCTGCTCCATTACTGTTTAAAAAAAATCAAAGACGGTTTTAAACCGAAGATACGATTTCTCTTCTTTCATTGTCATTGTTGTAGTGTAATAGATTCTATTGCGCATGCGAATTGCACTGTAGTATAATTAGAACATACTTAGAAGTTTTATTTTATTAAATTATTTTAATAATACATAAACATTATTGCTACGATGCCTACTGTTCTGTATACATTTTATTTACGTGTAGGTACCTCTATTTTTTATGTTATTCCTATCTACGAGTATAAGTAGGTGATAATTGACTAGGTGTGCTACAATTACTACTAAGTCCTCAGTTTTTAACAATATCGTTAAATTACTTTCATTAAACTAATAAACACACTTCAAACATAAAATATCGATTTGTCTCATACTTAGGTTAGGTACATATCAAAAATAAAATTACTTTTGGGCTAAATTTAAAATAACGGTGGAAGTTGTTTAGAAAATTTCTAACATCGAGTCTCTGTAACTTCTGGTTCTGTTGATACGTAGCTAGACCCGTCTCCATCTGTTTCACGGTTAATATCATCATATTCATCTTCCAGAGTAATATTTGTAATGCCATAATCGGAGTATTCTGTACCATTTTCAAGAGAACCACTTTCTGATGATGTATCGCTAAACATCAAATTCTGTATGTGGTGTAACCTTTTTCTCTCTTCTATATTATAATAATGAACGCTGTCCTGTTTCTTAACTAGGTTATAGTTTTCGTCGAGTGGAACGAAATAAGTTTTAATATATCCCGCGCCTTTGACAAAAGTTTCTCCACGGTATGTGGTGAGAATGCCGCATTCGTCTAAAAGGATTGCCGTGTTTTCTGTGACCTGCGAAAATATTAATGACTCGGAAATTATTTTACATTTTAAAAGAGCAGAATATTCAGTTCTATGTTTATTCTATATTTTGTTACGTTATCTGTGGTCACTTACTTGAATTTTACCAGTTTCTCCTGTAGAGTCCATTCTAGATGCCATATTAACAGCATGCCCCCATATATCGTATAGTGGTTTTATTGAACCCACTACACCGGCTGCAACTTGTCCATGAGATATCCCTTTAAATACATCAGTTTTGTAGATTCTAATATCAAAAAATCTTATAGAATCAATTATTCCGACTATGGATCAAATGAGTAAAGTTATGCTGCTTACCTATGCGTAAATTCAATCCTGCAAATCTCTGAAATGACCCCCTATTGAAGTTTTGAAGTTGTAACATCATGGCTGCTGCGAATTCGATCATAGTCAGTAACACTGATCGATTGTAGGGTGAATTTTTTCTTTTGTCTGCTACTGAGTTGAATGATGTGGAATCAAACGATTCTCGTCTGTTTGGGTCCAGTCCACATGCTGCCATATACGTCCAGCCTGCCACTTTGATTTTTTCCACTTTATATACAGAAGCACCAGTAAGCAACAACTAAAAAAATGCCTGGTTATATTATTTATTCTCGTATGTTTTTTTAATTAATAAACAATAATATTAGTTTCAATTACCCTGTCAAAATCAGAGATGACCTGATCCAAAATACTCAGCACAAATTTATCACTCGAATCAGCATCATTTTCGACTCCAAGTTTGTAATCAGTCAACGATGCAAACATTACTGCTACATTATCATATTTTTCGTAGTACAACTCATCTATAGATCTGTTCAAGTCTAAATACACCTGAACTGAAAGTAAATGATTATTATGTAAAAGGTAAGTAGTACATGTTCGTAATGTTTAATAATTGTGATATGCATGATATTTACCCACGTGAGCTGGTAGAATGTTCTCCAATAACATATTATTCACTTTCAACATTGTTTCTGCTTCTTGTTGTTCCTCACTGAGCTGTATTTGCCATAAATTGTCCAATCGGTTTCTGAACTCCGTTGTTCGATCTATCCAATACAATGTTATTGTTATAAACACAACAGAAAGAGTATGAGAAACTCTGGGATCCAAACCGACGTTCCACGTGGCATCAGCAGCAAAAAGAGAGGTCTTTATTTCCCAGACGACGTACAGGTAGAACATTGTCATTCCTCCTGCGACGATCCATTTGAATATGAAGAAGACTCTACTGAAGAGGAAGTTAAGAAGTAAAGCCAAACCCCAACACTGAGTGACATGCTGAAATAATAAGTTTAATTTTATTAATTCGTTTTGTTTCTTAGGACAGTATTTAACTATTATGCGAGGTATGAGATTGTTTGATTACCCACGACGAAACGCAGTTAGATAAAATACTCTCTGAGGTAGGTTCCACCTCTACTTCTTCACACCCCATTATGTTTACAATAGAAGTAGCAGCGAGTCCAAGGCTTATCAGCAAGTACATTCCTGTTCTCACTTTTGCTGATCTTATTATATTCGTTGAAATATCATAAACCGCTCTTAGAACCCGATTTCGAGGCTCTTCAACGCCTCTGTATGTCGTCCAGAGGAAATGAAACCAGGTCAGGGGTTGCATAATTACTAAACCAAATACAAGTAATCCGAAAACTACCCACGTATACCAGTTGAAGCTTATATACCTGAAAATATTAGACACTTGTTAAGAAATAGACAAATAACAGACTTTGTTTCTAATTGCAAATAATTTTACAGAAACTAACCAGTTTGTCGTTAAGCCATTAATTAAAGATATTAAAATGCAGATGATTAGACAACAGCTGATATAGTATTTGAATAGAGGATCTGGTAACAGCAGAAATTGCTTCTCAAGTGTAAAATTTTTGTACATCAAAGTAAATCTATTTAATCTGACATCCCTTTTATAGTGATCTCTGAAATAATAATTTAGATTATCTTTATGAATAAATGAGGCGATAATGTATGGAGAATATTGTCAACAAATATAAAGTACTAAAAATTAAATAAAAACATTAATATTTAGAATTTATTATATGGCAACATTTGCCTGTAGATCTGTTAATAGCGAGTATTTCAAACTGAATGCCTTTTTGTTCGCTACGTTCATGTAATTGTAGGGGGAGAGTGCACGCTGCGTCCCTACAACACGCTACTGGGCACACTCTACTGGCCACGTTGTCTCTCTCTCACAGAAGACTACCTTGAAATGTATTGCATTTCCTACTCTATCGTATTTCCCCAACGTACGTACGTGTTTCGATGGTGAGTGAGATATGCCAGAGTCCACTCCCGTCCCAACCTATCCTTCCCCATTTCCAATCCCTTTCTCTCAATCCATTATTTAATCTGCAAAGGTAAGTAGCGCATCCGGGGGTGTGCCAACGTTTGTCATTCTGGACTGAAGTTGGCATTTATCGTGGATGTCTATGGACGACAGTATCATCAGGTGGACTGTATGCTCGGCAACCGCCGTTTTTCTATACAAATAACACATTGGAATATATATTGAGTGGTCTCATAAGAATCGCCTTATGACCTAACAAAACATTCTTCAGTATTAATCATTTAATCAAAGGTCACACAGGGCTTCTAAATACCTATAATTGCTCTATCAATCACTTACCTATCCCTTGTCATGTCTTCAATTTCTTTGGCCATTTGTGCATCTGCTATTTTTAACATTTGTTGGTACTCAACTAAATTGTCGTCCATAAACGGTGTCTTCCTGCGCAAGTTCCCTGAATGTCTACTATCCGATCGCTACTGAAAATACAGAGTATTGGGAGAAATTATTAAATTGATTGAATGGCGATGTTTTTAAAATTCATGTAACGAGACAACTACTTACTCTAGCATTTGAAGTCTTCTTGATTATCCTGTTCAAACCGACTGAAGGTCTTCGAAACGGTTTAGGAGTCTATAAGAGAAACATAGTCATTTACTAGTCATCACTAGTCATTTACTTTGACGTTAAAAAATTGGAAGAAAAGTTTTGTGTAAAGAAATGGGAGTTTGAAGTAAGAGAATAATGGAGCCCCATTAACTAAAGACTAAATAGAAGCCCAGCATCAAAGAAAGTAAAACTGAGTCTGCCTATAATGGCTTGACGACTGAACAATTGTAAATGTTATCAGTTTGTGCATAAACTAATTAGTTTTAATATTATTTACCCGCGATGGTCGCGACAGAAGATACGTCTCCAATTTATTTCTCAATATGAAGGAATCATTTTGAGATTCAAAGTTTGGTTCAATTATGTACTCCCACGCATATTCTACCAACAATTCTAAAGTCTGTTTCGTGATGTGCACTTTTCTGGAACAAAAACAAATACATAAAGAGTTTTTGTCTGAAATAAGTTTCGATTTGACACCTGCGAGTAGTGTCAATGTATTTTTTATAGGAAGAAGACGGCAAACGAGCAGACAGTCCACCTGATGGTATGTGGATACTGTCGCCCGTGGCCATCTCCGACACATGCCAACTTCAGACCACAATGACAAACGTTGGCACGCCCCCGGATGCGCTGCCTATCATTGAAGAGTAGGAATAGATTTAGAGGAAGGGTTCGGAAAATGGTTTGTCTAATGCGTAAAGGTTCCAGGTTCGATTCCTTGCCACACAAGCATTGATTTTAAGATCTGGAGGCTTCTGTTTATCTTTGTGTGAGTCTCTGGATCGAAGACATAAGGAGTTCCATTTGGGGGCATTTAGTGTTTAGTAGTATTTAGTTACTTATGTTTAAGATATTCCTAGAAGTCTCAAAGTAGATTAAATTGTTTCCAACGAAATAAAAAGGTTACAAGAATATACTTATACTTAGGTATAGCGAAAGAAATATGGCATACCCAGCTCTGCCAGTTGACTCCATTTTGTTCGCAATGGTGACGTCTTTGGACCAAATGTCATATTGCCACTTTCTGATGCCAATAAGGCCGCTGAGGATTCTGCCAGAGTGTACACCGATTCTCATGTCTATATTCAAAGAACGCTTTTCTCTGCAAAAACATACAAAAAAATAATGTGCTTTATTTTTACATTACGGAGAAACTAGAGAGTAGGTACAGGTAAAATGGAATATTTTAAAATATTAAAACTAGTATCAAATCCATATGAAAGCACATTCTAATTCACAGAAAATTTCTCACTATGTAATATAGACAACATCGAGGCTACGTTGGATATAAGTACATTTATTTGAGTGAGGGATATGATACGTAGAAGTGTCATCTCCATACAAAATTCACTCTGTTTGACAGTTGTACATGTCATATCCCTGACTCGAATAAATAATCCGACTATATCTATATAAAGTATTACGGTACCTATTTCAGGAATGGCAAGAAGGTAGAATACAAAACATAAATAATAAAGCTTTCAGCGATAAGGCCGTCTATTGCTTCTCTTAAATTAAATATTATATAACTAACAGTTAAGTTAAAACGAGAATGCAGTAAGAATTTTCATTCATATCATTCATATATCTGACTTCAAAGTAGCAGAAGGTGGCAAGGATATAATAATAATCACCAGCGCCGGCTCTAGCTCATGTAGCGCCCGGGTGCAGGGCGCCCTCTAGTAGGCGTTTTGAACTCTTTGGAGGTGTCGCGAGCGGCGCTCGGCGCCCCCTAAGACCCTGCGCCCGTGTGCACCGCACCCCCTGCACCATAGGTAAAGCCGGCACTGAATTCAGCGCTCTACAGGCGCCCCCGGGCGCGGGGCGCCCGGGGTGCACCGCACCCCTTGCACCCCCTGGTAAAGACGACCCTGATAATCACCTCACGTCTTTTATAATATCGATCATTTCCAGCCCAAGGTCGACGCAGTTTTTTGCGTGCTGGTCAGTCGGTTTCGGTATGCCACTCACGCAATAATAGCAATCCCCCAGAAATTTTATTCGCAGTACATCATATTCCTGTAACATAAAATAATGTATATGTATATTAATGTATATGTATATTAATGTATATGTATATTAATGTATATGTGTAGAAGTTGCTAGTTGTTGATGTAGAAGTTGCTTGTCGAGAGCAAATAATAAGCAGCTTTGTTGGAGCTATTTAATTGCACTACATAATTATAAACTAATCTATCCTAAAGGCGCAGGGAGCACACGCGAGTAGAGCTATTTTTCGTACTGATTGGTATCGTTGCTGCAGGCTAATTTATGTCTGCGTTATCGCTGACTCGGCTATGTATGGTTGTGCGTAGTTACATCGTACATGCTCCCGCGCGCGAAATATACACAAATGAGAAGAAAAAAGAGAAGAAAAAAGTTACAAGTCTTCCTTAAAAGTTATAATCACACATGTTTTTCATATCATGATATTGCTCTTGTATTAATCTATTTGCGCCGACGAAATTTGTCCCGTTATCACTGTAAAGATGACGCGGGGCTCCTCTTCTGGCGGCCATCCGCCGCAAGGCTGCTAAAAATGCTGAACTGCTTAAATCCGATACAAGCTCCAAATGTATGGCCTTGGTCGCCATACAAATAAATAATGCGATATATCCTTTTGTAGTTTTAATCCCTCGACCCTTATTCGCTTTAATATCGACATAGCCTGTGTAATCAACTCCTGTATGATAGAACGGGTATGCTTGATTGCTCCTAGCTTCTGGCAAATCTCCCATTAGTTGTTCCTGTTTTATTGGGCTGTGTTTTTTACATATGACGCAGTTTCTTACTTCTTTATTTACAGCATTATTTCCACCTATTATCCAATACCTTTGTCTAATAGCGGACAAAGTCAATCGTGGCCCGCCGTGGAATGTTAGTTGATGAGCTTGATTGATGAGTAATGTTGTCAAACGACCGCTATGGGGAATTATTGCAGGGTATTTCATTTCTTGACATATGTTTGCTTTGCTTAAACGACCTCCCACTCGTAAGATGGCATTGCTATCCAAAAACGCATTTAATTTTAATAAATTACTTCTATTGCTTAATTTGTTGTATTTTTTCAAATGATTAATATCACATGAAAATCCCGCTCTTTGTACATCTTTTAACTCATATAGCGTTAGATATCCAGGTGTGTTATTATGTTTGCTTGGCGCTATAGTTTTGCTCGCTCGTAATATTTTGATTGCTCGTAAAATCCATGCTAATATTTTTGTTATTTTAGAGAAACAACTGTATCTTTCCAATAGTTGCTGTATAATATTTTGTTCACTACTTGTTTGTGTCATATTTGCTTGCATTGGCGTTAATATACTTTTTTCTTCTTGATTGGTAGTGTATTTAATATTAATTGCTGATGTTTTGTCATCAAATGACTTTAATGAGTGTGGCCCTTGCCACCATAATAATTGATTCTTTAAATGAGATGCCGACAGGCCTCGACTGGCGGCATCGGCCGGGTTGTCTTCTGACTTCACGTATCGCCAGCAGTTTCGCTTAATGACCTCAGTTATACTTTTTGTTCTGTTTGCTACGAATGTTTTCCAGCGTCCCGGGTCACCCTGGAGCCATCCTAGGACAACCATTGAATCACTCCACCCATATATGCTGATAGGTGGCTCGCTTAAACAATTTACTACTTTCTTCATTAGTTTTGCTAATAAATCGGCGCCGCATAATTCCAACCTTGGCAATGATACTTTTTTAGAAGTAGGTACCAATCGCGTTTTGGCGACGAGTAGCACTACAGCTGATTTATCACGTTTCTTGATACGTGCATATATTACCGCGGCGTATGCCTTTGTCGACGCGTCACAATAGCCGTGCAATTCAATGACGTCACCGGGTTGGTACCCGATCCATCGAGGTATTTCAAATTGATTTATTTGCTCAATATCTGTTTTTAATGCTGTCCATTCCTTTCTGATGCTTTCAGGGACTTCGTCATCCCAATGCATTTTGTCTATCCAAAGCTTTTGAAATATTAATTTCAATTTGGTTGTTATCGGCGCTAACCACCCTAATGGGTCGAATAATTTGGATATTTCTGATAAAAGTATTCGTTTGGTCAATTTTGATACTTGATTAGTTGAGTTGTATTTGAACGTAAACTTGTCATCTACTGAGTTCCAACGTAGACCTAGCGTTTTAGATGTGTTTTCTGATTTGAAATTAAATATGATCTCGCCATCACATTTCCTGTTTTGTATATTTCTAAGAAGCTCTGGTTTATTTGCAGCCCATTTTCGCAACGTAAATCCACCTGATTTTAGTAATTTATTTAATTCGTCGATCAGCTGGTTACCCTCTTCGATAGAATGGGACCCATGTACTAGATCATCAACGTAAAAAGCTTCCTCTAGGACCTTGGCAGCTTTGGGATAATTAAGGCGTTCGTCAGTCGCTAACTGCCTCAAGGTCATCATTGCTAAAAATGGTGCTGCTTTAGTACCGTATGTGACTGTAGTCAATGTATACGTGCGTAAGGGTTGATTTTGTTCGGCTCTCCACACTATTTGCTGCAATGGTTGGTCAGTTTTACTTATCACAATCTGCCTGTACATTTTTTCTATGTCGGCAGTATACGCATATTTATACTGACGCCATTTTAAGATAAGATTTTGTAGGTCCTGCTGCAGATTAGGCCCTTTTAACATCAAATCATTTATGCTGTCTCCGCTAGATGTTTTTGCCGATGCGTTGAATACTACGCGAAGTTTAGTTGTTGATGATTCCTTTCGTTGCACGGCATGGTGCGGGAGGTAACATGATAGTAGTTCATTGCCCCTGCCGCGGCTCGGCGTCATATGACCTAAGGCTATGTACTCATTGATAAATATTTTATATTGCTCTGCTAACGAAGGCTGTTTATTAAATTTTCGTTCCAAGTTGTGAAACTGCGCTATGGCCATCTCCTTTGATGACCCTAATTTTTTATTTGCATCTGGATGCAGTGGTAACTTTACTTCGTATCTTCCATCTTCTCGGCGTTTTGTAGTTGCTAAGTAGTAATTAATACAGTCTTGATCTTCAGACGAGAAATTTGTTCCTTCGGTGATGTCTTCAATCTCCCAGAATTGCTGTATATCGCTAATATTATTTAGTGCAACATTGCATTGATAAGATGTAATTTCACTACCGCCGCCGTATACTATCCACCCCAGCTGTGTTTGCTGTGCTACAGGCTCTGTTATACACTCTCCTTTAATAAGTCCATTTAATAAAATCATCCCGTGTACACTCGTGTTTAGTAATAAGTCTATAGGGCGGCTAACGTAAAAGTGCGGATCAGCTAATTTTACGTTTTCAATATGTGACCATTGTGGCGCGCTAAATGATTTGCTCGGTAAATCTTTCAATAAATCATTCATAATTAGTACGTCTGTACTGAATGTAAAATTATTGTTATAGGAAGCGCAGTTAATTGTTAACATGCCTTTGCATTTGTTTTCTTTTTCTCCGATACCGTATATTAAACCATTGCATCGTGACCTCTGTAAGCCTAACTTCTTAACTGCCCTTTCCTTGATTAGTGAGACTTGAGATCCTGGATCTATGAGAGCCCTGAGAGTTTGGAAAGATCTATCCACGGCTGCTACTTTAATCAACGCTGTCGCCAGCAAAGCTTCGTTTATCTCTCGCTTATTCTGCGTGGGGTTGGTAGTCACCGCCACATGTTTATTTGTTTGATTTAAGTCCAAACTTGTTGTTGCTGTGTTATTCGGCTGCGGCCTCGTTTTTACGCAGACGTCATGTATGACGGAGTGGTGACTTCCACCGCACTTACGACATCGTTTCGTGGACGTGCACTGCTGACCATTATGATTGAATAAGCAATTCATACATAGTTTTAATTTTGTTATTGTATTTAATTTGTTATGATTTGGTAATTCTAAAAATGTTTTGCAATCATACACGGCATGCAATTGATTGCAAACTTGGCATTTGATTGTAGTCACGTTAAATGCCCTATTTATTGTTTTGGATTTATTATAATTATCCACAAATTCATGGTTATATTTTCTTGCTATTTCGTTATGAGACACTTTTTGATTTGGCTGACCGCTGAATTTTGAATTTTGAATGTAGAAGTGGCGACCGTTTTGGCTCGAAGGACCATGTAGAAGTCGCGACCGTTTTGGCTCGAAGGACCATGTAGAAGTGGCGACCGTTTTGGCCCGAAGGACCATGTAGAAGTTGCGACCGTTTTGGCTCGAAGGACCATGTAGAAGTTGCTAGTTGTTGATGTAGAAGTTGCTTGTCGAGAGCAAATAATAAGCCGCTTTGTTGGAGCTATTTAATTGCACTACATAATTATAAACTAATCTATCCTAAAGGCGCAGGGAGCACACGCGAGTAGAGCTATTTTTCGTACTGATTGGTATCGTTGCTGCAGGCTAATTTATGTCTGCGTTATCGCTGACTCGGCTATGTATGGTTGTGCGTAGTTACATCGTACAATATGTATATGTATATTAATGTATATGTATATTAATCTAAAAATTGTGTATCTTTTATAGATATTATATTGATAAGTGCTCAGCTATATCTTAAATAAAAATATTTTTAAACTAACGCAACTACATACGATAGGTCAAACTAAAAGATCTTAGAACGATTGAAAAAAAAAACGAATTTAGAAAACGGAACTATGCTTTAGTAGACGATGTTAGAGAAGGGCGTCCTGCGACGCCGGTGACGGAGGAAAACATCAGAACTGTGCGGGCTCATCATTGAAGCAGACAAACGAACGACATATCAGCACATACGGGCATCATTAGGTATTGATGGGAGTCAAGTTCAAACCTTTTTACACGATCACCTACGGCTACGGAAGCTTTGTGCTAGATGGATTCCTCACAATTTGAGCGAAGCTCAAAAACACTGCCGCGGAATGGTGTCTCCAAATGCTTGAAAAATTCGACAATGTTCAATCAAGTGCTGTTTTTGATATAGTAACAGATAATGAAAGCTAGATCTATGAGCCAGTTATGAGCCTGAAACTAAAAGACAATCTGCGCAGTGGCTCTTTCTTTTAGAAGAGTTGCCGACGAAAGTAAAGAAAGGACGAAGTGCTGAAAAGAAAGTTGGCTCCTGAAAATGATTGCCTCCTCTTTGGCAGATCGGTCCACTTTGCTACTACAACTTTAGAAAATAAAATAAAAATATCAGTAACTTCGGACTAGTATGTGAACAGCTGCTAGCCTTCCATTTTGGAAAAAGTCAAAGAACGACGCCGACTTAGCAGAATGATTGTTTGTATAGTATCAGTTAGGATCATCATCATCGCTTGCACTTACTTTTGTGTTGCTGAAGATAGTAAATATCACCATAATCACTAAAAACACACAAACACTTAACGCCCTTATGTGACGTCACAACCACAGACCGACTTTGTTTTCGTCTTGCTCAAAGGACGGACACGAAACAACTAGCGCTTCAACGGCAAACTTGTGTAATGTTTATGTTAGAATGAAATAGAAACCATTTCGTACCAGTTCGAGCGTTTAATAAAGAGAGACAGACTTGTTTATCAACTCCGTACTCGCCTGGGGAAATTTCTCCCCCTTGGCATGGGACGGATAATCCGACAGAGAAGAAATTTCCCTTGCAACCAGTCCAGCGGTTATATCTGATTTCATTTTAGAGATTCTAAAACATTCAGTGTCACCCACGTATTGCACATTCAATGAAAACCAATTTACCTCAGAAGCCTCATCGAATCTTCCAAACAGCTCGTTCAGTAATTCCACCATCCGCATTGGAGACAAGGTGGTCGATATCATTGTATAGTTCACCACGTCCGCATACAATATGCTCACATCCTCGTGCTCCTCCACATACAGTTGACTGTAAATTTAACAACTAATTACACTAAAGAAACCTTCGAAATGAGCAAGTTGTTGGCGTCATCTATCTCATTCATTCATAGATTACTCACTCATTATCTTTACACATTCATTGGTTAGTAGATAGATAAACATGGTTTACTTAGTTCTAGTTACATTATATAGATTAGAACAAATCAATCAAAATAGCAGTTTAATCCAATCCAGTGGTCTATATCTCTCCACTGCTGGATATACTTAAAACCTTTCGCATCAATCAAGCAGGATCAACTATTTGAAAACTTTCTAATTTAAGCATTGTGGCATAGGATAAGAAGAGCTGACGCATTTTCCCAAATTCTAATCAACCATGCTGAATGTATCTGTTGGCTTCCTTGCTGAAGTTAGGATTATCTGGTTAAATAGTTGGTAGGTCTGGATCGAGATCCAACTATCGACAACAGTCGCCTATATCATCAGTTACTAAACATCAACAATAACCATAATCATAAAAAAAAAAATTTTTTATATTCTAGTGGGCGGACGAGCAAGCGGTCCCACGTGATGGTAAGTGTTACCGCCGCCCATGGACACCTGCAACACCAGGGGGTATGCGAGCGCGCCGCCGACCTTGCAAAATGCTATTCACAGTGTGAATAGCAGTTTTCCCTTGCAAAATTACTTCGAGTGTCAAACTTTTGATGTTTATCGGTCTAGGAAGAGCATGTTCATTGAATAATAAGTTGGAAATTGATGCGTCGTGATGTCGCACTAAGGTCGTTCAGCATCCAGTTCAAATCTTAGTCAATTCTACAAAGCTCAATCTATAGTAGTTTGACTAAAATAACAAAATCACATCATAAAATAAACACAAAGAGGAAAATGAAGATATCTTATCTACAACAATAGTCAAAAAATTGGGTTAGGTAGTGTCAATGCCATGGATTAAACATACCTAAACTCTGGGCCATAAAATCGTATTAGAGGGCTTAATAATATCGGAGAATACAATTGATTCATGAGATTGTATCTACCAAATTTTCCTTCAGTTAGGAGGTTGAGTCAATAAGGATAAACCCTATAGAAAACAATTAATAATAATATTAGTCAATTCTCGTAGTGTTTTTCGTGAGTTCTTCGCACTAAAAGTCAATCGATTACAGTCTATAATGTCCCACTGGTGGGGCTTAGGCCTTCCCTAGTAAATAACTAGGGTATTTTAACTCCAAATCTCTCAAAAACATAAAAATTAAACATGAAAGTTTATAAATACTATCCAATTTAATGCATATTTAAACAAACGCTTGTTCGACTTTTATTCTTATTTTTTTCTCGGCCTTTTTTACTTCTCACTGTAGGGCACATGTGTCTCCTATCGTCCGGTTATTATAGGAAGAGCTCCGACAGTTGACATAAATCTTAACATAAATCTTCAACATGTATTAAAAATCATTTTACAACTCGATAGTCCTTTAAGAATATTTCTTTCTGTTTTATTGCGTTATGTTAGGATGACTTAAGAAAGAAACGGTATTTACCTAAAACGAATTAAATACGAATAGAGAACTGACAGCGCTCTTCATATGATAACCGGGCCATAGTAAATCATTAGGGGGTTCGGGCAATAACCCACCATGCAGACCCAATGCGGATTAATTGATACACATCCTCCAGAGACTTTTTCAATTCTCGAGCCGTATGAGTTTCGTATCGTGAGGAAACCCATACGAATTTCTTCAGAATATTTTCGTTACCGCCGAGTTAGTGATAACTTTGAAAATCCTTACTTAAGTGGATAATTCTGCTTATGTATAAAATCCATACGTACAGATCGAGTATTTGAACGTAAGAGACTTCACGAATGAGAGCCGAGAATAAATAGAACTAGGCTACCACTTACCCTAAAAGGTTGACAACTTAGGAGCTCACTCGGCTTTGAGAATAGGATGCAGTGGTAGCTTGCCGAGTTCTTTATTTAGTAACTAGCAATGCGCGCGATTTACTTCGCGTGAACTTTGGACTTATTCCCTTGGGTATTCTATAATGGATCTGGATAAAACGTATCGGCATATGAGCTATACCAGTTCCAACGTTAATTAAAATCCGTTCAGGTAGTTTATGCGTAATGCGCGTTCAGGCAGATGGACATAAAATCCAAGAAATCACAATCACTGTTTTTTAAATATTGAATGTAGGTATAGATACGGATGTGTTACGATTTTGTTATATGTGTAGAAATATAGATAGTTCTCTATCAACCTGCATTTACTGCAATTTAACTGCAAAGGCAATCTCACTTATAATCGCGAGTGGGTTTGTTGTACATAGTACAGGTTAAAAGAGAAACTTACTTGAAGGTTCTCATACTGTGGCTGAGGCTTCTTGTTTGGATGCCCAGAAACATGTTCCTGATGTCCTGTCGAACTCTCGATACAATATGCTCGGGTAGTATGCTCAACATAAGACGTTCCTGAAACATTTGAAAAACAAAGTAGTATTTGACCTTAAAATTAAAAAGTATCTATCTACAATGATTTTACTTCAGGTAAAACACATTTCTATTAGTTTTGTCAATCCTTGAAAAGACCACTTCTTTGATTTACGTAAGTTTGTGATGACGAAAGACGAAATTGATATACAGATTTAATGTTAAATCTAATTTTATTGACCGACCGATTGGCGCAGTTGGTAGTGACCCTACTCGCTGTGCAAAACGTCCCGGGTTCGATCCTCGGTCGGACATATATTTGTTTAATAAAAAAGAAAAAGACAAATGTATGTTCGGGTCTGTGTTTATCTTTGTATGTGTCTCAGGACCCACGCCACAGGGAATCCTAGTGTGAGCCATTGAGTGGGGCGTTATTTATTTATTTATTGTTACCTACAATCTACCATTTCTAACAATAATAAATACCTACGACGTACGATAATTTGATATCATTACGTAAATGCCCGGGAAGTACCCGAGACTAACCTTCGTAGGTATTAATATCTATCGATAACACCAATTGGCAAGTTAGTTTTGAAATTGTACAGAAATGTTTGTACTGTAAGTACAGAATTATTGTGTTTACATTTTTCAGAACCTATCTATGTCATTATTTTTATGACCTTACTAGCCTAAGCCTACGTTTTTATGACCTTCGTTCGCGTGAACTTTAGATTGAATCCCGTGGGAACTCTGGATAAAAAGTACCCTAAATGTAAACGCCAAGTTTCATTAAACTCCGTCTAGTAGTTTTTGCGTGATGAACGTTCAGATAGACAGACGGACAAACATTCAAAAAAATGTTGTTGTGGGCTGTAAATAATTCGTAATTTAATACTTATTGCAATTGAATCTGTTGAAAATGTTTGATGAATAATATTTGATAGAGTAAATAATATTTATTTAAATATTATTTCTCTTATCCAAAAAATATTTGACACCTCTTCTTTACAATTCTATTATATGCATAGATAGATATAGATATACTTTTTGTAGATTCCTTTCATGACCTTACCTCTTGATCTCTAACAAACTTCAATCGTAAGGTGCTTTCGACGCATGCTCTTCTGTCTAAGAATGATCGTCTTGTTACTATTTCATTCATAAGTCGAAAATACACTCCCATAAGATTGACCCCAATAAGATAAATGACGTCTGACGCAACCTGAAATGTATTTTTTATTTTAATTCTAATACATAAAAAACATCAATAGAAATTACTCTTTATAATATTTATAATTAACAAACTTAACAACTAAAGAGATATATGTACCATTTGTTGTATGTACCATTTGCTGTATGTACCATTTGCCGTATGTACCCTTTGCTGTATGTACTATTATATCAAGGGTTCTAGCTCCACATTTCACCCTGTTCCTTCCAGAATACCTCAAGGCGTCCAATGTTTATGTAATTCAAAATGCTAATTATTTACTTTATGCGGATGATATATATTTTTAAATAATTGAAAGTAGACATGATTGTGAATTACTTCATAATGATTTAAATATACTCTATACATATTGGAAAATTAATCATTTTCAATTAAATTTTAAAAAATGTCATATTATATCACTCATTAGAAATAAAAAATCCGATTACTCAGGTTTAAACAATAAACCCATATTTAGTGACCGAGGTGAGAGCCCTAGGCGTCCAACTTGATAATGATTAGTGATAGTGATAGTATCACTATCACTTGATAGTGTATCCAACTTGATAGTGTATTTTCAATTCGCATATTTATAAAATTACACACAAAGCTTTCAAAATGTTTGGTTTTGTATTTGTCTTTCAGAAATGTTTATACACTACTCGTAATTATACTTTATAATTCTCTAGTATGGACCTATCTTAGAATATAATTATTCAGAATGGAATCCACAGTATTATAGTACTTATATCTATACTATTGAAAGAATTGAAGAAAAATTAAAAATCACATCTCTTTTAGACTATCTAGGAATGGTGGCGGTAATGTATCGAAGAACACAGATTCACTTTAAAGTTGGCGCGCTGGAAGGGACCAAGTACTCTTATTTCAAATATTAAATTACAAATTAGAATCATCATATCATTGTTCCAAGAAGTCATTGTATGCCATGCACATTATACTCGTACATAATCCTTATCGAGACCTAAGCTTATTAAATACTTAGATTTGATTGATTGAAAAATATTTTTGTTGGTACCTGGATTAATTAATCTCTTAAAGCTCTTTTGATTAAAAAAATATAATGATACATGTCAAAAGTACAATATTTGTTATTTACATTTGTTATTTTTTTAATAATTACTTAGTTTTCCTAATCCCACCAAAACTCTCTTCCCTAAATCGTAGAAATATAAGTCGAATTGAGTACCTACAATAGAAGATGTAAAGATCGTAAAGAAAATAAATTGTTAACTTTTACCTTAAGGGCGCTTTCAAATGGACTGTGAACTGCATGCAGTTGCTTGCAGTCGGCTGGAGTCGCTTGCAATTGGCTGCAGCCGCTTGCAGTCAGCTACAGTAGGTTGAAGTCGACTACAAGCGACAACAAACGACTGCAGCTGACTGTGCAGTACTTAACTTTGATTGCAGACGACTGCATGCAATTCTATGTGAACTCGACTACAGAGTGCATTCCGGTTAAAAGTCTGAAAATGTTTGTTATTCATAATATTAAAAAAATATGCTAACCCTTACCACTACGCCAATTTGTGGATCCTCGAAGTACGTGAAGAATGCAAATATCAGAACGTACACCGTGCTGACCAGGATTCCAAGGAAAATAGCTAAGAAGTTGTTTCTCATTGGCAAGAAGATATATATAGAGAGAAGAGACATCGTCGCGTACGCTGGTCGCAGTGACATCCCTTCGGAAGCACTGTATATTGCGATTACAATATCTGGAATTATTTTTTGATTTAAATGGATATTCTGTTTTATATTACAAAAAAACGTGTGCTCATATGGCCGGAGCTACATACTCCATACTCCTACGCTACATTTCCCAGTGTATGTGAAAACCAGTATATAATATACTTTAAAATAGTCTTGTATTTATACGAGCACCATAAATACTAAATGTCAAATCATAATCAAGAAAACAAACTATTTTTGAATAACTGAAACAATTAATTTTAAACGATTAAGAACTAGCTTCTACCCGCGGCTTCGTTCGCCTTGATTAAGCAGTTAACACACCCCGATACACCGTTAACACACACCGGCCCTCAGCCAACATTTTTACTAGGTATAGACACGTGCCTGGGCGCTTCTCGCCGACTCGCGACCCCGCGGTATCCCCCCAATGCAACGCCCTAAGCCGAGGTCCGTTCCTTCCGCCGGTTTACCGGCGGGGGAGCCCTTAGGTTCGTTGCAACACACACTTTTGCTCCTGGCTGAGCGCCTTCTGCGCTCGCCCTAAACTAAACAAGCCCGGTGACTCTTGAAAGGCCAATAGGGCCACAAGAATTTAGACATTCCGAAAAAAAAAAAAAAAAGAGCAGCTGTAAAAGTTTTTGAACATCTGTAAAAGCACCGACATGATGGATTTCACGGATGAAAATTTATCCAGTACTTTTGAGTAATTCTATTGAAAGTATTTTTTTTATTCTCCTAAATAACTCAACTTCCCTGTGTCATATGAAGATGACACGTATACCAGTTTTCCTTCAGGATACTTAGCTATACATTAAAGAAAACTCAATCAAAATCCGTTCAGTAGTTTTTACGCGATATTCAAACAAATAGACATACAGGCAAAGATTTAAAAAACTACTGTTCGGGTTCTGTAGCTTCTAAAGAGACCCGCAATTTTTTTTTTTTTATTAAGTCATCGGTCTAACTGTTTTATTATATGTAAATATTTCATGACAAAGTCAACGGTGAGGGCGGGATTCCTATTCCGTTATAGTCACCAGAGAAACTACACCTAACCCACCTCTAAATTTGTTGCCATTGATTTACAGCCCATTCAGTATATTCTGTTGTTCATTTAATTATTTCTCTTTCAAATAATATGGAAATATGCGTACATTTTGCTAATGACCCATACGCCTAATGATGTGAATCGAGTTGTTAGTACGACAATGTTAAAATACGAATTCCAGTTATGATTAATTATCTTCATATGAAATCGATGACTTTGATTAATTCGAATACTTATGCTTACCGGTTATTACCAAGTCTGCTGTGATAATAAACGTGACGAATATCGGGATCCAGAACCACTTCTTCTTCAACGGGTCGTAGATGCACTTCCAAAGGAAGACAGCTGGTATCGCTATTCTCAAAATATACATTGCCAATGAAATGTGAGTAGAATTCCATTGGATCTGCTGAAACCATATATTATTATATGTTTATCGTTACTTCGATGCAGCATCATACGAGGAATAACTTATATTTGTAATTTACGACCATTAAGAGTACATTTAAAAAATATATTTTACTAATGTTAAAAAGATGACTGAGTTTTATTTGTAGACGGTAACCTCGGAATCTAGTTAATGGATTTTGGAAATTCTAGTACTTACCAAAACATTGGACTTCTAACACGTAGATATTGATAAATTATTTATATCAAACACAATTATATTTTCCTGTTGACTGGCAACCGACAGTATAAGTAAATTTATCAATAGCACATATAGAGGCAATTAAAAATAAAAAGTTCTTACCTCAGTGTACGTACCAATGATGACTAATGTGATGTGTACAGTCGAGAAAATCACTAACAAGCTTAAGTATATATAAATTAACGTCTGTCTTAACTTGTCGTCGTATTTTCTATACAGCCCTTCTAGATCCTTTTGATCAAACTGATCCTGAAAGGAGATGCTCTAATGTGAACAAAAACAGTTAAAAGTAATCGCTTTAATTACCGTTCTGGATAGAATTAAACACCAGTAATGTGGGTGTCTGCAAAATTATTACTGAAAGTATGTTTTAACAATTATTTTTGACACAGTTAATAAATTTCTACGATTTGTTTATTAGAACATGAGACCGTTAGATGTATTGTTAACATTAACGTAATTAGGTACTTTATTAATTCTTGTAATTACTACACTGAGCTAGAGTACAAAATCATCAATTTCATCAAACACATTTGTTTATATTAAGTGTAGGGCAACTGTTTTCTATAGCACACTCTATGTACAGCGAAATACTCGTTGAGTTAAACTACGAAAAACCGCACAAAAAATTATAGAAAAAAATGAAGTTTTTTTACAGACGAGATGGCAGTCGGGCGACTCACATGATGTTAGGATTATATAATCTGTAATGATGGTAATTGATCACCGTCGCCGATGGTCACCCGTAACACCAGGAGGTATGCGGGTCGTAACCCAGCGGAAACACCTCAGCTGACATTTTGCTCCACAACTTTCGCGGTATATTAATGTCTTGATAACCGCACTGTAAACGACGACTCCTTGTCAGTGAAGTGTCATATTAACTTTTATTTGCACACAACTTATGAAATACTCAGCGTAACCTCACCCTTAAATACTTCCAGTTCCACTGTCTACCGCCAGTTTGCTCCACCTCCTGCGCTCGGAATTCATGAAGCGATGACAGTACACTCGTCTTTCGTCCAGAGTTCATGGAACATCTGGCGAGGAGTTCCAAAGCATTCACCTGGAGCACCACGGACCCGGTAGTGCGTGATATTGAGCCTTCGTTCTAAAACATAGAGTATAACATACACATGTATACACACATTTACATATACATACACACTCAGCAACATACTCACACAAACATTGATTTCAATGCATATTGATTCAGGTGCAGGTTATCTTAAGTATAAAATTAATAACGTTAATATTAATGTTAGACAAAAAAAAAAAAAAAGTGTGTAACTTCTGTAGAAAATATGAGAAAAACCATTTGTAGATAGATTCCTTTGCGTTCAACATTAGAATATTAATATGAAAGAATTACAGCCCGTACAGTAGGTAGGTATATATCTATCTCTTTGTTTCTGGAAACGTTTCATCTTTAGTTCGCTAAATTCCAGTAAATTATAAATTTAATATAAATTTAGTTTTTAGATTTCACTAAGAATTGAATACTATGAAAATTGAGCAGAATTAATTTTAGAACCATAAGTTTGAAAACTTTTGACATTGCCCTCTTTGACAACGGGTGCTGAACCAAATGGTGTGCCTCAGGGACCTAATCTCGAGCCTCTGTTATTCATACTGTTTGTAAATGATCTTACCTCGGATTTAAAATCATTCTGTTTATTATATGCAGATGATTTAAAAATCTTTTGTAGAGTGTTTACTACTCAAGACTGCATTGTATTGCAGGATGATTTAATTTCTCTAAGTAATAATGAATTTGCAATCTGACTGATTTGAAATATTTTAACATAAATTGTTTATTACAATGTAAATATACACGTAACTGTACTTTTATCTGTTATTTCTAGCTTAATATATGATTTATTTATTTTAATAATAATAATAATAATCGGTTATATGCAGAACGTGAGTACAAATATACAAGCGTGCTACACAAGTATGCTTGTGTATCACAAGTATTACACATTCAAATGTTAAAACAGCGTCCAAAAATTTATTATAAAGGTATGTGTGCTTCTCACAGTCACAATTATATTATAATACGTCAATTATTACATTGGTCGTGGCCAGTCGAGCGCGCCCAGCGGCTGTTGGATTAGATTATTTCCCCAATGTACGTACGTGTTTCGGTAATGAGTGAGATGTGCCAGAGCCCCTTCCAATCCCATCCTATCCCTCCCCATTTTTTTACCCTTTCTCCAAATCCATTCCTATATCTTCAAAGGTAGGCAGCACATCCGGGGGCATGCCAACGTTTCTCATTTTGGACTAAGTTGGCATGTATCGCGGATGTCTATGGGCGACAGTATCCACTTACCATCAGGTGGACTGTATGCTCGTCTGCCGCCTTCGTACATAAAAAAAAGTCTTTCCTTTAGTTTAACTATTGTACAATAATAATTTTCTTATGAGGTACAAAATCATATTATACATAATAACACAATAATACAATACATAATAACACAAATTACAAAGAAAGAATATGTTTAATCTATCATTTATGTGCTTTAATCCAATCCAATGCACAATTTTATGGAAGACAGTCAATCGAAATAAATTCAATGACAAGCAAATATAATTATCAACAATAGATATACGAGTGTACAAAGTGTTTAACGATCAGAAGAACGGCTTACCATGATGTAGCAGTATTGATCAAATATCCATCGTCAGAAAAATTTAAAAAAAGAAAACACTAGAACATTAAATAAAAAAGTCTTTGCAATAATGAATTCAAAGACACACTGGAACAGAATCCTGCAAATTCCACTGATTAGTAATAAAATTGATAAACGCCACTAGTCTGACAAAGATATTAGTAGATAATTGATAATGCAAAGATAATAATATGTAATGGATATAAAGGGTGCTTCAGTCCGAATGTATAATAATAATGAATTACAGCTTAAATAACAAATGGTTACGGATCAAAGTAATACAAGTCACGGTTTTGTTTTATAAGAATTGATTTAGAAGATTTTTATAATATGATAAGGCCGATGTAAAAGTATTTTGCTGTTCTATGATAGATAAAACACAATTGATTCGCACGGTGTTTTGTTTCTGACTACTTATTTTTAACATTTGGTCAATGTTTGTTTAGTGCTGATGATTGGCGGATTATAGTTATCAACAAAGAATTAGCCTGTTTTTGTAGAGATGAGTACAGTCTATTATACATAGGCGATGTTTCGTTGCGTGATTCGCGGTCTACATTTTTTGTAAAAATAATTACAAAAATTCTAAAATGAACGTAAAGTAAGACTTTCCTATGTCATATTTAGACGACCACTAAATTGTTTACGAACACAGGATTTAATATTTTTTTAATATTCACTATCCACAATTTGTGGATCCACTATATTTTGTGGATTTACTAACTGCAGTTGCTAACTATTGACTTGAGAGAGGTCTATGTCCAGCAGTCGAAGACAGGATGACGAAAAAGACTTGTCTTTAATTTTTATCAAATGTCCGTAAAGGTAACAAGTCAAGAGAATTATTACCTATTTTTTCTGCCTTGTCAACAATTATACAATACTTAAGATACAATTAACTTGCCAAGACATTTGAATATAGGTTATGAAAGGGTTTGATATTGTAATTACTGGGTATCTATCTATTTTGCAATAGGGCAAAGGCCGATTGTAACCGCAGCCAGCATACCCGTGGGAACGACTGTGTTTACAAATTATAGTATTCATCCTAATTGCCTTTGAAATTCATTTGCTTCGTTACCACTGGCCTTTTGACTGGCTAGTAATAGGTGTTTTCGCATAAACACTTTTATGGAATATGGTAACAATAATTATCAAGGTATTACAAAGGTATTACGACATACAAAGAAACATACGATACCCAAAAAGACATAATATACAAAAATAACCCACTTATATATATTTTTTTTATAAAACTGATCCAAGTGTTAGAAGTTAAAATATAATACAAACAATTGTAGGTTAGATGAAATTATATAAAATCATCAAAATCGGAAAATAAGATTAACGCCATAATGTAAACTTACTTTTTTAAGGCAAGAATGACAAACGTTGTCGCCACCCCTGATGTACCGCTTGTCTTTAGAGATTTAGGAGTGGAATTCGAAAAAGGGCAGGGAAGGATGGGAATAGGAAGTATAACGGGACGATGAGTTTCTCTCATTCCATTACATGTCCCATGTAATAATAGTTAATCACTTTCTGTTCTGTAGCTATTGTCATTTTGTCTTAATGCAGGCAAACCTTTTTTATCTGTGGCACATCTTTTAAAGCTATAATAACGCTTATACTGGTAGATACGTTTGCATAATTTGCATAATTTTATATACCTACTCAATTACGACTGTTTTTAATTGTGGTCTTGTACTTTACTTACTTACTTACTTTGTACTTTACTTAGGTCTTACTTTTATGGTAGATACTACTACAATGAAAAAGGCTCTGGTGACTCTTGATTTCCGGTGACTCTTGAAAGGCCATTAGGCCCACAAGAATTTAGCCCTTAAAAAAATGAAGAAAGGGTTTGGAAAATGGCGAGTAATAGAATAGAATGGGATAGCAATTGGCTCTGGCATATCTCATTCACTAGTGAAACACATATATACAAATATATAAAAAAACACATTGGGAGAATAGGATAAAGTGGGAAATAGTAGTCTTCTGAGAATGCGGGGTAACGTGGCCAGTCGAGTGCGCTCAGCAGCCGTGGGATTGTAGCGTACACTTCCCCACCTCTAAAAGTGGGATAACTTTGTCAGTCGGTCGCGCCCAGTCAGGTATGAGATGTAGCAACGTCCTTCTTCGTCAGATGAACAAATGTCGCTGTAATATACCTACAGTAGCTGTGGTATACGGTAGTTTAATAAGGTATTTATTGTAGGTTTTCAAGACCATATCGAATTATCCGAATTACTATACGAATTACTTTAGTTCTTACTATATGAATCTTTCCATACTCCATGTCTCTCCGGTGCTGGACATAGGTAGAACTCTCCCAAGGTCTGCAATTTTTAATTTTCAAGATCTTCTTCTGCTGTTATCACCCCCCCCCCCCCCATTACCGATAACAATCTTCATATCATTCTGACCGTTAATATCAGTATTATAGAATATGTTAATTATGTAGGCTGTATATCTGATACGGTCATTACCTTAAAATATGAAAAATAGTACCTACAAAAAAATAGTAGATAATGATGGTATTCTTTGCAGTCCGTGGTTAGATTCTTCTTCCTGTAAAAACGGCATAATATCTAATACAAATAAAATATGGTAATCAAAAATTGTTTTGATCACACCCAACACACGATTGTTCTTACAATTTATTCGTTAATCCTTAGGAATATTTGTGAATGTTATAATAGTTTGTTTATTATATCATAACTCTGACAAATCAATGAATCGCTAAAAAATTTTTGTTCTTAATTCTGTGCAGGCGAAGCAACGGGACAACAAATGATCGATGAATATTTTTTCCAGAGTTGATTTATAGTTTATTAAACTTCACTTAACCGATTTATCATTGTTCATCCAATACTATTATTATCATTTAATTTTTAAATACGTACATATATCGCTATCTACTGCAAAAACAGGGAACTATGTAGTGCAGTAGCAACATACTTACATTAAGTTTTCAGAATATTTTACCAGATGGCGCTACGAGAAGGTTCTCTTCTGGGGCACGACATGGTTGATGATATAAGACTGACCATATCGTATTTAGAGAATATTAAAAAAGAGCATTGTATTTAAAGGAACTGCGCTAACCTAAGCGCTAACCCACAATTAAATTTACACATTTGCTATCATCGGTTTTGCCAACATCAGTCGATCAAATGATACCCAAACCTTAACATTCCTCCGGATCCGCTGCCTACTTTTGATTAATTTGAAATGAAACTGAAGCAAGGGTTCGGAAAATGGGGTAGGATAGTATAGGATAAGATGGAAATTGGCCCTGACATATAATATGTATTATATATACTCTGTGCTCTCACTGTTGTGCTACTGTTTTTAACGTTATTCATCATAATATCTGTTAATTATTTGTATGTTGGTGTCTATATTTTAAATGTTAATAAATTATTTAAAACTGTTAAATTAGTTAACATAGGTACTCTCAGATAGACTCTAAGGTCGATGTTACACAATCGACCTAATACGTAGGCATTATTAGGTCGATGGAGAGTTTAAAGAAATAGAAACGCCATTGCAGCTCATAATTACCTAATATAACGTTGTAGAGCAAACCTGTTCTTTATGTAATATCAATAATAACGTTAAAATAACCATAATTATTCGTTTATGAAGTTAAAAATATACTTAATCTTGTGAACACAATAAATATTTGTATCTATGTATTAGTTAAAGATAATGAGTACTTTCGGAGAATGCATATTAAAATTGGAGTTTAATATGCATGCTGTTCGTACAATTTAATTTTTCATGAAATTCGAACAAAGTTTGGTTTCAATTTAACTTTTTGATAGTGTTGCTATTTTTTTTTGTTTGGATTTGAAAGTAGACGGCTGCATAATGATGTTAATACATTGGGTATTTCGTGTAAGAATATTCTGACGATCTTTATTTATAATTATTATCATTTATAATTTACAATGGGACACGAGTACAAATCCTGACAGCATCGTACCCGCATACCTCCTGGTGTTGTAGGTGCCCAAAGACGGCGGTAGCCACTTACCAGCACGTGGGCCGCTCGCCCGTCCGCCTCCTTTCCTATATAAAAAAATCCAATATCAGTTATAAACTACGAGTACACTTTACAATAAGCCCTTATATCGTCCTCTGTTGTACATGAGCCGTATGATTTTAACGTCAACGTCTGCCTTGCTTGTAGTAGCGATTATCTGTAAACGTGAAAAGAGACCTTTTATCCTCCACAATATACCTTTAAATATATTGACGGAAAGTTACTATTGGCGTATTTACCCAGTCCGGCCATAAATACCGTCACAATAAAGAAGAATAAATAAATTACATTTGAATTTGGAATCTGTCAGTCCAGTCTCCCGTTAAAAATAAATGTTTTTTCTCAATTTGGCGCCAACCATCATTAAATATTGTACCTACTAACATTAAAATGGAGTGAAGTGGTAACGAAGACCGTATTGCTGTACTCAAGTAGGCACGGACCCAAATGTCATTTTTAAATCTCTGCATCCCCTTGGTATTACGCAAATGTTTGTGAACGGGGACTATTGGTATTATAGGTACATTGAAACGTCCTCTGTGACAAAACAGGTCTGGCCGTCCGTGCACTTATTCATACTAAACCGCGAAGGGGAGAATCCCGTCCGGAAGCAAAAGATGAATATTCAGAGAGGTGAATATAGCACCCAGAATCATGTTGCGTATTTTAAAATATGATTTAGGACTGCTGCTTACAAAAGAGATAAGGCCATTTCTGGTAATTAACTAGTAATTTAAATAAAAATAAGGTTGACAAATCAAAACAACTTCTTCGGCGGTACGCAACAAAACGCTTACAGACCAATCAACCAATCAGTCAATTCGTGACCACGGTTGGTGTAACCTGCGCCGAAACGTCGAGTAGGAATAAAAGGTAAACTAATACCTTTAATATACGCGTTCAGACCCGATTTAGGATATGAAATATAAATCTAAAATAATATAATATATTCTCTTAATAAAATGATAATGTAAAAATAAAATATCAATGTTTTCTTTGTAACAACATTTATGGCTAGCCTAGGCACAACAACTAGGCACAATAAAGATTACTGAACACGATCAAGTAGTATGATATTCAAATTTAAATCTTAATTGACATAACACGGAGTATAAATACATTGATGTCCTGATTCCCGAACTAGGGAAATCTGTATTTCAGGAGTCAGTTAACGAACTGCCAACTGAGCTCCAGACTCTTTACACCAGTGAAAATAAAAAAAACAAAAATTATGGTAGGATTAAATCTTACCTTATGATTTTATTAAATGTAGTAAGAACGACTCGCCACCATTTACATTTTTTTTATATTACTAAATGAAATAAATAAAAAAATCTTCCCGGGGTATTTTCAAGAAAGACTTAAATAACACCTTCTTTAAGCGGACACTATCTAATCATCTTTTGTGTGGTATATATATATATGTATATATATTACATACAGTACATAATCAATTAGTAATATGTATATTCTATTTACATTAAGAAAAAAATGACGTTCAATATTAATTGGTCAATCGAAACACGCTCCCTCTCGTAATAGGTCAATAGGTGAAATCACGTGCCTGATAGTGACGCCATAATTTTTTCTTAACTTGAACAAAGTATAGTACTTTTTATTTTATGATTGTCATCAAGTAGATTATAATGAAGTTGTCTAAAAATAAGACCAAATCTTAAGGTCACTTAATGTAAGAAACTAAACTAACATAATGGAAGTTGATATCTGATCTTGATTTGTTAGTATGTTTTCCTATAAATTACACATCATTGTACAGATGAAGTAACCAATCAACTGGACAGCGCTGATTGGACTCATTTCAAGCACTGATTGAAATATCTTCACGTGACACAATACAATTCATTTTTAGTAATCATCTTCGATATGTGACGTATAAAATATAAAACAGAAGAGAAATTCCTAAGTCCACTACGTCGGAGTTTTTTTTTAATAGAAAAAAGATGACAGATGTCGTCCGTGGACATCCGCAATACATGCCAACATCAGTCCTGCATGACAAATGGTGCCATGCCCCCGGATGAGCTGTCTACCTTTGGAGATATAAGAATGGATTTGGAAATGGAGAGGGATAGGATGGCATGGTAATGCCCCCTGGCATTACCATGCCATCCTATCTGACATACCTCACTCGCTACCGAAAGACGTAGTGACGGGCTTTTGGAGGGGGAGAGTGCACGCTGCAATCCAACAGCCGCTGGGCGCGCTCTACTGGCCACGTTACATCTCTCACAGAATACTACCTTGAAATGTACTGCATTTCCTATTTTATCGTATTTCCTCAATGTACGTACGTGTTTCGGTAGTGAGTGAGGTATGCCAGAGCCCATTCCCATCCCATCCTATCCCTCCCCATTTTCCCAATCCATCCCTAATCTCCAAAGGTAGGCAGCGCATCCAGGGGCGTGCCAACGTTTGTCATTCTGGATTGATGTTGGCATGTATCGCGGATGTCTATGGACGACAGTATCCAGTTACCATCGGGTGGACTGTATGTTCGTCTGACGCCTTTTTTCATATAAAAAAAACTTTAAAGTTACCGCAGTAACTCGTTTACGAACGCAAGAAAGATCTTGCGATCACTTGCGATCAAAGATCTTGAATGTAAAATTGCGACCACTAGGTTAGTCAATACTTTACAAACTTATCAATCTATGACTGTTGATCTTCAATTGTACTTTTTTGTATTAGTGGGCCTGTAGGGTCAAGCCCCGCTTGACTTGTCAAAAATAGTATTTTTTATACACAAAGTAGTAAAATTACCTCGTATGTGTAAATTAAAAATCCAGTAAGGGACACTATTTTTTTAGGTTTTAAAGTTTGCAAAATTTTTGTACTTATGAAAATTTACTAAAAATCAAACAAAAATATTATTATTTTGCGAAATAATTCTCATTCATTAAATTCTCATTACAATGAAATCAGAATTATTAATATAATTCATGGTTTTAGGGTTCGGGTAAGGTTCTGTTACAACACTTTTTAACAGTTAGCTTACTTGTTTATAATTAAATTTCAATTAGTACAGTCTAGACAAAACGGAGTTATTCCAGTCAGTCCCTCTTAAACATAACAGAATATTCAGACAAATTGATGGTCGTAATTTAAATTTAAAATTTTATTATGAATCAATAATTCTATAGTTTGACAAGTCGAGTGATCAGAAACATCAGATAATTGTTTGCAAAATTATCCATCAGGCGATACGTTTGAAAATTGGTGTTGAAAAAAGTTTATGAAAGTAGGTTTAGTTTAATAATTTTCGTTACATACGCTAACAAACTAATATTGTAAATACGAAAGTTTGGGTGGTCGTTGCGCAATCGCGTCGTACGGCTGGATCAATTCCATCGAAAATTGGCAATTGACCTAAGTAAAGACCATAAGTAAAGAAATCTTTTATTCGTAAGTTTTTTTTTGTTTTTAATTTTTCACATCCAATTTTTAATATATTGGTTGGTAAAAATCGCCTTTTTCATATAAAATATTAATTTATTTTCAAGTATCAAAATTACACTGAAATATATATTAAGCTGCTTATCTAAATTTCAAATGCGCTTTTTTATAGGAAGAAGGCGGCAGATGAGCATACAGTCCACCTGATGGTTAGTGGATATTGTCGCCCATAGACATCCGCGATACATGCCAACATTAGTCCAAAATGACAAACGTTGGCACTACCCCAGATGCGTTGCATACCTTTGGAGATAAGGAATGAATTTGGAGGAATCATCCAACTATTCAATCTATATAAACAATTCATAATATTTTAAATATATTGAGGTGTCACAGTATAAATTAATAAATACGCAATATATGTATGTATAAGCACCACTTACATAAAATATTTAAACTACATTTAATTGTAATTATAATTTTACTGCGGCTCCCGGTATGTGGCCTCAATTCAAGGGCTCGTGATATCCCCACCGATTGTCTTTCCTGCGGTAGACTGCAATGTATAATTATTTATAATTTATTTCCAAACTCTTTCCTATAAAATGTCTAATGTAAATCCATAAAGTACACATTTCACTAAAATCAAATCAAAATAGTAAGTATGAATTCGAATTCACAGATTGTTATCAATCTAAAACATACACAGTAAGTAAGGACATCTCGCTGAGTCTATAACAAGGGAAATGATAACAATGAAATATTTAACTAAAAGACGCGGTTTTCGATGACATCGTGTATTGATTTTGGATTGAATTTCGTAAATTTCATTCGGAGAAATGTTATTTATTTACTATTTGATGGAACATTGTCTTAGTAAGTATGAAGTAGCTTATGTATATCCTTGTGTTAGGTAGAGCTGACAAAAATTGCATTTATCTCAAAAATCCCTTATTTATTTAAATTAGACATCTAAAAATACATACAAATATATGTATAATCGTAAAATAAAACTAAATCAGTTAAAAGTATTTAGAGATTCTTGTTGCGCTCATATAAGGCCGGAAATCTACACTGACGAACTTTATAGGTTCTGGGACTAGTAGGTATACCTATAAATTAGCTATAAAAGTTCGACATTGGAGTTTCTCCTGGATTGCTCCTGAATTGCTCCTCTTATTTCAGTCATTAGTTTTCAAAACTCGCTGTTCTAATAATAATCTTGTTTTTAACAGTGGTTTTTAAGTGCGCTGTTAAATCTAACGCTTTTAACAGAAAATTACTTTTTTCTGTTATTTATGTCTAAAAATTTACAGATCAGTTCAGTTTCAGCACAAGCTTTTAAAAAACTTTTCAGCTTTTGACGGCGCGACTTGGAAGCTAATGCAAAAACTAATAGAAAATTTCATGAAACGCGCTTTGTGTTCATAAAACGTGCGCGATACTAGAGGGTATATTTAAAGACTTCAAGTTTCGAAATGTCACTTATAGTAAATAAAATTTTCAGATATGTATTTTTAACTTAATATTTTGTCTTTTAATCAAGAACGCCCTTTTAATTCAATTCCTAATTCACTTCCAAAAAATCACATTACAGGTAATTCAATTACCACAGTGCACCCTAAGCGTTTGAGTGCAAGCTTTTCAAAAACAGCTTTTGACAGCGCGGCTTCGGAGCTTATGCGAAAATTTATAGAAAATTGCATGGAACACGCGTTGCGCCCACAGGGTGCGCGGGACACGGGGTGTATATTTAGAAAAGCTTCAGGCTACGGAACACTCAGTGGAGTTCAGTCCACGCTTAGCGCTCGAATAGAACGCTCGCGTCCCGGTCTTCCACTCCCGATCTCGTCCCGATCCCGTAATTAACATAAATGAAAATTAATTAACTAAGCATCATTAGTGTGTTGTGTGCCTTGAACTGGATTTGGACCAGCTAGTGACAACCCTGTGAACGGTGACTGCTACACATTTGGTGGCTTTCAGTGACTGTTGAATTCATGAATGGACTTTACTGAAAATTGACTTTATTTGTATGTGGATTGAAAGGTATGAGCTCACTTCATTATTTTCTGTAATTTGTATTTGCTTTGAAGTCCATTGTATTTTGTAATTATTCCAGAAACGTGAATCCGTAGCGCTTCGTAGCAGGAAATGATAGTTTTGTTATTGTTATCAACAGAAATGTCCATTTTAAAGTTAATGTAACACGTGTTTAATTATAAATTATCAACATAATGGCCACAATAAATAGTTCATACGCTAGTAAATTATTGTTCTACAACGATAAAAAGGCACTTAATTTTTTTTGTATTATCACTGTGACAATGTTTCCTTGTAATTTGAAGAGCTTCACTTTTTAAAGGTAGTAGTTTTAAGTACCTATGTACCTAGTTTCAGGGGTATTAATGTTTAATTTCATATTAACATCAGCAATAGTTTTATGTAGTGAGAAACATTTCTTAACTTCTAAAACCTCTCCTAGGTAAGTATACACTAACGTACTGATATGAGGATGAATGCACACTATTTAACTATAATTGATTTTGGTACAAATATATTGAATTCTTCCTTAATAAATAGTTACCGAGTGACGAACCACAGCAATCGGATTTTGATATTAGTCTAAACGAACAGACATACAATTCGCTTAATTGTCACAGGAATATTATAAAATTCATAAGATAATAATTTTCCAGATTACTGTCAATTAATGCCCTTCCTTACGATAAGTTACATATGCTGCCTAACTGAGGTTAAGTCAGCTATCCCATCTACGGCTTAATAATCGAGGATTCAGACCTCTCTGCGATCATGATTCATGATGTAGTTGTTGCTACTCTGTATTCTGAACTAGCAACCCGCTCTCGCTTTGCTTCGTATTATAAGTTTAATTTTTTTTTCAAATTTTTTATACAAAATTTCGAAATAAAATGTAGCCTATATTAGACACGGATAGTGTAGCTTCCTATTTGTGAAAGAATTTTTGAAATCGGTTCAGTAGTTCCAAAGATTACCCCCAACATACGGTTTACAAACACAATTTTACCTCTTTATTATATTAGTATAGATAACAACAATGGGCAACCTAATAAATTAAAAAAAAGACATTATATTGTCACTGAAAGTTGCAGCAGATTCTTGGGGATGTTACAATTTTTCTGCGACATGCAGATGTGTAAAGATTGTAAGGCTTAAACAGGGCTTAAACATAAATTGGAATATGACGACCACGACACTAGATACTTGGAAAGATATAATTTATTCATATTTACGTTGCGTGGTCGCCGGCCATGATTTACTGGACATTTTCATTAGTGGGCACGCATGGCGAATGAAGTGGATTATTTATTGGCGTATCTTTTTCACGTTTGAAACATTCTCCCGTCGGCGAGCGTAGTTACGTCCGTCCAAGTATCCGAGGAATTTTCACTTTACGGATCGGCGGGAAATTTTCGGAGGTACTTTACCTTTTACCTTTACCTTTGCCGTCTTTACATTACAGGCAGATGCCTAATATTATGGTTACCTAATTAAAAATGTCTGTCAAACATACAACATACATACATGTATACCTACATATATCAAAAGCACCATTAATATAAATAACAAATTGATTCCCAGTTATTTAAAAAAAATGTTTAATTCACTCCTAAATCTCCAAAGGTGGAACAACCCATACGGGAGAATGTTAATGTTTGTCATTTTTGACTGATGTTGGCATGCGTCGCGAATGCCCATGGAGAGTGTTCACTTGCCGTATGGATACATTGTTTGCTCGCCTGTCACGTTTTCTGGACAAAAAAAGTCCTGAACACGCAATACAAAGATAAACATAACGCTTGCAAACCAAAATTTCTAAGAATTGTATGTTTTCTTATTTATTATAAATGGAATTCGAAGAATTTGGAAATAACGAAATGAATTAAAGCTTCTGTTTACGTATTTCTCTTGTATAAATATCATCTACGAAAAAAGCCACCGAAAATTTATGTTTATTTTCACATAGGACATTATTATCGTGACATGCATATTTGTAATATTATCTGGGAAAGGGGACTTAGTGGTCTATTCTAGTCTCCTAGATATTGAGACTAGTTCAATATTAAAGAAATAGAAAAAAAAAACTTTTTTATAATTTATATTTTTTTTATAAAAAAATATTTGACCGACCGATTGGCGCAGTTGGTAGTGACCCTGTGCTATGCAAAAGGACCCGGGTTCGATTTCCGGATGGACATACATTTGTTTAAAAAAAAACAAATGTATGTTCGGGTCTGGGTGTATGTTTATGTCTGTCTTTGTATGTGTCTCTGGACCCACGACACAGGGAATCCTAGTGTGGGCCATTGAGAGTGACGTTATAAAAAAAACTTTACCTTAGAATACAGATGTGCATTTTATTTAAAATTAATATGACCATACCCGCAATATATATTTTATACCAAATACTTAACAAGGATTAAATAATTTCACATTTACATATATATTGTTGGGCGTGGCTCGCCTTAAACTACTTTCGCATTCGTATAATTTTAGTATCGGAGTATTCTCGAGTCTTGATCATGAGATCGTGAGTTCAAATCCTGGCTCGTACCATTTTATAATTAAGTACGTAGATATACTTTAATTAGCATTAGATTAAGTTTCATGTTTGTAGTTTGTTTTTAATTTATTTTATTACTAAAATATACTACTATGGTATATGGTTATGTCTACAAACACCATCTCAAGCCCTTTTATTATCTACTGGTGGACATGGGCCTCTCTATGCACATTGTCTTGTGCTGGCCAAGCCGGTTGGCGAGTTCATTCTTTTAGAGTTATAGTGTAGTTCTTCAGGGCTTGTGGTAGCCGCTTGTGGTAACCCTTAGTCGCCTTTTACGACAACCGCGCGACGGGGAGAAATAGCTTAGTGGTGTTCTAAACCCGGCCGACACTACACGACCAATGAATGTGTCTATATACCCACAAACATTAATTTATGTTGGAAAGTAAGAGTGTGCGGACGTCCGTTATTAGAGACAATGTTTAAATTCAAAGACATTTACAGAAAAATAATGTATTATACCTGTATAACCAGTGTACTGGACCGTAGTAGTGACCCACGCCGGCGGGCATCGTCTTGTTCTTAAATTAGTGTGCCGGCCTCTTTCACAGAAGTTTCTCGAGCAAAAAATCGTTAGAAGTGCCTCTACTTATATTTGCCGCCGATGCGTGATTAATTTAATACTGACAAGGTCGGGACTATTCTTTGTGTTTTCACGAAAGGTGTCTATTTAACTTTGTACGTATTCTAGTGTTGTAAGAAGGAGCGCTGAGCGCTCGAGCGCTAAATCGACGCTATTGAATCTTAACCTTAACTGTTTTCCGGAGGGGGAGAGTGCAAGCTACATTTCCCAATGTCGCTGGGCGCACTCTTCTGGCCACGTTACCTATCCTTCGCAGAAGACTATCTTGAAATGTACAGCATTTCCTACTTTATCTTATTTCCTATTTCCAATGTACGTACGTGTTTGGGTAGTGAGGGAGATATGCCAGAGCCCCGTTCCCATTCCATCCTATCCTATCCCTCCCCATTTTCGCAACCCATTCTCCAAATCCGTTCAAATATTTCCGAAGGTAGGCAGAGCTTCCCGGGGCGTAACAACGTTTATCATTCTGGACTGATATAAGCATGTATCTCGGATGTCAATAAAAAATAAACTCAAGTGTTTCAAGTGTTCAAACGTTAAAAACTTGATATAAAACGCTCACTAGCGTTTAACACTCGAGTCTAAAGTTCATTAGCGCTCACTCAACTGTCGGGCGTCGACCGCTCAACGCTAATTTGTACAACACTGTATTTATTTATTTGTTTAAATCGCCACGTGCTATTTCGGTTTACTAAAATATTGTACTCAAATAATTATTTGTAAAATATGACGTCAAAATCATCATGTAAATCATAATAATCACAGCATTATAAATAAAGGCTATATATAGTAAGGAATTATTACCTCTACCCTGTTGTTCTTTGCATCAATATAGTGCAGTTATATATGAGTAATAAGGCATATAAGAGGCACAGTAATAAGATACATTTTTTAATTTTATTTACTGTAGTTATTATTAGTTAATTGTGCCGTGGCTTTAGAATAGCATCAGCCCATCTCCCGTGGGCACGAAAGGCGACTAAGGAATAACAATGCGGTTATCACAAGTACTGAGGAGTTAGACCGCCTCGGCCAGCGTGGCGTTTTAAGATCGTACATTCCTCATGGACAAGACGATGTGCACGAGCAAGCCCATGTTCTGCAGTGGATACTAAAAGGACTAGTTACGGTTACAGTATTTGATGGCAACTGATGCTGGCTACCGTATTTTTACCTCTGGAAGGAAGCCGTGTTCTTTTTATACATTTTTCTATTAATTGTCTTTGTCTATGCTAGTTATTCTACTAATTTCTTGAAAAAGGCAGTATTTTCCTTTAAAACTATAAAATCGAGCATTTCCCTCTTGCAGTCCGCTATAGTGTTTATCTATATCTTTAATATTGTGAACATGTAGGAATGAAGCGGAGTAAGCTTCAATAGGCAAGCCGGTGCCGAGGCTTACTTGTTCCGTTGTTTGCTAAAAGTACATGTAGCAAGTTTTATTTAATACGAATCATTCGCCTATTCAATATGTATAAGACTCATAGATAAAAACAATTCAGAGGTATCAGAATATAAAAATAATGAACATTTATATTTGTAATGTTTATTCTTAAAGTTGAAATTGTCTGTATGCCTGTTTGTTACAGCATTACTTAAATACTGCTGAATGAATTTTCATCGGACTTTCACTACTGTAGACATGCATAAAATACTTGAAGTATAATTTCAAATCAAATCAAATTATTTTATTTTGGACCATAGGTTTACAATGTCCTTGTGTTTTTTGATAGTACAGCTACGTTCCGCTATAAAGGAATCTATCTAATATACTAATATAATAAAGAGAGAGCGCGAATTTTGTGAGTTTGTGTGTATGTGGAGGGTAATCTCAGGAACCACTGCACCTATTTGAAAAATTATTTCACCATTTGAAAGGTACATTATTCCAGATGGACATAGGCTATATATTATGTGCAAAAAAATTGCCGAGCACAGCTATCCGATATAACATTTATAACATTTATAACATTTATAACATTTATAACATTTATAACATTTATAACATTTATAACATTTATAACATTTATAACATTTATAACATTTATAACATTTATAACATTTATAACATTTATAACATTTATAACATTTATAACATTTATAACATTTATAACATATATAACATATAGCAAACAACATTTATACATGTTAGTTCTATGAGTAGGTACATTGTACAACATTAAAAGTTATGTACAATTTCTATTTTATATCTTATTCATTTACTATTATTAGTTGTAATTATAAATATAACAAATAGAAATATTGTCTGAAATTAAAATATATGTTAAGTACTTCATTTCATTAATTATTTCATATGAAAAGATACACAGTAAATACATAGAAGATATGACATTTCTACAGATTAATAGGTATGTAATTACAAATATATTTGTAGCTGTTAATTGTAATTACTCGTACATTTCGTATTAATTTACTTTCCAAGAAACTTTTAATATCTTTTCATAGATTTATTAATCGATAGATAATTATCAATATTTTGTTGTACAGTTCTATAATAAAATTAATTTATTCCAACAACATAATCTGAATGTAATTAAATATTGAACAAAATCGTTAATATGAATCAATGTAATTAATATTCATCAATCCAGCTTCCGCTAACAAATAGGGAGATGTAAACCGAACTATTTATCAGGTATATGCAACTATCAGAGTAAGGTCTCTATATTCTAACTAGGAGTAAGGGCGATATAAATAGATCTTCCATAGATCAGTCTTGGGTTAAACTTAAACCGAGTGAATGGAAATTAGCCTCTTTACAAACTGCATAAGGCTACTCTAACTAATTCAGAGACCGCCAATCGTCTTAGATTTATTTGATGAGACATTGTCATAACATACGAGCATGTTACAGCGCCTAAATTACTATAGTATGTCACTTCGCAATACACATGTTTGACAGGACTCTGGACCTCTCCGATTAGTTAAAAATGTAATCAATTTGACAGTTACTTCTGACTGTCTCTGATTTATGGTGAACTCTCAGAAGAGTCAGTACTCTTTTTTATTTATAGTAAACCACCGGCGCATTTCTTTAAGTCATCATTCCACCTGGTCGGAGGGCGTCCCACGCTCCGCTTCCCGGCACGTGACCTCCATCAGAGGACTCATCTTCCCCAACGATCATCGTCCATACACATAGATAAATATAAATATACTATGTACATACATATTGTATTTATATATGTATGTAGTGTATGCAGGACAGTTTACTGCACTATCGAGTGAGCTTACTCTGAATCGAGCTAAAATCTATAGTGAATATTAATATCACACGATAATTAATATTCACTTTGATTTAATGTTAATTTAATAAAACGTTGCATCTTATAATAAATTCTGTTCAAATGAATTTACATATCTCTGCCTGTTTATTAATATGAATACATAATGTATGATTGTATTCATTATTTATTAATTTATTCAAGTAACTTTACTGAGCGAACTAATCAATATAGCTCCAAATTAAATTATGTATTATATGTTTTCATTGAATTTGTAATGTTGTATTAGTACCAGTATATAACTAATAAGATAATCATTTTGAGATACTTTTTCTTGATTATCATGACATTCAGTGATTTATAAAGGCTTATATTTTAACGAGTAGCTAAAAAACAATAAAACAAACCAGTTCTGAATAACGGAAATAAATAGTTGTAAATTACTTAGACACAATGAGATGATAAACCTATATTTTAATTAAGTATTTAAAGACCGATTAGCTCAGTTGATAGTAGTACTGCCTGCTGTGCAAAAGGTCCCGGGTTCGATCCAGGTCGAATATTCATTTGTTTAAAGACAAATGATTGTTGGGGTCGGTCGTCGGGGTGGTGTGTTCGTCTTTGTATGCATGTGTATCTGGAGCCATTATTGTGTATTTATGTGCTTAAATACATATATTTATATTAAATGTAGGTTTATTAACTTACTCTTTGTTTTATGAATTCGCATAAAACAAAGTTTTATAATGTTTTATGAAATCCTATGCCGCTGAAGTGGCTTATCTACTATCCGCCGTTTTGAAAAATTCTCGATTTTGCAGCCACAACCAGACCTAAATAAATCAATAGAATTAATCAAACCAAACAAAAAATGTCCTAAGGTCAAAATTCCTAAAACGTCATTGAACTGAGACAATCAAAGTCAAAGTTATAACTTTCAATAGTAGCTCGGTTTTTGGTCGTTTTATAAGTTTTTACCTGAGAACGTTTTTGTTTATTTTGATATCTTATATGAATTTATTACATCTTATTTAGACATTAAAAATATTTCGTCACCAACACATACACAGTCGTTATCATCTTTCCTTTCGTATTTTTCGAAAGATCTCGTACCAAAATATTTTATGAGGTCCAAATCAGATGTCAAATAAACAAAAGACAAAAGATAATAAAATAAACAAAAAATGTTCTAAAGTAACAACGAAAATGAAAACAATATTGCAAGTTTTAACTTTGATATTGATTATCTCAGTTCTGAGACGTTTTGGGAGATTTTATTCTTTATTCTTTGTTTCTTTTGATGTCTTCTATCGATTTATTAAGATTTGGTTATCAAATTAAATTAAATTTATTAAATTTAGGGATCAAAATGTTGGAATTTAATTATTGAGTTTGTATGTTTCTTATTTTAAAATGATCTAAAATTATTGTAAGCATATTATTAGTTTCTCAGTATTTAATTGAAGTACCTATTTAATTTTTTTAATGCTTTTGCTAATAAAATTTGTTGAAATTTATGAAATCATTAACCGTTACCGGGCTCCCCCATATTCTATATAGGTATTAATCGAGTCCTTAATTGGTCGCAGTGTTATTAAGGTAGGTAACCAACAAATGGTACTTCACCCCTGGGCATCTCCTTATGCTTTACAAAGCTCAAGTGAGGCCCCATATGGAGTATTGCTCCCATGTCTGGGCTGGCGCACCGAAATACCAACTGGACCCATTTGACTCCATCCAACGACGTGCTGTTCGTATTGTCGACGATCCCAATCTCACGGGCGGTTTAGAATCCCTCAGCAGTCGTAGAGACGTTGCGTCTCTCTGTGTGTTCTACCGCCTGTACAATGGGGAATGCTCTGAAGAATTGTTCAATATAATTCCCACCTCGGGTTTCTATAACCGTCCCACCTCGGGTTTCTATAACCGCACCTCCCATCACAGAAGTGCGGTCCATCCGCATTTCCTCGATACGGAGGTGTCGCGCACTGTTCGGTCCAAAAATTACTTTATACCGCGAACCCGTAGGCTGTGGAACGAACTGCCTCAAGAGGTCTTTCCATTAAGCTACGATATGGGGTTCCTCAAGAGAGCTGTGAATAGGATTTTGCAAGGTCGGCGGCGCGCCCGCATACCCCCTGGTGTTGCAGGTGTCCATGGGCGGCGGTAACACTTACCAACACGTGGGACCGCCTGCTCGTCCGCCCACTAGTCTATAAAAAAAAAAAAAAATGGCAAAAAATAACTCGCATTTATAACATTAGTAAGGATATTTTGTTGCTGCAATTAGTATTTTTGTTTCAGAACATAACGATAACAATATGTTTACTTAATATTAAAATACTAATATTATAAATATTTATACTAAATAAAAAAACTAATATGAAAACTGTTGGGACAGTTTTGTACGGAGCCTGGCATACCTACTTTCCGCCATTTTGAAGAATTCTCGATAATTTATTAAAGTTTCGTTGTATTCAATTAAATTTATTAAACTTTAATAAATCGACAGAAGACTCCAAAACAAACTAAAATGTCCTTGCGGTAAAATCTCCCAGAATATCTCAGAACTAAGATAATCAGGGTAAAAGTTATAATTTTCAATATTGTCTCCGTTTCTAGACGTTTTAGAAATATTTACTTTAGATTTTTTTGTTTATTTTTATATCTTATATCTATCTCAATTCTAGTTTATCTTTCATTCCACGCGCGTTGCGCGAACCGCGAGTGCGCACCGCCTAGGTTCCCGGTCTGAGTAATGAGCGTTACGAATGTTTTAGACAGGACGATAAAACCTTACACGTTTGTAACTTTTAATTTATTACAAATGTAACAAATTGTCAACCACATAATACAAAAACTGTGCTACATAATTTGTGGTAGTCTATAAAAGAGAAGGATTAATGTACAAAATGATCTTTATAATCGTATATACAAATCAAAAATTAATTATAAAAAGTCGCCGAAGGAAAGAATTACAGTATATTGAAACTAGATTGGAAAGTTTAGAATAGAAAACCTTTGCGTACAATTAACACATAAAGAAATTATTGTGGAATTTTCATCTTTTTTATTAGAGTACCACTTGTTTGAAAAATGATGTGTATTAACAGGTACAAGAATTATATCTAGAATATAAAGCAGAATTAAAGACAATGAAGAATGAAGAATTATGAAGACAGTTCTGCATCCGGTTATCCAGCCTCTGGGACATTTTTGTACTGGTTGTACAATTTTGGTTGATTTGACACTGGCAGAATGTGTTAATTGCACTATTGCCATAAATGAAGAAAAAAAAATTTTCAAACTAAATAAACGTCAAATAATATCCAATTAATTTTTTATACTGGTAATAGTTTACGAGTAAGTTTTAATTTCAAATCAAAAGCACAACAAGTTGCGGTACAGATTATAGTTCACGTAATGTTGTTAAACTATAAAACCAAGGAGGTCTATACATCTATTACCTCCAATTAGTCGAACCGAAGCGGTTTTCTTTGATGGCCGCCGGTTGTAAACAGAAAATTGATCCGATGGGACCGCCTCGAAGCCAGTTCATCAATGTCGTCTCTCATTTGATCAGTCGACCAATACAATCTAGTTTTAAGTTGACTGGAACGTATTTAATTAAAAAATAGTCGTTCAGACTGTCCCCTTATTCGGATTTCATTTGTGTTTAGTCAACGTTAACTTCAAGTTCAACGAACAAAAAATAAGTACTGAAAGTTTATTGTTTTTGTATTAAAATAGAACCAAATTAATTGAAAAGTTTGTCCTTTATTGAGAATATAGTTTACATAATGAGTCATGGTTATGATCCATGACCTATGACACTGTGCCACCTACCAGAAAAAGTAAATGTAAAAATGTATAACCGTTCACAATTCTAATTGATTTGTTTCTTAAAAAAATGTTAGAATTTCAGAAATATAATTTCCTAACTTGGTTATGAGGCTCTACCACATTCTACTTACTCACCAGACATTCAACCTCCGACTACCATTTATTAATGTAGAACAACAGTTCTTTATAGAGAAAAAGGTAGCAGGCGAACAGACGGTACACCCGGTGATGTGTTGTATCGAAATCACTCCAGAATGAAAATCGTTGGCTTGCCCCTGGATGCGTCGCCACCTTTGAAGATTTATGCGTGGATTTGAAAAAAGAATTAGGAAGGATGGGGAATAGGAATTTTGAAGTAGAAGAATTTTCTCAAACTATCATCATATTCACCCTTTATTGGGATGGGAAGAAAAATGGGCTCTGGCACATCTCCCTGACTGATTATTACATTATTACGTTTATTATTACACTTTACCGAAGTCTTGACAAAATAATTACTAATTTATATATTTATTCACACAAATCTATAGCGAAACAAAACTTACATCGATATAAACAAACTATTCTTATCGCCACAAGGGATTTTACTATGTATACATACATGTTATATAAAACAAACTTAGGTAATTACTTCAGTACCTACTAATTTTACCTACTTTTGCTTACATTCTGTAGATACTACCCAAATCTTGATTTTATAACAATAAATAGCTATTGTATTTATCTTTGATTACATCCAAGAAATTCAATTTTAAAAACATACGTATACATTTATACAAGTTTCGTGTTACGAGTAGATCATTCCTCAAAGCGTGGTTATTGCTAGCCATTCACTCGAAAAAGGGATTAAAAACGCTTTATAGAACAATAAGCGATTAAACGTTCGTTACGTGAACGTTTGTAGCTTGGCCTGAATGCCGAACTACGAACTAAGCTAATCCGCCTTTTGTCCTGAGGCTATAACCGGGTATGGTTAAAATAAAAGCGCTACACGTTTTGATATACAACCTACCAATTATTATGGTTTTAATTATCTGTCAGAGATGTTTTTATTCTTAGTTGCCATTAACATTGAGGAAGTCATAAATTGAAACGTGTGTAGTTTTGCGAATATCCGCCATAATTATGAACAGAGTTAAAGTTATTAAATTGAGAAAAACTATAGACTATTGTCCAGACAACAGAAAAAGTTGAAAATCTATGTATAAATTATTTATTGGTAGGACTACACGGAATATTGAAGTGTTTGTAATTAATTAATTTATTGTGAACAGTTTTCTAAATCTGGATCAAACGCAACATTTTATTGACCGCCTTAGTGATTTGAATTAATGCCTCGTGAAACTTCTCCACTTTATTCCATTATCGGTCTGGTGACGATGACCTAACGCAGTTCCCATGTAATCCATGGCGCCACGAATAGGCGTTAAAAGTTACAGCGAATTCAAAACTTTCTTACATTCATAAACGTTTTACTTTGTGGGTCCCAAGCATGGCTGCCGCGACACCTGATATTATTTTCAAACCAGCAAACCTTCCACGAAACTGTTTACACTATTTTAATGACTCGAGTATTAAATAACCAGGCTATATTATGACACCACTGATACTTGCCCGTTTTTATGTCCGCTAACGTCTCTAAATGCCCCTGTAACTCGATTTTAATGATCGATTTTACAGCCACTTATACAAGCGAAGATTTATTCGAATCTCTCTTGATATTAGTCAACTTTCGAAATGTTTACCCGATGAGTTTCCCTTTGCGCAATAAAATATTTATCGGAACATTGAGATATAAACAAAGGGTAGAGAGAAAAACTAAAGAGGTAGTCGCTTAAGGGAGTGCCCTATATATTAGTACGCGATGCACGTACAACACAGACGATATGAATAAGTTATTTGTACATAGGACTAGGCTAGGCCGCTTTGTAGACTACTGCGAGCCACATCTTAATATTTTATGGTTTGCGTTCATGGCTGCGCAAGTCCTAGAACGTTTGTAGGGCTACGTGCTACGGAAACGGTAAATTCCCACGGTAACCGTGCTATTTTTATTTTTAATCGCTTAAAATCTATATTTGTAACTATTTCGCGAAATGCTTAGACGGTTTACTCTACATATTACAGAATTAGCATTTAATTATAGAAAGGGTAAAAGGTCCCTGTCTTCGTAGGCGAACTTTTAATTCTGTTTGCATGGTTAATCAAACATTTGTTGATTTTTAACTAAGTGAATCCCTATTGTCATCAATACGTTTAAATTATGTTGTAGATATTCTATTTACAATATATACGTACTTAATAACGCATCTTTTGATTATGAGATGTGATAATGCTATGCTACTTATAATATATATACTTCATTAACCCATTTTATAGATATAAATAGAATTTATAGATTATATTATAGGAAAATGAAGAAACACGGTTAATAATTACAACAAGATACAACTATTTCAGAAATAAAGACACAGATTTAGTTAGTGCGTTGACAAATCTAGACAGGTAGACCTTAGCAAACAGTAGAGTAGTAAAACTTGATAACAAAACCCCGAATGTTATTTAGACCACACTTACGAGTATATACTAACTTGAACCTGCCAACGTTTGTCCTTCTGGACTGATATTGGCATGTATCGCGGATGTCTCTCTACTCGTATAAACCTTGTTTCCTTCACTTTATAAAAGAAACCTGAAATATATGCGAGTAGATACTTACTAGTACTACTACTGGATATTCTGGCTATTCTTCCTATTCTTCCTATAGGCTAGTTTTGCCCTGTTATAGAACTCAATAACATAACAAAAATAACCTATATATAGTGCTATAACTTAGCAAAAATAGCCTACTTGTGTTAACTCTCGAATCGTAATAACTAGTCTGAAATTGCCTTTTTGTTAGCGTCCGAATCGCGGGCTATATTGTGTTTTTACTGCACAATTGAATAATCGACGTATATCCCTTATCGTCCCAAGGGCCTGTAACGACCGACGATACATCAGGGTTAAGGGTGGTCGATCGATATTCAATATCCGGATAGAATTCGCTTCTTCCGTTCGACGGATATTCCGGATATACGCAACTATCCACCGGGTTGCTTCGTGTTGGTTTAGTTTACACTTGTTAAGTGTTCAATTATAATTGTTTTTGAACGATTTACTAGTATATGATTACTTGATGGAATTTGCCTTAAAATCACGTAGTGAAGATTGTACCTAATCAATTCATTCGGGCTGTTCAAAATTTTATTCACTAATTAGATATAGTTTGTGTCGTGTGGCGTCGACCGGCTGTAGAATGACATCGCTCCGTCTCTTCCCATGGGTGTTGTAATAGGCGACTAAGGGATAACAGAGTCGCTATCACGAGCCCTCAGGAACTGCACCACCTCTAAAAGCTTGCTATCACCAACCCGCTTAGCTAGGGTGACGTTTTAAGGACGCACATCCTACATTCACAAGACAATGTCTATGTCCAGCAGTGGGCGGTAAAAGGGGTGGTAACGGTAACGGCCTTTTACGGTTATAATCTATAATACGAAATGTACGAAATAATACGAAATCTACTAATACGAATTAGAATGTCTCTAATATTAAATAATTGATATGGTATAAACCTAATTTTGGACGAGAAGAGCGGAAAATCATGTGTGGTAGCGAGACTTGGGAGTGGGCTAATTCCAGCAGTTGAGAGCATAGGCTGATGGTATGGTAAACTTAATTCTGATTTTACATACAATAATTTCAGTCCTATAAAAGAAGCTATTTTGCTCTCGTGTCTTCGTGCGGTGCAGTGTAGCTGAGATAACGTTCGTGTCGTGGTCACGCGATCGTATATTCCGAGTGACAGAATCAGCAGCACGAATGACGCGATTTGCCGCGACTGATAGAACAGGTACAGCAGCGACATTTAGCGCTACGGCGATACCAACACTTAGCCCACACCTACTGATATTTTGGGTGTATCTTGTGAACCCGATTTTAAAATTGCATATCCGACGCGCGTATCACGCGACGGAAATCGTATCGAGAAAAATCTTAACAGCACATCGAATGGATGACATTAACCTTTATTAACTTATTAAAACTAAGATAAATGTGTATTGAGTATAGTTTATTTTGATCCTAATATACAAGTACCAAATATACTTTAATATCTATGTCCGCTTAATATGTCGCTTAGAATCAAAATCGGTCAAATCCAAAAAATATTTTTTTAACCATAACCATTTCAATCTCATGTTATCTAATAAATTGCCGTGAAGTCATAGGTTTTCTTTTGTTTAATTGAATAATACCAGCTTACGAAGTCCTTTTAATACTAACCGTATTTATTTAATGTGCATGGAGCTAAATATAAAAAAAATGACTATTCTCACAAATATTGTCAAAGCGAGATGACCATTTTTGATTCTAATCGACTCATATATAATATAAATAAGTAAAAATGAACCTTGACCTTCAATTGTTATTTTTGTAATAATAACCCTGTTGAGCCAAGACACGACTGACTGATCATTGTATTAAAATCACTGCACTATAACGTTCGTGTACTATGCATATAACTGCATATAATGCATATGCATATAACTATAACTGTACTATGCACCATGATTACTTAGGTATAATGTCTTTTATGGATAATATGACCTCTCCATTACATATTATAACAATTATATTCGTCGTTATACCTAAATTTATATTTCAAATGACTGTAAATCTTCCTTAAAATTAAATAAATAAAATAAAACAAACAAAATGCATTATCGATTACCTTTAGCTCATTTCATCCAGTTAATATGTACCTACTATAATTTATGAAGGTACTACTTAAGACACAAATTTTTAATCCATTTCAAGAGCGCAGCGCTCATTCAAAATTTGATATATAAATAACGAAGTTTCATTTACAATTCAATTTCAATTTTCTTCAAATCATGAGCCCCGTATGGTCAGAACCTGTCTTGTTTCACACTATTTTCAGATATCTGGTGTGTATTATAGACGCGTATTATAGTCTGTATTATGTATTATAGTTAGCACAATTAAGTGAATAATACATAGGACGCCATAATTGAGTGTACTAATGGTACATTCTAATTTTCATGGAGAATTTTCCAACAATTTTCTACTTGGTATTAAAGCTAGGAATCCATTTAACGGTCGGAATGGCGAACAGTTTACGCCCTAATTATGTTCCTTTATAAACGGTTCACTTTCCCATATTTAAATAAGCAGACAGAAGCAGTAAATAGTTCTTCAGCTTTATTAAAATCAATATATATTTAGCTCGGTGGGAATGAACAGAAACGGACGTGTCGCAAAAAAAATGTACTATACTATATTCCGTTCTAATCCAATTTGTCCAAAATATAAACGAACTTAGGCTATGTAACTGTCACGGCCTTAAATTTAAAAAATATTGCAATCTATGTCAACCTCTAAATTTAGGGAAAACTTGCACTTTAGATTAATCAAATTATGGTAATGTGAACGATTATCATCTCACTATTTCGTTTAAGGCCGTGTTATATCAGACCGCCATGTTTGTTTACAATTTGGACGAATTGGATTGGAACGGAATATACATATCGGCATCGGATCCGTATGACATATTATAATCCTGTTCTGTTCCAAATGCGAAAAACACAAAGAACGAAGATTACGAAGTAACAGAAGACATGTTTTTTTTTCCTTCTCGTGAAATTACTTCACGTGGATTATATTTTTTGTAAAGTTTTGTAATGCTAAATGGTTAATTAAAGCTAGGTATTATAGGCAACTAAAGCTAATTAGGTAAATGCTTAGGTAATCGTTTTTAATCTAATGTTTTAATTTTCTAATCATTTTAATACAGAGAAATACAATTTGTTGCAATAAGATTATTTCGCAATAAAATTGGCTGTAAGTTTAATGAAAATTATATAAATAATCTACAATTTATATCTCTGTGCTTTGGATTTTGTATAAGAAATAAAGTCACAATTTGACGTGACTCAGGCAATAAGTAGGTACCTTCTTATTAAGTAGGCAATAAGTTCAAGAGATTTTTATTTTTCTCCATCTTGTTTCATTCCACCTTTAGGTAATTCTTTTAATTGGTGTTTACCACGCAGCAGTTAATTTGAGATTATCTCCTCGTGTTCTTTATCATTCATGTTTCCAAACATTACCCTCGAAACTGAACTAGTTTTTGCATTTGGCTGGTTGAGAAGAGGTGACTATTGTGTGTAGTGATGCCCTTTAGGAGTGGCCTATATGCAGCAGAGGAGAGACATAGGAGAGAGAGAGAGAGTATAGCATTGTATTGAGGCTTGTAAACTGGTAAAAAAAATTAAAACCAGTTTCGGTCTTAGTACATGTAAAAGTTTAGTTTCTGTTTCAGTCGTAGAACGACATTTTAACCAGTTCTGTACGTGAGTACGGCCCAAAATCTCAGCGTACACTCCGGATTCCACCGTATCGACTGGAATAAATCAGATATTAAAATAATGTTTAGGAAATGTTTGCACTCTCTATTTCGAACGTAACGCGTATTTACCGGTATTTTTAAACCAATTACAAACCATATTATAAGCAATAATGTTATCATTGTAAGTTATTATACACGAAGTTTGAAAATAATTCCCTTCATATTAATTAATATTATTACCTACAAACAAACTGCTCCCGTGGACAATGTGTACTCGCGGTTTGACATTAAGAACTTTTATAAACTTCGCAGACAACACTTTCTGGACACTTTGATCGATAAAGTGTTATAGTGTAAATGATATTTCACTATTTGTACTCACAAAGTTGCAACTGGGTTTATTCTGTGCAACGAAATAACATAGCGTTCCTTTGTGTAAGTTCGAAGAATTTTTTATGAACAAACGCGATTATTTCTATTAGAATTCAATTTCAAACTTTATAATGCAAATTCTATTAACTAGTCTTTATTAGATTGACTTCAGTTTCTAAGTTTAACGTTTTTTTACCTTTCTAGAAATCTCTAAAACAAATTATTCAAAACATTATCAGTAACATTCACATGGATCATTCATATGTCTGTGAATGATCCATCATCACTACGGTAGTTATAAGATTATCTCTTAAATGCATACGATTTTTCTTTGGACTATTCTAAAATATTTTCAAAAACATTTCCCAAGACTAGACTGATAGTGAAATTACTACTTTTGGAGTAGTTATCTCACCCACACTCGATTACCACTAACAAATCAGGAAGGTGGAACCGCACCAATTGGTGAGATTTTTAGTCGATGAGTAGCCACCTAAGCCTTTTTTTTACTAATGATATCATTATCATCTTTATTACTATCACTATCATTAGTCAACGTCTTGTCGCCGCTTATTTAGATTACTTCATACGATCTTCCGCCTTTCTTATCCAGTTCACTCGTAATAACGGAACCTTCATACGATATCTTTGTTTTACCATCAGTTGTAAGGGCAGCCATTTTATCAGCCGCGATTCCATAAAACGGAACGGTTTTCTGCAAACGAAACCCTGTTGGCACTTAAGCCAGCCCATTCAGATAAACAATGACGTTTAGTGCTTATGTTTCCAAGATTTTACGTTCCACTCTTTGCTGCCATAAACCAAGGAAATTACTAAGCTGTAAGCTGAGCCTTTGTTATTCACATAAAAATAATTTCAACTAATAAAGCCGCACTCGAATGACTCAAACATTATTATTGTGTAGCGAGAACCGGTGGTAATTAAAGTCCATGTCTCGGAGCAACGTGGAGCTTGCAGCCGCGATTTCATTATCTCGACCATCGATCTAGGAATGAGAGCGTCTTATACAAACAGTCCTTATCCTGCTCGCGTTTCTTCACATATCACCTGCTAATTTATGTAGCATTCGCTACAGAATTATGGGGCAGCGTTATCTAACTAGAGATACTCGTCCGTCCGCGTGAGCGGGTTCGACGTCCTTGCGATCGCATCTCGCTCGACCGCGCCGCAGGTGTATGCGATGCACCTGCCCGGCCGCTAACTTACCATAAAATGCGATTCGTACCTACCCCGCGTGAAACAAAGCCCTATCGCTCGCACGACTGTAGAAGACAGGGATACATAAACAATCACGACCGGCATTAACTCAATATACGGACGGAACCCAGCCGAACGGAATATTAGTTTTTACCGACGCAAAAACTATCGGAATTTCAAGTCTGGGTTAGCTGCCGGCAGTAATCACCCGCCCGGGATTTATTTTTAAAACAGTATCATAACTTTATATTTCATCGAGGCAGGTGTGATTTATATGATACATAAGTACTCTTCACCTTTTATTCGGTGAGTTTTGATTTTACCGCCTTCACCGCTTGAATGCGTTTTGTTTTTCTTCTGTCTACGGCGCGTCTCCCGATATTTGTTTAAGAGTATAAGATTTGAATATGTTGTCTCGTCTCGTACGCAGACTTAAGAACAAATTGAAGATTTTCCACTTACAGCCAAATCCATTCGGCAAGCAAAAAACCGCTTACAGCTAATCGATTCAGCAAATAAAAAAAACAATCACAAATAACAATAAAGAATGTGAGGTGGGAAAACATGGCGCAGCTTCGGGCCGGCCATTGTTGTGAAGAATTAATAGGCAGCCGAACGGATCGCGATATCATAACATGGAATCAATAAAGAGCGTGGCTAAACGTACCATTTGTAGAGTAACGGTTTTGCTATTTTTCGTGTTGAAGGCTTTTGTTCGTACTCTTTTTGGCAAAAATAAACGCTCAAGTCTTGAAAATACTTTTTTTTATTGAAGGCGATAAGTCGAGCATTGATTCTACCTAGTGGTTTTATACTATCGCCCATGGACATCCGCGATACATACCAACCAGTCCAGAATGATAAACGTTAGTACACTCCCGGTTGCGCGACCTACCTTTGGAGATATAGGAATGAATTTGGAGAAGGGGTTAGAAAAACGGGGAGGGGTAGGATAGGATATGACGGGAATAGACTCTGGCATATCTCACTCACTACTGAAATACAGACGTACATTGGGGGAATAGGATAAAGTGGGTAATGTAGTACACTTTACGGTAGTCTTCCGTGAGAGCGGGTTCGTAGGCTAGTCGAGTACCCCCAGCAGCTGTAGAATTATAGCGAGCACCCTCTTCGTCCCAAAACATCCTTGATATAGGTATTAATGCCCCTGAATTTCGCTTTCCACCTATCAGTTGTCCATAACAATCGAGTACACATTGTGTACGCATGAAATATGTATGTTAGACACAAAAACAATGCAGTTCACTACGGAAGGCAGTACATAATGGAGTGATTTTAGACACGCCGACGGTGTTTTTGAAGCAGAGTCATGCATCGGTTCGATAAACAATACACGTTAATTAAAATGTTCACCGTAAGAATTTTACGGGCGTTGATGTTATGTAATTATTTAATCACCAATGTAACGTTGTACAATTTATGTAGATTATGTTACAGGAGTATGCAGTGAAGTAATATTTTAAACCGGAAGGACTAAAACGAATGTAATTAAATGATACGTGATTGTATCATTGTACTGTTCTATTGTAGTCGTCCTAACGATTACAAATTCCTTTGCAGCTCGTTACTAACTTATTCGGTAAGCTGCTATGTGACGTCATGTGTAAAAGTAACGCTGTAGTACAATTTTATTCTTTCAGTTTAAAGTAATAATTCGTTCCCTTAGGGATAAAACCGACTATCCAACAATTTTCCCAAAACAAATGTAGTTAACAAATGATTCAGATTTTTGAGCTCTTTCTACTAGTAAAATCGGTTTTCTGCCGATTTCTGAAAAATCCTTGACGACTCAGTTTTTCTGAAAAAACCCATTATGTTCTTTGATTTCGAATTTATTTTTCCCTGGACCCTATGACTTAAACGGTAGACAAAAATTTATTAAATTTTCTATTAAAACGAATTGATAGCATCGATAAAAAATTTAAATACACTTAGGTTTTGTCACTAAGTATACTAACTTTGGACGATAAAAAGATTACTTCTTAGATACATTTGTGAATCGAAGAAAGAATTTAGATTTTCAAATTCTTGTTTAGCTCAGTATTAATTTCCCTTAGCGCGCTGTATCGTCGCGTCGTCGTCGCACGTTAACACCAACTGCGCGGTCGGTAGACTAGAAAAATTAATTCTCCTGTGTCACGAACAGACAGTCACGTGATACTGATACTCGCAATTTGGCTGTATACAATACTACGTGTATTGTGTATACTGATATGTTACAATCGTCTTCGTTTATGAGTTGCCGTTTTCCACGCACCAACGCAAATCAGTATTAAACAGTATTAATATTAACATCGATGGCATTCTTACGCCTCCGGATGAATTTATAGTGTAATTATATGGGGTAATTATAGGTAAGTGCGTGTCGGTAGTCGGGATATACCGCTGCGTATCACGCTAACAATAGGCCGGTCCGCACGGCTTCGGATATATTCAGTGGCTCCGTTTTCGTCCTCTACGGGTTCGTTTTGCTTTAGACGCATGCCTCCCGGTCTAGACATAATATTTCCTAGAACAATAATACAGACATATCGCGCAGTTTATAAACTGTCACGATACGCAACTGGTACTCGATCTAATTACGTTCAGAAATAATGTGTACGGTAACGTGGCCCAGGTGTGAGCGATTTTTGAACAATTATGCATATATTGAAAATTTGAAGATGCTACCTCTTCCGTGTTAATACATTTTAGTCATGTTTCTTTGTTAAAAGGTATTCACAATTTTTTCTTACGTGCCAAAGAGGTTTATCCGCGCTTCATGAGAAATCCAAACAGATTTGTGTTGTCCATCACCCCAAAAACTATATTTTTTTGAGGGAGAGAGTGCACGGTGCAATCCAACAGCCGCTGGGCGCGCTCTACTGGTCACGTTATTACTATCTCACAGAAGACTACCTTGAAATGTACTGCATTTATCTTATTTCCCCAATGTACGTACGTGTTTCGGTAGTGAGTAAGATGTGTTAAAGTCCATTCCCATCCTATCGCTCCCCATTTTCCCAACCCTTTCTTCAAATCCATTCCTATATCTCCAAAGGTTGGCACGCATCCGGGGGCGTGCCAACGTTTGACATTTTGGACTAATGTTGGCATGTATCGCGGATATCTATGGGGGACATTATCCACTTACCATCAGGTGGACTGTATGCTCGTCTGTCGTAGATTTTAGTGTTAGACTCAAAGATTTATACATTTGTTAGATTAGTTTCACTTGCCTTACACACGTGAAACACGAGTACTTCGGATGGTGCCAATGCATTTATCCCCTTCTAGGCACATCTTCCAAAGCATACCTATTATAATATTAAAAAGGTTTACAATAGTACGTAATCTCCACAAGAATGCGCGAGTACAGACCCCGTCGCGAAACAAAAATACACTCAAGCACCATCTAACGAAAACCGACGCCAACAACTGCATGACAATTACATTATGGACGACTTTTCTCATTTTTTTTTTATCAAAAACGAACAATGCACTTTATAATAAACATGTTATTCACACCGATAAACATGTTTTTTTTAACAAAAACTGCTGTAATCGAAAATCTTTTTTATTATCTACGAAAATTATTTATTTTTTCTCAAATTTCGTCACATGTTCAAAAGACAACTGAAGTTCGTGAATTTAATTCATAATCTTTGCGAATCTCACAACTGCGTCCTCTTGCGGACAGCGCACACTTGTGGCAACCTACCCTATTATTTTTCTAATTAAATCTAATTTGTAAGAGTCGCCAGACTGGCACATACGAATATTCTGTCACTGTTAAAATATCGATAAACTTATAGTGAATTTTATTTTAAAATCTAAAATACTGGCGTATGCATTAGGAAAGTTGTAGTAGCAAATAACGATCTCATTTATGCTATAACTCCCAAATTCAAACTTAACTTCGTACATACTAATCGTAATAACTGGAATTTGTTTAACCCGAGAACAAATCAAACAAAAAGCTTTTACTCTGAAGGCAAATATGTGAGTTTATTAAAACAAAACATCAACCACACTCATTTCCAATTCGAGCGGGCGAGCGGTGCGGCGGCGCCGCTCCTTAACATTCTACGGGCGGCCGAAAGCGGTAGGTGTATTTAATGTGAATTATTCCGAACTGACTGACAGAATGTCTAAGCGACATTGAAAAAACAATAAGTAGAGGGAAAAGAACTCTTTGTTTGGCGAGGAATATTAAAACGGCACAGCGGATGTCTCCTTCGTGCCCCGCGGGGAATCGCGAATATTAACCGTCTAACCGTTTGACTCACTTGATTATAAAGAAGCGATTTTGGACAGGATGACTGCCACGGTCGTGATTTCGAGGGTTAATGTTTATTAATGTGAGCGGAAATTGTGACTGCGTGGTGGGAAGGGCTCAATCAGAGTGCGCATACAAATGAACTTCGTTTAAACTCTAATAAAACTATTTAGTCAATATTTTATAGCGCATTCCTGATTTATAGCCTCCCATTATAAGGAGAAATAACTAAATGAGCAGCAAAAAATATCTAATGGGCAGCAAATCGATAAAAAAAATTACGGCGGTTAGGTAAAGGCAAGAAAGAAATAGGAGAGAGGGACTCAAACGGGACTCCATCGACTTGATGGTGATATTCTTAGTAATTTAAAATTATTTACTGCAGTGATTCAAAGATAGGTTGTTTTGTTGGTCATATTTACTGCCCATTAAGTATTTTTTGCTGCTCGGTTAAATACAAGCCTATTACAAGCACCTATGCAGAGAATAGATAGTCCACAAAGCGAAATCTTCCATTTCATCTCGAGTAGTCCCAATAAATTTCTGTATCCCACGTTTGGTGGCGTGATTATCTGGAATGAAGCGAGTCATTACAACAGCGGCTAACGAAGTCTCCCGTCCTGGTGTGCAACCGGAAGGTTCAGTTTCGCCCCCGAATACTACGCCGCAATCATTACCGCAGTACTGTCGTTAACAGAAGACAATTCCGCGACTACATTTGTCCTACCTAATGATTATCGTCGCACATTTCACTTCATGTGTGCGTACAGTTTTTCGAACGCTTCCCCGAAGTCATTGGAACGTGTTTATGCTCCAAATAAGTATAATAAGTGTCGTCCGCGCGTGTAGTTGCATCAGACACCTTGCGCCGTCACTAATCCAGTCTTAAAGTCATCTAAATATAGCGCAAACAACATCTAGTGGGATGATTGCACTGTGAACGAGTTTGCGGTTTGTCCGGCTTTTCTGTGGTCACATATTTTGTTCACGCCTCAGCTGTTAAGCAAGAAAGCAATTCGGGCGGGGAGTATAGTCATTTTTGTAAGTGTTATTGCTTATTTACAGATAATAGTTACACCTCGCCTCCCCGCGTCAAGAAGTCAGGGCGTCATCCATTGTGACGGTAATGAAAACATTCATTTTTCGCGCGCTCGACAAAAACATCTCGACACATTTATCTTTCTTAGCATTAACGCGCTAAAATCGCGTCGTGCTCCTGTCGCCATAAATCATTATCATCAAACAGTTCCCGGTCGAGCCCGGCGACGTCGGCTTTCATCGGACGTTGTCAATCTGGCCTCCTTTATTTCATTACAATAAGTAATTCACTCGCCTCCCATTCAGTCACTTTTCGGTAAACATTCCCTGAAATTGGCAATAAATTCCCCTTTAAAATATCGTCGTAGCGACAGAACGTAACTTTTCGTAACAATAGAACAGAGATGTCGTTTTATAAAGATGTTCACTTGGACGTTTTTGTTAGGCTCAACAATAGTTTTATTTAACGTCTCGCCCACTGCCCACACGCCTCGGTTAATGGTCAGGATATTGTATGAAGATGTGAAAATGAATGGCCTACCTTATAAAGGGCCAATAATAAGTTCTCATGCGGCTGCGATCGGGCTATTGTTCAGATTTTTTAGACTATCCGAGCAACGTCGTGTATATAATGGGGTAGGTGTCAAACGCGACCGAGCCGGGCAGGTGTACGCGCCAGGGCCGCCGCGTCGAGAAATAAAAATGCTCATAATTTAATTCTGCAGCTGCCCGTCAAGCGGGCATCGATTTGAGCCGACCGAGCCTTGTAGTCCTTTTGTAACAACGCATTCCACAAAATTCTACGACCCGTCATTATTTTTAATTCGTGCCCGGTTACGCGTGGATAAAATTTAAGGCAATTATCATGTATTTTTAATATAACCCTAAATTAGCTCGGTTATTGTAAGTTTATTTTGTTCTGTATCAAGGGAGGGGCAGATGACCGTTTGGGTGCCCTCTACAAACTGTTCAGCTTAAAGGTTATCACGATCTCTTGTTTGCTTTCGGTATTGCGTGACACCAAAAAGTTTGTTTTATAGCATTAAGCAGTAGGCCCCTACAAAACTATTTTAGATAATTACAAAATTAATGTTGTGGACGTGTATACAGCGAACATTTACATCTGATAAACCAAAATGTGCACTAGACTTGATACACCTACAGGGGTACGAATTAATTTTCGAAGTCCTTATCATTTTTGTTATCAAAGCGTACTTCTAATTCGTGTTTCATAAATGCATGATAGTTTATTTTCAGACGATTCCAAGTAATTCCAACTACGAAGTATTAATCGTTGCAGTGATAACTATTTAATATAATAAAGAATTTATTTCAGGCATATGCCCATATACGTAAAAATACACAAAAACGATAAAAAATAAAAATAAGGAATCATTAAAAAGAAATTCGTATAAAGAGACACTACACAACGGCAATGATATGTGCCCCTGTCCAGTGCCTCAGTATAGCTCAGTCCACTCTCTCCGCCAATGTCACCAGGATACCGTTGGCGCTGTCTCGCTTGCGGCGCATCATCGAGGCTATTCTGCCACGTACGATGGATTGGAATCCATCTACGAGAATACCGGAATACAGGAAATACGACTGGATAATATTCTACTTATATTATAGGTTAATAGGTAGAGTTTATATTCTACCTATTTAATAATATTTATTCCATTTCATTCTTTCCCCTATTTTTGTATGCACTATATTGATCACTTGGAACAATACAATTCACAGTAAAATAAATATTCATCAGTTTTGAAAATAGTAATGTTAAATAGATCCATAAGGAATTATTTAATTTTATTATTAAGCAAAATAATACGTTTTTTTTAAAAATTGTTATTAGCTCAGCGGTGAGGGAAAACATCGTGAGGAAATCTGCATACTCCAGTAATAAAAAAATACTGGAGTATATGTATCTACTAATCCACACTAGGCCCGCGGGGTCGATTAAGACCCGAAACCCATTAGTGATATAGGTACTAGGGGAGATCTGTGCCCTGCAGTGGGACGTTATAGGCTGTCATCAATGTCATAGAACCTTATGGGAGTTATTTGTAATTAAACAAAATAATAATAACCAATTGAACATTTCAGAAATACATTTAATTAATATAAAAAATCTATACATATTATATAATAATACAATAAAAGGGTTGAGTCCGTACATTAAGTTAATTTTAAAACTAATAATAAAGGGACCTCCCTTTAGAAGCTACAGAACCCAAAACAGTTTAATTTTTTGTCTCGAATTTGTCTGTATCTCTGTTTGTTTAAGCATCACGTAAAACCCTGAACAGATTTCGATCGGGTTTTCACTAATGTATAGCAAAGTATCCAGAAGGAAAATTGGTATATGTGTCATCTTCATATGACACAAGGAAGTGGTTACAGATTAATATAAAAAATCACGTATAAAATGAAATATAAAATCCATCACGTCGGCGCTTTTGCAATTTATTTAAAAAAAACTTTTACCACGTAAGCGAAGCAGCAAGCAGAAGCTATTATTAATATATACGTAGGTATATTTCAAAGAATAATTGTATTTGCGCAACATCGATCCATGTACGTCCGTTGCACTGAAGTACCCCGCTTTAATTTTATCCCATTTCCATATTGTAATATTATGTTGAACATTAACAGTAAGAAAAATCCTACACGGCACGCGTTCGCGCCCACCATTAATCTTCTTTGAATAAAACATAAGATGCTCGATAACATACTATAATATTAGGGTTAAGGCACATTTAATACGGCTTTCCATTAGAGTACAATATGGGGAGTTTGCCTAAGACTCAACGGTTTTCTCATAACATAATCTTAACACGCGTGGAAGAGAGATAAATGGAGTAGACTGGGCATTGTACCGTACCTTGTACACAAAATAGATAAGTTTGCAGGCAAATGGTCTTGCTCACTACGTATAACAACACTCACACAGAAAGATAGACACGACGTTAACTGATTCACTGAACGTGTATTAAAATTTAGCTGACGGCTCCCATAGCATCCGTAGCTCAGTTGGTTGAGGGTCTACACTAAACTTATCTATTTTTCCGTGTGTACACAAGTCACCGTTGCGCCATTTTGTTGCTGTTGTGCGGCATTACGCCTCCGGTAACATTTCTTCCTTATCGATTGGATACACATAATAATCAGTGTCGCAGTTCTGAGTGAGTTCGAAGATGATGTATTTATTTATGCTGGCAAAAAATTATTTCCTTTTTGGTATAACAACAACAACGATCTAAATAATATGCAATATTCTATTATCATGTAATATGGCAAACAAAAGTACCATATTACATGATGGTTGTAAACGGTTGTAATGTAATAAACAAAAAAATACCTCTTGTGGAACATAAAACCCACTAAATTTATAAAACGATATCTCCTACATTTGGCTAACTGTACAGGACAGTCAAATAAAGATTGCTGCTCACATTATTAGTAACTGTGAAGTCAAATTACAACACATTGATGACAAAAATAGACAAAGGGATAGTCTATAGAGGATATTTTACAGTATCTAATAATGTGAGTAAAATTCTTTACCCGACTGTCTTGTAAATTACTTACCTTACTAATTGTAATTACTTACAAATTTACTTACCTTACTATACGTAGGAAGTATCGAAAAGCTTGTATTATAAACTCTGATTTAGAAAGAACTAAGCACATTTCTAAGCAACTCTAAATATGCTTAACTCTATGGTTTCGAGTTTTCGAGGAGCACTTAATTAAATCTAAATAAAAAGACGCCTTGAATGCCCCTCTGTATGCTTACAATAGAGGGAATTCATAATGTGTAAAGAAATTAAGAGAAAGATGGTGCAATCTCGAGTTTTCGAGTGGAATATATTATTTAGGCTAAGGCTACGGATTGTTGTGAGATTAATATAGGGAGGTAAATCTGAGGAAATTACTCTTGGCATCAGCTAGTTAAACATGATTATATTGGTTTTGGAGCTTACGGTTGTGTAATATGTTTAAGACAATATTGGATAGGTATACGGTAGTTGATATTGATATGTAGGTATCTATATTTGTTTACTGGGGCTTGCATCAAAGTAAGTTATAACTTATTACTATTATTGTCATTTATAAATGTCTATTTGAATTCACGTGTGTCTAGATTTTAGAGACCGCTGTCATTGAACAAGTTTGCTGCGGTTTTAAACATTATGTTTATCAAGCATTAGATAAGGCAGCATTATCAAGCACGACCGTCATTGCCTATTGGCCTATTACCCCATAATATTCAACTTCGAGATATTAACAAAAAGGTAAAAATATTGAATCAAATTTGTTAAAATAATTTCTTTTTATGAGGCTATATCACGGAATATCACGGTACGTTTCCGTGGAGATCAGGTATCGGGAAGCGCAGTGTGGGAGACCCTACAACCAGGTGGATCGGCTACTTAGTAGCCAGTAGTAGCTGCTGAATGACAAGAGGCGAAGACTTTTTTTGCTGACGAGCCTTCGGAAAGGCCTTTATCCAGCAGTGGAGAGACATAGACTATGGTATGGTATTTAAAAAGGCTATAAGTAGATTCAAGCTTCAAGAAATCACAGAGCAGCAAATGTTAACAAAACTATTTCCTAAAGAACTTAACAACGGCGCCGGGTGGCGTGGATACCATGACCGGATTAATTTAAACGATGCAACTTCACATTTCATTGTGCCATCAGCCTTATTCTTATCTCAATAATTATGCATTAGGCCTCTAAAAGGCCTTAAATATTAATATATGTGCGGCGTCGTTCGCACAATCTCGTCGTATCAATTAACTTCGCCCACGTACCACATAAACCTTCACAAACCGTGCTCTCTATTCCCCGATCAATTTGCTTTATCTACGGATGGCTCTTATCGCCGTATAAAATATTTACAGCACAATAAAAGGCGTCTCCCGAAAGAATAAAGGCTAATAACCACGATAATGAAATTCGGAGACGCCTACGCGATAGTTGTTACATGCAGTTGGATATTCCTCGGAGAATGTCATTTTCACACACGCAGCCGCGTTTATAGATATCACGATTTAAGTTGAACCTTTTGACCCGTTCTACTGATTATTCACACTCGTACTTTTTCAATTAAATCTACAGTAAATACCATTGATGTAAGTAGATATGTACTATAATATGTACTATTGTACTATAATATGTATAGAAATCGCTGGTGTGTGAAATGTAATGATGGTCGCTGCTAAATCCTCGAACTGGTGGCATTTATTCACCTGTCATTCACGTGAACGCTTCACGACGATTTACGAAATAAACATCTGCTTCGTCGGGAAACGAGCTATCATCGCTTTTTCTTTTTATTTGATATACTCGATACTCGTAGCTCTCGCCTGTGATGTGTGTAGCTTGCGCACGGTATACCTCCGCTATTCTACAGATTTCTACAGCTTTATTAATGTTAAATCATGTTCTCGCAACAAGCGTTCTCTCAATATGCTGTCCCTTATTCTACAAATCAGCCGGTCGCGTTCAAGGTCGCTGCATAAGTCTTTAAATTCACAAGTTGCAGCCATTTTGTTCAACTCCAAGGGTCAACAAATTCGAAGTCGCGCTGTTCTCGGGTGAAAAATTGTCTCGCAATTGTTAAATTCTTTTCAGACAAGAAAAGTGCATCAAATTAATTTAATAACTTTTCAACTAATCTGAATTATTTTCTGAATTGCTCGTACACTTCGCGGTACTTGTCTCCAATGATGTGTAATAAAATATTAATTCATAACTTTTTATACTTTTTGTGCAATTCATAAGCTTCAAAATATATCATAAACAATTTCTTCCATCGTTTCCATTTTTCGTTACATCGTTTCCTGAAGTTAACGTTCACCAGATTGTTTTAAAAAATAAACGGTTGTGGCGGTTGCAACACTGATTCCATTTCTCCTTTTTAGCACAATTTTCTTCACTGTTGGTCAATGAAATATTTAATTTAAATTTTATTTATTGTTACATTTATTTTCGATAAATTCAACTGTTCATACATTTTTAAACAGGCTGCGCCATATAATACGCATTACCTACAAGTACAGACAGAAAAATAGATTCAGAATAAAGAATTCAGACATGAGGATCGTTCACCTATCTGTTTCGGGTTTTAAACATCTTTAAGTTTAATTTTTATTTTTAAAACTGCTGGTGAGGTGGATGTTCACTTTTATTTTTATTTTTAAAACGAGCGGTGCAACAACCACACGCTGCACAGTGACATAATCTGTATAATTATTAGGTATAAGTATCGACGGTTTGTTATAGTACGTACGTGGTTATTTGTATAAAAACAACCACTCGCATGTATTATATTTGGAAGTATTCTCTTTCACGCCTCATCTTGAAATTCTTTGTGCATCATACGAGGCATTAGAGTGTGGGTATAGCTAAGTGTAGGTTTCGTCCTGCGTGACAACGAGCATAAGACGTTTGCGTATGGTGTGAGCATTCGCTGAGCGTCTTTGCTGAGCTGTCTGTCTTTATAAATGCTGTATTTATATATCTTTATATATGCTGTCCCCTATAAAAAAATAATTAGTTTCACAATATCAAAGAAGTTAATTTAAAGTAACTTATAATTATTGTTAATAGTGTTTTCTCTATTTTTCAGGTAAATAAGGATGCTAATAAGGATACTCCTACCACAAAAATATGGTAAAACAAACAATTATTTATTTATAAACATTTGCAGTTACTTTAAGAAAAACGTACATTTAACTGATTTTTTTACTTAGTTACTTATATACTAGACGTATATACCTACCAACATCGTAAATTACTCTACTGCCCCGTCGAAAAAGCAACGAAACCTGGAACGCATTCCGCTGATATTTGGATTAAATTTTGAACAAGCGAGACTGATATCATATGAAGAATGATATCATACACTTTTTTATCATATGAAGGAGACCTAATTAAGCACTTAGATATAAAGAAATTTAGGAACAAATTTAACGGCTAGAAATGAAATTTAACACAAAAATAGCTCGGTGTGTATATCTAGGTCAAGTTCGTAGATGAGCCAATTCAGTTTAACAGTTCTAAAATTACAATGGTGTAAACTTTTCATACTAACTTAAAAAAAAAAAACAATTGCAATGTACACTGAAGATGTTTTTCTTTACGATATATTACTGTATACCTATATCGGATAGGGCTCATAAAGCTATAAACTTTTAATTCTATGAGTATGTTCACGCTATCAGTACAACCGTACCCTTCTCCAGCGCATAGGCCGGCCTCGTCACGAGTCGTCTCGTGGGCGGCGCAGTCCTGCGCCCTGAGGGTGGCCTATTCCCCGCTTTATTTGCCGAACGTTTCCTGTTTCGCGAAGCAGTTGACGAATTAATTCTGCTAAGTGTTTTGTTGGATTATAGTGTTTGCGCGGAGGGATGCGGGTCACGATACAAGACCTTTAGCAAACTAGGCTTTCAACTTAAATTGTTATGCAAAATTAGTACGTAAATCATTGAACAACCGAGCGTTCGCTTTTTTGCTTTTGCGTTCGTAAACGATTTTTTATGGTGAGTTCAACATTTATATTCGTTACTCTAACTGGATGGATAAGTTTGTTTCACAACGTTGTATTTGCGGTTGTCGCCACATAGCTTTCTATTGGATACGTTGATAATGAACCCCGAAGGATTTTGTTTTTGTTCGAACTCTCGATTGGGCAATATTGTGCACTAATTAAATGCACTAATTAAGTTTTTTAAAACGATTAAACACGTGTTTATTTTGTATTGTAAGATATTTAAACCAAGATTCAAGTTACTATGACCATCAAATATATTTTTTCATACAAACCTTGACACTCCGTTTCACCCCTTTAGGGGTTGAGTTGCGAGAAATCCCTAAATAAATCTTTAGGTCATAAAAGTAAGTTACTATCTACATTTCATATTGCTAGCTTCAACGATTTCGCGTTCACGTTGATGAGTCACTCAGTCAGTTAGTAAGAACATTTCTTTTAATATGTATTATTAATTATTAATATAGCTGTAGAGCTATATTAATATTAATAATTATTAATATGGAGACATAGCCTCGCTACTTTCTTAGTGTCTATGTGACAGTAGTATATTAATGTTTATGTTAACTCATTTTCTTTCAATGTCGTAAAGTATCAATGTAGGATGATAAAATTGTGAACTAAGGGTATAGGACGCAGAATGAGTACATTCTTTCTAGAATACTCTATTTCAAAATTACATAGCATGATCCTCGTCTGGCATGCAGTTGAACAAAGGCAAAAAGGTCCAGCTAAGATGTTAGTACATCGAGAACATTTCAAGTGAGGCATTACCCAACTATCTTAACATAAAACTAGGTATATAATTATAGCTAGTTAAGAGATGACGCTTAATCGTGATTCAGAGATCGCTCAATATACACAAGGCTTTTTATAAAACCGATCACACCGGATTTGATACTAAAGAGGGAGTTATCGTATTACATCTCTGGAAATTGTATGTAAATAAGTGAACACCTGCTGAATATATTTGTATAAGCGTTAGCCCACAAGGCGAGAATGCTTGACGGAGTGCACTTGACTATGTAAACCTATTAATATGGGTAGACCTGTATCACAATACAGATAAAAGGAATCAGTAACTAATTTTATACTATTCTCAAAATAAGCGCTAAATCCCGACCAAATTGCGAGTTCGCGGAATTGGTGAGCTTGGTGAATATGTGAGATTATACTTCCCCAATGTACGTACGTGTTTCGGTAGTGAGTGAAATATGCCAGAGCTTATTCCCATCCCATCCTATCCCTCCCCATTTTCCCAATCCATTCTTTAATCTGTAAAGGAAGGCAGCGCATCCGTGGGCTTGCCAACGTTTGTCATTTTGGACTGACGTTGGCATGTATCGCGGGTGTCTATGGACGACAGTATCCACTTACCATCAGGTGGACTGTATGCTCGTCTGTAGCCTTTGTCTATAAAATTATATAGAATCTTATATAGAACCTAATAAATCGATCTTGCTAATTAACAATTTGCTACACTTCTTCGATCAAATATAGCACTAACTTGCTTTTGCCAGGTACCGTTTCAAGGTCAATGAATATCAGAAAAAGTAGATGTCAATGTTTTTGAATTATGTTCAATTAGGATTCTGTTCTTTTGGACACTTTTAATTTTGTTAGTAAGTGCGAATGCGTTAATTTTTCACCATATTTATTCGCTATATACCAGCTACGTAATCCACACGACTTTCGTTGAGGCAACGGTGAGTTTTTGTGTGTGTATATAAAATATTGAATGTTTTGTACAATTTATTGTATTACAGTGTGTTCATATACTGTTCTTATACTGTACTAGTATAATGAATGAGGTGTTATGTAAATTACTGTTGCAGTATGACTTACACGAACCACTTTTATCCATGCCTTATTAATATTACCACGCCTCCGTCAGTAGTTCTTGTAACGAATTTGTATATGAAAATGTGACCACCTTGGAAGATTGAATTACTTAGACATTCTACACACCAATTTACTCCCAACGCTTTCGAATTGACAAATTTAAAAAATATCGAATAAAGAAACTAGCTAAAAAAATATTCAGATTAATAATTATTAATATTTGTTTAAATAATTTCTTTTGATAGGAAGAACGGGGTAACAGTTTGGAATAAAATGCTAACGTTACTCAAAAATGACAAACGCTGGCGGCACTTTAAGGATTTAGGAATTAAAATTTGGTAAAATGGAGAGCATATATGCGGCAACACTATCCAACAATACACACTATACCATCTCCTCTACCCCATAGGATGAGAGGGGAACGGTACTAGACTGCGTGGATCTGAATGCATCACATACTATCCAATTCAGTTTCCCCCATTCCACCCAATGGGAGCAAGGTTATGGGATAGCATAGCATGGAATGGAACATGATGGGATGGGATGGGAAATAGCCTCATGGGTTAGATATCACCAGAAAACATATTTAGTTTAGAGAAACGACTATAATTAGTCCAAACAAAAATGATTGTTCCAAAAACCGCTATCCATGAAATTGCTTTCAATATGAGACAATAGGAACAAAAGGGGGCTCATTAGCAAAATTTTCAAATAAACGCTCCTCTCTCGTTTGGGTCCAACTAAATTTCTAGTGGGTCTATTTATTGTTGTTATTCCAACAAAGCCCAAAAGTTCGGGCCCCTAAAATACAATGGAAAGTAATGACTCGGCATATTATTGCACTATGCTTCGTTTTTGCCCATCATCTGCGTTTATCGTCAACATTTTATTACAAGACCCGCTTTCTTATCGGAACGTGATACAAGAAATATTCATGTAGAACATATAGATATAATAAAATACAATCATTATCTGTCCACGAAGCCTACAATCTTGTTAGGTAAGTCCATGTTGGTACACGTATAATGATATTGACATGGTTTTTTTTTTATCATACGCTTCCATCTAAGAAGTATCTCCACTCGTTGATGCGATTATCGTAATACAAGAAAAAAGTTTTTAACTTATCGTCGCTTTCAGTAACACTAATCTACCATCTCCGGGAATGTCGGCATAGTGATGTTTCGAAATCATCACTAGACGAATTATTAGCCGTTAATGCTGTCGTAACGTTTTAGTGGTTTACAAGCGGACTACTTAGGACGAATACTCAAATTACTCTAGCACCTATTCTTCTTATACGGCTCTCTCGATGTCATTACAACTTACGTATAACTTTATAATCGATTTTATTTCTAACAAAACTTAATTAGTTATCGTAGCAATTGTTCATGTCTAATAATTAATTTATTTTAAACTGTCACTTCTCAGAACTGCTTAAAAGCTTTTGATAAATGGTGTCTAGATTCTTTGAAACAGATTATTTAATTAGTCTCGCTGTTTAACTAAAACTATTAAACGAGTGTTTAATCAAGATAAAACAAAACAATATCAATAATTAATACAAAGGAATCCATTTGTTATTCAAATACCTACTATTTTAATTGTTGCGTTGATATTCTAAAGGTATATACTTCATTTTTTATGGAAAGAAGACAGACGACCTAACAGTCAACCTGATGGTAAGTGGATACTGTCGCCCACGGATATCCGCGATGTATCCCAACATCAGACCAGAATGACTAATGTTAGCACGCCACCGCCACCGGATGCGCTGCCTACCTTCTAGAGATTTAAAGGAATGGATTTGGAGCAAGGACTGGGAAAATGGGGAGAGATAGGATAGGATCATCTTCATCTTAGCGAATTTAAAGTCATTACTATATGAATAGCATCACTTTGAAAGTAGCAAGTCGTATTTTAAACTAACAATGGACAAATAAACAATCGAAAAGTGAACGTCTGACTAATCCCCGGACGTGCTCCGTCTGAATGCCAAGATATATAATTTGTTAGCGATTCGGCCGACAAAATGACCGGGATTACCGTTACCAGATTCAGTTGATGACCAGATAGATATCTATTAATAACATTCGGTCAGCGCCGACGGATAGATCTATAAATGATGAGTTTCATTTCAGATAAGATCATATCCGATATCTGGGATGATTGATGGAGCCGCTCAATATTACTTAGGAATTCTATTACCTACCAACTAGAGTATTGTTTTGTGGTCCATTATAGTCTCATTAGCATACTTTGTTGCTTAACGTTACATTACACGTTGAAAGAATGTTCTTTCTCTCTCTAGAGTAACAAACGCGGCTCGAAGACTTTCATTTACATAGTTATAAGTTAGTATATTAAAGCGCAAATATATAAAGAATTAAATAAAGACGCGGTATAAAGGTTAAACTGTATCATCTGTTTCCCGTTTACACCACATATAGGTGGATTTATTTCTGACTTATCTTAATAAATAATGAAAGAAAAGTATCAAGCAATACTTATAAATATTTAAATCAATCACAAAGTTGTCGTACAAATCTCGTTACATGGCAAGTGAGCTTAAAACAAATGAATAAACAATAGACCCCCGATCATGTAACTGATACCTCGTTTCTGCTAAGTCATTGACGATATTCTAAGCATTTTATTATTTTTAGAGACTTGCTTGTAATGTCTATAGTCGCTTTGGGTTTGTAACACGATTTAGGACCTATTACAAGTAAATGCATTTGAGGACGAAGATAATTCCCTTCTGTGCATTATAGTTTTAGTTCTCTAGTGATCTTTTTTTATGGATGAAGGCGGCAGACTAGCATACAGCCCACCTGATGGTAAGTGGATACTGTCGCTCATAGACATCCGCGATACAATCCGATATTGGTCCAAAATGACAAAAGTTAGCACGTCCCCGGATGCGCTGCCCACCTTTGGAGATATAGGAATGGATTTGGAGAAAGGTTCGGGAAAATAGGGAGGGGGAGGATGGGAATGGGCTCTGGCACATCTCACTCACTACCGAAACACGTACGTATCTTAGGGAAATAAGATAAAGTGGTAAATGCAGTACATTTCAAGATAGTCTTCTGTGAGAGAATGGTAACGTGGCCAGTCGAGCGCGCCCAGCGGCTATTGGATTACACGTGGACTCTCCCCCTCAATAAACAATAATCTTTTGACAACATTGGAATTTTAAAGAACCAGAACTCGAAATAACTCTGTCATCGTAATTACCCTACTCGAACTTGACATTTAGCAATTGGCTTTTACTCATTAGTTCGACAGAGTTCTTGTAGTATGCTATTCAAACTTTGCACTACAATGCTTCATTAAAGCCCATATTGTCAAGTCTATTGATGTAGAACCTGAATTAGGAAACTTACACCTACCTCGAAACATCCAATTATGACATTTGTATAATGAATATTTGTATAGCAGATTTCAATTCTTTACTTATTCTTTAGTACACTAATGTTTTACCCATTAAGGGTAACGTACGTCTAGTTCCGTTAAAAATCAAAATAATAACTATCATTTACTTAATAGCTGTTAATTAATTAAAGCTTACATTCGAATATTCAAGCCTCCCTAATGATCCAAATGGCTTCACCGGCATACACGCGTCTTAACTTGTAACCCATTAATTGATACGAATAACAACTTTTTGTGTTAAAAAAAAGACGAAATTTGTGGAGAATATCGAAGCGGACCACACACTCGCTCGCCCGCGCCATCTCTTGTTAGTATAATGATATGCACATTTATTTAAAACTTTACATCTATAGCGTATGTGTATACCTTTGTCTTGCTAGATCATATTCGTATTATTTTCTGCCTGCTATTATGTTTTGTAGAATTATAATACAGACTGATTATTCTTACTGTAGCTATAGTCATGTCATAATTTCTAAGAAAGGATAAGGTCGCATAAACATGGAACGTTCGTTGTAATCGACCTCGGTTACTGATACTGCATGTGTCGTTCGTTCGTATCAGTAAACAATAAGCTATGTGCAGGTATAATTTACCTACTCGCACAAACATTTTGATTTATTTCAGCAAAATTATGTTTTGGAAATCCCACAGGGTAGTTTGGACAGACAATTATACCATAATAAACAATTAAACGCATTTGATTGTGGAAATATAGTTTATGACTAATTGTAGTAAATTAAATCAAAACAAATATTATATTACTTAATTTTGCAGAACATGGGTACAAATTAAGATAAAATATTTCCAACCATATTCGTCCTGATTATGGCATGCAAAAATGCATTCTTAATTTATCATATTTTTTACATACTGTATTTAACTAATTTTTTTTTTTATTATATTTAAAAAAAATACTCATTGATTTGTACTCAAAATGTTAAATATAATTAAGGAGCTTACGTCTTCATTGCGCGCATTTACTGCAAACCCTATCTTGATTAATCAAACCCAGTTCGTATGCAAATCTTTAATTAAGTAACACGTCCCGTCGCTAGCTCGTTGCTTGTGCCACACCCGTCTTCTGCCAGTCGTGTACAAGTTAAACAATGATAATTTCTACACGGACCCACGTGCGTGTGTTCCGTGAATCGGATCGTGGGGCGGCGTGGACAAGTATCCGCTCACTAATCTGCATATTGGATGTACCGATAACATTAAGTACGCGTGTCAAATTACTCTGCCACATTATTTTATACTCTATTGCAGGAAGTATATGGATCAGTTAAGTTTGAATCAATTGTAAAAGCATTTCTTGTCGCTTTGTTTTGGTCTTCATTACAAACAGCCCCGGAGCGTGTAGGCTCATATGCATATACACAAAGATAGTGTTTTGTTTAGGCATTATTTTATTGTTCGATGCAGACACAAAAAAGTTTTATACAGAAACGACGTGCTACAAACACTATTGTGTTAGGTTGACAAGTCAATTCTGATAATTTATTATTTCTATTGTAGTTGAAAAAGTGTTTAGCAAATAAAGTCATAAGCCCACTGTATATATCCCGAGTCATATCGAAAGCTGGTCCTTCGCGGAAGGTAATAAAAACAGACAATATTCTCTCGTTATCACTCTTGATGGATGGGTTTGCCTTCCAGGGTAAACGGATGCTTATTATAAAACTTTTTTCTAGTAAATTGAAAAAAGAATCCTCGTCCAAACATAAACACTTCTATTATCCTGAATACAATGGCCAACCAGAACTGCCGAAGCGAATTTCAATCAGTCACGCTAGTTTAACAGTCTTAATCGGTATTTTTTTCTATCGGATGGTTATTAACAATTTCAGTCCAATAATGACCAGCGGAGCGAAAGAAAACACATTTATTTTATTTATTACAATATCTGACTATTTATTATACCTAATCGTAGATAGCGGAGGCAACGTTCCCATTTGGACATTTTATAGCTTCATTCAAAAGATAATAGTATGCATGTAATTGTATTAGAAGACCGACGTATCGAAAATAAAAGTATTTTAACAAAAACATGTATATTTCGAAATTGACATGTAACAAGGTTCTTATGGATGGATATATCGACTTATATACCAAAAATAATTTCAATCTATTTCGCGTCTATGTACTTAAAGGTATATTTTAAACAGTATGAAGTTTATTAGCACTCACCGCTACTGACAAAGTAGAAACGCGCCTTTATGAGCTCCACCCGTATACCATTTGAAACCTATATTGAAACCTAAAAAACATGACATTTAGACTGTTAGGATTTATAACTTTATATTTGTTAGGATTCAATTAATGCTATATACTCAGGATAGTGTTATGTGGAGCAGCGTGGATGTTGTTATATGGACCCGCACATATTGAGTGCTTATAAAATTAAGATTATTTTCGATATTAATATGTGAAAGTACAAATAGGCAAGGGATGCAAAAACATACGCGGCGACAAATTTAGGTTTAATTTTCACTTGGTCTATTGACACATGTACGGTCTACCACAGCGTGTATATATAACTGACGTTAAATGATTTTTTTTACACTTAACCATTACAAATTGTAACTGTTAAACTGCGGAACAGTTTGTCGGCGGTAAACATTACATAATATGCTATAATAAATATGACTTATATACGACTTATATCTCCTGACTCTCCTCACTGGTATATCTGGTGGGAATACCCTCAGAAATCTACTATTTCAGTATATATTTATCCTATATAGTACTTGTATAGTAGCTCCCATTCGCTATTCATTCGATAGGCAAAACAACAAATATTTGATTAAAAATATATTCCGGTTTATGAGCACAAAAACCAGTCATCTCCAAATGCACAATACTTCAACTACCACAATGGGTGTTGTTAATTTATTTTGACATCGAGTATCGCAGAGGGCATTTGCCCGTACAAAAATTAAGTAATTCATTCGAATTGAAAGGGTAGACTGTATCTGACGTAGAAAAAAAGCGGATAGAGCCATCAGTTAAAATGTGCGCGGTTGGCTGCCTTCCCCACAGGCGGCCGATAAGGCCAGCTGCATACTTACCGTCTACAACAACGATGATGTTCTCCATGATAATAATTTTTCATGAAGAGTGTATCGCGAGTGGTGGTGCGCCTTGCGAGAGTTTTATTATGTCTAGCCGTGAAGAGATGTGATGATATGGTCTGACATTGTACCTAATAATAACTATGATTTGAAAATCTAGAAATGCATGTTAAATGTAGAAAAATATTTTTTATTATTTGTATTGTATTGTATAAATATGTGTATATTGAGAAAATTTTCACATAACTTTTATCAATGATCCTTGGTAAATAACTTAGATTAGAAAGTTTGTGGCATATTTCTATCCAGTAAAAAAGTGACAGAAAAATGTTTTTTTTTATCTATTTGCAAATTAGTGGTAAAAAAATACATAATATAATACAATAACATACACAAAAAAAAAACAGGGAGGTTTAAATGAATGAAAATCTAACCAAAAGATATTTGCATTTTTCTTAAATCTGATCAAAATGCACGCCGAAGCAAGGCAGCACAATACATTTGTATTTTGTTGTTATGAACAATTTCCCCGCCATTAAAGTATATCTAAATACTATACCATACCATCAGCCTATGTCTATCCACTGCTGGGTATACGCCTCTCTTAAGGCTCGCCACTACGCACGATCCTCGGCTCTTCTCATCCAACAACCACGGGCGAATTTATTTAAGTCCTCGGTCCACCTGGCCGGAGGCGATCCCACACTGCGCTTCCCGGTACGTGGCCTCCATTGGAGGACTCGTTCACCCCATCGATTATATTAACGGTCCTGCGGGAAATAGGACCTGCCCACTGCCACTTCAACATGCCGATTCTACGAGCTATGTCGGTGACTTTGGTTCTTTGGCGTTCTTTGTTTCGGACCTTATTCCGCAAAGAAACTCCACAGCCCTCTCCATAGCTCGCTGGGTGACCTTGAACGTATGGATCAGGCCTATGTTTCGGCACCACATCTAAATAATATGATTTTAATTTAGAATTAATATTTTGTTTCGTTTAATTTAGTTTTCAATGGTAGGTCCAATTTATTCATATTTTGTTATTCAAATAATAACAAAATAATATTTCGTGTATTATTCTAATATTTGGCGCGTGGTGTCGGCTGGCTTCAGAAAAGCACCCATCCCATCTCTTCCCGTGAGTGTGGTAAAAGGCGAATAAGGAATAACAAAACGCCTGAGGAACTACAACACCTCCAAAAGAATAGCCTCGCCAACCCGCTAGGCCAGCGTGGCGTTTTAAGGCCCTACATCCCTTGTGCATAAGACAATGTGCATGAGGAGGCCCATATTCAGCAGTGGATAATAAAAGCGCTGGTTGCATCGCTTTGCATATTCCAATGATAGGTAGATTATTTTTGTTATTATACTTCAAAAGCAAGCAAGTGTGTTTCGGCCCTAAAATTCCTGTCTGATACATTCATTCCGATGTTTAGATAAACATTAATAAGTCCGTATTATTTTATGTTCTTGCATTTAAAATAGATCGCCAAGTTGAATTCATTCCGGGAAACAAGCTGTGCGCCGGGAATTTTGTTTAAACTATGTGAAAGAATGGTAATTCATTAAGCGTGACCAGTGTGTATTTATGTTTCGTCGAAAAATTCGTCAATTGTGCGTACGTGATGAGAACGTGGTTTTTATAATATGCTAATAAGGGTTCTTGGTTATTCAGTACAGAATAGGGATTTCATAGGAAATTCGAGTTGTAGAAATCAAATGGAGTTAATGAGTTGGGTAGGTGGGTCGATCGGTATGGCCATACGAGTGCTGAGTAAGCAAGGCGAGCGATCGCAACAGCTGCTAATGAAGACGTGCGAGTGCTCTCGACCGTGTAAACAGCGCCCGAGGCTGCTCCTGTTTACTCCCGCGGGATTAGTAATTTAAAAGTCAATGTGGACACTCGAAAGGGTCAATCGCATAGCGCGCCCCGTATATTGAAAACAGATACCCTTTTCTGTATTCCGGTGGCAGCCCATGAAAGTTATAAGGGCTGAGTTGTTGAACTATGTAATTGACTTGGTTCTGCGGTCAGAGGCTTTGTTCTGCGAAGGGCGGATAATCGAAAACGCCTCTGGTTAGCCCCCAATGACGGAGAGAAACAATGCGAAGTTGATATGTGGATTCGGCAGACGTCCCTTGTTTGATTTACGAAGAGCTATTTGCTCGAAGGCTGAATAGGAAATAGGAGCTAGCCAACGTTTCGACTGCGCTAACACTTGTCCAATTACTTCCTCTCGCAGCATTAATAGTTAAATGCGTTCAAGTGACACTCGTTTCAACAAACGCCGACCGTTTAGCTGTAAACATCTGTGACAGAGCAATTTCCGCCTGACACGAATACTGCTCGGAAAAACTAATATGTTACACGGGAAAACGAAAACAAAAGAAAAGCCGAGACGTGACGCCGGTCATAAAATAGACAAAAGCATTTAGCTGCAACACGAATACTGGGTTATTTAAGTCTGGAGCGCTCGCGCCATCAATTTTATTTTCTCGCACAAAACATGTCGGCTGTCGCTACGCATTATGCCGGGAGCGCCACACGCAACATTCGAACAACGTTTTATTTTGGGCAAATGTGGACGTTTCCAATGATTGACTTATCCGGGGTAATACGAGAGGCACTCGCGACGTGCGGCGGGCCCTGTCACGCCACACGCTGTTACCGTCCCCTACTCGCCAGCAATGCGATGGTGCACTCTCAGTAACTCTACACCTCCCTCTCAAGCGACATCAAGTTGCTGCACTAGTGACAGGTTGGTTACATAGTAATACCGTACACGTAATACTTTTGAGAGATAACCTGCCTTTCTAAACTTCACTAGCATGCATCCGATCTAGGTAAAGTTTCATACCATTAACTCTAGATCTAATACAGATATTCATCATTATATTTATCTATATAGTAATTTATTTGGAAATATCGCTTAATAAAATTCTGTCTGAAAACTAAATATGACTGAAAAGAGGTATTTCGTGCTCCTTACATGTTTTATTTCTAAACGTAATAAAATAACGCAAATAACATTCTGAAGCGCCTACACTGTTGAAAGGGCACGTAAACGTAACACGCATCTTATTCTGAATGTAATGTATTCCTTCAGTAATGTTTTTACGCCCGAATGTAAAACATAAACTTAACACAAATGACAACTTGCAAATGTTATATTATATAAAACGTGTAGATATAACTAATAAATCTACATTGCTCGCAGCAAAGTGGAAGGTAACAGAATAGGTCTACAACAAGCTACGACGCTCGTGCCCCAGGTCGCCACCGTCGTGTCGTCCACTGCGGCCAGTTCTAATCTATCTTTGTTTAGAGCAGTCTCGAGACGTGCCTTTGTTTTACCCGGAAAGGAAATATTGATGGTCCCACGTGAATTGAAAGACTTCTGTTTTAAGAGAAAGCTAACACGGATGTACCATCTGCGTGTTGTCTTTTTCAAATGGCCTGGGCGTTCTGTAACTTAATACGCTACCTACTACAAACAGAGCGCGAGCAGCAGAATAAAGACGTTAGTACCACCAATAATACAAAGACGTGACTACGGAGAATGCGTTATGTGAATGTAATGATACAAATGCAAAGGACAGAGGCTTAACGCGAAATGAAAAGAAAATAAAAACGCCGGATTCCAGCAGCGTTCGCTGGCTTAACGCATCACCATAATTCAATCGTGGATGGCCCGCTTCTTCGCTACCAAAAAGAGCATCGAATTTATTACAAAGCTCGCATGGTTTGGGAACCCCTACCTATTATTTATGGCAGTCGGTTGGTCTGTCACAAAAAACGGACGGGTGCTTCGAATATCTCAGCGGGCGACTTCGAAACAAAGTAAGCTGCAATAACACGCACTTCCTTTAACCTTAGAGGCACAATACTGACTGACTGGATCACGCTTGCACATTTGCAGTCACCATTCGAATAATAAACCTTCACTCTTTGACATTAGTTATGAAATCGTTAGCTAACTCATTTGTGTCTTCGTATACTTAAATAAATGACAAGTAATCCGGATTTATTGAAAGTAGGCTGCTGTATGTATGAGAGATATATTTCAATGTTGCCATGTGGTAGCAAATGTGGGAACCCCGCCAAGACGTTGCCCTACTAATGACTCTGTTACTTCATTGTTATGCGGCTGAAATGTGCCTATTCTATTTAATTCGTTTTGTATATGGATGCCGTATTAGCGGTTCGTATCTGTATCTACAAAAGATAATGATATGGTAGACAATATAGATACTTAACAATCTGTAGACCCTGTTATTTTGTTGGACTATTTAAACAACTGGTTCATTAAGACGTTTTGAATACTTTATATACCACTTACAGATCCTCTTCTTGTAGATGGCTACGTGCATACAACATAAAAAACAAGATTTTGTTCCGAGTTGCTTAAAAAGTAAGTGTAGGTATTTTACTTTTTTCGCTTTTGTCAATGCACGTGTAATCTTATACTTTTCCACAATTTTTTGCCGAAACGGAAGCACATTTAAAAAACATTACCTTACGAATTTAATAGCAAGTGATGTCATTGAAACGTCTAAAGGTAAGACGAAGGTTCCTTTAGAGGACTGGCAATAGTAAGCCCTCTTTTGTCATTCAAGTACACTCCAATAGAAAAGCCATTTAGGCCCGGTTCTAATTATACAAGACGCTTCAAGAGATCCTTAAACCAACTATGTTATTTACTGTAAAGGCAGTTCCAACAGACGGAAGACATTGCCGTTCGATATAATCCTCGAACTGAGGCAAATATCACGAAGCGGGTCAACAGCTATCTTCTCACGTTTGTTGACGACTTAAACCGTGATAATATTTATTAAACGGTTCACTTGAAACGAGTGATAAATAAACCCTCTTAACTATTACGCGTCACGCAAGATTTACTACGGTACATAAAGACGATTTTTTCCACCATAACTAACAGCTTATTGTACCTACTAAGCTAGGAATGTCGATTCAAATTTCGGTCGCGATGTTATCATGTTATTTTACCAGTAATTAGTATTTATTACTACAGGTTCCCCCGCGGCTTATAACGAAGTGATCTTTGGTGTGAAAGCGGCTCTAAGGTGAGTTATGTGGTTGGAGGACGGATGGGTTAAGCAATTAAAGCGCTTTTTTATGGGAATGCGATGACTCTTAAGATGTAGCACCCGATAATGACAGAATTCATGGGTTTATAATAATTGTGCTAGGTACATTTATTTGTAGAATAGGCCGGGTGTCGCAGTAGAGGAAATAGAGTTTTTCAACGTGCTCTCGATCGGGAAGTCAATCTGACTATTAGTGAACATATTTTGAATTTTTGAAATACCATCTGAAGGTCCGGGCCCACACAAATCGGTAGCGTGTCAACAACGCGTTTGTGTAACAAAAAAGTCAGCTACCGTCTTAAGGGAATTTGCTTGCCATCTGCCGGGAACGAGATCCGTTGAAATTAATGCGATAGTTAACGCTTAAATAAACTGGTGAGGTCGGAGCCCCTCCCGCTCCTCCGACCCTTCTCCCCGAATAAATCATATGATAATTGAATCATATGCTGCGTGTCAAAAGTAATTAACAAGCGCTGCGATACGCATCTCGGGCCACATGTGCTTTTTTAATAACGTCGCGTCTCAGTTTCCTCTCGTACACGCGACTCACGCTCGAGATAACATCGACATAGAATATTTCTTTATAAACTCATATAAAAATTATTAGTCTACCAGTGGGCCGCGATGACTTTATATTAGGGTTATTGTGAGAGTAAATTGATCCGTGCGCCTTTCTGACGGGTGCGGGCGTACGCGCAATTACACAATAGAAACGATATTTTTTCTTGACGTTATTATAATAATAAGATTGTATGGAAGTAGTCCAACGTATCAGGTAGTTGTATATTAGCATAATATGACCGTTGGGCCGTATTTTCCGGACCTTAATTTGAGTACAACATACAGTTTGTTGTTCTATAAATCTTGAGAGCCAATTTATCCGCTGGATACTTAAATTCGTTCCATTAACATCCCGTATTAAATTTGGCCGGCGGCGAAGACTGACAATGATTGGCCTAGCACAGCCCCAAACGACCGCCGCGATGGGCTATAAAGGTGTTTCGCAGCCGTACACCAATTACCTTAATGTAACTACCATCAAAACAACCTTTTTAGCGAATCGCTATCCCGCTCTTTCCCACGGAACGTTTGCTCCTAATGAAATTAAAAGTAAATATCCGGCGAAAAAGAACACGTCGAAGGGCGACGCGATGGGTGTTTTATGAAAATGAGAAAACTAAAGAAATTCTCTTGTATCGTTCGAGAAAAAGCTGTTCCGGTGAGTAGCGTTTTTTCTGCGTGGGGATCCTTGCTAAGGATGAAATATTAGAGGTGCCGCGTGCCCGCCCCGGCCCGTAATGAGACCCGTAGGAATACGAGGCAATATCTTAATACCTGCCTTAGCCCGGGGTGACAAATACACGGAATTCGCGTGAAAACTGTAAATAATTTATAACCGCTCGCTTTGCTATGTTTCAAACACGGTGCGATGATAAGACAGGGCGAGGGCAAAGATATTGCCATGCGAAATATTATGCCGGGCGTTAAGGAGAATTATTGCCGAGGAGTTAGTGAAAGTGCCAGGAGCAGTGAGCTTCTAAATACTAGAGTGGCAACGTCTTACAAACTGTTCTCAGAAATATGTAACCACTTGCGACTTCAAAAGACGTAGCTTTGAAACCGATAAATATTCCAAAGTAAACTATGTTTGTCTCGTTTCTTCTACACAACTTCTTCGTTTAAACTAATCACGTCGAAATGAAACAAGACATTGTTATCGGAAAAAATGGCGAGAGTTGCCAGTGGTCAGAAATAATTTCCCCAGAATTAATGAATTACTTGGGTATAAAGGCTCTTATTAACAGGTATTATTAACAGATTGTAATGAAACTTTCAATAGATCATATAGATCTAATGAAATTGACAAGGATTACAGGTAGGAAGAAAAAATATTTATATGCGTTAACGAAAATATTATATTTTAAGACTATTTACATTGTGTAAAATTATTATTGTTTAAAATGGAATAATATTTTTTTTGTTTATGACAATCATTTTAAAAAAATATATTTCAATTGTAAATTAATTAAATTGTAAATATATTATTTTAAACCTCAAAAGTTATTATATTGATCAAACACCACTGTGTAACATGAGTTTGTTATATAATTGCCTTTTACTCTCTTTTTTGTTATTTAAAGTAAACATTTTACTTTCGTGGTATAATCTTATTTTGATATATTTGTGAATAATCGCGTTGATCAACAAAAGAGAATGATCCATTTGTAATGACGACACATGTTCCGCTGAATGAATTGCAAATTCTCTGATCGACAAATTGGTTTGAATTTTTTCAAGTGTTTTCGTAGCTAAATACATAGGATTATGATAGCTAGATTATGATAAAAAACATAAATTACTATTAATACTTTTGACTTACAGTCATTCATCATTTACAAACCTCCCAACGGTGTGGGAAAATCAAAATAGTTTTTACTGGCAACATTGATGGCAAACACAATGCGTGATAAATTTACTTCGTTTTGTAATGTTATTTTGGAAAATCTGAACAAAATTGTGCAAACTTACTTGTGAAAAGTAACACCACTTGCTTTATCATCCTTTTCGGACCGTGACATACAAATTTTAACGCCACATTTCACCATTTTGGTAACTTTATCGTTAGGCCGCAGATACGTTCACGCTCACCGACGTCAAGCTAGCAACTGAAGTCAGATATGCCTGCAGGCATCTACGAAGTGGTAACGTTAACTAATGAATACTGCTAATCTAGTCATATGTACATCAATGGCCAGGAGGCACTACCGGGAAGTTGCGACTTAGTTATATTACCGCGTACGTACATCAAAGCTACGAATATGTTGACTTTAACCGCAGAAAGCATAAACAAACGCCCCAGTTGACAAATATGTAATTTATGAAATTACTAAAATCACTGTTATGTTATGATATAAGACTCATACCGTAACTATCGGGAACATCAAAGGTGTCAAGATGCCGTAAAGTGAACTTCAAAGAACAATAACCGGAGATATCAAGGAGTACAATAAACGTTTATGTGTCGCCCGCATTAATTTATTTTGCTCTGGAAACAATCGAGCCTCCGCGTCCTAAGAGCGTTGTGACTGAAAGTTGAATATGAAAGAGCTCATAAAATGGCCGTAAAGTGTTGAGTGTGCGTTCAGAGTGCGTGGACTCTTTGATTTGTGTGCAGCAGCTGTCCCTGAGCGTTAATAACTTAATTCGTCTCGAGCGAACGGGAAGAGGGTTTTTAAATGTCGCTGCGCAGGCGCCGAGGAAATGTTAAACTTAACAGCTAATGCGCGGGAGTCTCAGGATGAAGTTGTCAATGTAGTCGCACTCGACGCGCGCCACTTAGAGAGTGCTCCCGCTGAGCGATTTGTGGTTATCGGCTTCTTTAGACGCTCTCCACTTAATTGACTACTAACCGCGATAACTATTCATCAACTTGTTTTAATGCTCGAATATTTTTTTTGCTGTGTGACATCACCGTAAACAAATGTCATACTCCTGTCTTTACTTTGAGTGTCCAGTTTTGTTTTATGTAACTTTATTTGGTAATGAATTTAAAATCAAAATCCCGTAGACGGGTGGGGAGTAGTAGTGGCTACAAGACTGGATAAATGAAGTGAACTTATTAATTAAGAGTTAGGAATGCACGAGTACCTTTGCGTACTTGAGGTAGGTGCTTCAGTCTCGTTCCTATGAGAACTGTCCTCGTCTCGTAATTATTTGTACATTCACGCCTATGTGGGCTCGAGTGCGGTGAGAGATGTTCCCGTCAAAACACTCCTTCAAATTTAGATACAAACTCGCTCTCCCATTATAATTCATATCCCAGCGCGTCGTGTCGATGTGGAAGCCACTTCACTACTTGTTAAGTGTCACAGGGGCTCACCTTAACATTATTTTTACAAGCTCGACTATAAATACTTATAGAGAAAACCTGTCAAAGTGCTGTCTCTAACGAATTTCTTATGTATTCCTTCGATGGTTCCTTTAATTGGAGACACGTTTACAGTTTTAGCGTGGAAATCGATAAGTTATGTTTGATTGCACGCCTCGGGAATACGGAACGAGGCATTTCGTCATTTACTTCAGACTATCGTTCAATGAACATATACTGTAATTATAGAATTTGCATGAAATGGGAATACTACGTTTTCGTTTTATACGATAGGTAACCATATACATACCATATACCGTGTACCATATACCGTGCACCATATACCGTAGTATATGGTGCATCAAGCTGTATAATATTCAGAAGCCGTCGTTGGCCCGAGGACACTTTATAAATAATGTCGAAACTTTTAAGAATCTGTGTTTTGAGGGTCAACGAATTGTAACTCCATTAAAAGTTTCCTTGTTTTCAAAGTAAACACGGATCTTCATCTCAAAGGAAGCCCTTAAAAATTAATGGAAACATCCTGATTACTCTAGACTCGACGATAAGTAAGTATGCGTTGTATTTTGCCCTCCCTACTATATCTATTTTTGTCACCAAAGACAAGTTTACGGACTTTACGGTTTAATCTAATAACTCTGTATTTGGTTCATGAAGCAGAGAACATAAATTCCTGTTTATATATAGTGTTAATCCGGAGAGATATAAATATTGCGCCGGAGGGCGTGACAGCTACTAAAGAATTGGATAAAGAACATGCATGCGGGTAATATTGTGACTGTCGTGAGATTGTGTCGCCGCCATTGTATAGTTAATATCTGAATCCTACAAAGGGAAATACAGTCCCGATTCCAAAAACGTATAAAAGTGCTGTGAGCACTGCGCGCGTCAGATTATAGGCATAAATTATTGAGCACTTTTGTTCAAGTCAAATAGCTGGTCGCGACCCATTCAATTACTCGGATCAGCCGTACAAGGAGTGCCGAGTCTTTTTCAGATGTTTGTGTAAGGGATTAGTCCGAGGTATCTGTGCCGGTATCTCCGTGAGATAAGTACGAATATACGTCAACGTCGGACGACTAAGCCGATTATTTTAAATGTATTCACTTCCTTAATGGACGTCGTTTTTCACGTCGCGCTCCGTGGGCCCGCTTACTGATTTACTGAAGATTTTTGGTTATGATCCGGTCAATGACTGGTGGGGATTAAAGCGCACTTATCCGACATTTATTAAATTGTCGAACCACCGGGTGCTCGATACCGTGATATTAACAAGACTGCCTCCGCAGTTAAACCTGATTTTAGATATGTCAGAATACACATTTGTTTTCCCTTGTTTGAGTATTTAAAGTCCATAAGCTGGTACGGAAAGCTGGTAGTGTGTAGCCTGTGGAAACATATGAGACCACACACGCACCTAATATTTCCTAAGTAAAAAACACAACCCGCTCCCCTAGACATTTATAAGTAGCGACCGATTATTGAAATGAACCAAAAAATAAAGTAATAACAGGATCATAGCGGCCGCCCACCTGCGCAGTACGAGGCATTGACAAATGCTGCCTTCGCGGTAGGATCCCGGGGCGCCCGCTCCCAAACCCAAATAATATACATATCATTATTTCACGAGCTTACATGAATGTTAGATACAAGTTCGCCCATCCAGCGAAGCAGGCGGCAATTTTTTAAGAGGATAAAGCTGTGTAAAGCAGGTGACGAATGATGCGAACAGGTAGTACGATGGTACATTCTCCGCGATACGCGTCAGGTGTCGTCAGGGCCACTGTTTCTGGAAATTGCACATAAATGTCAAGTAATAATACCAACGCACAGGTTGAAATCGTGCAGTAAAAATGTACATTACACACGATGTTTGGCTGGCAGGTGGGCATCTAGTTAATTAGTAGGTCCTCACGTCCCCCTCACCGTCACAGGGGTTGAAATTAAATGTATATTTTGCATTTTTTCATCCACCGTGAACGCCGCATGCCGTCACCCGCGCGTAATAATTAATAATAATCTAAAATACAACTTGGAAGGTATCGTCAGCAACAAAATTGTTTACTTCATTTACTTTCAATTACCGAATCGAAACCATTATAATTAAGTTTTCGACAAAGCAGTCGAGCGTTTTATTTGTTTAGCTAGATATGTATGTATAGTAGGGGTGTTATGGAGCTCCGTAACCGTAACTGAAATTATCGGTATCCAGATTTAAAAAATATTCGACACCAAAACTGAATTTGAAATAAAAGATTCGGATGTTATTACAAATAATTTTATACATTGCAGTTTTTCGTTCGTTCTTATTAGAGTAAAGTTGTATTCTCTATTTGGTTTTATTTTTCTTTGCTTTCGGTTAGTAATCCACTTCTTAAAAGTTCATTAAAAACATATCCGTAATCGAAACCTTATCCGAAACCTACCTATCCAAAATAATTTCATATGCCTATTTGTAACCAAAACCGGTGAAAGAATGTAGAATATATCCGTATCCGTATCCCTAACAACCCAAATGCATAGTACCAATTTTTTTTTAAGTAAGTACTTAAAATTTTCATTCATCGATCCGTATCCGTATCTCATCAATGTGAATGCTTCAGATGGCATCTAATAAGCATGAGGTTGTCAGTTACCATTAATATATGAAAAAAATACTAACTTGTCTGCTCGCCAGTACATCGCGTCCCCCAGTCGCGTGTTCGGCTGCCACCGAGGTAGGGTCGAGCGGCGTTATATCACTTGTCTACATCATATTATTACGTTATAACCACTCACCTAGGGCTTCAGGCCGCTCGTGAAAAAAAATATTTTTTGCTAGTTCGCCTTATTGGCTCTTTTCTTTCTAATTTATTTGTAACTAGGTTGATATTTCACGCCTTTGTTCGCCTGTTTATTTCTCAAGGTTTCTGACGTAGCCTTATAAATATTTTATTTATGCTTTAATACACTTGATTATTTTTCAAAGCTATTTTAACCTATTTACACGAACTATATTCTTAAAGTTTATTTTAGGTATTAGATAATAAGCAACTAAAACTAAATCGACTCAACAATACCAATAAAGTTGGTATTCAAGTTACCAAGTTCTAATATAGCTGATCGATACAACTTACATACGGTATAATGTATTGTCATTGTGAATACATTTACATTATTTAACATAAAAGCTAACAGTAGATACATGGGCGAACGGCAGCTGATACGAAAATTCAACATTAATTATATACAATCAAATTACATCTGTATCTCACGTGGCATTAACATTTAATTTAATACTCGTTTTGAAATCTCCAGTTGGTTATTTATGCGGTATAAATACAGGTGCATAATTATACAAGAGAGTTCCTTTAGTAGTTATTAAGATGGTATACGGTGGTTCCAAGAACGGTGGACGTATTTTGTCTTGTGAGAACAAAATCTGATGTTTCGATGTCGCCATGTTGCTTCGACTCATATTTTATTATGATTCAACGTCGTTTTTGCTTTAATCTGGACAGAGTGCAGGTTTATTATTAGAATCGTGAGTAAAAATTGAACATTTTTAAACAGTAAAACTGGAAAAATAGGGATATAAAATACTACGCATTATGGTTTGATAATAAAACGGATACCTAACCAGATTAATTTATTATTTAGTACTTTAAAGTTGGGTGAAAATTGTCGTACGGCTATAAACCTGGGGTCACATCAATAAAGTCTATGAAAAACTGCCTGTTCTACATAGAAAATGTACAGGCCAAGACGGACTTTAAAGCAACCATAACGTAGGTGAATAAATAAACCGCCCACGCAAAGTTAACGCCGGCCCACGCTTTACAAAACACTTAAGCGCCGGATAAATCCATAAAAATACAACCTAATAAATAGATTCACTTTAGATTTTACAGCAGAATAAGCGACCTAGTATCCAACAAGATACAATCGGAGATAACTATCCACTAGGACTTTTTGGCCGGAACCGAGAAGTGAAGTTGAGTTTATGTTTGATTATTGTAAAAAAAAAATATTAGTCGTTTTGTGGTTTAATAGTGATCCTCTTCTGTCCTCAGTAAACCTATCTACATCAACCGGAAGTAAAGTGTTTAAATTGCGGAAAAAAAAATTCTACATCTGTGCAAAATTCGTTAACGGTCTCACTATAGGGCACCGGCCTCTTATAGTAAAACACTAGGGGTTTCCGACCGTAATCCAGCACGCGGGCCCAGTGTGGATTATTAAATACCCATTATTATTACACATGCTCCAGATTTTTTTTGATTCTCGAGCATGAGGGTTTCCTCTCGATATTTTCCTTCACCTCTGAGCTAGTGATAATTTTAATAACATTAATTCAATAATATTTTTTTAATAACAACGTTAATAATACGGGCCAATGATTTGAACTCATGACTTTGCGATTCAAAGTAGAGAATATTATTGTAAATGAAAAGTAATGTAAGTGAAAAATGAGTACAAAACTTAAATATTACTCACATGAAAATCATGAGAAAATTTTATTTATTTAATAGCTACTTTTTGTTATTACTTGAAACAGAATTTCGTATAAACGCCATTTTTCTTTTTACTTTGTACTCGTCATGTTTTCTCTTAACGTACTTATACTCGACAAAACCACTCTTCTTGTATACACCTGTATACTCGTTACGAAATTGAATCACCGGTAAAACAGTTTTCCACAGGAAAGGATTTCGAGCTAGCAAATCTTGTAAGCGATGAAAATTTTAAAGAAATCCCAAAGAAAATTAAGGTGTTTGGAACGGTTCTTTCTAATAGGGGTTCGTCCAAAGTGGTTACATTCTTTGTTAGACTTTGGTAACTTTGTTAAACTAAGGCCAACCAATGACGACCGCTATGACGTTTGAATGCTCGTGAAGTTTCGTAATTTTCCTTAATGCATAAACACGGTACTTTAAGATTGGGAGGAGGATGGGTATTGTTTGACATGTCCCGACAAGCTCGAGAGTCGTAAAGTTCTTTTGAAAGAAATTGTGTCTCCTGATATTTTAGTTATATTTTCAAATAAAAAAATTCATTAACTTCATCATAATTTTCAGTAATTACACACTTAATGTTCAGTGGGTCACACTTACGCAACATTGGTACCGCTCACATTTGTCTACATTTTTATCGATAAGGGACACAAGTCATGTAACATCACTATCGGAAGCTGTCCTAGTAGTTGTCAATGTTTGGTTTTAGTGTAGGTCCGTCGAGTTACCTCGTTAACAGGCGCAGCGGAAAATTTATACAAGTAAAACTTGGAATTAATTCGCAATGAATTTTTTCTCTGCTCAGAGCACTAATGAGCTGTATTGCTAGATCGCGCCTGATGCCTTTGAGGAAGGTGCACTGTTTTAGTCTTGACTCTGCAAACTTGTTAATGTTAAACGCGAATCAAGTTAGCTCACTCTTTCATTCGGTCTTTAGTCATAACTGGGTTACGCTCGCTAACCTTAATTACGGGATAGCAAAATGGAACATTTAATTTTTAAAGCTAATCTTGTAACCGATTTCAAAAATCTCTTTACTTATGTACCTATGTATAAAGTATGTATGTATGTCTCTGAGTCTATTTGTTTATATGCTGATACTTATATTCATATATGTATGTCTCTATTGAGTTCATTTTGTTGGAGTTTTCACTGCTATATCCAATCCGCACTAGGCTCGCGTGGTGGATTATGACTATGACCCGAAAACCCTGTGATTTACTAGTGGAGGCCTGTGCTCTATAGACAGGAACTTGATACGATCAGAAGATCTTTGTAACCACATTTAGCAAATAAATAAACTGTAATAATTCATAATAAAATATATAATAATTTTTTGTTGCAAATATAATAAAAGATCATTAAAGTCCCAAATGTATTAGAATTGGATAACGTGTCAGTGACATTTCACTTTTATAATTTTTATAATTTATTAGTGGGCGTAATTTTTCAATTTTATTCTATTACTCAAACCCTCCACCGGGGTTACTCGATTGTTGTTAAGTAATAAAGTCACAAAAGCCCCCCAAACAAGCTGCGTTTATCTACCGTCGATCGATTGTACATTTGTTACAAACGACACGTACCCTAACGCAATTAAACGCTTTACATATGAGGTTGGCCTTTGAAATTTAACCGCTTATGCATCGATGACGTCGCACTAAGCACTGCGATACAGTCTGCAACTTGACCTACGTGTACACTGCTTACAATCATTTTCTGGAGCCTTATATTCATGGGCGATTAACTGTGTAAATTAAATCGTGGTCGTTGATGTGTGTAGTTTATTTATTTTTATTCTTTACTAGCTGTGCCGGGCATGCGTTGCATGCCCGGCAATTTTAACAAATTAACACAAAACAATATTAAACTATACGTATAAACCTTCCTCTTGAATCACTCTATCTATTGATGAAAACCGCATTAAAATCCATTGCGTAGTTTAAAAGATCTAAGCGTACATACAGAGGGACAGACGGCGGGAAGCGGCTTTGTTTTATACTATGTAAAGACGACAACCAGAGACTATTCATACAATTTCTTACATTTAGAGACATGTGCAATTTATATAACAGGTGTAAAATCTATTTAAGGCTGCAACAACATACCCATACTATTAAGAACGAAATGTATATTAAAAAAAACTATGAGCGGATGAAGAAAGGAACTAACAAAAAAGGAACGAAGTAAAACTATACCAGAAGTAAAAGAAAACAAAGTAATCTACTTAGCCTACAATTTAAAGTCATCTCTCAGTCTCTCACGTACATCTTTCTTGAATTTCGGCGTGCTATTGAACAATCGTGACTATCATATGATTCTACCCTAAATTGGATTTGGATCTTGAGCGCATCCGGACCTCTGGGATACGTATGAGGAACTTTTAGCCAGAATTTTTGCAATGATAAGGGGTAGTCCTTAAGTCCATGTTAATTCGTTAAGTCTATTAGTACTTACAAATAGACTTACTAGAAAAATCTAGAATATACAACACAGAGGATTAAGCACCGCTAGTAAGTCGCATAGCTATGCTGCCAGTATGTAACCGTCGTCTTAATCTTCTTAGATATATGGAAATACGTGACAGCTGCGCATCCGCCCGATTCCACGTCTTCCTTTGAATTTACAGCTAAAGGAGATTGATGATATAGGAGAAGTACTTACATACTCACGTGACCCGCATTTGCAACTATTTATTGATTCTTGTAAAGTTTTGTTTGCTCTTAAACTAATAGCGACTCCACTCCAGAGGATCAGAGGATTCCACCTCTGACAGAATCAAGGTTAATCAATTTTAAGAATCAGTACCCACATTCTTAATTACTAGTACCTACTGTACCTGTGATCTCATCCAGCTTTAGAATAGCATCAGCCCAGCTCTTCCCGTGGATGTCGTCATAGTCGCCTATAATGACATCCTAAGGGATAACAAAGCCGCTATCACAAGCCCTAACTGCATCACGTCTTAAAGAGTGGACTCACTAATCCGTTTAACCGTAGCGTTTTAAGGTTTTTTACATGCACAATCATCCTCATACACATGGCAATATGCACGAGGAGGCCCATGTTCAATAGTGGATGATAAAAGGGCTGGTTGCTGATACGGTTACGTCTAATGTGTAATTTGAAAAATAACAACTGAAACCTGTATCAGCTGAAAACGGTGTCGAAAGGCGAAACTAAACGGTTTTTTGGTTTTCGTACGAATGCACACTCGACAACGTTCTCCCTTTTAACTATGTTATAGCGCTTGTATTAAAATAGATACCCGTCGGACGCTCGCTACGATACACGGCTCAGATAAATTCTCTCCCATTTTTCTCGCGCTCACTACCCGTCACCGTATAAATGCTTCGAGTGTCTTTTTTTGTACGCGCAACTGGAAGAATTACAACATTAATCAACCGAAATGAACCTTTTAGCGAAACGTTAAAAGGTTTACGGAGGTCTCCGGCAACGGGCGCCGGTTATCCGGTAATGAAAACACAGTACACTCGGTATCCGCACCGGATATACGGAAATTTCCTAAAATTAATTATGTATCGATATCTGCGCGGAATTCAAGGATTATCACTCGTCTTAATTAGCGTCTTTTTATTTTATTTGTTTAGGGAACAAACAGATTGTCTTGAACTTAATATAAAAACTTAACGGAACTTAAATATAAAAACTCGGTACCTAATTTCCATAAAATTTCCAATGCATTTATAAATGCACTTGAGTGTATGTGTGCTGTAATTACTATAACAATTGAATTTTTAATCATTACATATTATTCATATCTATTAAATTTTGAATTAAAAGAGAGCAAGATTGAATTAAATAAATTAATGGGTCAAAATTACAGACATCGGTTTTAAATTTAGAATAGAACGGGGCAATACATGGTTTGTTTGTTATATGAAATACATGGTCCATTTGTAGAGTTAATCAAAATTAGTTAACAAGCCAAAATTTTACAGCAATTTTGTTTTGAATTTGGAAGGGAGCGTTTTGAATTTGGAATACTTAGCGTGAACGATGATGTAAATCATAGATATGTCTTATAAAAAACTCAGTCATGCAGCGCAACGTAAGATGTAATACTGTAGAAATTATTGATTGCAGTACCGGCAATGGGCTGATGTTTCGCGTCGGACAAAACGACGGACGGCTCGCTTTCTCCCAGATAAGCCGAGTCGCTCTTTGTCTGACCCACTACATTAATTCCAACCTGTGATGCAACGGCTGGAATTGTGTAATTGATTGTAAGAGCTATTACTTTTTTGTCTCGCCTCTTCTTTACTGCCTTATCTTGGTTCGCCGCTATCTGCGCCTGACGTAACAAAGGAGAGAAATACAATACTGATAATTTTGTGGAAGTTTCCAAATGAGAACTGTATTTTTTACAGTCCACTTAGTGGTAAGTGGACACTGTTGGCCATGGATATCCGCGGTACATGTCAACTTCAGTCCAGAATTACAAACTTTGGCACGCCCATATTTGGAGAGGGGGTTGGCATAATGGTAAGGGATAAGATAGAATGGAATGGGAATGGGCTCTGGCATATCTCACTCACTACCGAAACAGGTACGTACATTGGGGAATGGGATAACGTGGGAAATTCGGTACATTTCAAGGTAGTCTTCTGTGAGATCCAATTGGCCGTTAATTGGCCACATTAACGTGGCCAATCGAGTGCGCCCAATGGCTGTTGGATTGCATGTGCACTTTTATGGAGAATGAACACTAAAATTCGAACTTGAATTTAGAACCATTCGAATGTGAGTTCGATTTAGTTTCAAATATTGCTGAGTTCGCTTGCAGGTGTTGAGTTGTTGGCAGCGGGCCGGTCAATGCAGCCGGTCGTTTTCTAGATCCGTTCAGCCGTTGGAGCAAATATTTCCGCCTGATTAGAGGACGCGCGAGTGGCGGGTACACCTGCGCCCTCTGTGATCCTTTTCTACGCGTTTTGTTTTGGAATTCGCTCCGTTCCCGGACAAAGTTTTATCGCGGGTCCCAGGGATGCGGGCCCGGCGAAGTTTGACTTTTGCTCGACGAAATAGAAATTTTAATCGACTGGATTTTATTTAGCTTTATTAGATGAACTCAAATTGAAACAGTAAAATTGCTCTCGCAAAAAATCTGCTTGCAAATGAAGTTATTTCTAACATTTCGTAATTTGATAACTGAATCAATCGTAGAAGGACCTCTTTGGTTGAAGCAGATCTTTGAATTATGGTTATAATTCAAAAGGAACGGACAGAGAGCGAATTATGAGTATCAATAAAAGAGATATTGCTTGTTTATGAAGGTCTGTTTTTATGGGGCCCTAAGGGAGAATCTCCTTTATCGATGCTTTGTAATGGTAGTTACGGTTACCCAAAGAGATATAAATGTTTGTGGGTTAAATGCTTTCTAAATGTAGCAATATCTTCCATTCATTGATTCATAATGGCAAGGGAATGTGGTTATATACTTCATACCACTTATTTTAATAATGTTATTCTATTCTCCCAGTTTATTATTATATTTATTTTTTATTTATTTATTAAAATTTTATTCTACAGCTCAAAACACATCTCTCATAAGTATTACAATTAGTAGTTATAGTTAGTTTTAATGTGGTCTATACAATAACTTATAACTAAACAATAACTCACAATAATATAGGAGAGATTCGTTGACACCCGTGCAAGGAGAACTCTGTATTACAGGTGCCAACTCTTTCCACCAGGTAAATAACATAAAACTGAATGCTGTTGTGAGGAGAAAAAAAAATATTAATTTTCACTCTTAGAACTATTCTAACGTTATTATTCTAAATAACTAAGTAGTTTTTATTGCAAGTTTTTATTGAACTTCACGTGTTGGTTAATTTGTTTATGTCGCGTTTTGCATGTCGATTTTAACTCACTTCCACTTGTACTACTGCCTTAAAATTTTACACTTGTATATAAAACCGATGACAATACAATAATCTCACAGAAGGCTACCTTGAAATGTACCTTGTACCTGCATTTCCTACTTTATCGTCTTTCCCCAATGTACGTACGTTTCGGTAGTGAGTGAGATATGCCAGAGCCCATTCCCATCCCATCCTATCCCTCTCCATTTTCTCAATCCATTCCTTAATCTGCGAAGGTGGGGCAGCACATCCGGGGTCGTGCCTACGTTTGTCATTCTGGATTGATGTTGGCATTTTTTTTTTTTTAATGTACGAAGGCGGCAGACGAGCATACAGTCCACCTGATGGTAAGTAGTGGCTACTGTCGCCCATAGACATCCGCGATACATGCCAAGATTAGTCCAAAATGATAAATGTTGGCACGCCCCCGGATGCGCTGCCTACCTTTGGAGATATAGGAATGAATTTGGAGAAAGGGTTGGGAAAATGGGCAGCGATGGGATGGGATGGGAATGGGCTCTGGCACATCTCACTCACTACCGAAACACGTACGTACATTGGGGAAATACGATAAAATGGGAAATGCAGTACATTTCAAGGTAGTCTTCTGTGAGAGAGGGGTAACGTGGCCAGTCGAGCGCGCCCAGCGGCTGTTGGATTGCAGCGTGCACTCTTCCCCTATCATGTATCGCGACATGCCAACATCATGCCAACATCTATGGATGACAGTATTCACTGTATCAGATGGACTGTATGTTCGACGGCCGTCTTTTTCTAAAAAAAAACGACCTAATGTTGCAGCCAGGAAGGCCAGTACTTACACTGTGAAACTCAACGGCGAAAGGCAGACATCTCATGTTTGGGCTCGTTTGGCTCGTAGTTATTTTTTTTAATGACACCACCTTAGTGTCATTGTCTTAACCTGATGCTGCAGCCAGGAAGGCCAGCAAGCTGTGGAACACCTCAACGGCGAACAGTAGACACGTCGTGTTTGGGCTCGTTGTGATGGGCTCGTTGTTTTAACGACAACACCTTAGCGTTATGACCTCGACCTGATACTGCAGCCAAGAAAGCCCGCACACTGTGGTACTCCTCACTCAACGACGAACAGTACATACGTCGTGTTTGTGCTCGTTTAGATGGGTTAGCAATTTTGATGATAAAAAGTTAGTGACATGATCTTGAGAATAAATAATTGGCGAACTAACAGTATTGTATATTGTCTAACACCCTTGATTAAAAAAATATATTAAATATTCAAACGTGATGTTTTTGTTTCAGGTTATGACTGCTTATCTGGAAAAGCCTAATGTAAACCCAGGCTCATGACTTCGCATACAAATACGTTATAACATCAAGCTACGCCTAAACTTAGGTTAGTATGATTTAATTTTGTAATACTTTATAGGAAAAGTAGGAGGAAGAAATAGTCTTGATGATTTGAAGAATCTATAAACATTAGTCCGTATATAATACTTCACTGTGGATTATAAGTTATTTTCAATGTGTTGATTTCAACGCGTTTTAGTGTATTTACTCATGACATTATTTGAGAACTAGGACCTTATTGTCGTATCTATAATAGTGTCTTAGGTATGAAGTTTAGTGAAATTTAAAAAATATATCTGTGTTTGCTGCTATATCATAAAAATCATATGTTAGAGCACGTTCTTGTTTGAACCGAATCTTGTAACAACGAAATTTCAAGTTAGAAAATCTTAACCATAGTCCATACCGACAATAAGGTCTTTTGCTCAGATAACGACTCATATGACCCACACTCGGCATTGTTGCGACTGTTTCTTGCCTCCAGGCATTTGTAGCCCAGATTTTATAGAGTTGACATTTAAAGTTGTATGTCGCAAATTAAATATACACCAACTTGAGCAACTATAGAAATCTTTTATTGATGATGATAGTGTTATTTAATATAAAACACAGAAATAATTGCTTCAACTCTTGAAAATCTCACCACATCATTCTATTAAGATATACTCTTGCATTTCTTAAATAGAAACAAAAACAAGAAACAATTCAGCTAACTAGCATCAAGTCCGCTGACTAGCATCAAGTCCGCTGAAGGGGTAATTTGTATCTTTTTTCCAATAAAGCAACACCTGTGCACAACAATTTTTGCAGCTCAGCTCCCTAACTGTAAGCTTTGTAAATGTTGCGCCATTTGTACCCTGATTGAAAAACTGTTTCGTATCCCAATTGCAATAGTTTGTCGGAACCACTCCTTTCTATATTTCACATAGAGCGTAGGGCTTACTCGATTACTCGTGAGTAACCTCATATGATGTCTCGATGTTTAAATTTTTGCCTTTAAATAGTAATAATATTTAATTTGCCTTTAATATTTTTAATATATTTTAAATTAGTTATTCAAAATTTTCGTCAACAATGTCACAGTTTCTTCTAAATAATGTACTTTTGGGACTTTTTGGCGGGAACTCGAGAAGTGAAGTTGAGTTTTTGTTTGATTATTGTAAAAAATGTGTATTTATGTGTTTTGTGGTTTAATAGTTATAGTTTTTTTTTATATAATAGTGGGCGGACGAGCAAGCGGTTCCACGTGATGGTAAGTGTTACCGCCGCCCATGGACACCTGCAACATCAGGGGGTATGCGGGCGCGCCGCCGAACTCGCAAAATCCTATTCACAGCTCTCTTGAAGAACCCCATATCGTAGCTTAATGGAAAGACCTCTTGAGGCAGTTCGTTCCACAGCCTACGGGTTCGCGGTAAAAAGTAAATTAGTAAGTTCTAGTTTATTAAACTGCAAAGTTTTGTGCGTGGTGTTTGTTGTAATCAAATAAAGCGTGGAACTGCGTGTTTGACGTTGGAAGCACGAGTCCTCAGTAAATCTACTATCGCTTTACTGAGCGACTCCCGACTTACCTCGACGGGACTGTACATTGATAGGATACGTTTTAGACTTTGAAATTGTTTATTACGAAGAAAATTTGACACTGGCAGAATGTGCTAATTGCACCATTGCCATAGATGAAGAAATATAATGTGCTAACAACAATAAATAAATAAATAATGGTACATAATAAGAGTTTGAATAAAATAAAAAGGAGCATGTGCCATCTGGCTTTAACCCTTGTCTTTTAGTCTTACATCTCTTAGACCGCAAAATTTTGTAGAGGGTTTCTTAAAATTTCTTATCACGCGAATTGTACGCTCAGTATTTATAATGTAGGGAGACAGTCTCGAACTACGCCTAAACAAACCCCTTCCCTCTAAAATAATGATTATTCTCTTGCTGTCTTTTCTTACGCATAGTCATCATCTCAAACTGTGTAAAGAGGCATAGCTTGCGAGCATTTATTCCACGAACTGAAAATGAGATTCAACTGTAAACTTTCATTTGAATACGCCATGCAATCACTACAGTTATACTGCTCGTTTCACATGAACGTTTCCCTACCGTGACAAGTTTGCAACGCGGGGTATATTCAAAAGTACGGGGTATTAGAGCTGACACATATTGCGTGTCCTAAGATAAAAGGGTGACGTGACTAAAATACGAACTAGGAAACGAATAAGTCCAAATTCACAATACAATGCAATTTAGTATAATTGCGTTGTATCGCGAAAATCCTATGTAGGTTTCATGTTTACCTTTCCTTCCTGAAAATTCTGATACATTTTATATTTAGTGTTAAACTCTTGCTATGCTGGTTAGCTCCTGATAGTAATAGGACTTAAACAGACTTTCTTTGTAATATAAATCAACTACTAATATTTTTTACTTATTGAGTATAGTTGATATTACAGTCATAATTGATATTGGCACGTACATGGAGCTTTGCCTTCAACGATCGCAGTGATTTTGAAAAGTCTAACAAGCAAGTGCATATTAAAATTCGGTTTCGGCCCGCTTTAGCACCGCCTCATCTTCCTGTAGGGCGATAAAGCCGCTACTACAAGCCCCGTTGGCCTACACCACCTTTTAAACAGTGGATTTGCCAGCTCGTTTGGCCAGCGTGGCCTTTTATGACCACACAATACAATTGTGTGGTATTGTGTGAAATTACAATACAATTTCCTATCATACGCTTACTGCTGGCTGTAAATTAGTTGCTGATTTTTAAAGAACTGCTTTTATAAAAACGGATACACTCTAGTGTACGCACAACACTATTAACTCGGAAAGCCAATAACGGTCAGTATTCTAGTATCACATACTTGCTCCATATACGCTTCCCATCTACTGATGAAATATGACCAATCATTTTTCAACGACACCACTTTGGACGGATTTAAAGGCAGCGCTAGTGACGCGTATTTCCAATTGTGTCAGTCACTGGAATGGTTGCTGTCAAATGATCGCGCGTAGTGATTGACAGATGTTCGCGATTTTAGGGTTAAACGCGAAATTTGGTAGTAGATTTTTGTATGACACTGCATTTTGTGCGAACACAGAAATTGTCGACATGGAAAATATTACATTTAGAAATAAGATGGAAATGAGAATCTCGCATTGATGTTACTCGGTTTCAAATGAAGTAATAAAATAGGTATTGATGCTTCGATAGCGACTGTAAATGTTGGCTCGGATATATATTTACGCTTCCCAATTCTCGTTGGGGGAGGGGTGGGGGATTAGGATGGGGAGTCAAGTCCAATATCATATTATAAAACCACTGAATAGATTGATAAAATTTCTAATACCATGTAAATACATATCCGGTGAATGGGATGAGGAAAACTTCTCATATTAGGGAAATATTCCCAAGCTTTCTCTAAATTCATTAGGTACTAAATCACTAAAGGTAGCCAGTGCATCCGGTGTCTGCCAACGTTTGTCATTTTGGACTGATGTTGACATGGGCGGCAGACCACTTACCACCAGGTGGACTGTCTGCTCGTCTACCTTTTCTTTCTATAAAAAAGTATAGCTTTGCTGTAAAGCTAAGCTATACTTTTTTAGCTTTATTTAGCTCCGGGTAACCGGAGGTCACGTGCAGTTTGCCGACAGGTAACGTCTTCCAACGCGAATAATACTTGCATGCCAATAAACAGTTGGTTTTAAATAAATGATTATCTGACCGGGAATCAAACCTGGAACCTTTTGCACTGCAAGCAATGGCATTACCAGTTAGGCTAATAGGTCGTTATTATGACTACTGATTTTTCACTTACAATTTAATTTTACACTTGCACTCTGGATTAATTTACAGAAAATGACACATATGTTTTTAGCAGAGGCAACTCCTACATACAGCCTACATAAAGAAATATAGCCTTTGAAGTGACTGGACAATAATGTTATTAGCCTGCAATTAGACAGAACAAGTAACGTTTATGTAAAATCTCTTCAAAGAGAATTTAATGCGAACGACCGTTCATGATGAAAGGGTTACGAATGTCACAACTATGACATTTAGACATAAGAATGATATGACGACTATACTTTCTTTGTTTACGCTTTTGTAAGCAATCATATATTTGTTTTGTGTAAAACAATACTATTTCAAAGCGGTAATAGCCTAGGGTCTTCTGCTCTCAATTCACAATTGTGAAACTCTGAGTTCGACCACCGGCCCGCACCACTGAGTTTCTATATAACAGAGGCCCATGTCCAGCAGTTGACTATAAAAGGGCTAGTTACGATTTCTTTTTTTTTATTGGTTACGTGGAGCTAACAGTCCACAGGTGATATGTGGATGCACTCTTTTTTATGTACTGTTTTTTAAATATTGAACAACGTCGATGGCGCGCGCCATAATAATTAATTTTATTATTATCGCCAGCTCAGGAGTGAAGGAAAACATCTTAGGAAACTCGTATTTGTACATGTTGACATTTTTGGGTCATTGTACCCACCGTACTTTATGAATATTAATTTTAAAACTGACTCCGAAGCGTTGTAATTTGAGTTTTATACTTAAATAAAATAATATACCTCGGCAAAATATTAAGTAAAATCTTAACTGTTTTTTTTCCAGAAGATAAAAAGTAAATGAGCTCAGCAGCTAAGCGCGGTCAGCAAAAGTCACTTCATATTAAGAATTTCCCTCACATATATTTACTTAAGCATATTAAATAAAACAACCCTCATTACCGTAACATTTCTTCCCGTCAACTCCCTTACGTAACGTCCGCTAACAGCAGAAAATCACCGTGGAAGCCCGCCCAATAAAGGCGCTCCACAGTTTCATTACCATACAAATTTTAGTTGGGCTCTATTACTTAGCAATTTCCCTGATTAAGGATATCGGTGTGTGCGGTGGCGACAGCCCGGCAAATAGGGCGGCCGTATACATCATGAATATATTAAACGGGTTAACTGACTTTATGTTCTAGATGCCGTGTTTTACGCTGCAAAAATAACTCATGAGACAAAATGCCTTTCTTTAGTGTCTCCAGGCCTCTAGCAGGTTTTAAACATTAACCTTTGAAATTTATTTAATTGAAGTTATAAATAGTCAGTAAACTACGATCGTCAATAAATAATCAATGAAAAAATCGGTTCAATTTCACTGTTCACGAACGAGATAAAATTAACCTAACAATGTAATAAATAATAAATGATACTCGTAGGAATGTTTTTTGAAAAAAAAAGTTCAAATATGGAAAAACATGTTACTAATCTTACTAATATTACACATTGAAAAAATCATATTATATAAAACTAGTTTTTTCTTTGTGTAAAGTTTAATACTTCATCATTACACGTTTTTGGGTAAAACGGACAAAAGATAGTAATAATATTATAAACATACCTGAAAATTGCAATAGTTATCTATACAATGGCAAAATGTAATTAATAATAATCACTTAAACGATAAAGCCTTAGGAGCCCTTCTACCAATCCAACGTTACCGTAATATTCGTTACATATAACAATATAGAGGCTTCGTACGAAATTGTTCGTAATAGCACTTCCTTCGTTGTTCTATAGACTGATATCTCGATACGACCATGCGGGCTCTAAATTGAGCCTTCGACGCCCGGTCAGACATTATGTTCCTGCGTCAACATGCTTTTGTCACTTCCATTCAAAGGTGATTATCCATAAGTGGGTCAGCATATATCTGAACATGGTAACCCCTCTAGCGCTTGGATCATCCGCTTTGTGCTACAACTATTTTGAGTAGTTGCTTCGAGCTCTTTGTTTGCGACTAATCGAATCGGTTGTCTATACTGGCAGAAATGTAAACAAAGGTTAACGGGAAACGCTGTCAGCTATATCTAATGATAATCATCATGCCCGGTGCAGCGAATCAACACAGCAATTCGTGACTTTCGCTTAGAAAACCTACATTGTTTTACTATTAATAATAACAAGAGGTTTCGTTAAGCCTAGTCTGTTTATAAAGGCCGCCAGTAAACCTTCCTCAAATGGACACGTAATCATAAAAAAGCGATTTCTGGTACGAGCTTGTCGTAAAGCATTTTCGGGCTGAAAACCTTCATGTTTTAGAAATGGCCCGTCAAAACAAATGGCGGGTGAAAAATTCAGCGGAATATAAACAAAGGCTTGTTTGGTGGGGGCGGCTCATTTCGGCAGGCGGATAAGTGCGGACGTAATCCGTGCTTGGGCTCGTGTAAATGCAAATTGTCCCATAAAGCCATCGTCCCCCCCAGCCCTGTAGCCACCCCGCTCTCTTAATGAAGTGAGGCTCCTCGGACGAAGCGTCCATCGTCTCAACAGCGGTTAACGTGGCTTGTCCTGGACGAAATTGGACCACCGGTAACACGCTAGTACCTGACGAGATTGCAGGAGGAATGTTGGGTACTAACAACACTAACGGTACTAAGTAATCTGGTCTGAGCTATGAGAAGGGTATTATTGCCCACTGTCTTAATGATAACGGCAGTTATAATTAGTTAAATTAGTAGTTTCCTTACCAAATATTCAAATTGGCTTTAACTTCAAAGGGTCCATAAAATGTATGTGAAGACACGATACGAATATCATTATTCAGGTCTCGGTCTTAATCGTAGACTAAATTGATTCTCTTGTTCTATATTTTCAATTTAGTTACATATGTTCTTCTTTATATGGTTTTAGACGTATTGTCCGTATTACATTGTTCATATTTATTTAAAATATTTACCAGTAAATGAATTTGCGTCACCAAAATCGGTTTTCTTTTGAACTGCCAGTATTACGTCCGTTCGACTTCCTTCCTTTATGTCGTCCTCATTATTATTCATTAAACCTATATCTCATTATTATCGAGTTCGATACCGATCGATCACTGTATGTGCACCAACAGTAGACTATGTTTGCACCAATGTTTTTTATAGTGTCACGTACATAGAAAGCGTCCTAGCTTTATGAAGAGTTTCGAGGAATCGAAGCGTGTCGTCACGAACGAATTATTATGGTTTGCGTGCTGATGCATGTTTATCTATTAACATAATACAATGCTAACTTGTATTACTGATTGCTTTATTTATCGTAGTTTTGCGACGACAAACGAATATAGAACTCCGCCTTAAGCAGTTGTAGGTGAAACAATACGTACGCATGGGGACTCTCGTGTTGAATTACAAATACGCAGACATGACATGAATTCGAATAGGGCGGTCTATTTGTACTATAGTACTATAACACTATATTTGTACTATAGTCTAGCAGGATACAGTTTCTTTGTACTTTTATGTCTGTTTAGATATATTTCTATTGGTCTATTTTAGCAGGGTTAGTCAGAGCGAATCAGTCAGTACCTATACGATGAAGAAAATTTTGTCGTATGTCGATGAATATAGGCAATCAAAAATGATTTTTAAATCTTTCTTAATTAATGTTTATATTGCTGTTATTCATGATCTACTTTATAAAGAGTATTAAGCCTCTTGTTAGCAATATTTTGTTTTCTGAATTTAGATTTGGGTTACTTATTATCATCACGCTGACCATATGATTGATCTGCCTTAGGTAGTTATCAATCAATAGTTATCAATAAGTCATATATAGTATATTTAAAGAGAGATGTCTTGAGTGACTGACTGACTCATCAACGCCGAACCGAAATCGCTGAAGCTAGAAACATGAAATTTGCACAGTAGCTTCCATTTATGACGCAAAACACTCACTAAGAATGGATTTCTCGAAATTCAACCTCAAATGGGTGAAACGGGTATCAAAGTGTATATGGAAAATAATATTTTGTGATCCTATTAGCTAGAAACTTGGTATAAATACAAAACACGTATTTAGATTTACCGCGGAATCACTTGTTTTGACGTTTTTTCACAATTCTGTCAGGGGGCTAAAATACAGGATGTCAAATTTTGAATAGAATCGTATTACAAAGACTGCGAACCACAGTTAGTCAGATATATATGAGTTTATTATGACAACATTTTATTATTCATGTAGATCTCACAATGCTTCATGGTCAAATTTTGTTTTTAATAAAAATAATCGTTATTTTTATTGTGTGAACCTAGAAATCTATGTATTCTATCTATTAGCTGGTTCCTGGTACATTTTACGCAATATCATTGGAGATCGTGACGAATGCTCCACTATGAAAATAAATCACATTCACAAATAAATTATTTATATTGGTTCACGAGAAAAATATAATTATGGGAGTTTGAAAGATGTTACGTTACATTCATGGGCGATGGAGCGAAACGGTGAGAACTTTTTGAATTTGGTTTAATCTACATTTGATACCAACGGAACTTAGCGGTTGAGACCGCAAGTTTATTGTTTGTTTTTGATGGCTTTTTTTTATTCTCCAGCATTAGATGACTAGATAAATATCTTTTTGTCGACTTTCTTTTTGCGATATAATACATATTTTATACTAAAAGTTACTATTTTTATTGTAAAAGTAATTTATATTCGTAACACGGTTTTGAATAAATGATATAATTTACAAATATTAGGTAATAACTAATAACATTACTTACTTATTCATCATACGTATTTGTTATAATAGCGACATTTTCTGAACAAAATCCCTTTGACCTTTAAAAATAAAGATATGGATATTCTGATATAATTACTTTTGACGTCGGCCCTGTCTGTGTCGGCCCTGACGACGTTTTCTAATCCGGTCTTCATACTAGCCCGGCACGGTTTCACGCTCCATGGGCTCAAGTCACTTTTTATAAAATTTGAATACGCAAGATGGACGCGGCGTCTGATATTTGATACCTACAATAACATTGGGTAATATAATATAGAGATGCCCAGATAACGGGGTATAGCCACTGTGGTAGGCGGTTCTTTCGTGGGAGACCGTTTAAAATCGCTCATTGACGTGTATTTTGGGCATTACAATCACTTCATGGGAACAGATTCGATTTCACAGCGCTAGTTATCGAATTGGATCGTTATATGCATGTTTTACTGTTAGTAGGCACGGAGAAGACACATTGTCCACGTCGGATGACATGAAGAAGCCAATATAGTTTTACGATCCATCGGTTTTTTAAATATCCGTGGGCTCCTCAAAAAATGGTTTTACAGTGGATTATGCAAGAAATTATACTGCGCTTATAATTGGACACTAAACTCTCAGACTCAGCTTTTTTTTATAGAAGAGATGGTAAACGAGTAAGTGGTCGGTGGTAATTGGTCACCACTGCCCATGGGCATCTGATCACCGGAAGTCATGCGGATGCGCTGGCGACCTTGCAGAATCCTGTTCACAGCTCTCTTGAAGAGCCCATATCGTAATATCACTGGTAACTCTAGTAAATCACTGGGGGGTTTTGGACCGTAATCCACCACGCGGTGTTGATTGGTAGATACACATACTCCTGATTTTGGTTTATTTCTGGAGCGTGTGGCTTTCCTCACGACGTTTTCATCACACAGTCGAACCACAATTTTAAAAAATCTGTACTTAAGTAAAAATTCAGTGGTACGGGTGGAGTATTTGAACCCACGATCACAGGAATGTGAGTCAAGTTTAGTCGAGTATTTTTATTAAAAAAACTTTATTACTTCAAAAGGTTTGAGGCATTTTCTACCAGCCTACGTTAAGGGTTGGCTGGTACATTCTACGTATATGGTTTGTTTTAAGAGGTAAACTCAAAAATTATTGGATGGGTTTTGAAAATTTTCTCACTTTTAGGAAGCAAAATTAAAGTGGATGTACATAGGCTATGTTTAGGCTCCTTATGAAACCGTTATGCCACCTGAGTGAAGTCAGGGCGGGTCGCTAGTTACTATGTTACTAAAGTTACGATGACACCTTAAATATAAAACAGATTCTCCGATTATTCAAACGAGGAAATCATAAAATCTCTATGGGCTAGTTTATTCAAATCGGTATTAATACGTATGCGTCCGCATCCCCCATAAAATCGACAATAGCAAAGTAAAAACTGACATATACAAAAATGACATTTTACAGGAAAGCAGTTTGAACGAAAAGATTTGTCATTTTTTTAGTTACCACTGAATCAGAATAAAATTCTTCTCCGAGTATCTTAATGTTATGATTTATGTACTATTATGGGGTAATTGGGTGGTTTTACTTTTCGATTCAGATAAACTTGTCACAACGAAAATACTAGACTGAAATATTATGATTCAAGGACAAAATTTATTTTTGATCAGTTTTGAATTATTACTCACTAGCGACCCGCCCTCGCTTCGCTTCGGTTTATGTTTCTTTTTTCCAATTTTTTTTTCAAAATTAAATATAGCATATATTAGACACGGACAATGTAGCTTCCTATTTGTGAAATAATTTTTGAAATCGGTTCAGTAGTTCCAGAGATTACCCGAAACATACCTACAAACACACAATTTTACCTCTTTATTATATTAGTATAGATTATCTGCATTCAAAAGTAGAATGACCCAATTAACACATTTCCCTTATTCGCAAATTTCCTATTTTCACCTAAATTTTGTAGTAATTTGTTATGCTGCACATTCATTTTAATTACTTATTCACATTTAGGGATACAGTTTCAATCTCTTTTTATAGCACATTTCATTTGCTAGATTAGCTGGCCGTATATATGTTGATAAGATTTAAAAATACTCTTTGTGCGTTGCAATATTTAAACAAATAAATAAATTTATCATAAATTTTATTATCAAGTAAGAAAGAATTAAAGACGGAAATTATAAAAAAGTATCGAAATCAATATATCTCCTAAAACCCATTTCCCCACTTTTTTTTTAAGCTTACCTCAAATAAATACACATACACAATCACACACACGTACACAACCTCACTCACACTCTCGCGCACACACACGCATGAGCTCATACACCCAAACACAAATGCAAATCAACATGTATTATTAATACAAAAAATCCCCTATTACCTATTACCCCTATCAAATAATAAAGACCGACCGAAGTTAATAATAAATACTATATTTAAATGTCAGTGTAATCTGTATTTGTTAAATAAGTTACATAAAAGGCGGTAGATTACATAAATAACTATTATAAATAAAAAATAAATTAAATACTCAACCCATAAAACACAATTATTAGTGCCTTTTAGTATTTATTTTGCCTTTATTTTGCACCTGTCCGTTTCTACTTTGCTGCCGTCGAAATGTGAATAATAATTGCAGACTGGATTAAAAATTGATATCGTACAATGGGTCTTAAAGCATTCCTTTATCAAAATCGTGTATCTTGGTCTTGGTACAGCGGATCCAACAGGCTACCAGCTGTCAAACGCTAGAACAGGTTACCGCAAGTAGAGGGTTTGGGGTGGAACAAATTAAAGGAGATAACGGAGGCGGACGCAGCGAAGTCTATCATTGATATAACCACAAGTTGTTATAAATATGTAATTATACTGATTGTAATTGTAGTTATAAGTCACGGTGCATTTCTACTACACAGCGATCTATACTATTTTATTGTTTATTCCATTCTCTTAAGTTTATTTAAGGCGGTTAAAGAATCAGTTGTTTCAAGTAGACGGTAGAAATTATTTTTCAAGTACAGTTGTTTGCAATTGGTAGTAGTTTACTACCATCCTATCCCAATGAAGAATGGGGGAGTATCTAGTATGGTTTAGCCTCCTACACCCAGGTTTGTGTCAATATGTTGAATATCTTATATCAGAACTGATGCATCATTTATCCATTTCTTTCTAAGGGTCTGTCAAGATAGCTTTTGTGTTCATCAAAAGTGACTATTGTTTTTGGCATAAATATGGTCAAACGAAGCGGTGATAGCCTGGGGATAGCTATTCTCGACTCTATCGGGTCGTGAGATCACATTCTGTACCATTGAATTTCTACACAAGTATGTAACCCCAACATACAGTAAGTATCTCGCATCACCCAGAAGAAACAAATTTGGAGCACGTAAATCCACTGGGCTCGGGTGGTGGATTATAGTCCGAAACCCTCTAGTGATTTCTTAGCGGAGGCCTGTGCCCTACGTTGGGGTGTTGAAAAGGCTGAGAAAAATATTGGTTAAATGAGCGTTCCAATAAAAACGCACACAAATTCTTTTGTAGCTGATTTATAAACTTAAACTTATAACTAGATGACTTCAAGAGGAAATACGAAGTTGTAGAAGAATAGTGTTCATTCAATTAGTAACTATAATAACTGGTTTACGAACGCAAAACAAGTTTGTTATCATGCATACGCTGAGTTGGTCCTTGTGCGCAGACACGGACTCAGATGCGTATCTGCGTCCGCAGCACACTCCGCGCACTCCCTTGGTATGTACCATTCGCTTACGGTATATGACAAGTGATGTTTTTACAGTCATCACTCAGATGCCGGTGGCAGGTGCATTCAGCTGGCTCATTACAAATGTTAAATAGAGTTGTTGCTCTGCACTAGTTAACTAAGATCCATTTTGTATGTCGATAGGTAAGCGCCCGTAATCGTTGAAATAGTTTGTTGTAACTTTTCAAGTAGTATTGGATAGTTGAGTATCCTACAGGTATACAAAGATTTATTGAAACCATAGATATGCGATTTACTTACATCGTCGTTGCGCTAGCCAAATCTGATTGATTATTTAGTTGCCTTTATTCACTAAATGCTGCAAATTTATAAAGCTCCATTTACTATTATTTATATACGTATATGTAATAAATGCAGCTTTACAAACTGTACAAGAAACAAAATTTGAAATAAATTCGTTTTTATAAACTGGCGGCATCCAGTGAAAAAATTTAAAAAAAATGAGCATAATAGGATTGGCTAGCGCAACGACGATAATAATATATTCCTTGATTGAATCATAACTAATGTCAATTCTGTAGATTTGGATATGTTATTGCACTGGAAAATTCATTCCGGGAATTTCGGTAGGTGAATATTATTTCTCATAGATACATTATAAGAAATTTAGTCCGAAGCCGCATTGCTAAAATTGTACTCTTCCTTTATTGATTTACTTCCTACTTCCATAGCTACTTATACCTATAATATAATATGGTGCCAATATGGAACCATATAATACCATCAGAATATTCTATTTCTTCACTGCTAAATATAAAAGCCTCTCTCACGGCTCGTTACCAATCTGGAACAAATAGCCACAATACCTTTCAATTATTATCTTATTTTCATACTTTTCAACTACAAGTTCCTGTCTGGTGGAAAAGGAATAAAAATAGATATCTACGCAAGCGGAAATAAGGAAATAAAGTAAAATAAAACTTTTATCGAGGAATTTACTTGCACTACACTACATACAGTGATGAGAAAACAGTGTAAGTCTTGTAGCAGTCGCAATCAAAGCGGGCAGAAGGCAAATCGAATTAATCAACTCGGCTAGCCTTTGAGCGTCGCTAACCGTTTGCAAACACATTTTGATTACGGGTTCGCTATAAATGAATATGTATATGAATACACTTAGAATTTTTGATATTTTTCGAACGTTTAGAAAATTTCAGAATTTTCTGAAGACGATTTCAAACATTTATGATTTTCCATCGTCATGATATTGTCATGTCCTCTTTCATTATTGGCGGGCACACTTAGTTCAGTGCAGTTGACCACCTGCCATCTGAGCAGTCAGCTCTCCGTACCTGTTGTATTAATTTCACATTTACCTACGGTACAAATAGTCTATAATAATCAGCTCCTAATTAACGTATGCCAATGATAGTACAGATGATCCCGTTAAAACGAATAAGTTGATTTAATCAAACTTGTCTTAAATACTTGCGAAACATTTTCTTTTGATACAATTACAATAAGCTAAATAGACCATAAACTAAACGATTCAAACGGTACATATTAATGATGCTTGTACTAACTGGCATAACTTTAATATCAAAGCCTTTTAGTTCCAGTTGATGTTCGTAAATAGTTACTTGAAGTAAGTCGCGAATAAAAATTGAAGAGACGTCGTCGACGAGACCGTTTGCTAAATCACGTAATATACACGTTCCCTTTTACAGTCAAAAGCCGTAAATTTACTCAGTTCAGCTGTAATGTTTATGTTTATGTAATGTTATCGTAAAAATGCAGCAGAGAAGGCGCTTCAGCGACGCGAAATTGAGCCGATATCAAAACACCCATGAGCCTGAATTGTCAAATTATATATGTCAGCGAAAACTTTAAAATTACTTTGGAAAAAGCCGTGCAATTTTAGAGCAACTAACTGTGAAAAGAATCTTTCCCGGTGCGCACCAGACTGACTGAGTTCTTGCTCAAACCTATGGTTAGTTGCAAGTAAAATCCTACCATCCATTCATTCGTTCATAAAACGCATTACGTTGCCACCCTAACCCCGACATCTCCGCCCGCAAACGCTAAATATGTCATCGAGAAAGGCACAATACGCGATGGAAATGGAAACGCAGGATTTTGTTGCAAGTTACGCTTCCAGAGTCGTGGGTAAGCTTAACCCCATATGGGTGTGCACTTTGTGTCCGCCGGCGGATATCAGGCAACGTTTTGTATTCGTTTTAATAAAACGAAGAGAAAAGGAATGAATATGTCAGTCTGCTCTGAGAAGATTGAGGGGAACGATAATTTCAATTTCATTCGCGTAAATGGAATACATGAAAAGTTCTCTTTGGTAATTCAGAAACCTACTAGCCTACTAATAGTAGAAAAATATAATAGGTAACTATGGTAATTTTATACTGAATATGTACCTAATTATTTATGTGATTACATCAAAAACCCTTTTTCTTTTTGGGTTGTTTGTTTATTTGTTTTTTTTTCAATTGTATTTACAATTACATTAACATTGCTCCATTTCCACTCGCATAAACAAGAACAACGGTTTCAACGATAACTGCTCTAGTTCCATTCGCCTTATTGGCAATCCGCCATATGAGCTGGTGGATAAAAACTTCTCCCCTATGAAGATAAAGTGTGAGGTTGCTTAATTTATTCGATGGCAATTCTTTATTTAGAGAAACAGATTTTTTTAAGAGGGGCGTAATATATTTCGCAGTTCATTTCCCTAAAACCCACTCCATTTAATAACCCTAAAGGATCCACTGATATCTCACACGGAATCCGTGGGATTTTCGCCTAGGCTCGGTCGCTTTCCAATGGCCTCCGAGAGTCGATAGCGTGTACCCACCGTCTCAATGAGCTATTTCATTATTCAGCTTCACCGACTCTGTTAGAGATGGCTGCGATAGGATTGACTAATTTTGCAGTAAGACGAAGTCTGAGGCGCGCCTTCATTTGGGTCGAGACCATTTTGCGGGCTTAGCGCGCGATCCACTCGATATCACTGGCGTAAGCACTCCATTTGCAACTCTCATCGGCACCTCTTCCTACCTCATCTACTCAAACGCAAGTTACGATAATGCGGACTAACTTTTAAATTACCCACTCAGTTCCTCGCAAAAAAGTTTTAATAACAAGCAAACAATTCATTGCGACTGTGGGGTTTTTACTAACTTAACCATTGAAAATTAAATAACTGCTCGTGAATATGTGCAAGAAAACACGGACCACTGTAAAATTAATAAAATTGAAAACGCTCACTCAAACTTTGTGTAATATCACAAATGTCATTCAAGTAGGAAATTAATTTAAGTATAATTGAAAAAATGGGCTCACCTGCGTAATCCACGGAGTCACTAAAATATTCATTTAAATTTTTTGCTCTTTAATAAACAACATCAAAATCGGGTTAAACATGAACAAACGCGCTTTTAATCTACGTCTCATCCCATCTGGCCTAAATACATTGAGTACTCATCCGTAGCCCACATCCAATTGGGTCCGGTTTAATCCTTGCAAACGATGCAAGTCAAAGCGAAAGCAAGTAGGTGTTAGCTAAAAGGCCTTTTGCGAGGCGACGAGGTGCGACGCGGCCAAGACCAAAAGCAAACAGTACATTATCTTACTAATATTCTAAAATGCACTGTGCAGTCAGCGTCGCGCACAATGTAAGGTCGTGGTATAAAGGGGAACTCCCTTTATACCACAGGACACTTATACAGGACACGTGCATAAAGACATCAATTCTAGAACTTTTTTAAATAGTAGGACAGCTGACACCCTACCACCCAGGCATAAAAAACATTAGGAACACCCATGTAATGCGTAATAAATATCATACTCCAAATATCAAAAGAAGATTAAAAATTTCTACGTTATATTTCTCTCACCTTAAACAGGTATAGGTACGCAGCGTTACTTCTGCAGTCATTATCTCGACTTGGTCGTGGAAGCATTCGTCTTTCTAAGGCATCTTACTAGGGGGGAGTAGAAGTTTATATAGGGAATAACTTTACCCGGCTACTGTCTGTTCTATGTCCTGCATGGTACAACAGGCCGCGAGCAGCGGCGGCCGGCGGCACCGCGGCAGCCATCCGCCATTAACTCCACGAGTGGCAAGTTTTGTGCTCGCCTCATGGACGATTCATCGACGCTCTCGTTAGGGCGCACGCCTGAATGCCGCTTTGGCACTCCTCATTATTGCGTTTATAAAGGCGCCCATACAGAACCCTGATTCACTAAGACCTTGCACTGAAAGAGAAAATGGAATTGTGTAGATGCTTTGTTCAGTAAAGTTCCTTTTTTATTCTCACTGTAAGCTGTTGTAGGGAACGTCTAAAGGAGATATTTTGTGGCAACGCTCTGTATTGTGAACGTAACGACGCGACATTTTCTGTCGTTCTTTTAGCCGAAGCTAAACATGTGCATTAGAGTAATACGACGACTCTGAACGAAATTGCCGTGTCTAAAAATGTGGCTCAATTTAAGTTCTGACAAATAGTCTGAAATTATAGGATTACAGCATGTTCTGGAGAAACTCAAAATTCTATATTTCAGTTTATCTAGAAGATCCCCAATGAGATTTCGTTTAGTGAGATAGTCATCTATATAAGTACCCTCGTAAAAGTAAATCTATATACTATACTCAATCCAAAATTAAACGCCTTCATAAGGCCCATACGTAGGTAAAGCTCAAACACACAGAGACAAAAATCCAGAAAATATTATTTTGGACACGTTCTGTTTTTTAAATATTTAATGCTTTGTTACGATGTATATACGCAGATAGAGATTTGACTAATCGCTCTTTCTGTTTCATTAATATTTGGCACGACAGTATTGAACCCAGTCTCTATTGACGCTTCCATAAAGTTATAGCAATGAATAGGAGAGAAAATTGGGTAAGGTAAGGAAACATTTGGTAGACGGATGACCACAGTCCTTGAATTCTTAAGCAATACAATTTTCTAAACACACAATTTTCGAATACATAGGAAAATCCTGATTCATTTAGACGGTAGCCAAAGTTTGGTATGTGACTCTAATAAGATTCATGCCAGACTGACAGGACAGTGACAGCGATGACACACACGAACAGCAGAGTATTAATATTGGTAGGGTACAAATGTTATATGGACACTACCCTCGTAATTGTGTTCTTTTGTTGTCACTATGTATGTATTATTATATTTCATTTTTACTTTATTTTTATATTCTGCTGTACATGTCTTTGTTTAATTCAGCGGGGCCCACCATCATGCCACTGTATTTTAATTCTAATGATCCTAAATTAAAACCTCAATGAAGCCTGTTATGATTATTATTCTTCCTCGCATACATATATTGCTATTAAATTTTATCAGGCGACGCATCACGATAATGATCCCCGAGAGAACTTATAACAGTTCGGGATAACAAGTATCCTATGAGTTGAACCAGGACATAAACTATCATTTTAGTTGTTACATTAATGGTTTTTATGTAACGGCTGATATTGTGCATGCGTACTTCATGATAATTCTCTCAGAAACTTTATAACGGATCGGGGTAAAATGTACCTTAACTGTTAACTCAGATTATCTATACATATAAAAAGAGATGTCACGACTAACTGACTTATTCATCATCGCCGAGCCTAAACCGCTGAAGATAGAAACATAAAATTTGCACAGTAGATAGGTTTTATGACATACGTATCCACTAAGGAAAGATGTTCTGAAATCTTACTGGGAAGATGGGGAAAATGGGGGAGACTATAAATGTAGTATTTAAGTTAGAGACTTTAAATGTAGAAGTAATGTAGTAGTAGGTAATGCAGAATTAATGTAGAAATGTATACATTAAATTAGAGACATTAAATGAATAATTAAACACGTGTATCGGCGTTTTTGATATTGAACTTGAAAGGGAACATAAAAGGGTGGGGCGCAATTTTCGACGCAAAATCTATATTTCAAAAACTTTCTGGGAATTTTTAAATTTCGAATCCTTTTAAATTCGTATCCTGAAATTACACTTTTTATCCCGTATATTTTTTACTTTTAAAACAAAATCCACGGGGATGAAGCCGTGGGCGAAAAGTTAGTAAGATATAATTATGCCAAGTTTCATTACATTCTGTCCAGTGCCTTTTGCGCGATGCGCGTAAAGACAGACGAATAGACAGAAATACTCAAAATGACTGTTTTGGGTTTTTATCATGTACAGACACAGTTCTGTTACGATTTTACTCCTTTTTCTTTTTGGACAAACGGCGTCAGATGAGCATACAGTCCACCTGATGGTAAGTGGATACTGTCGTCCACGGACATCCGCAATATATGCCAACATCAGCCTAGAATGACAAATTTTAACATGCCCCCGGATGCGTTGCCAATCATTGTAAATATAGAAATGGATTTGGAGAAGGGGTTGGGAAAATAGGGTGGAATTGGATAGGATGGAATGAGAATAGGCTTTAGCATATCTCACTCACTACCGAAACACGTACGTACATTGAGAAAACAGGATAAAGTGAGAAATGCAGTACAGTTCAACGTAGTCTTCTATGAGAGAGGGGTAATGTAGTCACTCGAGTGCGCCCAGCGGCTGTGGAAATGCAGCGTGCACTCTCCTCCGCCAATATATATATATATATGTATAGATTATATGTATATTTAATCAATATAGATGTATTATTATGTGTATATATGAATAAATTGCCAATTCTACAAAGACTGTGATAAAATCCCATTTCATCTATAGGCAAAAAGAGCACATCTACCAAACTGAAACGCAAACTCTAATTAACAATCTGCACGTGTAAACATGGGCTGTCAAAACTTCCTGTTCAGAAATTAATAAATCCACGTGTAATAATCGCACGGAAGCGGCCGAACTCTCTAATCTGCCTTTGATTGCAAAATCAATAATCGGCAGCACTATCGGCAGGTGCTCCCAGTGGTATTAAAATTTGCTAGCCGCGGCCGAGAACGCAGAAATGACGTCTATTTACGTCAGTCTTATAATCGATTAACTAACTGCATATACATTTTTTTTATTCCTATTTCCCACTAGCCAACGTCCACACCACATTGAAAACACCGGTTCTCGTTCGATCATCGAAGTTAACAAACATCAGGCGCAGTCAGTCCTTGGATGGGTGACAGCCTGGAAACACCGCGTGATGTTGGCTTTTTGTTTACGTTTTCCGCCCGACGCTACTACAACAGAGTTCCTCACCATCCCGACCCCCTAGTAGTTGAGAGCCTAACTTATGCCCCGATAGGAATGACCCTCCCCGTTGCCGTTGATCCTCGGCACGTCTTAGACGACCTCGACGACTGCTGCCAATTACTGCTGCCAATGCGGTTCTTCCACTACACTCACAGACTACACATATACTCGTACACTGTCCCCGCCGGCGGAGACGAGGACGTCACCCTCGCTACACAGTGACCACACACCGGCCTTCAGCCAACACTTTTATCAGGTATCGGCACGTGCCTGGGCGCTTCTCACCGACTCGCGATCCCGCGATACTCCCCCAAAGCCACGCCCTAAGCCGAGGTCCGTTTCTTCCGCCGGTCTACCGGCGGGGGAACCCAGGCTCGTTGATGCACACATTCTTTGCTCCTGGCTGAGCGCCGTCTGCGCTCACCCTAACTCATGTCCGGTGACTCTTGAAAGGCCATTATTGCCACAAGAATTTAACAATTCAGAAAAGAAAACTTTCCACTAATTTATCTGGGGGTTTTCAAGAAAGTTGTGATTTGTATTTTACAAGGCCGGCAGAGCATCCGCTATATTTCAAGTATTGCAAGTGTCGTTATGAAAATTACCCATAAACTGCGGTAGCCATTTTTAATAGTATGACCTGCAATAGAGATGGAAAAAAAGAACGTTTAAAATGTTAAATTGATGATATTACTTGAAAAATAATGAACGTATCGTTTAGTTATGATTATGTGTAACAATTTTATAATTAGGAATTTTGTTATGTAAATGTTCACACGTCGTATCCAACTTTCATCCTCATTCGAAAGAAAACAATAAGAAAACGTGTTATCTGTATTTCATCCAAACTGTTCTCGAATCACCGCTCCTTACTCCGCTCGGTTTTTGCTTCCCGTAACTATCGGAGCAGCCTCCTCAGCCGGCCAAGTTTTCTCATTATGGCTGTTAGACCCGCCGCCACTCAAACTATACTTACGACCATCAAACCCAAGCACGTATGCACTTCGACAGACGCTCTCTGCAACATTCGTCAAGATTTACTTAGTTGAGTCGCGTCTCTCGTCGACAAAGTAAAACATCATCTATTTCAATACGTTGAATAAAGTTTTCAGCTTAAGTGACTGTTTTAAAAACGGCAGCGTACGACTTAAGCAACTCATAAAAGTGGAGAGGGCTCGGATATTTTCTCGGGGAGAGAAGCGGTTAGCCGACTTTTACACTGGTTTTATTGTCTCGGCGCCCCTCGTAAACCGGCCTTTGTGTTAGTAACGTCTCAAGTTGTATTAACACCGTGATAACTTTAGTGGGAACCTTCACTGCCTCCTGCCTGATTGCCTCTCTCACAATTAGACCGAACCACCGAACTAAGCGGATAGTTTTGATAATAATTTAAATGGAGCCGATGACGTTTACTGTTATTAATACTAAAGGAGTTTAGGGACAGCCTTTGATATTGAATTTGAGAGAACGGAAAGTGGGACAGTAAATTACGGACGTCCCTTGTCGCGGTCTTAACGGTGTTTAGATGTTATGCTGTAATTAGGGAGGCCAGTACTGTTGGGTCGAGTATCCCAACCACTTTACCAAAGCTGTTCTGGAACCTTCTGATATGGAACTAAATAGTACACGCAAATAATAGGGACGAGAGACGGGGAATTAGACAAGATAATTGTAACTCCATTTTTAATATTCAAAACTCGTGTTACATTAGCATCGCAAACAAAAAAGTCGGTCACGGTTCATTCTTCATTGATTTGTAAGGTCGTAACTTTTCAATAAGGAAATATTTAATTTCCATTTTCAAGAGCTTCTTTAAAACAAAACAAAAAGTCGAAAACACACTCGATTTATAAAAGGAAAATGGGAACAGGGCGCTGTTCATTTCGTTGCGAAACTGATGCGAGCGTTGATTTGCGACACAAATTTTCCAACGAATTTAGCGGTTTCAATCGATGACGTTCGTAATGGAAAAGTTCAATAGGCAACAACAAAGGGCGATACAAGTTAACGAAGCTCACGAAAGCGAAATTCACGATGGCAGCGCACTCTGGCGGACAGGAAATTAAAAGACAAAACAGTGCCGGCCGGAGTTTAGGTTCGGAAATGGAGGGCGTGCCCTCCACTTTCGTTTCTTTTCATCATAACCGCTTTGTGCGAATGCTTAATAACGACTGCTGACATATCATAACATAACCGTGCCTTTTTGTTACGTAAACAATGCTAACAGGACGTCATATTGATTAGGAAAAATTATTTTTAATTCAGTTTATGTTTTATTCTTTGTTTTATGTCATTAGATTATGTTTCGTTTCGAAATTTTCTCATTTTCAACAATTTCCTGACTTTGAGAGTATATAAACATGCGTATAGAACTATCCATATGTATAGAGATAATAAACCACGGAATGTCAAAATCTATTTTGATCTGGATCGGTTCTCAAGTTAGAATCTATACAGGCGGCAAATTTATTCAATATATCAAATTATAGATATAAATAAAATTTAGATTGCCGAACCTAGTTTAACCATTGCCCTAATTCGGTGACTACCCTAGAGAAGAGTCTAGGGTCGTGTATAAAGTTTCAAGCTAGAAATCATATAAATTGAAATTGAATGCCAGGTAAATTGAAAACATTTTACTCTCTGACTAAAAATAGTTACTTACTTCTCCAAAAATGAGCTGCTATATCACGCATAGTTACACTGTTTACAGTAATACTGACTGTTTACAATCGCATTTTCGGTTCACGTGATCTGGAATACATTTGAAATGTAGAATTAATCCTGCTTAGTACGTCGAGCTCTAATGTGTATCGTGCTTATGTATGGTTTCTGTAATTCGGGTAGGCCGGGGTAATCCTCCGTATCGGGTGATATCGAGTTACTAAAGGGGAGACTAGGCGTCTTCTCACGTCTTCAGAGGGGATTGCCTCCCGGAATATTCGGACCATATGACTGGAAACAATGTGGTCATAAACGCACGTGGTTGTTAAGAGCTAGTAAATGTATGTTAAGACCTATGACCAATTCCACAGAGCCGATGCAAGAACAGCTGAAACGTATTTTCAGGTTATTACTTCTCTAGCATTTATGTTACTGAAGATTTTTTTTGTTCGTTTATAGGAGAACATACCAACGGTAGCAAAGTAAAAACAGACATATACAAAATAGACATTTTACAAGACACCAGTTTGTACGCAATAACTTGTATTTTTTTTATTTACCACTGAATCATTCTAAAATTATTATGAGAGTATCTTAATATTATGATTTATGTACTATCATAAGAAAATTCACATATTTCTCTTTTTTCACATTTGGTTAATATTTTCACAATTGATTCCTATTTTTACATTTGATTCCTATTTTTACTTAAATTTAATAGTAATTTGTTACGATGCATATTTATGTTAATTACTTGTTCACAGTAAGGGATACAGTTTATACAATTCTACTTGCTTTTGTTGTATAGCACGTTTCATTTGTCAAACTACCTGACCGTATATTCGACGGTTAAGATTTAAAAATATGTGTGAGTAATTCAGTAATACTTTATGCTGTACTTTAGGAAATAATGGTATTTATCACAAAAATATAGACTCAACCCATAGAACACACAATTATTAGAGCATTTCAATATTTATAGCAGTTATCAGCGGCGCCTGTTATCGTTTTCATTAGTTATAAATTCGTTAATGACCGTTTGCACCTGCCCGTTTGTACTATACTGCCGCCGAATTATAATCCTTCTGTTGTAACAAATAATTTGTAATGGAGGTTAAACATTTGGCATAATACAGTCAACGATAAGTGACGGAACAACTCACAACTTTGTTTCCTAATTTAATTTGCATTTGGAATCAAAAACTTTCCGTGACACTGTTTTGCATTATTAATACTTTAGTATAGCTTGATCTCCCGGGAGGCGCACGAGAAGCCATAAATTGAATTCCAACCTTCGCAATTAGTTATTCCCGCGCGTGAAAACTTTCGAGATCGTTCGCCTTCGTTAACAGATGTTACGGTGCTATTCATTATACATTCCATCGAATTGTAAAGCCGAACATTTAATTTAAAGTACCGAACGCTCCTTTGTTAAATCGTCGAACATTTCGGGAGGTATTTTGGAGGTACTCCGAGCGGATTAGAGGCGCGGGTGTCGGTCGCTCTGTTTACGGGAAGCGTTTGTCTTACGGAGACACGCGGGACAATAAATAAAGGTACGCAATATCTTTTCACGAGAATAGCGAGCGTCTGTCTTGTGGCCACACGCGTATACAAGCATCAACTCTAGCAACACGTGCTTCACCAGCGCCTCCGAGGAAAAATGACAAGCGATTCAAACATATTGTCTCCGCCACGTGTCATAATGGTATATTGAATAACAAATCATGAACGTAAATAACGAGCATCCTCCGAGGCCGTGCAATATGCCCGAGATTACCATGAAACTTATGTCGTTCTATTCGACGGCATAACAAAAGATAATAAAAAAGTTTTTGTGGCGAAGCTACCATTCCGGCGGCGCGGCACGTCTCTTATCGGCCTAATTTGGATCAAACAATTCCACTCCCCTCATACAAATTGCGGAGAGGCACATTTGTTATCTGCAGTTTTTGGCTGAAATTATATTAAGATTTGTCGAACGATAATGCTGTACATTTTTGTTTTTCTCTTGCGGTGTCCGACAGAATACCCACGGGGAGTCCCGGATTTTATTATAACAATAAATTAGACCAAAATAAACTAGATGCCATCTATGGCAATGAGACTTTCTTTTAGATGTATAAAGACTTTGCTGGGGAAGTTGGGATTGTGACCACCGAGAGGGTCGTTTAATTTTGTTTAGCTTTACCTTAGCCCTCCCCTTTGCTCCAGTTATCTGTGCAACATTTACAGAGCTTACTCAATATTATTCACATCAGCGTTTCTTTAGAAAAAATGTGGAGATGCAAACATTTCCCAGAATAAATATGGTTCATTTCACGGGAGATTTTCTATACCTACAATATTAATTTGTTCTGTCATACAATGATTATACTAGCCTTAGGCCATTATGTAAGGTGAGTTTGTTTGCAATTGATAACACAATTATTCTACTGTTTCAGATCACCAGTGGCGTATACATGAGATGTTATGAGCTCACGCGGCGTAGTGACGTGGCGTTGGTGGGTGTTGGTGGTGGCATGGGCGTGGGGCGCGGCTGCGCGCACGCTCTGTCCCACGCAGTGCGTTTGCGACGATGCCCTGCGCGCCGCCTCCTGCGCCAACGCCAGCCTCGAGATCGTACCGATACAGCTCAACCCGGAAGCCACTCACATCAACCTCACGCACAATGCCATTACCAATCTCATGTACACCTTCGCTTTCTACACCCAACTCACCATTCTCGATATCTCCTACAACAAAATTCAAGATTTAGGTAGTAAAAATTTCGAGAACAACATAGAAATAACCCATCTCAACTTGAGCTATAACATGCTCAAACGTTTGGAAAAGGATACTTTCGTCGGACTTAAAAAACTAGTGGACATGGATTTGTCCAATAATAAAATACGGAGTATACATGCACAAACATTCAAAGATTTATCTATACTGGATCGGCTCGATTTATCAAACAATATGCTAGTAACATTCGATTCGAATACTTTCGAGCCTCTGACTGGACTGAAGATCTTATCGCTCAAAAACAATTCAATATTAGACTTACCGTCTGCCAATTTTCTCTATTTTACACAACTGGAATATTTAGATTTATCAGAAAATTATATAGAACAAGTACCCAAACATGGCATACCATATTTAAAAGATCTGAAGCATTTAGATTTGAATAGCAATGTTATCGAAAGTGTTGATCCATTAGGTTTCCATAATTTACCTTCATTGCGACACTTGGATCTTAGTGACAATAACTTGACGGCGATCCCCACATCTGCTCTTTCAAAACTATCAAACTTGTCGCACTTGTACCTTAGTGGAAACTTTATACAAAATGTTACGGCGTTGTCGTTTCAAAGTCTTTTCCACTTAAAACATTTACACTTGAGTAGACTTTACGAACTCGACAGGATTGACTCTAGAGCTTTCGTTGACAACATAAACTTGCAGAAAATATGGCTGAATGAAAACGTTAAAGTGAGAGAAGTGCCCTCAAGATTATTTCACGGGAACCCAAAACTGACACACATATATATGAGAAATAATGCGTTAGAAACGCTTGAAGCCTCTCACTTTCCCATAGATAGACTTCAAGAACTTCAAATTTCTGGCAATCCGTTTGTATGTAATTGTTCAATATTGTGGTTATGGAAACTCGGGAGAGAGTGCGAAGTGAGCAGCAAGAAGTCCGGTAACACTAGTGCAATACTCAACATAGACTATGAAGACGTGAAGTGTGCTGCGCCAGAACACTTGAAGAGTGTATTGTTTGTACAAATTCCGGAGTCGGAATATGGGTGCTCAAGCGGGTGGGTGATAGTGGCGATTGTGGTGCTGACTGTTAGTATCGTGATAAGCGTCGTTGGTGGAGTTTTATATTTCATGGGACCTTTGAAGAAATGCAAAGGCGATAAGTCGAAACAAGTGATGACGAGTGTTATGCTAAACGGTGACGTGTCTAAATTAGGGAATGGGTTAGGCTATTCGACGCGGGGTAGGGAACCGGAGACCAAAAGGGACGTTGACCGATATCTAATGATCGGTTCCACTGTGACTAATAACTTCCATTCGTTAAATCCTCCTTGGAATAGTGTCGACAAGAACCCTTACTATCAAGAGGATAGTGAAGAACACATTTATCAGCAGTTCGCCTACGAGACGATTCCTCATCACAGAACACCCGAGAAACCGCATATAGTGTATGTCTAACAAAGGTTTTGCGCAAAGGACAATATCGCAAAAATATTTTCTTTGCTAGGTCATAGGAACAGTGATACGGTACGTCTGTGCGACGAGAAACATTGAACATGCAATAATGTAAATAGTGATACGATTAAAATTGTAATTTGTGATAGCTTTGTATATAGACGTGTAAATATAAATATAGCAGTGCAGATAAAGACATTACTCCCCCATTTTGTACTTAACTCGTTTAGTCATGTTACAATATATATTCCATATATTTTTACCTGTCTTTTGTAGGTATGTCAATATCGTTGTACTGTTTTGTTTGCTAGTTCCTCTGATATATGGGTACTAAAATGTTGTTAAGTGCTTTGTAAAATTATTTAAGACGTTCAAGGAATATTATATTCATGTGTATTATACTATACATTATGTATATTTTCTGAATTAGAACACCAATACTTGATGAAAACTTTGTACAAATATGAGCAATATAGAATACTAATTTCAAATACTATTTAATAGTAATAAAGTCGTTAATTTTTCTTGAGACATTGTTATAGCATATTAGTTGTATTAGAAAGAGACATGTTCAATATCTATTATGTGCTTAGGAAATTGATTATCTACATAATAGAAACACATACAAACCAGATACTCTGATGTGAAGGGGTACAAATGAAATACATTTTATTGGCTATTTTTGTAAATTGATTTCATGAGGCTTAGTTTAGTGCGTTTCATTTGATAGATACTCTGGAGTTAATATTTTTATACTTAGTAAATATTTAAAATATATGTTAAAAGATACCTTTGCGAATGTAACGATGATTTTCTAAAATATTTAAAGAATTTAATAAATATACATACATACCTACCGACAGCGTAATCAAAAAACAAAATACCTACCTATCCAGTCGATGATACCTACAGTCATAACGATAGAATAAGACTATTTATACATACTTACTACATTAAAATTTTTGTTATGGAACTTATTTAAAATATAATGCATTAAAACGAACGACAAATAAACAATTGAAAAATTTCTTGCATTTTATTAATTAAACCGTGAAACATGAACATTATTCTCATTTTTCCCTCATTATTATTATTATTTTATTATCTATGCAATTTTACGGATTGCGCAATGCAATCAGACGCGATTCAATAATATTATTGTACATTTTTATTATAGGTTTTATTGTATTTTTAACACACTCCCTAAATGATCAAAAACGTTGCGCAATCCGTAAAATTGTATAATATTTATTGACTGTTTAGGGGGCCTCTTAGTTCAACTTATGACATTTCGCTGCAGTGCACACGCCTCCCTTAGAAATTACGAAGGAGTTTCAGGTCTAATCCACCACGCTGATCCACGCACCAGATTTTTAAAATTTCAAGCATGTATTGCCTTATGATATTTTCCTTCGCCGCATTGTTAAATAGTAATGTTTTTAAAAATCTGTACCTAAGTAGGAACTTAGTGGTGCGTTCAAACAGAGTTCAAAAACTGACGAAAGAGAGTCGAGAATAGATATCCCTAGAGCCTTATCAAATTATACTCCTGATTTTTTTTAATTTAACAGAAGAAATGAAAGCACAAACTTCTCATTCTTTTTTGTTACCTATTGATATTAATTTTACCTATTATTAAATAATATAAAAAGCTATCTAATTGTTTTATTCATCCCACTATAGCACAATTAATTAGATCGCTAGAGGTCAGATTTTTTTAAGTAGAACACTGTTCTAAACAAGTTGGCCACCCCTGCTCTAAGCTATCACCGCTCTTAATTGCTCTAGGGTGAAAGTATTACTCATATTACCTAGCTCTAACTGACTCAATTCATTGTGTAGATATATTCTACGTCCGACTTTGACTATAGTTAACTTCATGATACAACTAAGTTCGTGCTAAAACCGTTCTGTAGCTATCTGAAACAAACTATCGGTAATAAATACGTAGTATCGATAATGTTACACATTTTGTACTGAAACTTGTGGACGCGAACAATTCCTGAAGTATAAAGTAACTTAAACAACCTTCATGTCCCTTATTCTACATAGCAATACAGGAGGACAGGAGTCTACATAGCTACATTCATGTCTACAGGAGGGACATAGCAATGGATTTGAAATTAGTCGCAAAAAGCAGAATTAGTCGGTTCGCTGTTAACAAAATTATAAGGGTGTCTTGGTGTACCTGCCTTATTCTCGTTAGCTCCATAGCTACTTAACGTAACCAAGATCTGATTGCTCCTAGAATTAGTCGCTAATTAGTCGAAACTGATCGATTCGCCGCCATTTAAAACAGATAAAGGTATTTTGGTGTCCCTATCAGATTAATCTTAATCTGGCACAGCCACCGCTGAATTTCGAGAATACTCAAGATTTGATCGCACCTAAAACTAGTCGTCTTATAACTAATAAATAAAAAAAATATCTGGAGTATATGATCCACTAATCCGCACTGGCTGTTGTTTTGGCTTCTGTTACTCTAATAAAGACCCATATTAGTTTTATTTAAATATCTATAATGTACAGACATCGGCCTGTTACAATTTTATTATATGTAATAGATAATTGTATAAATAATATTCATGTTTACAAACAAAGGCGAAATAAAAAGAATACGAGTACTTATTTGTACCTGTAGTAAGTAAATAGCCGTCACATCGCGCTCATCACTACGTCTGCTAGCAGGGGGAGTACACACTGGGGACTCGTCTCGGCATCCCGGCCGCTGCCGTACCTCCGCAGATCTATAATGGAGATAAATGAATGTCAAAGCACTCAAATTGCCGTGCGCTGGCCGCGCTCAAAAGTAAAATGTGGTAAAATTGCACGGGTTACACCCGTGTAATGGAGTAAACGTGTAGAACATTTATTTTGCAATTAGGCTCCGTTTAAATGTATCTTTCATTTGCGTTGTTAATTGTAGTTTTGCGCGTATATGTTTTCTGGAATTCATTGTTGTGGGCTCGTGATTAATTAAAAGTGGCATTGACCTTTTCAAGTACATACCTATAATATTTGAGCAATATTCCTTATTCTCTATAGTCATGATATATTTAAATCATATTAATAAAAAGTTTAACGGACAATAATTTCATTATAACTATTAGCAAGCTGAAGTAGGGATTGGCAGGCCAGATTTGTCACAAGATTGACAACTGATGGAGTAGACGAGTCTTTGAATGGAGTCCTTGGTGGAACGAATTTCAGCCAGGTGGGTCGACAACTTGTAAAAGTTTGTCGGTAGAGGTTGGACAAGAAGATCGTGTGCAGTGGCGAGCCTTGGGAGACGCTCATATCCAGCAGTGGAGAGATTAGATGGTACGGTATGTTAATGTGTGTTTTTATATAATCCACACTTTGTCCTCGTAGTGGATTATGTGCCGAAATGTCTTAGAAATAGCAAGGAGAGATCTATACCCTGCAGTGAGATGTTGACATTAAACGAATTATAGAATATGTCCGACATTTAAATAAATTGAAGTTATTATGAATTACTATCCAAAGCATTTAAATAATTGCTACTTTTTAAGACTGTAAAGAATGTATAAGAATATATAGTTCTGTAATAATTAGACTAGATTAATATTAAATCTTTTATTTAATATCCTTTACTCTAGAGGTAGCAACGGAGAAAAAAGGTCGATAGACACAATAATAGGGGCAATTTAGCAAAATCAGTTCGCAAATATGAGTTATTTATATTAGCATACCGACCATTGCCCGTGAAGGCATAATAAATTTTATCCACGTGATCAGAATCACGAAGCAGCTCGTAAAATTTCCCCCGTTCTAGGTTTGCTTAACAGCGATCAATGAAAAATATACTCGAAACACGCTCCTTGCCGGTTGAGCAACCGTGGGCGGAAAATCGAGAGTGATAAATGTTTTTTAGATTCGTGACAGCCGACCGTTTGGTTTAAATCTGCAAACGGACGGACGGACAGTTTTAATGGTCTCAGTAAGGGAGTGAGATTGTAGCATAAATTTTGGAAACCTTTTGCGTGCCCGGTGTGAGTTTTGGGAACGCTTCCAATCGGACGCGTCGCCTATTGGCTTTTAATTTATTTGTCTGAACTGGAATTGGATGTTGATATAGTTACCTTGATTACTCGTTATATGCAATATGATTATATATTATATCAGCAGTATATCAACTGAAACATTACCACCAGCAAATAGAAAAACTGTGCTTTTACAGACTGTAAAGGCTTAGGCTTGTATGGATATTTATATATCAATTAAGTTAAACCTAATTAAGTTAAGAATTGAATGGTATCAAATTATAGGGAGATCTTGATTGGTTTATATGGAAGCGTTGTTATTGGTTTATTGGTTTATATGGATTCTTCTAAAATTAATACTTTCTTACTAAAAATTTTTAATTTCTTGTTCCATTTAGTGTTCACTCATTACAAAGATCAGCATCCTTTATGATGCTCTGTTTATCCATTGTTTGCTTGTTATTTGTTTGTTTAACTATGCATCGTAGGGATTTTTAATGTGGGCTAATGAATGTGGCGTTATCAATGAAAAAATAAAAGCAAAAAATGCATCTACTTATTATTTAAATTTGTTCTTTCAATTTTTGTCATTATTCTCCCAATATTAAAAAATGTTGACATAATAATTAACCACAAACAGCAGTAAACAACGTCCGAATTCTAATACAATCCAAAGCAATCAAAACGCAGCACATAAAAGGGCTCAACGCGAAAAATAAAGAGCCTTTATCCTCGTCATGAAAGGAGGCTGTAACACAGGCTGCTGGGGTGAGAAGATTTATATCGCGACACCAGCCGTTATGGCTCCAAAGGGAGCAGGAGAATGCAGTCTGCATAGGGGGACTCACTCATTCCGATGTTAAATAACCGCAGCTCAGCAGATTATAGTGCGTATGCCGTGGTATTGTTTGTGGGAATTGGGACACTGTTTAAATTAGATAAAACATGAATTGGGACATTTATTTATTTATTTAATTTAATAGGAAGTCGAAGTGGTATGTACATTGGATACATGCATGGTGAATACTATATGATAAATACACTACTTTTGATTTGCGCATAGCATACATATAGGGTAACTCAATATGCTTATTAATCCTGCACAACGACAGCGCGCCGACTCAAAGAGCTGCCGCTACCACGGACTATTTGCCAGCGATTGGAATCAAAGTTTTAAAACATCCACACCACAGTTCCGATCTCGCGCCCTGTGACTTCACTTTGTTTCCTGATTTGAAAATGTGCATAAAGGGCCGCAAATTCCCAACAGAGAAGCAATTGATAGGAGCGTTAGAGGAAGAAATCGATTTAATTCCCAATGAAAAATGGGAAGGTTGGGTTAATGAGTGATTTCAGCTTATGGGGAAATGTATTATTTGACGAGGACGCCACTTTGAGAAAATAAGGGAACACGAGACAAAACTTATTGTACAACCTGAATAAAAAAAAAACGTTAGCGGTAATATTTAAAGGGTCAAATTTTTTAATAATTGTCCTTGTAACTGGGTTCCGAGGGTTGGGTTCGTTATTTATGACTAACTGCACTCAACTATTATAATTGGTAATTGGTGCGTATTCGTATGTTGTTTGTGAGAATTGGTTTAAAGTAGATGTAACATGATTAGGAACAAATTTTGATCTGTGTCGTGGTTACGTTTTTGAGAACTAAATGTCGTTCGGAAATTATAATTTTAATACACGTAAAATGTATCAAATGTATTGGAGAATGAATTGCGTTGATGATTCTGAAATAATTAACATGACAATTTTGAGCAATATTTTTGGCACAAAAATGTATCTAATATTTTTTAATTTTAATTGTAAATACAAAGTAGAAAAAGGTGATTATATAAAAAAATACATGACATTTAAAATGACAATTAACTCAAAATAACGACCAGAATGGTTTAAATCTTCTGGAATCCCGCTAACAGATGCTGTATATTTATCTGTATATTATAACTAAAATCTATAGTATACATAAAATATATCAATAAGTACCTACCTATAATGTTACCTTGTAATTTAGTAGAAAATTTCTTAGCCACATTTGGACTCATTTTTGTGATAGTGGCTGCTAAAGTATAATTTCAGCTCTTCAACTTTATCACCTATCATCAGTTGGATGGTCCATCAACCTCGCCCGGCGCCGTTACCTCGCAGAACGTGCTCATCTAGTTTCGTTGATAGTAACGATGAACTTTTTATACGAGTGTTAACGTTTCATTGCTGTTATTACTCTTAGAATAAATATGTTAGGAATTATTGCCCAATATTGCTCATAAGATTGCTCGTATTGCTCATTCGCAAAGAAGAAATATTGACGCTAGCCTTTGTTATTTATTAATAGTACAGCGTAAAGTGTACCAAGTATCCTAGCATATTTTTTGTAAATTATGAAACTGTAACCAGCCCTCATGCACATTGTGTCGTACATGAAGGATGTAAGGCCTTAAAAGGCCAGGCGGGTTGGCGAGTTCACTCTTGTAGAGATTGTGTAATTCTTCTGGGCATTGTTATGTCTTAGTAGCCTTTTTGAATTAAATTGAGGAGGAATTGAAATTTAGAAAACCGACAAAATCGTAAAGTATCGTAAGAAAAGTAATCGCAGAATCGTTTGTTTAGATCTGGCATTAATAACCAATAAAAAGACGAGAAGCAAAGTAAGAGACAATGCTCGGAAGAGAGTATTGTTACACTATGTAATGACGCGTCAATGGTTAAACCAGTAAGTAAATAGTTAATTTTGCACAATAATTTCGACAATTATTCCATGAATTTCTTTACGTTTTACATTATTAATATTTCGTCTTCATGCATCAAATACCAGGCTTTCGTTAATGATTTCATCAAAATAGAATATTCATATAGGAAATTCAAGTAAAATAAGCAATCATCTGGAATTTAAGTGGAGACAATTTACTCGATCTAAATTTAAAAAAAGAAGATTTGAATTACCGAACTTATTAGCTCCTTGATTTACTTATTACTGAACTATTAACATACCCTCACTCACACACTCACATACACACACATACACCACTCTTTCTCATACATACACACAATTACTCTCACACAATTTTTTTTTAAATATGTTAGGATTGCATGTTTATAAAAAATATAACAAAAACTTGTATTAAAATAGGATATTTATTTTGCGCTGGCACTGGCTCCCAAGATACAGATTTTTTTCTAGTTCGCGAGTCAGTGCTCATTGCAATTTTTATCATGTATGTTTATTACAAATAAACAATTTGAATTTGATGCAATAGATCGGTTATTTTATGTATATATGACGTATATTGTGAATATCTGTGCGCATTACTGAATGAGGTCCCGATAATGTACTAGGAGACGTGTAAATAAATTTTATAGAGCAAGATAAAACCCATTACGAATGGTTTACGAGTAGCACTCCCCTAATGACGCGAGTGTTATGCAGGGGAGTTTGGTTATATTACTGGTTATACTACCACTGCTTGTTGCAAATACACAACCATAGAAGTTTTAGAATTTTTCAGATTTGATACACATTGAACTAAACTGTAAAATGAATTAAAAATCGCTATCAAAACTAGTTAAAAATAAGCCCAAGATCGTGCATGATGACGAACTCTGAGAGAGGCGTATATCCAGTAGCGGAGAAACTTAGGTATATCCCATAGTGGAGAAGACAGATGAAAGGAAATAATAAGTACAGAGATGTAGCAATACGGTCCTTCTTCTTCTTCAAGTTGATGGCAGCATCAGTTATCGACTTGAGCGCGTCGGCTATTATTACGGCCCTATGAAGGTGGCATTTGTAAGTCGGATAAATCTATCCACTTGGCGGCAAAAAGCTACCAAGAATATAGACAGAAATAATATAAATGAAGTAATATTTAAATATATTTGCGTAATTCATTTTAAGTGAATAAAGCGAAGAATCTTATAAAATAATTATTGCTAATTGTTTATCGTGACAGTAACATTCTATTTATACCACTGGTATCATTTATACACACAGTTTTGTCACAAAAAACTATATATCTATATTAAATTAATAGGGGCTTGAAAACCCTAATTCTATCTCATTTCGTTAATGAATTATAACGGCCCATACGGGGGTTCATTCTAAACATGTTAAAAATAAAACTTATATCCAAATTTGTAATTAAACTGTATTTGAAATACTCAAAGTAATACCATAATTGCTAATTATCCCATTCTCGCCCATCTAGATATTATATTTCTATGTTCACAACTATAATAGTATACGAAATGACTGTCAAAACGACTCCTATAGAAAAAAAGTACTTCTTGATATAAAAATGTGCGAGTTAAACGAAAATCAATGTAACTTGTAGCTACAGCACTGAACGATAAAATTTTAAACACTTTTCGAATTAAAAAATCAATTAATTAAAGGAAAGGAACTTATTTTTACCAATATGTCTGTAGATGGCAGTCGAGCGCTACATGATGATGGTAAGGCTACATAATGGTAAGTGATCATCGCCGCCCATTGACATCTGCAACACCAGGGGGAATGCGTGTACCAATTTTATAATACCAGGGTATTCACAGCTCTCTTGAAGAGCGCTATGTCGGTGGCATAACGGAAACACCTGGCACCTGGCAGCTTATTCGACAAATTTCGGGTTCGCGGAGTGTCTTGATGATCGCACAATACTCGTATGCAGTAACTCTTTCTCAAACGCACGACGATAACTGGAGGTGCGATGGGGGGAGAGTGCATGCTGCATTCTCACAGCCCCTGGGCACACTCACCTGGCCACGTCCCCCGTCCCCCCCCCCCCTCATAGAACACTAAATTGAAATATTTCAATATACACTGCATTTCCTATTCCTACTTTATCGTATTTCCCCAAAGTACGTACATGTTTCGGTAGTGAGTGAGATATGCCAGAGCCCATTCCCATCCCATACTATCCCTCCCTTCTCAATCCATTCCTTAATCTGCAAAGGTAGGCAGCGTGTCCGGGGGCGTGCCAACGTTTGTCATTCTGGACTGATGTTGGCATGTATCCCGTATGTCTATGGTCGACAGTATCCACTTTCCATTAGGTGGACTGTATGCTCGTCAGCCGCCTTTTTCTATAATAATAAAATATATATATGTAAATGGTCATTAACCATATTCACAATGATGGTGGCTCTATGGAGTTTGTGCCAGTCTGTGGTTACTCTATGGTTGAGGCAATGGAGGTTTGACAGAAGGGCTGTGTTGTCACTCATGTCAGGCAGGTGCAAGTGAATATAAATAAGAATACTTGATCTATAAAGAATTTGAGAATCAATAGCTTTAAATGTTGTTTTATAATAATAACAATGTTTTATAATGTGCTCTAACAATCACCAGAGATAAGGTGTAGGAATCAATACTAATTGCATTGCTCTGAAAAGAGATTGTTTTTATTAAACACAATGTGGCAATACATCGGATATTAATTTAAAAGGTACGAATCATACCTGAAAAGAGAAACAACATTTAAAGCTATTGATTCTCAAATTCTTTATAGATCAAGTATTCTTATTTATATTCACTTGCACCTGCCTGACATGAGTGACAACACAGCCCTTCTGTCAAACCTCCATTGCCTCAACCATAGAGTAACCACAGACTGGCACAAACTCCATAGAGCCAGCATCATTGTGAATATGGTTAATGACCATTTACATATATATATATATATATAATAATAAATAGTAACATAATACAGTGTAATATCTTTGGGGAAAGGTAATTCATTAATACGACCCATTTTCTTATAATATTGCTATTTATATTATTAATTAAATATTATTTATAGTCCGTTAAAATCCAATTCGGCAATCTCGACATTTAGCTTTGAACCTGGGGCAAACTTGCAGTTTCGATGAACCAAATTATGGATATGAAAAATAATTATGTACATTATATTGTTACATTAGGCTCTATGTTGGTTTACATTTTCGACAAATTGGATTGGAATGGAATACCTATACCAGTTTTTATGTGGCATCGTGTCCCGAGGAAGGCAGAATAACCAGGGGCGAAGAATGCACGGTTACTGAGTTTTAAAAATGCGAAACAAATGTTTTAAAGAAATAATAAAAAATCAAAATAACTTAAAATCAATAAAGAAGCTTCAAACACAAGCTACGTAGAAATGCAGACGTGCTTTAACCTTTCGACGTTGGATCAGTAAGGATTCTGACGGTAGGTCGGCTTGGACTCTAATACCTCTGATACACGCGTAAGCCTGGATTAAGTTCCTTTATTTATTTCTTAGTCGGATCGTTAACTGCATTCAATTGTTTTTAAATAGGATCATTCATTTTAAACGTTAACTCTGATTGTTAGAAGAAGATAATTTTAATACTTTTATAGATACAGTTCAGCGCGTAAAAAGTTTACGTTTCGTCTTTATTTCTTGTACCTATGATACAATAATAAGTAAGTAAAATTATTTTTGTTAATACAAATTTAATATTGTATGATCGAGAATTATTGAGAATTGAGGAATTAAAATTTATGGAAATGATCAATTTTAGAACATTTGACAATCATCAATCATGACGTAATAAAATCGTTACAGCCGTGTTTGTACATGAAATATTAAAAAAAAGTGATTTCAATATTAAGTATATGAATGATATAGAGCCTAAAACAAAAACTACGGTACGGATTTTAATGCAACTTGGTATAGTTATAGCTTATTTATTGGGTTAACATGTAGGGTACTTTTTATCCAGATCCATTATAGAGTTCCCACGGGAATCACAAGTTTACGTGAACGAAGTCGCAGGCAACACTAGTGTTAAATAAAACAGAAACAAATATGTCACTCACTTCTTATATATCTTACTAGCAAAACCCGGCAGACGTTGTCCTGCTATAAAAGGGTCATTCCATTGTGACGGGTGGGACATTTATACTCTTTTTTGCCTACACTTTGCTTTATTTCTGCCAAACGGCAACAATTTACGTATTGAATATGACATTATCACATACTTGAATAGTCATTGCATACTGTACCATCGAAAAAAGTATGAAAATGTTATTATTATTTTGAAAAATTGATGGTATAAGAAGTGTGACGGGTGGGACTTCAAAGTGCCTCTCCTCTCCGAGTTGACTTACACCATTCGCAATTGGTAAGAAACTATGAAACTTTTGTTACACAACCTATTTTTATATAGTTCCTGATATTGTATAGATTAGGTATTAGTATAATTTACGCAAATAACTCGTAAAAACAAAATAATTTTGCTTCTCAATGCTTGTGACGGGTGGGACAGTACTTTGTGACGGGTGGGACGAGTAACATTTGGGCATACAAATGTATGAAAAATATAAACACAGTTCTTTTTAAATCAGCTCTTTAATGAATTATTTAATTATTTAATGTTACAAGTAAGTTTTCTTAGAGCAATAAGCCAAAAAAAAAATATTTTTTCTCTTCAATGTTTATAGGTTCAGAAAATTGATAATATAGTCTATTACCACATACTTTTATCAGCGGTTCAGATAGAATGTCTAAAATTTGACTAGTTTTAATGAAAGAGACATCTTCCTCATTCATTCGAAATGTTTTGCTGGTTTTATCAACACATTTTAAAAACATGACCTTTAATTCATTGTCGCGGTCAACGGCACTTTGCGACACTGCGAGGTATTTATACACTTTCGACTTTTTCCTGGCAGTAATCTCTAATTTAACCAAAAGGTATGTGCCAATCTTAATTGTGTCTTTGTCGGCAGCGAAATTATTAGTGGTGGAAAAACTTGATCCTGGCGTTGGGTCTATATCATCCTCATCTATCGTCTTTGAGTCAGTTTCAGCATCCTTAATCTCATTCTCATCATCACTAGATCTGTCATTATCCAAAGTGGATAGACTTAGTCCTGATGCTGGGTTTATTTCATCCACATCCATTGCCGGCGAGTTAGTGTCTTCGCTTTCACTCTCGCCTATAAACATCAGCATAATTAAGTTTTCCCTCTTGCAACAATAAAACCTTCTTTTCTAAAGACTTCGCTGTGATAGCATAAGCAAGACACTTGTCGCTTAGTGCATGGAAGTGGTGTTGCTTTTGAACGTAAGGAATTGGCTGGATTTTCGTCCATCTGGTGTCAAGCTTTTCCTTGTTGCTCTCGATATCGTCTATTGCAATAAAGAAAATCTTTGTAGAGTTAACTTTGGATTTTAAATATTGGTAGCAATCCCAGCTGCTATGAATGATTGCCCTTCTAGTCATTATGGCAGACCAGAGCATTTTTTTGGCTGTACCTCCCACCCCATCCATTGCGCCCTTTCCATGGCTCGTCGCGAAGAAATTCCATTCTACCTCGACCCCCCAATCTTCCAGTGCCCAGCAAAGATTTGACATGGTATATCTGTTTTTAAATTGTGCAGCACAACCATCTGAAAAGATGTACACCTTCCTCAAACCAGGATATTGAGCTTGTAAGTGCTCAATAATTTTCTTCAAAAATGTCCACACTGCATATTTATCATGTGAAAGTTCATTGCTGAAAACAACGTACGAGTGTTTGTCTTTACCGGAGGCTGCCCATGAGCACCCTGTAAAAATTGTAGCCTGTGGATGTGACCAGTGCGCACTTTGAATTTCGTCCTGCGATAAAATCGCAAAATTTTCGGCAAAGTCAACTTGCAACACAACTTCTTCATTCGACGTTTGCTCCTTGTGGGCTTCAAATAGTGCAGACTGCTGCTTTTTTATAAAAACGTGGGATTTGAATTTTTGCGTCTGATCATGCAATTCTCTTAACAGTTCTTTAATTGTTCCAGATATTGTTGTCTGTTGCAATCTATTTTGCTCTGATTTAGCCCACTGTTTCCACGTTACTTTTGTGTTTTCTATAAACTTCTGGGGTACCATATCATACACATTGAAGCATTTTTCACAGGTGCTGGTCATACATGCCTCATTTGCCAAATCGCAACACATTTCCTGCAATAAACCTGTAGATTTATCTGGAAACTCAGGAAAAACTTTATGAATAGCCTCTAAAAGATATTCGTAGTTGGCGTGATGAACACAGACGCAAACATTATGAGGCATTTCCGACATTGGACGGACATGCACAGGCCTCATTTCATAAAACATGCTTTTTTCCATTTTTATATTTGGGTTGTGTTCTTTGAAAATCGCGTAAGCCTCAGCCACTGACATGATCATGTGCCTTTTAGCCACGTGATTTCGAATTCCTGTTTGACTGTCTCTGACGGATAAGGTGTCTTTCCGCCCTGGAGCAGCTCGACTAATATCATCTCTTTCATAGAACATTTTAGCTGCGCTCTTTTCCTCCTCAGATATAATTACTCTCTTTTTTTTTGGTAACTCATTCAGTGACTCAGATAGTTTAGGTATGATATCCTTTGCTAATTGCAATACAACTGCCTGTTGTTTCATAGGACTTTCTGGCAACAACTTCTTTGTCCTATTTGTAGCCTTACGTAGAGTTCGCAAACACTTGTACGAACCTAAAGGTGACGGTAACGACCCATTTGAGGAAACAGTCTTCTTTTTTTCCCTAGTTCTCCTTTTCCGAATTCTTTCCTTTTCCTGATATCTTTTCTTAGCCACACTATTCATATTCACCAGTTCTTTATTTTTTTGTCTCCTTTCGGCATCGCGCGTCCTTTCTTTTGCTAAAAACTCTTGCCATTTTTCTGGGTTTCCTTTTAGTTTTTCCCGTGACTTGCGTTTCCTTTCCGTAGCATTCATTGTGTTCTAAAAAGGAATACCACCACCGAATTAAGCAATATAACATATAATTTGCTTTAGTATAACCCAGCTACGTTTAAATACAGTTAAAACAACGATTTTATATTCACTAAGTCAGTTTTATCAGATAACCCATTTTGCTCACCCGTCACTGTGACGGGTGGGACATACTTTGAAAAGCGTTAAAAGCAATTTTTATTTACAAATGCAACGCGTTTTTTAGCTAAAATAATCGCCCTCAACCTAATTGTTACTTTCACAAAGCAAGACAACAAGAGGTTAAATATTTTTAGGTTAAACAAGAAAAAACATTGTTTTACTGTGACGGGTGGGACATGAGTTAAGCATTTTGTAGAAGCCCAATAAATCCTAACCATGAAACTTTATTTATAATTACTTACCACTAGTTTAAACTGCGTTAAATATATTTTCTTTTACACGTATCACTTTCTCCGTAATGTTCAGAAAAGGCGCGAAACAGTGCTGCCAACTTAGAGTAAAAATAAGCTACCATACACAACTGGCGCTAGGGGTACGTTCAGAATCGAATAAAAAGCAAAAAAATAATATAAAAAGAAAAAAACTCATTGATTAACAAAACAAGGTATAATGTTCTATTCTCTAGATATGGATTTAAGTATAAATTAAGTTATTTATTTTTTATGCCTATGGTGTCGGTTTCGTTGGAATGACCCAAAAGTTGATGTACTGCAGCGCCATCTAGTGGCGAGTTACAACAAAGTCGATAGCTCGAAATTATTCTCCGTGCTCAAATACCTATGTATACTAATTTTGGCTTGAATGGTATAGAAGTTGATGTGCTGCAGTGCCATCTAGTGGCGAGTTACAACAAAGTCGATAGCATGAAAACCTTCTCCGTGAAAAGATACATATATGTGCCAACTTTCATGGTGATCGGTCAAACGGCGTCGAAGTCTATTAAGATCAGATATACCAACATCCTCTTTTATATATATAGAAGATATTGGCACAGATATATTCACAATTATTTCAACATATGTAATGTATCACTTCAGCCTTTACGTTGACCAATGTAAAGAGTCATGAATGTTACGCTGGATGTGCTGTCGTTTCTTTGTGTGTTAGGTACTAAGAAGTGAAAAATGTATTAATACGTATATAAACATTATCTGTATATTTATCTAGAAAGCTATGGATTATTTATGTTCTGAGATTAAATCATTACAATTTAGATAATTTAATTTAAATATAATAATATATATGTATACAATATGACTTCTTATGACATTACTATTCATCGGCGGATTGGGTTCCAATTTTCAAATCAGTTTTTAGTATACATAAATATCTATATATATCTACACTATTTCATTATACGTTCTTACGATATCAAATCATCAAACTGTGGATTGACAGATTACCGTGATTGACAAAAAGTATTTGATGAACAATTTTGATGACAGTTGAACAGTCGAAAGTATACTACTTATATAATTAAACTTATATACATATACTTTTATATATATATATATATACTTTTTAAATTATAAATAGATATACTTTTCCGAGAAAAATACACCGTTATACAGAACCGCAACAGAATCGGATAAGTAAATATCGAGATTTGCTTGAACAAACAGACGTTGTCCTGTTTGTTTGTCCACTCAGACAATTGACCTTTGACCTTTTATGGTTTTCTTTTGTATAATATATAAAAGAGATAGAGATGTTTTTATATTCCTTAGTATTCACTTTATGCCGTCCAAATCTTTAGGCATAAACATTATAAGACTACCCTAAAAATCGCATAAATTAAATGTTCCACCAACAAATTTATCTTTTTTACCATCGGCATACTAATGGCGTCAGCCCTCTCCCAGCCGTCTATCCTCCGGGGTGGCCGGCGCATCAATAAAATTAACATTGTAATCTACTTACTGTTACGAAAAAAAATTACAACTGAATTTACGCATTTCATTAATCAAAGATTTTAGGGGCCGTAATCTTTGACAGAAAAAATGGATGAGATATCAAAGTGGGGCTGTTGAACGATATCAGTTGAACGATATGTTGTTAAAACGAATTAACAAAGGTGTACTCGCCCTGTACTTGCCTTATAATTATACCTCTAAACATACCTATGTATACCTTATGTGTAATATGTAATAAGATGTAATGGTAATAATAACGTAATAAACTGAATGCTATCACAATAGCCAACGTTGCGTAATTAACACGTGAAATAGCTTTATTAATTGCAAATTGGAGCTATAATAACAAAAGCCTGCGTTCAGTAGCTGTAGATTATAACGTGTAGGTGTTATTACGTCGACCTGTGAGAATCTATTAATTATGCACCACAATTATTCAAATCAGCGAGACATGAACACAAACATTCTAAGTGATAATACCCGGCCGTGTGGTGTCGTCACCACCTCATTACTTCCCGTGAGTGTCGTAAAAGGCGACTATGGGACGAAGCCGCCACCACAAGCTTTAAAAGGTACTCCCATATCCAGCAGTGGACGATATAATGGCTGGATCACACCATACCATTACTAAATATACCCAAGGTTGGCTGGAAGAAAATACTTTATAGCATTAAGTCCGTCTTTTGATAAAACTAATAAAGTGTAAATAAAAAAATAAACTTAAGCATATTTAGTGAAGTGGTAACCCATTAGAAACATGCCGTCATATTTCATTCAGCAATGTTTTATACGGTTTCTTGTTTTACATCATTGAAGCAAGCAACTGTATATTATCCATTTAACAACATCACTGATGATCTTCCAATTCGTAAAACAGAGCGAAATTACAACATAATGACTGTAATCTTTGCCTTTGTCGTTATTTCAGTTCATATGCTACTGGCGACTTATTCAATTTAATTTTGACATAAATACGACCGGCACAAAATCTTATTACTTCGCTGAGTGAGCTGAGGCTGCTCAACTGACATAGCGTGATATAAAATGCATTTCATAGACTCGAGTTAGACCGCAGTAGAAATATGAACAGTAAAGGAACTAAACAACTTTCATGAAGCCAGTTTCTATAAAGCGTCTATAGTTCATGCAAGTCATGGGTGTGCGTTAACCTTGCTCCTAGATAAATGTCAGCTATACGCTAAAAGTAAGTTTCGCGTCAATGTACCATCCATACCATCAGCCTGTGTCTCTCCACTGTCTACTTTGACTAAATGGTAAGCCTTTATTCTTGGAGGTAGATACGGGAAGCACGGTATCATGTATAGATGACGACTATTATAAAAAAATGTTCTCTAACTGTCCTTCATTGGACTGTTAAGAACTGTTAAGAACTGTTAAGATTAAGAACTCTAACTGTTAAGAATATTGTTTTATTTATAAAGTAGCATATCGATATGGGAATAGACTAGATGACACATCATACATTCTTATCAAATTAAACAGGTTGTGGGGGAGGTGAAGCAGATGTTGGGTTCCTTAAAAAGTCCAATTTGAAACTTACGTTCTAAATGAATTAAACAATTCGAGAGCTACTGAACATAGAACACTATTAGACTCTAATGTGCTTGCCCTACAGTAATCGTGTAACATATCTAGTGTGTATTCTCAAATCTATGTTCAGTAGGAAATATTAGTAAACCTAAATATTAGCAGATACTTGAGAAAGTCACACATTGCGGTGTCACTTTTACGAATGTGTGCTCGCCGTGCTTATAAATTTCTGCAATAGTGTGTGTGTGTGTGTATCTGTGTGATTCGCGTCCTGTACATTGTATGAATACGACTCATACTTCTATTGTGATTAGACGTTCCACAGATCTAATGCCAGATGCAATAATGCACAGTTTCTTAATGAGTTTCACCTCGGCGCACCACAAATTGGATTATAATGTTAATATCATGATTCCGCCGTGTTTGTACCCAGTGGGGAGCAATTTCGGTACTTCTTAGGGCTCCGTCTCTATTATCCTCATTTCAATAAGAAATAAATTGCGATTTCTTATTACGTTTTACATTATAGGGGAAAATTCATCAAGTTTCATTCAGCGGCGCGTGTTATCACAGATTTTAATGAATATTTTTCATGATAGATGACTTTCTAAGCTTTGGTGTTTATGAGTATTAATGTTCAGCCAGTATCTGGATTTTTTTTATAATAATACATTTTTTTGTAACAATTTTAGGTAGATTGAGAATACATACTACGACGATCTCAATTTTTAAATTTTAGTCATTCTTGTTGTTATTTAGCTATATATTTAACAAAGCTAAATTTTAGTTACTTATCCTTAGAAACCTCTCTACATATTTGGTAACTAGCTTTACGAGAATTTAATAGTAACCGTTCCACAAAGAAGCTATTAGAGGGAATATCTAGAACATCAAAACGATTTAAATGGTATGTAATTACAATGAGAAGCACAAAAATACTAAAAAGTCAGTTAGGTTTAGGTTCCCCGGTGACAATATAGAAACAGGAATCCCGGGGAAATCCATCGACTTGGTCATGACATTCTAATTTATAATTACATATTACTGCGCATTAGTATTTTATGCTTCACGTTTAAATATGAGCCAATTTAAATCCATAATAATTGAAATTGTTTGTACAACGCATATCATCATTGCTTTCTATTTCCATATTGTCTTCACAGAAATAATAATACATTTTTAAATCTATATATTTATTTAAACTTTATTGCAGAGATAAAATATATAAAAGGCGGACTTAATGCCTTATATATTTACCAGTCATCAACCTTTGGGCAAATAGAGAATTAAGAGGGGAGGGCTTTCAAGTTAGTATTATTACTCTTAAGGATTAGAAAATAAATGAACGTAACACATACAAATATAAACGGATACATAGCAATACGGATACAAAAGATAGATAGATAACTCCTTTTTGTACTTCAACATATGTTGCAAACAGATAATTTATATTCTTTTCTCTTTTCTCTGTTCTGGGAATACATGAGCCGCAATATCTGATGAACCCTTTGTTGGTCTACGCCATGTGACGCAAAACGATAACCCTCTTTTTGTATTTCTTCTTCTCAAAATACAAAACGTCACGTGTGCGTGCGGCACAATAATAAACTACGTTCATCTCACGAAATCCTAACAAGAAAATCGAGCACAAGAGGTATGAGTATAAGACATTTAAATACAATTTTGAAAGACGTCCCAAATACATCAGCATCAGCAGCCGGCGGGATTATAATCTCTTATATTCCACATACATTTTTACACTTTCTCGACACTAATAACAAAATTAATGACTACAAGAATGATAATAATGAAAACAAGGGTCGCCCCTGTGCGAAAATTCGTTTCTGGTGATATCGCACATCGCGCGCACGGAGGCGAAACAGGCACGGACAGTAGAGAAGATTTATAATCTGTAGTTAATGCCCGCCAACAATGAGGATACAATTTAACTTCTCTGCAACGAAACGAAACGATATTTACAAAGCAGCACTGCCGGACTGACGATATATTACGCTAATGTTTTTTGGCCAGCTCTTACAAAACTTCTGCACAACGAAATAAACCTTTTTTTTTCTGTCGACTGCAGCTGACTTAATAACTTTATTGCTTGTAGAGCATGCATTTCGTGTTGTAGTTTATATATAGCACAGCAATATACTCTGACCTAATTTTGACATTTGCTTCAGAATACCCTCAAAACGAAATTAATTCTCTCGATCAATCAGTGATTTTTATAATTTTTAAGCGACTTTTCTAGGCGGGATAAAGATTACAATGTTAATTGAATTGACTTTGGATAGAAATTAACAGATGACTGGTTCATCCCTTGAGAAGAGATATTTTATTTAAATATCCTTTAACTATTACTTGAATCAAAAAGTCTGATAATGTATTATTATTCCATTTCATTTAATTAAAAAACGGTAACGTTATTTTTCCATATTGAATAAACTGTGATTTAAAATAAAGTTTTGCATTGTTAAAGTTTATTGCATTCTCAGAAGAATACCACTCTATCACTTCCCGTGGGTGTCGTAAAAGACGACTAAGACGATGATAGCAAAGCCGCTACCACTAGCCCTAACGAACTACGTCACCCCTAAAAGAGTGGACTTGTAAATCCGCTTGGCCAACCTGCCGTTGCAGTCCTGCAGTCCATATATCCCTCGTGCACAAGATAATGTTAATGAGAAGGCCCATAACCATCAGTGAATATTAAAAGAGCTAGTTGTGGGTCCGGGTCTTCCTCCATTTGGTTCATTCTTTGGCTTCTCAAATATTCCTCTACACACTCGATCTATTTCTATCGCGGCCATCCTTCGTGGATTTTTGTTGCGGGATCCAACCTGTCACTATTTTGGACGCGCTTTCTTGTGACATTGTTCTTTAAGCAAATTGTTTGAGCTCTCTTACTCCACGAGATACTTCCCGAAAGCTTGTAAAGTAGCTCACGTCCACGCGTTCCCTGAAAAAGACTGTCGTACCAACCCAGCCAATTACTGACTAATAGTTATAACCTCCCTCCTCTCCAAGGTGATAGAATGTGTTATTAACGCACAAATCCTTGAATATCTAGTTGATAAGCGATCTTCATTACGGATTCCGTCATAATCGCTCGGCTAGTGATCTTTTAGTGTTATACACCGATGGGCTGACGCTATTGAGAGTAGAGGTGAGACTATAGTCGTTAGCTTAGACATCGCAAAAGCTTTTCACCGGGTCTTTCATAAAGCACTGCTTTTCTTTTTTGGCTGGACAGAGCATCAAAGTCCTTGCTGACGGTAGCTGCTCCGACACCATGCCAATCAATGCTGGTGGGACAACAGCATTGATTGACATGGTGCTGTGGAAAGCTCTGTGCTTTCTCCTAGAATGTTTTTTCTGCATATCAACGATCTGTTATAAGTCGGTAATATGCGTTGTTATGCAGACGATAGCACTGGGGAAGCTTTGTATAAGGGCTGTGTAATATCCCTCAGATCGAGGTGGTAGAGAGTCGCGTAGGACTTGTATCCGAAATCGAGAACTCCTTAGACCGAGTCTCGAATTGCGGTAAACTTAACTTGGTCCGTGTCTGTGCTAGTAAGAAATAAATAAAAGACATGTAAGCAGGCTTGCCAATTTTCCAGTTTCTCATGACTGGACCGGATGCTAGAGAGCTGGGGGTTGATTTAAATTTACTGTATTTGTAGGTAGTTTTATAAATTATTCTAAATGAAAATAATTATACCTACCTATATATCTAGTACCTACCTACCATTCGCCGCTAACCTCAATTTCAGAACATTCCTGTCAAGATCTCTGAGAGTTTTGTGATCCTTGGCGTCGATATTTCGAGTATAGTCGAATTTTGGGGTCATCGGAGACAAAAAGCTCGCTGTACTGAATAGAGCATAGCAGTACTTCTCTCCGGGACAACTTTTGTCGCTTTATAAAGCTTAAGGTAGACATGGAGTACTGCTATCACCTCTGGGCTGGTGCACCCAAGTATCAGCTAGACCCTCATGACTCCGTCCAGCGACGTGCTATCCGAATTGTCGGCGATCCCACTCTCACAGGTGGTTTATAATGTCTCAGCATCCGTAGAGATGATTCGTCTCTCTTTGCGTTTTCTATCGACTTTATAACGGGGAATGTTCTGAAGAGAATGTTCAATTTGATACCAACTTCGGGTTTTTACAATCGCACCGCTTGTCATTGTCGTACGGTTTATCCGCACTTCTTTGACATAAAGTCGCTGCGTACAGTGCGATAAAAAAACCACTATATACCAAGTACCCGAAAGTTGTGGATTGAATTGCCAGCTGAGGTATTTCCATTACTCTATGATATGAGGCTCTTTAAGAGAGCCGTGAACAGGCTGCTGTAAGGTCGGCGCGCACCCGCAAGCCCCTTGGTGTTGCAGATGTCCATGGGCGGCGAGAATAACTGATCATCATATGACCCGCCAGTTCATCTGCCAACTATTCTGTAAAAAAAAACATACGCTCTACGGATCCAGCCCACTCACTCGCTGTGAATCTGACCAGTTTTCCTAATGAATCAGACTCTTTCATTTCGTGATTCGTGTACGATAAATTCCATTTTCCACTCTCATACCAGTATAATCAAATATTATACGCAGCACCAGCGATAACAGCCAGTTTCTACTTCTCCGCAAAAGTCGATCACCAGATTCCGCAGGTATAGCTTTCTACTGGATGAATTATAGTTTTATGGAGTTCTTCCATTTTCTTTTTCTTCAAAATCTTTCAACTAAGGCGTTTTTACACAAGTAAAAGCATTTGTTGCTTGCAACAGTTCGCGCTTTAACTTCATCGCTAACTTTGTTTTGGGTATTAATGACATATCCCAGGTATTTATAATGTCCCTTTAATGTCCCACTGCAGGGCACAGGCATACCTTAGTAAATCACTCGGGGTTTCGGGCGACAATCCATCACACGGATCCAGATTTTTTTTTAAATTTTCGAGCATGCGGGTTACCTCACGATGTCTTCCTCTCGACGAGCTAAAGACATTTTTTTAAAAAATCAGTATGTAAGTAGAAACTCAATGGGACGGGCCGAGGTTTTGAACTCACGATCACACGAATGTGAGTTGAGTGAGTATTTTTACTCTTTCTGTATTATTTTCATCAACCTAAATGTTCTATACTTGAGTTGATTGTCGTATGTGCGTGCTATTTAATTTTGTGTGCTTTTCAAAGCAACTCAAACCTTACAGCTGAAGCTTTTTGATCAACCTAAACTTTGTTTGACTATACATACGGTTTAATATAATATCGGGGGAAAAGTTTTCAATACAAATTCAAGACATTTTTTTTAAAAAGTTTAATTACATTTAAATATAATATATATGTGCCGTTTTGTTCTATAATTTGTTGCAATCTTGTAGGTAGTGACAGGATCCCGTTGCTGTAGAAATTTTGGGATTTTTGGCCAATAAATTGCGACAAGTAGTTTTGACAGTCCTCTCTTGACGTTAACCTTACACTACCTAAAGAATTCTGAAGAGGCCGAAACAAGTGGAAATCTGAGGGCGCAAGGTCAGGGCTATATGGTGGGTGCATCAACACTTCCCAACCAAGCTCTCTCAATTTTTGCTGAGTGGCCAAAGATGTGTGTGGTTTGGCGTTATCATGACGAAAGACTACACACCCTTTCTGTTGATCAATTCCGGCCGTTTTTTCTCAATTTCTTGCTTTAGTCTCATCAGCTGTTGGCAGTAGAGATCCGAATCGATGGTTTTGCCCGCCGGTAAAAGCTCATAATGAACGATGCTCTTCCAATCCCACCATACACACAACATCACCTTATTGCGCGTTAATGCTGGTTTCGCCACAGTCAGTGGAGCTTGGCCGCAGTTAGACCATGATCTTTTCCGCACGTTTTTGTTGTAAGTGATCCACTTCTCATCACCAGTTTTCAAAAATGGTTCAGTTTCATTGCGTTATAATAGAGAATCGCAAACGAGTACACGGTTCATTGGGTTTCTTTCAGTGAGCTCGTGTGGTACCCAAATGTTGAGCTTTTTTTGTGAATCCAGACTTTTTCAAATGAGTCAAAACTGTTTTGTGGTCAATGCCCAGTTCATAAGTAATGTCGTAACTACTTATATACCGATCTTGCTGCACTTTTTCACAAATAGCATCAATTTTATCGGTAACAGGGCGACTGAAGCGAACTGCATCTTTAACATTAAGATTTCCTGACTGAAAACGCTTAAACCAACTTTGTGCTACTCTTACTGACACTGCATTAGGTCCATAAACGGCACAATTTGTTTTCGCGGCATGTGTCGCATTTTTCCTTGAAAAATGGCGGGAAACAGTTTTTTTTAAATGTTACCTTTTTAATAATCATAACCAGCCAGGTACAAACAGTTCAATCAAAGATATTGGATCACAACTTCATACATACAAAATAAGAAAAGACTTTCTCCCCGACCTATATAAAAAAAAAATTTTTTATATATAAGAACGTATTTAAGGCGTTACTTAGTGATTTCTACACCTGCCATCACCTCGTCTAGCTAGGTGGCCTGCCCAATTCCATTTGAGTTTCATAACTCTCTTACAAGCATCATGTTACATATTACGTAATTTGTGGTAGGTGGGGTAAAATCTTGACAGAGTGGTAGCCGAGGTAAAGTAAGTGAAGCGTTGGTCGTCCCGCGGCAATTTGGTTCGATGACGTGAAACGAGTTACGGGAGAGATATGGTTGAGAACAGCGCAAGACCGAGGAGGGTGGTACTAACGAAAGGAGGCTTATACTCAGCAGTGGGTGGAGACAAGCTGAACATGATGGTAATGATGATTAGCGGTTTATACCTATATCAATTAGAGCAACAATCCTTTAAAAATATATCAATTTAAAAAAGATTACAAAGGTATTAATAATTTTGTGTGGGACAATTTTAGACATATTTTCAAATATATCTATACTACGGTACTGAATGAAGAGCTGCTCTTGCTTACCTGCTTACTGTCAATTTACCAAAAATAGCGACGAACTTACCTTAGAAACGACTCGACGTAATTGGAAAAAAAATCTAAAACTTCTAAGAGTAAGCACGCTTAGAAGTGGAGTTATTTTTGGAAAACGAAATAGGTTCTTAAAAGTCTTCCAGTTTTTAAATAAATTAAATAGTAACTTAAAATTTTCCAATTACATTTTGTAGATAAAATAAACGTGTTTTTAATAAAAATCTGTGTATATGATGAATTAAATCGATGTGAACTATATGTAGACAATAGAAAAAGAAAGTTCTGTTCAGTAGTTAGTTGTGTTCTTTTTTTCAAAAGCGAACAGAAAAATCAATAATAAATTAAAAAAAAAAGGTTCTTTATTGTTTATTTTTTATTATTTATCTATGTAATCTACAGTCTTTTATGTAACTTATTTATCAAATATATCGACGTTTAAATGACGTTTCATCTTTTGCTTGCAAAATTATTCTGTTTTATATTAGAGGCCCTGTTGGGCCAATCCACGCTTGACTGGTCAAAAAATAAATAATCCCATTTAAAAAATAGTTTCACTTTAGCTGTTGCCTATGTGGAAGTTATAATTTAAGGTGTAATGTGGTGTAAAATGTAGCTTCAGAAAGTGCGATAAATAACTTTTATTGTCCTCTTTGCTATTGTTTTAAATGATCATAAGCATTAGTTGAAAGTCTGCATGTTGTGAGGCGTGCGGGAAACAACTGGCGACAACAGTCTGAACGCTATACCGCAAATGGCATACAACGTAAAACACCGTGTGCGTTCTGCATGCATTGTATCCTTACAGCCTATGGACACAATGTCAATAATGTCAATAACAGATTCTCAATCATGGGTACACATCTTGATAACCTGGTAAAAAAGTAATTTTGGCTATATTGGCGTGTTACCAATTTTACTAATCCAAAGAAAGAATCTGGATGTATGTATAAAGAGTATCTGGATGAAAAAAGACAAGATCGAATGTCGTGGCGAAAGAAAATAAAAGACGCCTTGGCTTGGGAAAGGTACACATTCGACAATAAGATTTATTTTATTTATTTACTTTAACCACAACTTACGGACGATTTACATCTCAATTTTAAAGACAAGCACACATCAACAGACAGAAAGGGTGCATAAACTATAGCAGTAATGTATGTGTGTGTATATATACATACACACACACACACACACATATATATATATATATATATATATATATATATATACATATATATACTACGTTCATAAACGCATATAAAACAAGTATAAATATTACTACCAAAAACTACTACTAAAAAGATTTAAATATTTTTACGTTAAAGTGAAATATCTTCGCACCTACGTCTTTAAACAGTTGAATTTATTAGTATAATACCTAAATAAAAATCATTGTTATTTTAACCGAATATACCAGTAAATACTGTAAACAAGGGTAGGGGTAATTGTAAAAAAATACATTCAGAAATTATACCAATGAAACAAAGTCAGACATACAATTGTATAATTCGCCGAGCTGGCCATTTAAATTTACCAAAAACGTTGTCTAATTATGGAAAGAAAATGATCACCTATGGAGGTGCACAAATATACAATAATCTCTCGTATAATTAAAAAAAATAATCTTCTTTTAACGTGTTTAGAACTAGATTAGATAAGCATATTATTAAAGACTATTCTTGAATAATATTCTTATTAATTATCACTAAAATTACAAGTCACTGCAATTTACACGTTGATTGTGTTTATAGTATGTAACTCTTGTTCACCGTACTTGTAAGACTATTTATTTTTTATTATGGCTTAATGAGAATAAAGTTTCTTTGAACCTAATTACGATTAAAATCATGCAGTAATTCAATAAATAAAAAAATATAGTAGTTTAAAGTGGAGCCATTCTAATGACGAAAACATGAAATTTCAATTTCCACATTTTTTAATTTTGAGATAGGACCGTTCTGACAAGAAGTATATAGGTAAACAAACCACTGACACGTATATTTTGTTACTAACCTTAACGTTTCTGTATGGGGTTAGTACAGCAGAGCATATGGCTATTTAACTATTTTTGCGTGTTTGATCTTCTTCTGACTTGATAGACAGATAAATTGATAAACTCTTTATTGTACAGCAACACATGTTGCAAAACGACAATTTAAATAAGTAACGCTAAGAGTACAACAGGCGGCCTTATCGCCAAAGAGATTTCTTCCAGGCAACCTTTGGTGGTAACCTTTGGGTCAAATAAAGGAAGACTTGTTATAAATAAAGTAGTTTATAAAATTTGCACCTGCACCAACAAATAGAATTCGAATAATTTAGAAGCATAAATAAATTAGTCATTTCTCCATTTACATGTAAATTGGACATGTTATTGCATGTATTGTTAATTATGTGCAGCAAAATCATCAAATTTCGTTAACAGTTATGTTAAATGGAACAATAGTTTACAATGTAAATGCTGCATAAGCATAATAATTTTATCAGAAACGAACACATAAATGAAAATGTTAAATTTAGAATAATTATTTGAAATATCTCTTCGTTTAGTGCAAATAATAAAATATTATGATCGTAGTTTAGTTTGGAGCAGGGTAGAAATAAATTTAATGTAAGTATTAACATAAAATAAATAATAATATAAGTGTATTTACTATTCATATGGTATTAACGCATTTTGTTAAGAAAAAGGCCAAGAGAATTTTAGAAAATTATAAAAATGCTTTTTGGTATCCACCCACACAACCCTTATCTGTAAACTATTTATTTTAAGAATAAAAAGCAACAAAGATCAATATATCCCTCCCTAAACTCATTTGGAAGTTTCAAAAAATTTAAATCAACAATATTAATATTATATTTTTTTGATATTGTTTTATATATAGAACGGGTTTCAAACGATTATGTTTACCTATTTTATTTTATACGATGTTTTGATGTGTCGTGCGGTGTCGCCCGGGTATAGAATAGCACCAGCCCCATCTCCTCCCGCGGGTGTCTTAAAAGGCGACTACCACAAGCGCTGAGGAACTATACCACCCCTAAAAGAGTGGCCTCGCCTACCCGCTTCACCAGCGTGGCGTTTTCAGGCCTTACATGTCCAATGTCCAGTACCATGTTCAGCAGTCTTTATGTGACATACAATTCAACATGAAATGCAAAAATATACTATATATATTGTATATATATATATATATATATATATATGTTTCTCGCACACTAATTACAGAACAAGAATAAGTACATACTAATTTCATCCCTTATATATTGTACTATGTTTATACAAAATTGTAAAGGTATATCTGTAAAAACAAAAAGTCATAGATTTTATGTTGACATTTATGTTCCACAGTGCGTCGTCGCGAGCAAATTGTGCCCCATCCTCCTGATATAAGCATGCGGTGAGAACAATTATACAGTCCTATTTACCAGGTTCAGCCAATCAGTGTGGTTCCTAATGATAAGTAGTAGAAGTCACTGGGTAATCCTTAGGGATCTCCTGAGCTCTAGCGATGTACGTAATGGCGGAGAGTTATATTCATTCTAGCGATGTTATATTATAGAGTTATCTTCGATTCTTTCACGGACTTTGATGCGCGTAACCTCACACGTATTTATTTAAATAACTTCTATACACCCTTATAATCGTATACCTTCCAATACACAACTCGAATTGTTTCAACATAGTTTGTAATCGGTTTATATAAGTCAGTACTACGCTGTCTTTCCCCAGACCGCTCCATTTTGTCGCGAGACTGAAGTGGTATCAATTTGCATGCTCTCCAGTGGAGGGAGTTTCGAGTGTTGTTCCTTTAAAACAATCGTTTTTGCCTGTTCCCTCGTTCTGTACTATTTGAATGGGCATGAATACCTTATCGGTTTGTCAATTGGCTGTTCATTAAATTGGAGTATGGTTTATTAGGGTTTTGTACTTCTAATTACATAAAGGGATCTTTTTTTCTATAATTTTAATAATACTTATCATATTCTAATTATCTTATTGCTTATATTAATTTTACTACTTTATACATATTGTATTTATACTTACATGTATGTATTTTATATGTAATTAATTAATTATGCATACTGTACACCATCTACCTGTGATTAAAATACTTATTTCCTCTCTACCCAAAGATTGTCTGACAGAGATCGCTATCAGCGATAACACCGCCTTTTGTGCATTACATGTGTTACAATGTCTGTTACTGTCTTATTTTGTTTCGGTGTGCAATAAAGAGTTTTAACTATCTATCTATCTTATGTTCTGATTATGCTTGGTTTGAATTAGTTACATTCAGATTACCCTCCTTTATATCCCACTAATTCCACTAATATATAAATGCGACGGTATGGACGTTTGCTACCCAATCACGTCGAAACTGCAGAACCAATTTCGTTGAAACTTGGCAAATAGGTAAATTGTAATCCGGATTAACACATAGGCATGTAGAATGTCTACAAGACTATGTTATTTAATTATTCGTATAGACCACGTGCACGAAGTCGCGGCCAATGCCTAGTATACTATAATATGTTAAATTTAGTTATCCGACATCCAAAAGTATTTATTAAGTCATTTCCTTGAATGTAATTGATACCTACTCTTCAAAATGACGATTAAATTATGGAAACTTTTTAAAAACCTCTTCAAAATTTTACTTAGTCACTCACCCACTTAAATCGTTTTCAGTGAGTTTCCTTCGTACATTTTTTTACTTAACACGAATTTTTAATAAGTTACCTAGAGTATTATAATTCGAGTTCGAGGGTGGATGTCCTCGGAGTCATTCAATATTGGACATAGCTGTTCGAATTTGCGTGACGTTTAAGATGCCTATTCATTAACAAAGTGAATTAATTATATCATTATTATCATTATTTAAAAAAGATACTCAAAAACAATTGCACATAATAAAACCGCAAAAAATTCACAAATCACAAATTCTAAATAAACACAAATTCTAATATCTGGTGCTTGTAGTGTTTAGATTCAAATGGTTGTTTGGTCTTATTAAATAATGATATAAATAAATAGCCGAAAATACTAGATGTCGGTCAGTGTGGTCAAAATCAAGATATCTATAAAAATACTAGAACTCGTTCAGCGTGGTCTCAATCAAGATATCTATAAAAAAAACTAAAACTCGTTCAGCGTAGTCTAAATCAAGATATCAATAAAAATACTAGAACTCGTTAGAACTCGTTCAGCGTGGTCTAAATCAAGGTAATAATAAAAATACTAGAAGTCGTTCAGCGTGGTTAAAATCAAGATAATAATAAAAATAATAGTACCCACTTAGAAATCAAAGTTATTATATTGCTGCATTATTGTGTTGATGCCGTCACCGATACAATGGTGTCATTACATCGGCGCGTGAAGATAGCGACAGTTCTTCACCTCAAATATTTTGCAGCTCGCATGTTCGAAGTAATTTAAAAAATATATTTAATTTGAGTTATTTTTCATTTCTAGTTATAGAATAAGCCATCAAATATGTATATAATATGTATATTCCAAGTTGAGTCAACTACTTTGTTGTGGTTACATCCCGGACACTTCACACATTCAGTGCCGGCAACATACCGGGTACGAGTACATGCAAATAGTGGTGCCGACGACACAACATCGCTGTTCTCCAGATTTTCATAGCTTTCTTAGGAAAAGTTTTTAGGAATGTTTTTTTATATTAATCTAAATTAAATAATTATTTTTATATATTATATATTATAGTATATTAGTATATGTACTAATTTTGTTTTAGATTATTATAAATGTAATTTAAATAACAGGTTATGATAACCTGTAAGTAGGGTTATTTATAGTATAATGTAACCACTACTTTTTTATATAAATATATAACCTTTATATTTTTATATACTTCTTTAATAAATAAATTAAATTAGTTGAAGGGGTTGAGTGCACGCTACAATCAAACAGCCGCTGGGCGCACTCGACTGGGCATGTTACCCCTCTCTCATAGAAGACTACCTTGAAATAGTCTTGTAATTTCACACTTTACTTTATTCCCCAATGCACGTATGTGTATCGGTAGTGAGTGAGATATGACATGAGATATGAGCCTATTCCCATTCCACCCTATCCTCTCCCTCCCTATTTTCCCCACCCTTTCTCCAAATCCATTCTTAAATCTCCAACGGTAGGCAGCGCATCCGTGGTTGTACCGACGTTTGTTATTCTGAACTGATGTTGGCTTGCATCGCGGATGCCCATGAGCGACAGTATCCACTTGCCACCAGGTGGACTGTAAGCTCGTCTTCTTTCTATAAAATAATAAAATAAGTAAATATATTTAGGAAATGTTCTATGAAAAGGAATAAAATTATTTTACCAATAAAGAATGCCAGTTTGTGTTCTAAAGATTTCTGAATAGTGCTACTAATACAAAATGTGTATTCTGCGTTAATACATCGAAAAAGTACGTGACATTCTACAACGATTCAGTGAATTTGCGGTCGTAGTAAATGTGTTAAAGAATGTCTTTCATTCGCACATCGAGTTTGGAGCTCTACATATGCGAACATTCTCACATTCAGCGCAAAATACTCAAAACCTGCAACGGGAAACAGGATGCAAACAATACACAAAGGAATGTCTAATTGTCTAATGAGCCAATTAGACACAACATTTCGACATAAATCTAACATAACTAAGTCGCGGACACAACTGGTTACAAATAATTTATTATACATGAAATACTCTTAATTATGAGTTTATGAGACTTTATTTAAATGTATACATACATATATTCAATATTTTAAAAATAATTATTACTGTATTACTTTTAGATTATTATGAGCCCAATAATCAAAATAATGGGCTTTATACCGCTATTGGGGTTATAATTCCATGACTTCTCATCACTACAATACTCAAGTCAATAAAAATATCTCTTAAGTTTCGTGGCGTGAACCCGCTTTATATTCCATCAGCGGGCGTCAAGCGCGGCCACTCGCGAAGCCAGCAATGGAATGCAATCTGCGGCGGAATGCTCCCACAGAATTAAATTCTAGCTATTAACTCACTCTCAAGCAGTCTTTATAATTGAATCTACCTATTTGTTATCTTGTTTCGCTATTTAGACTCGGGTAATGGGCCTTTTGGTTTTTGTTTACTGGGTTTATTACATACTGTATCTTGATTATTTTCTTTCTTTGATCACAAACTTACTCCATATACGAGTCCTACCGTCCGGTTTTCGACCGGACCAGACCGGTTTATTAAAAAAAAATTAAGCGGAAATAGTTCTTTTCACACCCTTACAAACATTAGGAAGACATGTGTACTTTTGAAAAACATGAAGTCTGAAAATAAATATTCCTTTAAATTGAGAACTTTTACTAGCAAGTTTTGTCTTGCTCGCCAGATGACTCCGAAACTCGACTTTGCTCGAAATATCGACGCCAAGGATCCCGAAACTCTCAGAGATCTTGAGAGGAATGTTCTGAAATCGAGGTGCAGCGACAAATAGAGCTTTCTTGGCGGCGAATGGTATAATTATTTTCATTTAAAATAACTTATAAAAATACCTACAAATACAATAAATTTAAATCAACACCCGGCTCTCCAGCTTCCGGTTCGGTCGTGAGAAACTAATATGAGTGTTGTGTGCCGCAACTTTCTGAAATATGAAGATCAAATGCGGGTAGTTGATGAAACTGCTCGCAACTCTCGACGTAGACGGGTAGTCTCTTCAGTCAGCTCGTGACAATGGTTAGCGCTACCCAACCGAAACGTCCAATAATATAAATAGGGTAAACATTAGCATCAAGACCCGTTTAAATAGATAAATATGCCAACCAGATTTCTTTAATAAGTATGAAATATGTATGATGTGAACCCACATTGGGATTCCTGTGTCTCACAAAAACAAACACACACCCAGACCGGAACAAACATTTGTCTTTAAAGAAACGAATGTTGAACCAAAAATCGAATCCGGGACCTTGGACAGCATGCAGTTTATATAAACATTTTTTTCTAAAACATTCCAATAATATCGAAATCTGCCTCCAACTAGCTCGTGACCGCGACTTCGGCTTGTTTGTTTGTAAGGCAGCAAAGTACCCTTTGCAACCTTTACATGTATCGAGTTGTAGATTCAATGTACATAAATAAATATTCATTTCCCCTTTTTCAAACAGAACACCCCAGGGTTGCGATAATTTAATTACTACTCGTGTCTGTTTTGGTTAACAAATGTAGCAGTCGCGAATGACAAGTTTGAAAGCAATAATCCCAAACTCCGTACCTGCCTACTTTAAGTTTCTTCAAGCTTCTTACTTTGATCACTACATAAATTCATTAAAACACTCCCGTGTTATTAAGGATGATTATAACGCCGGAAGAGGTTCGGTGGGGAGGTGGTGGAGACGACCACGGCGCGGCGGCGGCAGTTTCATTTCACCCATTTGCAATTCAAAAATCCACTCTGCCCTCTAGCTCATTCGTCTGTCTTTAACAGCCCTCCCCTTCATCCTCATAACACGACGATAAATCTATCCTGCTCCCGCGCCTCTACTTTTTGCTACAAACATTCAGCAACTCCACTAGAACCTTTCTTGCAATAGTTATGCGTAGAAATTCAGACGGACACCACTTGGATCAGTTTATTTCGAAAGGATTAGCCATAAATAGTTCTTTCTCATTACATTTTCATGAAGACTCCCTCTAGTTGTGGATTTATGGCGAGAAAAGTTTGAGTTTTACTGAATAAAAGATATCTATTTGGCAGTAGCACTGGCTTTGCGCCAGGCGACAATTCACGCTTCAATTCAACTTAAAATAGCGAGACGTGTCAATTAAAACGTACGTTTGATATGATGTGCAGTTGTTTCAGAATTAACACTTAAAATATCATAAAACTTACTCGCATTATTTGATGGAAGCCTTTATTTTCTGCGTTATGCCTCATGAATTACATTACATAATGAATTATTTCTGAATATAACATTTTTATTTAAGAACAAATCATAATTCGACAGAACAAAATAGAACACAAAAGCTTTTTAAAATATTTCTCTTAATTTAAAAAAAATCTAGAAGATATACTTGAATATTTTTGTTGCTATAAGAGACTTACAACACGACAAAGACAATTAAAGTCTTTTTTTTAAATAATTAATATTCAAGAAATAATACTAATACTTACTCATAATTAGTTAGTTAAGAAAAAACTACGCCTTCTAAAGAAAAGAGTCAAATCTAATAATTAGACGTACCTAAACTTTCAGATAGTTGTTAGCAAGTTGATAAAATAAAACCTATTCAAAGTGTGTGGGTATTACCAATTACAGAGGTCAGACTCAATAAATAAGAAACAAACTTATTTCAAATGCTACGATTATTTTACGACTTATTTCAAGTCCCATCGTTAAACATTTTTCATTCAATGTCTCAAGACGAAGTTTTAGTTTGGCAATTAACAAAATTATTCACATAATTTTATCAGTTACGTGGGCATTAACACTAATGACCATGGACTTCACATTGCTGTAAGTAATTCGCATGAGACGTCTATAGATAAATATCGTGGCATTATCATATAACGTACACCAAATGAAACCTCGCCCGAAGCCATGTCCCTTACTAGGGTTTTTGCCTCAGAGAGTTTACTTCATATAGGAACGCTTATCTTGTTTATGATAATTGTTGTACTACGGATGACGTACTGTTTGGGGAAAACTTTGAACATTTGTTCTACGAGTACAGACAGCGACATTAACGTATATGGAAACAGATATTTTAGTCCTTTTTATCTAATTTTCAAACGTATAGAAACAATTAACTTTAGAATTTTAACAATTAACATGGTAATAATTGTATTTCCCCTTGTTATCAGTAGGTTAAATCAATAAATTTAATCAATATAATCATTAAATTTACATATAGAGAAAAATTAAACGTGTCTTAAATCTTTTTATTTTACTTGTAATTAATTAATTTTATCCGTTTTATTTTACTAGATGTTTCGGCTGGGTTGCCCCGACCATGACGGGTCTGAAATATACGCGGTTAAGACCTATTTAATTTATAAATATATGTAATATTAGTATAGTGAATCTTAAAAAAATGTACTCACAAATTTTCTCAAAACTTCTTGGGAAAATTAAGGGAGAATTTTGGGAAAATGGCTTTTTATTTGTATAAACGTTCGTCTTAATTATGGTCATAATAATGGTAATAAATTAGGAACGCTTTAGAATGGGAAAAAAAAATATTACATTATTTAATTATGTACTAAGTAGTATTGGATGTTTTAGCGTTATGTGTTGCCATCAGCATTTTGGTAGAGTTGACGTAGAAATATAGGTACTTGAGAGAACACTGAAAGGTGTAGCGATAATAAATGATAGATATCTACATATCTATTTTCTGCTTTATTCCACGTACATATTAAATTAATGTATATTTTTTGGCCGCCGTACATTTTATTTAAAACCAACCCAAACTAAACTGTTTAATACTTAAAAGATTCAATAATTTAGTTTAAAGCGTCATTGTCCATAACGAGATCACATATAATCCTATAAAATAATGAATTTTAATTGCTTTAAAGCAGCGGATCTTTGGTTATCCCTGAAGCGTGGTTGACATAAAAAGAAAGGATAACTAAATTTATTCCATCTTAATTAAATTAATTATGCCTCCCCTAGTCTTTTCTTTGTCCAAATATCTATTGACTAACCTATTTTTCGTAATTAATGGCTTTGGTGAAATGAAAACGTTTCAGTTGAAATGGATTTTTCCAATTATTACGAGTATTTTGTACTTTGCCTACGTATTGCTTCAAAGAGAGAGTTATGCAGTGGGCAGAACATAATATGAATACAAATGATATTTAATAATCGTGCTCTCCAGAAAACAGAGCATCATATGGTCCTAGGATTCAGACTCCTAAAATTTATAGATACACATCCTCATTATATTATACATAAATGAGACATTTGATTTATTTTTTTATATAAATAACGTTACACTCAATGGCTCTCACAAAGATTCTCTGTCTTAGATTAAGAGACAGAAATACAAACACAAAACACATAGACCCGAATAAATATTTGAGCTCTAATCAACCTATATCTCTGCAACAAATCAACGAATTGCAACCTAATTTAACAGTTCGAAGAAGAGGGGGGGGGGGGCACGCTGCATTCCCACAGCCGCTGGGCGCACTCGACTGGCCTCATTACCCCCTCATACAAAAGACTACCTTGAAATGTACTGCATTTTCAACTTTATCATATTTGTCCAATGTACGTAGGTGTTTTGGTAGTGAGTGAGATATGTCAGAGCCCATTCCTATCCCATTCTATGCTATCCCTCCCCATTTTCCCAACCCTTTCTCCCAATCCATTCCTTAATCTGCAAAGGTAGGCAGCACATTCAGGGGCGTGCCAACGTTTGTCATTCTGGACTGATGTTGGCATATATCGCGAATGTCTATGGACGACAGTATCCACTTACCATTAGGTGGACTGTATGCTCGTCTGGCGCCTTTTTTCTATAAAAAAAGAACGTTTAGGTCATGAGTTTTAAGCATTCATCCCTCATGCACAAGGCAATGTGTATGTGAAAGGCCCGTGTGCGGCAGCGGATACTTAAAGAACTGGCTACGGTTACGTTTAGATCGTGGCACCGATTAAACACATAGAATAGTTTTTAATTACAATTCCACGCAGGTGAAGCTGCGGCCAATAATTATAATTAGTGTATTTATAGTTAAATTTCTATTTGTAGAACTTTCTCCGAAATGACATTGTGATGACATCGTTTTGTACTTTGCTTATTTATTTTTTGATATTTTCCAAGGTCAAATTAATTTATCGCGAATTGAGAACGCGATAATAAAATATATTTTTGTCTTTAAGGGTCTTGTTATTTCTTCGCTCCGTAAATACATTCATGAACTACAAATGCGAAAACATTCTTAATGAACCAATCTTCAAACATAATTTACTTTGAAGTCGATATCAGAATACAATGAAACAATGGATATCATCCATGGGAACAGACAGAATAGTAGGGGGGGGGGGGGGTGCATATACTACGGATGTCTATGGCCGACAGTATAAACTTACCACCTGGACGCGCTATCCAAATTGTCTAATGCAAGAGGTGCGCAGCATCTTCGTTTTCTACTAATGGGAATTTTTTGAAGAACTGTTGAATCTGGTCAGTTTCCATTTTTATCATGACACCTCTTGTCATTGCAGTTCAGGCGCCCTTACTTGACAAAGAGATATCGTTTATATTGAGATCTTCAAGACGTTTTATACCGCGAACTCGAACGTTGTGGAATGGATTGCCAAAGGAGATTTTCCCGTTAGACTACACCATAGAGTTTTTCAAGGGAGTTGTAATAGGAGGTAGTGACCACTGACCATCATGTGAGTGGCCCGTCTGTCTGACATCTTTTCTATAAATAGAAGCCATAAAGCACAACGCAACGAGTAAAGAGCAAAGTCAAAATATAGATTTCAGAGCACCGGCCAAGTTGAAAAGCCATAGAGAAACATTAACTTTCTATTTTCATTATGGTGACTCAAATTAAAAAAAAATAATACCCCTATTAGAAACTCATTCTTTTTTTTTACATTTAAAACGAAGGGTTGTTATTAAAGAGGCTTTTATTTTAAAAAGTAGACAAATCAAGGGTTAATAATTCAGTTAAAAAAATGTTAACGGTTGGATAATTCAAAGTGTTTTTGGAACCATCGTGTAATCGGGTTACATCCAGTTTTCTCTGGTTAGAGACTCGTAAAATTAAAATCACATTTTATATGAACATTGAAATGTGGGTCTTTTATCTAATTTTCCTGTCTACTTATGAGTAATTTTTTCAAGTGAATGCTTCGTACTCGTTTTTAATTCTTTAACATCTCTCATGTAGACCACAGGTGACGGTAACCACTTAACACCAGCTGGATTGGTTGCCTGTTTGTCACGTTCAATATATAAAAAACATATTAGACTATAGAAATAGCCAAAAATACCTTGCGATTCATATCAGTTTTCCAGAGAGTATAAAAATATAAATAGGCTATATAATGGCTATATAAATATAATGGAGAAATAATCATTAATTATTTTTCATGTTGATAACACAGGTGAGCGATTTACCTTATTCATAAATATATTCCATTATCAAACCACAATGTTACAACTTCGTTCACAAAACTCTTAATATACTTACATGTATTTTACTTCAAACAAATTGTCTCCTTTAAGTAGTTGGTTGTGCAAAGTCTTCCTCTCATAAAGTAAAATAATAGGTACACTGCTATGCTCGATATCTTATTAAGGCTTGATCCAGCGTTAACTACATAGAGAATGCGCTTATTTAAGAATTTAAGGCAATACAGCCTTCCGCTAATAAGCTACTAAAATAATAAATTATAGTAACACTTATAGTATTATTATAGTAAAACAATAAATCAGCTTCTCTAAAGCGAAATATTTTCAATAATAATAACAATCTTAAAAACTTTTAAGTTAAACGGTTTTATATTTTATGTGCACTGAAAACTACGTGTAGCCCTTTCATTTGATACCCATATTGAGGGGGTTAAGGAAAAATATGTAATCCGCCATTTTGTATCGGCGGCCATCTTAGATTTATAATGTTATTGATTTTATTATATTGTATTGTCATCTAAATTAAATGTGTGTACCAAATTTCAGATCAATCTGACAACGGGAAGGTGCTTAAATTTCAATTTCTAATTTTGACCCAAATAAATAAACAAATAAATTCCGTACGGGTCGAGCTAAATAAAACCGTTTAAAAACGTTTAAATGGTAAGCTCTAAAACTGGACCAATTTTGAAAATATTTCGCTGCACCCCCTTAACACTGAATTTAAATTATTAAAACTAGCACTTTTTATTTTATGATTTTTTTCTGAACTATCTTTTTATTTTTTCTTTCGTCTTGCTTCTTTGTTGGCTCTGTCTTTGTCTAATCGCTTGCTACAGTTTAACGACACGTAAAACACGTACAGTTACGTATTTTTTCGTTTCACAGAGAGACTATATTTTTAAGTAACATAAAAACGACTTTAATTTTGTGTAAAAATTTAAGTGTTTAATTTTAAATAGTCGTACAACAATGTTTGTTAATTTTCACTAAACAAATTTAACGTTCAGGTAGTTTTATTTTCCAAAAAAATAATAATAATAACGGTCTTCCTTCATAATATCAGTATAGACTGCAATTTTTATTTTACATAAAATGGCCTCAATTGGCCTCTGTGGCCGCCTAAATAATCTAATACTAATATATGACAATGAAATATATAACACGTTATTTTCCTACACAATGAGGTAAGTTCAATTTTCAATTTATTGCAAATTCACTCATTCCCTCTATGGCATGTACACACTAACAACATTGACCTTCGTATCCACTCAAGCGGTTATAATAGCACGAAATGCCGATAGCGACAACCGCAACTCTGCATATAAACAATCATCTCCCTGCCTGAGTAATAGTCCCATTAGTGGGATCTACATATGGGGGGTTCATCAAGAGCTCGGTGAATTAAGGCTGTCTTAAGTGCCGCACACCCACCTCAATGTTTTATATCGCACCTTAATTAAATTACATCGCGTGCCTTGAAAGCCGCAGCACGCGCCGTGCGTCTGTGTACTCGTATATTTTATGAGCTGTAAAAATATCAAGTTGTGCGTAATAAGTCTAATAAGGCTTGTTTTTTGTCAGACTTGTTGATGTTAATAGCTGTTTAGAATGTGGACTAGTCAAGCGCGGCTTGACCCAATATGGCCAATATGGTACAAAAGAGACCAATTAAAGGTACTATGAATTTAGTATTTCTGAAAGCAGTGGCGAGGAGGAGCATTATTTTACATATACTCCTGGACGTTATGAATATGGTTGAAATATCATATCGGTCGGTGCTTTTACAAATGTTAAAAAACCTTTTACAGCTGCTTGTTCTACGCGAGCAAAGCCGCGGGAAATAATTCAAAACTTAGAAACACAAAATTTTGTTATTCTATCTAAAACGTTAGTGGCGCTTATTACACGGTTTTGCATTCTGTATACTAGAAATGTACAAGAAGTCAAGGGCGTAATCAGTATTTTATCCAGGGTGGGGCAAAGGCTAGCAATTTTATCCTGGGTAGGGCAGAGCAAACAATTTTCTTATAATTTAAATAGAGGTAGTGTAATGCGGAATGTCTGTTACTTGTTCTTTCCTAGGCCCGGCGGAGGGGCAAGCGCCCCAACCTGCCCCATCGTGGCTTCACCCATGCAAGAAGTTATGAAAGAAAAACTTATTCTTAAAACTGGTAGAATCGATTCTACTCTCGATAATTCCATTACACGTATAGCTTGATAGATTAATTAACTACATAGCTATCTATACATATATCTGATATCTACACTGGTTGGATATTTATTATGGAAAATAATGTCTAGTTCAACACCTACTTAACACACAATTATTATACATACATACGTGGATGGATTCTGAGTTATTTTAGACGTTGGATTATTTTATTTTACACGAAATGATTTATATCTAAACTTGAATTGAGGTTTAACCAAAGGGAAATGCTTCCTACGCAAAAATCGAATGTCTAAATTGAGCTGCCGCAGGAACACGCCTCCCCTTTCAAGTTTCAGAAATAAAAAGGCGAAAACTGTAAAGCCGAAATGTAACAAGACTGTTTAGTGCAGTGACCGAGCAGAATCGTCCCCTACTACAGCTCCCCTCGACCTAAATCGAGGAATAATGGACACCAGAGAAAGCGATCACGCCGCAAATAACTCACACACAATCGAATTAATTAATCATGAGAACCCAGTTCCAAGTTAAAAAACTTGTTGTCGAAGTCTCGGACCAAGTTTTAAGGAGAAGCTAACGAGGAATGGGACCGTAGATGAGAGACGAAAGTTCAGCGCGAGTCCGCCAAGTGAGAAGCGGGCGTACCAGACATGAATGGCTGCAATCCAAAACTCGATTAGAATTTGTTGAACGCGCGGGCGCCTTTATTAAAAATCTTAGTAATGGTCGCTGGGAGTCAGGAAATTTTATTTCATAAATAGCTAATCAAAGTTCCGCTGCAGTTTCTTTTTTGAACCTGTTAATGTTAAAGTTAAAGACTGTGGATGCAAATGCAAATTACATTTAGTTTGTAACATTTATACTGACATCACCTACTCGGTTTACATAAATATATGTATGTATTTTTAGTTATTAATCATTGTTCACATTTTATTTGTTAGTTTATAACTATTTTGAAACATTTTATTTACCTAACATTAGCTTCTTATGCATACGAGTACATATTTTTTTATTTCAAATTAGTTCATCCACTAAATGTTAGCAAGTATACTTATATCAATGGTAGTAATTAAATTTATGCATCTATATATTTCTATGGGTATCTATTAAATCTATTAATTATTTGTTTAGATGAACAGTCATCCAAGTTTGAGGATAGGAGGAAAAAATATACTCATAAAATTCAGTTTAATTTCACGGCCTCCAAGAACTCGGCTGTAGAAATAACATTACACATTGTCTGAAGCTTACTTACATTTTTATTGTTAGTTTCATTTGCATGTAAAGAGAAATCGAATAGATATTGGAAATTCGCATTACCGTAAAATCTTATTTACCATAAACTGAAACGAGAGTGACAGAAGTTACTTGCTTTGTTTACGAGCTATAAAATAAATCGAATGAAACTCTGACTTTGATGGAACATAGAAAACCAGACGTGATGTAAAACTAAAATGGCGAATGTATGTTAATTCTATCTGAAGTTGTTTGCGGAATTTATGATAATTTAAAGAAAAACCGGGAAAAGTTAACATAATTTATTTTCTCAATTTTAAAGAAATTTCTTTATTTCAACATACTTATAATATGTTGATTTAATTATAGTATTTCGTAAAACATTAATAAAACGTGAAATGCGCATAGTATCACAGAAAGGATTTTCTTATATTTGCAACATGAAAATTAGGTTGTTGCTGTTGGCAACATCTTCCTATTTTTTCGACTTCTGCTAAACCTGTGACTACATGCGTGTACCTATTGTAAACATGTAGTAGACATGTAGTGTTAATTTAAGCATGCAAAATTTAGTTAGTTCTAGTGCAAATACATTTCATATATTAAAAAAAGTGCTTCTTTCCGCTCCGCATCCACCAATAAATGAAGAACTCGCCCTATGTAATACGACTTGTCCGACAAAGAGGTTGCTATAATTTATATAGAATTTGAAATTCACAATAACACGAGTAGAACTTGATTAAGTTATAATTCGACAAACGACTATAACAATCGCGCAAACTGTACCCAGCAGAGCGTCAATCAAAATTGCAAATTTGTGCAGCATTTGCTTCGTTAACGCGGACTCGTGATAGCTGATGTTACTTACAACTGTTAAAAATGCAAACGACAAGTGGCTAACAATTCTATTGAATCCGAAATATCAATATTCATACTTATTATTCAGAACCCTTCTATTGGCTTTTTAATTGTACCATTTGTATAGTCGTTCATACGGGAACGGACTAGATTAATGTACATTTTAAATGTCTACAAAGTTATTAAAATAAATAATTTGGTTATCCGGTTTTTTATTTTGTTAAACCTCTATTATTGTACCTTTAATTGTACTGGGATACTTTTGTTAAATCACAAGTAATTTTTTTTTTATAGACTAGTGGGCGGACGAGCAAGCGGTCCTACGTGATGATAAGTGTTACCGTCGTCCATGGACACCTGTAACACCAGGTGTCCTGCAACACCTGCAACACATGCGGGCGCGCCGCCGACCTTGCAAAATCCTATTCACAGCTCTCTTGAAGAACCCCATATCGTAGCTTAATGAAAAGACCTCTTGAGGCAGTTCCTTCCACAGCCTACGCGGTTCGCGGTATAAAATGATTTTTGGACCGAACAGTGCGCGACACCTCAGGAATCGAGGAAATGCGGATGGACCGTACTTCTGTGACGAGAGGTGCGGTTGTAGAAACCCGAGGTGGGAATTATATTAAACTATTAATTATATTAAGTAAATACTTAATAAAGAATTTCGCAGTTACACAAACAAACAATACATACGATTGTATGAACAGCACAAAATGTTGCAAATATAATTTGCAAATATAATCCTTATATTGCAAATATAATTTCAAACATATTCTCTTACGGCGTGTAATAGCAATCCATTACTTTTTCTAGCAATAAAACTTTTTAACAACTTAATTAAACATACAGCGGCCGGTTTACGCTGGCTTTTATAATGAATAATGATCAATAAAACCGGAGCTAATGCGGCCGCATATTGCTCTCAAACAAGTTTAACAGCAGGGCCGGATAATACATGCACATCCCGCTTTCTTTAACAAATATTTAATATGTTGCGGTGTGATTCATACCAGTAGGTACCTTCGTTGGATCTCGGTCACGCGATCCCCTTAACATGAAATAATATTTAGCGAAATGGACTCACACCAAGGAGGGGACCGTAATTAATTAAATTAAGTTCCGAATACGTTAGAAACAAAGTTCGAAGCGGCCACCGGCGACTTGTTAATGGCGTAGGGAGATGATCCCTTGGCCCGAGTGTGTAGCCCCTCCGTCCCTCGGGTATGGTATGGTAGCGGCACCCCGCATGCTAATAGCCAATCATATTCTGTTTACATTCCATCACCGAGTATGAATAATTTGTTATTGTCTCTGCAAACATGGCGCTGCGTCACGGTCAGCATTGTCTGCTGGATTAATTTGCGTCCAGCGTCAGCACGCGATCTGGCTGCGATTCAATGGCAAAAGCAAAGCACCGCTCTGATTGTTAAACATTAATAGAAATGGAAAATTGGATTCTGTTATTCTAAAGTGAATTTCAACTGCGCTCGAATAACTCTGTATTCCATTCATTTTCGGACCACGGATACATTTACTATAGTGTATTATAAAATAAGGATATGATTACACTTATTCCACATTACTGTAAACAGTTACTGTTGTCTGAGTAGTAACTTTTGTCTGAAGTAGTTACTGTTGTCTGAAGTAGTTACTGTCGTCTAAAATAGTTACTGTTGTCTGAGTAGTTACTGTTGTCTGAAGTAGTTGCTGTTGTCTGAAGTAGTTACTGTTGTCTGAGTAGTTATTGTTGTCTGAAGTAGTTACTGTTGTCTGAAGTAGTCAATCTTATCCAGCCCCTATTATTTAATGTGCCGTCCGTATAGATCTATAGGTACATGATAAGTACGTGTAGGTACTCTATAGTAGTTGTGATTGATATCAACTGTAAGGAGTCCGTGAGCGGTGTCTATATTTAAATAAATGAACCAAGCGTTCTAATGCACGGTATAGTCAAATTTGTGGTCGTAGCTTTAGTTATATTTTACCACCTATAAGTCAAACTCAGATAGATTTTTACACATTTACTACAATGACCTTGTGGTGTTGGCACCATCTCTTCTCGTGGATGTCATAAAAGGTATAATAGAGCCGCTACCACAGCCCTGATGAAATACACCACCTCTAAAGGAGGGGACTCAACAACGTATGATTCGTTTGGCCAGCGTGGAATTGTAAGGCCATACATCCTTCATGCACAAGACTTTGTGCATTGGCCCATGTCCAGCAGTGAATTTCTGGTTGGTGAGGGTTACTACAATTTACAAACTTTCCAATATTAAAAGGTACTCCTTTTCATATTAACGCATACATAAATACTGTTATGTGCCTTCAAGAACCACGTGTTCGTTTAACAAGTGGTCTTGCTCCCCGTCGTGAAGGCAGATTAAACTAGCCGAGGAGCGTGGTTCCTAACAATCAATTTCGGTTAGACAATATTGGATTTTAATTAACTGTATCGCAGCCAGCGGCGAGTAATCGATGAACTGAGCATCGGTGTCATCGGTTTCGTGGTCTATTTATTATTATTGTTCTAAGAGCAGCTGTTTATGAGGCTGATATTAATAAGTGAATAAGCTGGAGTTTAATTCAGAACATTGACATATTTCTTGCTGCAATAATGCATTGAAATTAATCCACTGTTCCTCAATAGCTATTATACTGCAATGTATCTCCAATTCTCCACTAAACTCTCAATGTGTTTTGTCTAATGTATGTTAGATATCATAGTTTAAATCTTTAACTGTATTGAACTGAGCCCCTACCCAGGTGTTCCAAAAACGCCCTTGGTGATTGATTGTTCACGTGTCATGATTTTCTACAAATTTCAGTGCAAAATTTATTACAACTTATCTGTTGTGATAGATACGATTTTATCCACACGAGCGATCGCATTAGTAAAAAATTAAAAATAGTAAATATCAGTTAGGATAAATAACTAAAAATCAATCTTTAATTAATTAAATTTAAAATACAAGTTAATAAAGTTGCACGGTCCAATGTGTGCTGACAGAACATCCGTCTCGGCACAAGTTTTGTACCAAAACCAAAAATGGCTCACTGTGCTGATTTTCAGCCCGAACCGTGGCAAGCCAAGTAAGGAGGGATTTGTTGTTAATGTTCCCAAAATAATAAGTAATGTAACCGTTACATTTTGTAGTGTAACTCCGCATCCAACGCATTTAAAAGGGGGAGGGTGCACGCTGCAATCCAGTGTAATGCAATCCAACAGCCTCTGGGCGCACTTGACTGACTACACTACTCTCTCACAGAAGACTACCTTGAAATGTACTGCATTTTCCACTATATGCCATTCCCCAATGTACGTACTTGTTTCGGTAGTAAGTGAGATATGCCACTGCCCATTCGCATCCCATCCTATCCTAGCCCTCCCCATTTTCCCAATCCTTTCTCATTTTGTCATTCTGTCTTTGTCATTCTGGGCTGATGTTGGCATATATCGCGCATGTTCATGGCCAACAGTATCCATTTATCACTCTTTTACTCTTTTAGATATGATGTAGTTCCTCATCGCTTGTCGTAGCGGGATTGAGTCGGCTTTAGAACAGCGCCACTTTCCGTGGGTGTCATAAACAGACTTAGAAATAGTAAATCCGTTACAATATTTTGTTAATTTTTATTTTAATCGAAAAATCTATCCATATAATACAATCGTAACACAGTCATTCTTGTCTGTATATGGAATATTTTTTGTATATAATACAATTATATACAAAATAGTATGAATGATACGATACACAGCCCAAAACAACATTTTTGTAATTGTTATCTGTCTATCTGAACTTGCATCACGTTAAAACTACTAGACGAATTTTAATGAAAGTTATACATCATGTACCGGTTTAATATTTTTCGTAATTTTTATTCAGATCCATTATAGAGTTCCCACGGGAATCACTCTAAAGTCGCGGGCACCGATAGTTATAAATATATGAACGTTCTGAAATATCGTTATGCGAAATAAAATGAAATAAAACTACGCAGAACTGAAATATTGTTAAACTCGCAAAACGACTGAGTGGCCTGCGTTGTCCGGCAAAATCGAAACAACCAATTCTAGACCTCTTTTTATTTGTTGGATCGCTTTGTACGTTGAAATCAATAACATTGTGAAAATCAGAAATGACATAAAAGTGTGGTAATGTAGAGATAGATTTTTTTTGCTAAACATTTAAGTTCAACAAATCGTGTGAGAAGAATTCAAACCATATCACGTTCACGATTTTTTTGAAATAAAAGTGATAACAAACGGGCGGGTGGTCCAGCTAGCTGATGGTAAGTGACACAACTATCGCCGATGGACACCTGCAACACCAGGGAACCAACCCTGGTTCCCACCCGGGAACCAGGGTTCCCACGCCGGTCGGCAGCACCCGCTGCCGACCTTGAAGCGCTGTCTTTTCGCTTTCACATTCACTACTCTCTTGAGGAAATCCACGTCAGTAGCTCAGTGGAAAACCCTCATTTGGCAGTTCATTCGTCAACTTTCGGGTTCGTGATATAAAGTGTCTTGAAGGTCGTACTTTTCGCAGCAGCTCATTGTCCAGGAAGTGCGAATGCACCGTATTATGATGACGAGATGTGCTTTAGCAAAAAACCCAGTGTTCATAAGCAAGAAACGAGAACCAAGTAACACATTAAGTGTCCAGTAAAACATTTTTTTTATAACACCGTGAATCCTGTCAAATTATGTATTATATTAGTTATGTATTTAAGGCTTATGGTGTTACAATAAGCGCAGCACACTTATGTCTTTTGTCTTATGCACACTAAGACAAAACATGCACACCCAATTAACCACTCAACCCATATCTTCCTGTAGGTGTCCTAAAAGACGACTAAAGGATAATAAAGCCGTTGTGGCACGGCCTGTAAAAAAGTGGATTCAACCCGCTTGGCCAGGCTGGCGTTTTAATGTCATTCACTCCTTATACACAAGACAATTTACACGAGGAGCCCTGTATTAAGCAGTGGGCGAAAAAAACTGCTGGTGACCGTTATGGTAGTCTTTTAGTTCTAAGTTTATGGTAGCAATATTGATTACTTTAGTCTGAATGAGAACGCTACTATGGGTATTGGATCGCACTGCAGGATTTTATCAGACCAATTTGATGTTATCATTCTGTCATTGAGCGAATGGGTGTGGACATTGTACCGCGGTAATTAAACTGTAATTATAATCTGATTTAAAGAAATTATCAGCCTATAGTTAATCAATAACATGCATTGTTTCACATACCTGTTTATTGTTATTGTGTCGTGTGGTGTCGGTTGGTTTTGGAATGGCATCACCCCATCTCATCCCGTGGGTGTCCGAAAATGCACTCAGGGGTTAATAAAGTCATTACTATAAGCCCTGAGGAACTACATCACTTCTAAAAGAGCGGACTAGCCAACCCGCCTGGCCAGCCTCCCTCATGCACAGAACAATGTGCATAGGGATCCCCGTATTTAGCAGTAAAAAGGGCTGATGACCGAGACCTACTTATTACCACAAATATACCATTTCTCATTCATATATTTTGTGACCCCGACAGAAAAATATGGTATACACTCATACTGTTTTTTAAGTATTTAAATTAAACTATCGATTTAACATACAAGATATGCCGCTAAAAAAAGCTGTCAGGGTATACCTTTCGTTGACACACAAGTAGTAAAAACGAGAGAGACGACCCCAATGGGCGAGTCGTGAGATCACATAAAAATGATTTTACGATTCTATCAGAGTACCGCAAATCGAACTATTGTTTATGTGTTAAATTTACATGTAATAATACATTTGAACTTTTTATTCCTTTTTCACGAGCATTTATTATTTTACCTAAAAAAATAAAAGTTAAAAAATATTAGAAAGAAATCTCAATTTAAATTATTTATAAGTAACAATATATACTATATACTTACTAATCAAGCTAATATTTATACGTGGGGAACTCAGAAAGTTTTGCGAGAAAGAAACAAAAGCTCTACGATTACCATTTTTTTTTATTATTTACATTTTGTCAAAGTACTCCCAACTTTCATCTGTAGGTACCATTCATGCGTCTGAACCAATTTTGAAAACTTTTTTTTCACTCATCCTCAAGTACCTCTTTTACAGCCTCTTTGAACGTAGCCAGCGCGTCTTCCAACGACGAAAACTACTTCCCTTTTGGTTGGGATGTAATTTTGGGAAATAGAAAAGTCACAAGGTGCCAAGTCGGAACTGTAAGGACTAAGGAGGATGACTTCAAACTTTAAGAAGGGTACTGTCCAAAAAGTCCCTAGTTTTAAGCCCGGATCCAATCTGCAATGTCTCCTGAATCTCCTCGTATGTAATGCGTCTATTTCACAAAAATAAATTTTTCACTGCCAACACATTTTCTACCGTAACAGCCGTTAAAGGGCGACCGATTCTATATTCGTCAGTCAAACTTAGTCGACCACGCTTAAATTCATTGTACCAACGATACACTAGAACGTCTTAGAAGGGCAAAAGAACCTTCAGGTTTGAAAGAACATTTAATATCATACAGAATCACAGTAGAAATCTCCATTCATCCATCTCAAAATCCATGTTTTAATGAGACATGATATTTTGATTCAGATAGTAAAAACATATGGAGGGAAAGTTTCATTTGAAATTTATTGTTTTTACGTTATAGATAGTCATAGTTTTAATTGACATCAAAACCAGCCAGCGTTCCATAGATAAAAACTCTTAGTCGCAAAACACTTTCTGAGTAGCCTATACCAGTTTTATACTAATACAACTGGTATAGAGTACTGGGTACCTTGCCACAAGATCAAGATCCTTGTGGCCAGGTACCCAGCATGCTGGAAGCGTTACCCCGTTGAATGGTTATGCTTATGTGCTGAGCGAGGTAATTGCCAGCTCTGGAATCAGCGGTGTTGTCGCCCATACGCTTCGCTATGCTTTTAAAAAGATTATGCGCACTGGAACCCCACGGGCCTCCAAAGGGAATAAAGGTGTAGTTGGTGCCGATGTTCCTATATTTTTTTTTTAATTACGAAGGCGGCAGACGAGCAAACAGGCTACTTGATGGTAAATGGATAGTGTCGCCCATAGACATCCGAGATACATGCCAACATTAGTCCAAAATGAGAAACGTTGGCACGCCCCCGGATGAGCTGCCTACCTTTGGAGATATAGGAATGGATTTGGAGAAAGGGTTGAGATTGGAATGGGCTCTGGCACATCTCACTCACTACCGAAACACGTACGTACATTGGGGAAATACGATAAAATGGGAAATGCAGTACATTTCAAGGTAGTCTTCTGTGAGAGGGGTAACGTGGCCAGTCGAGCGCGCCCAGCGGCTGTTGGATTGCAGCGTGCACTCTCCCCCTTTAATTCAATTCCACTCCCGGTGAATTATAGATTTTTGTAAAGATTACATACATCACCGTAATTTTCGTATCAATGAACTCAAATATTCGAGATGGAAACGTAAATTTTGTGCCGAATTACATTCAATCGCTTATAGTTTTGCCACAAAGAATCGAACCACAATTATAACCGCTTATTACCGTTACTATTTCTTACTGACCAGCCTTACATTCCTTTAAATATTAAGCGTTATTGCCGGTTTCGACGGCCGCATTTTTGGAACGGTAACACTCATGAGGGAGCGAGGGACGTGTACAATGCAGGTAACACACGCAAACAGCCCAATCGAAATTGCAAATTTGTGCAGGGCCGCTTTGGTTCGTTAGCAACTTGTGTTTACGCGTTACTAGCAGCTAGGGTTGTCAACCACTAATTGGTTGAAGTTTGCTTATAGTTCATTTAATTCCAAACCAATTTCGCCACATTTGAATGAACGATAATACGAATTACTTCGATTGATTTGGTTCTGAATATTTCAACTTGGAACTTTTATTTTTTATTTGATTGAGTAGGTAATCAAGTGAAAACTGTTAAATACAGCGTTTATTGCTAGTGGTTGGGGGCTGTTCAAGTATTACGTAAGCACCAACGGGGGAGGGGGGGTCTTTGCGTTGCTTATTTTTGGTGACATGGGGGACGGGGGGGGGGGGTCTGAATGGCGATTACGTCAGCAACGTAATCTATACATATAATAAAATTGTAACAGGCCGATGTCTGTACATTATAGATATTGAAAAAAAACTAATAGGGTCTTTATTAGAGCAACAGAAGCCAAAACAACAGTTTTTAGAAAGTTTATCTGTCTGTCTGTCTGTCTGTCTGTATGTTTGTACACGCATCATGCAAAAACTACTGCATGGAATTGAATGCAGTTTTCACCGATGTATTGCTAGAGGTCTAACTTAAAATATAGACTCCATTTTACCACAGGAAAATATCTTATTCCGATTGTTTTAAATTTAATACACCGAAGCGAAGTGAGGGCGGGTCGCTAGTATTAAATAAAAATAGGTAATTTAAACTCAAACAAAAATTAGGAATAATATTTGTTATGTGTTTCTCTTAGGGTATACTAATAAAATAAAATTTTGAATTACGACTAATTACACTGGCACTATTTTCATTAAAAAAAAATTGACAACCCTAACCACGGAACACTATGGAATAATGGGCCTTCTTTTACTAGACGTTTTAATAATGGCGAAATATTATGATTTGCATATTTGTGTAGCAATCCATTACCCATGTTAGCCACCATTTGCGGTATATGGGCGACGACGCGGCATTTGCATAAATGACTCAAGTCTCTATTTTCCTTAGTAAAATTAATAAATAATTTACAAACTGTTAGTTACCTGGCTACGGCAAAGCCAAATACGAAGGGTTTAATATTTATTTATTTATAAGAAGATCAACTCTATTTATTATAAAATCCATTAGATATACATTATTATAAAATAATAATACACAATAAGCATACATTCTAAATAATGGGTAATGGTCTCACTAATTTATAGAAATAAACGTCTTTTATTTATATAAGTGTTCAATGTGCAGATTTTTTTATATGGAATGAACGCAGCGGATTAGCATATAATCCACCTGGTGCTAAGTGGACACTGTGACAGACATTAACACGCCACCCGGATGCGCCGCCTACCTTTGGAGAATTAGGAATGAATTTGGAGAAAGGGTAGGCAAAACAGAGTGGGATAGAATAGGATGGGAATGAACTCTGGCATATCTCATTCACTACCACTGACATCGACATTTATGGCAAGTGTTTGTTAACAGGCAAGTAAAGGTAAATGAAAGATCTTTCCGATCTATTATTTGCGAAATAGGAATATGTTAATAAATGAACACACAAATTGTGATGTAAATGTAATGTCATTGCGAATGTCCGATGTTCTACAAATGTCGAAAATCACCAGCGATGGTTGATATTGAATGACGAAGCTTGTTTTAATGTACAGGATATTTCGATCATACACCGGTCATAATTGTCACTTACCACGTTTCAATTGTTGAAATATAATTGTTATTGTAGATTGACTAGTGAACGGTAGCGTTCTGTGTGCATGCGTTTTTATTTTCTTATTTATCTTTAAATTAAAATTGAATGTTGGGAAGTAGCTATTAAATGAGATAGAGCAGAATGTTCCGTGTGATGTATTATTATTGTCATTCTATATTCTTAGTTTTGTTGGGAGGCTATAAAGAAACTCATCTCTCCACAGCCACATCATACCACATTATAAGTCTATGTCTGATGACATGATAGGATGGAAATATCCAATTACTTAAACGTAAATTTATTTGAAATGAATATCGAGTCTTTCACCAACGATAGTGATAATCAACTTTCAACAGTGAATGTCGACGGCTACTTATTTCGAACATTTACAGTAACATGTAAAAATACCGAAGCGACTCCTAGCTTAAAATGCTACCGTAACACTCAAGCCTTTATTAATAGTAGTCACATTAATATCGTGTTCACGTCGCATAGTTGTCATTGAGACTCGGATAATAAAATAAAAGCTTTACATCGCTTGAAGTCAACTATGGAACGAATCTGTTAATATCCATCGCTTATAACACAATCGACAAAAACAGCATGAAAACTTGTTATAAATATAAAAAATACATACGATTTGAAAAACCTACCGCTGACGCAGTGAGGTCTGCTCAAGAGTCAGGTCCAGAGACTTTAATAATTTTAAATGAACTAACTAAACTTGAATTACAAAAACCGTTATTATAAGTTTTTTAATAGTTTCAAAATGTATCCCACACTATTTTTTCATGAATCAAAAGCTCATCTTTTGGCCAATCAGCTAAATGTACATTCAGAAGGGAAGAATTCCACTGGGTGGGGATTTACGATCAATTTTCCACGTACATTCGGCCACTTAAGGCTAGCAATATTGATACGTGTTATTACATGTATGTATACATGTATTATGTCTATTATACATGTATTGATTGAAACATGTATTTAGCTTAAATTGATCATGTATTTCGGTCCGACGCTAGCATGTATATTTGTAACATGTCCTATCAAAATCCTACCACAAATAGCTCATAGAAATATGAATGATTAACTGTACATATATTATGGTTATACTATAATATGTTCATGCATCTACGAGTATATTTAAGATTTGCGTATTAAGTTTCGCTACTGTAACATTCTTATATATAACTTACATTCTTATATAGCTGGGATAAAACGAATTTCAGCACAATAGCCCCTTTAGCCGTATCACACTATTGTTTATACATTTTATTGGGTTATTCACACATCCTAGACAGAACAGAAAGCTTTGAACTGAAAATAGATACGCTATCGGTAACAAAACAGGGCGAAATATGTGAAGCCACTTGGGTATTACGAGAGTGTTATGACTATTTCGTTGTATCTCTTTATTTTCATATACTTTTACCGGAGAATATTATTTTTTACTTGAATAAGTATAAAACGTATTTATTTGTACAAATAAACTTTACTTGAGTGATTGTTATAATCGGAACACACACTATATTAATAATAATAAAAAAAGTGTTTATTTAGTATTATTATTTAATGATCTGTAATTAAGAATAACATATATTTTATTTCGTCATTTATACCGCATATCGTATAAAAATCATTTTATACCGCGAACCCGTAGGCTCTGGAACGAACTACCTCAGGAGGTCTTTCCATTAAGCTACGATATGGGGTTCTTAGAAAACTGTGAATAGGATTTTATAAGGTCTGCGTGCACCCGCATGCCTCCTGGTGTTGCAGGTGTCCATGGGCGGCGGTAACACTTACCATCACGTGGGACCGCTGGCTCCTCCGCACTCTTCTCTATAAAAAAGTAAGTACACATCCCGGCCGTAAGTAATACACATCGGGTATGATCGGCTAGCTTTGTTTTGTAGAACGTCGCCTCTGTCGTGTGCCGTATCTCATGTCGCTCTACAAAACCGAAGCTAGCCGATAGTCTCCTTCTAAAGGCCAATGTGTATTACTACGGCTGGGAAGTGTACCTACCTATCCGAGTGTCGCTGTGTTCCGTCCGCATCGGTCAGTAAGAGCGCTCAGGCTAGTTCTTTTCTGTTTTTCATTCCTCCTCCTCACTCTTCCCAACCTTTATTCTCCCATCTCTTTTTTCTCACTTTTATATTTATAATATTGGCAAGAATGATTTTTGACCACATACCGTTTATTTGTTTAGGTTGTTTAGAAATTTAAAGAAAGTAAGGTTAATATGTAGGCATGTATTGTAGATTATACTCGTAGGTACTATATGTCTCTTAAATTTACTGCCGCGCAGTATCGCGAATACTTAACAGTGGTATGTTATTAAATATTAAGATATTTAATAACTTATTCCAATACACACTTATTTGGACACAATGTCGATATAATTGTTACAATACTTTATTAATCATTGTTTAATATTTGCAATACTTCGAGATACTTACATCGGGTTTAGAAAACGAATGTTTAGATAGATAAACGATTGTCGGTATTAAAATTAGTCCAAGACGTGTTTTACAGCACCTGATGTAGTCTGAATAATGGTTAATTTCAAATCATTCGATGTAAACATCTGTTAATCTTGACTCAAATTCTATGCAGATTCCATAGATTGTGAAAAAGAAGACGGTCGGGGAATCGTCTGTTTACGAGTATCTCGGTGTAAACCTATAGATACCCGATCATATTCAGTGGCCATAATTACTTACATTATTAATTACAAAATTATCAGTACACTATTCAATGAAAAAGAACATGTCGTGCCTGAGGCTTACATTCCTTTAATATACTCAACAACAAACCATATTGTAAGTCTCATTCAGTCACAAGATGAAGTAACAATCACTTCGTTACCAAGGTTACTCAATACATAAATTCCGACATTGTTCATGTTCTAGATAGTGGAGTATTATGAGCACAATCAAAAGGGCGAGTTGCAAGACAACTGCACTGCAACTGGGGGGCTGCGATCTCATAACAAACTCAAATAAGCTGACGTGATCCGCTTACTTTCATAGATTACAGCGTACTGAGAAAATATTTCTGTACTTCTCGGCAGTGTCGGACCAGAATAATTCATGATTCTTGTACACAGTATTATCTTATCGCTATGAGAAATAGTTTACATGTACACACCGACGCGTCAGTATTATTTCAAGTATTTGCCAGCGTAATATTGTATTGCAATTGAGGCTGTGCTACTGCAAAATTGAACTTTTATAGTTACTGGTATGTACTGTTTTTTCGTTATTCTTGAAATTTTAAAAATAAATATTCTTTTAACTAATATAAAAAAGAACTCATTCTTTCTTCGTTAAAAAAAAAGATTTTTTGTTGGACAGTATGGTATATGACCCGATCTACACATTTTTGTGCCTAATCATAAGTGGTCAATATCGCTCATTGACATCCGTATTTTTTTTATGAAAAAAGGGTGGCGGCCAAGTAGATAGTAAGTGAATACTGTTTTGCAAAGACATATGCGATACATGTCAACATTTGTCGAGAATGACAAGTATTGGCACGTTTGCGGGTGCGCCGTCTCCCTTAGAAAATAAAGAGTGAAAATAACGGGACGATGAGGTTTCTTTTATCTTTGGAGTGGAATCGAGAGTTCATTATATCCTCTACTCGATGGGCCAGGAGGGGATAGGATAAGATGGAATGGGATGAATCATTGTTCATGAATCATTATTCATTATTCATTTTTATTATGAGCCCATTGGCTCTGGCATATCTCCCGAAGCACGGATATGGTACGTTTTATGGCAATCTTCTTTGAAAGAGGTTGTGGAAATGGGCGATGTGCCTTCGAGTTCTCGATCACTAAGTCAGCGCTAATGAACCTTAAGAACCTATAGACCCTTAATCATAACCCTTTTAGACTCTACCATTTAACATCAAAGGTTTTACACCATCAAACGTTAAAAACTTGAACTATAACACTCACGCAACGCTCGATAGGATCATTAGCGCTCACTCAATGGTCGAGCGCTCAGCGCTCATTTTTGCAACACTAAGAATTCAGACTTTAACTTGGAAGTCCTTTCGAAACATTGAACTAAATATAAATATGCAAAAAACTACTAAACATTGCTCTACAATTAAAAGGTTTATGTAACTATTATTATTAATTGATTTTGAATTTCAACAAAATGTTATATTTTTAGGGTTGAATAGTTATTCAGCCCAATATTAATAGCCACAATATTAATCAATTACAGCACCTTTATTATCTCTATTATTAACTGATCATAATAATGTATTTATATTTTTATTTCTGTCAACTTAAATGCGTTTGCAGTTGATTGGTTAATTTCTTTAGTTTGATGCTTGTCAACGTCACTAACGCTGTCAGAAAGAATTTTCTTTTGTATTAGTTTATTCTGATTTTCTTTAAGCGAAAAATAAATTTGTATTTTTTGCTGCCTTTGGATTTTAAGGATGAGTTAAAGTAATATGTTATGTTAGATCGAATTTAACATTTCAGCGAACATTTTTATTATGCCCGTCACGTAAATGCATTATATGATGTACACTTTCTTACTTAATGTAATTTTCAGACAAGCCTGCTCTTGACAAGACCATAATAAAGTCCTGACATCTCCAAAATGTTGAACTAAATTTGATTGAAACCTACCGTATATATTTTTTGAAGAACGCCCACTTTATTCTTCGTTAATAAGAATCAAGTCATGCATGTGCTGTAATAAAAAGACCAATATAATAAGGTAGCCGATTGTACTTGAAACTTATATGTTTTATGACTTATTCAACAACTAGAGACACTAAACGAGGACGTCCCCCTCGCTATACCGTGAACATTCACCGGCCTTCAGCCAACACTTTTATCAGGTACCGTGCCTGGACGCTTCTTACCGAATCGTGATCCCGCGATACCCTCCCAAAGCAACGTCGAGGTCCGTTCCTTCCGCCGGTCTACCGGTTTAGGGAGCCCTTAGGCTTATTGCTGCACACGCTCCTGGCTGAGCGTCTCCTGCGCTCGCCCTAAACTATACATGTACGGTGACATTTGAAAGGCCATTAGGGCCACAATAATTTAACCATTCCGAAAAGAAAAAGAAACTAAACCCTTATTAAAAAGATTCTCTCAAATTCATTACAAAATTAGGTAGATATCAGCTTGAGAACATATCTCTTGTTAGTGATGTAATTATCTCAGTAGTACGATTATTTACTAACTTATGAGACCATATATTCTAGGTATTTTTATGGTATTTTCTTTTTAATTTCACGGATCGATATCTAGTAATTAATAACCAGCTCTTATATCGTCCAATACAGGACACGGGCCTACGGGCCTCAAGCATCCGGGTCTTGTGCATGGGGGATAAATGGCCCTAAAACGCCACGCTGGTCAAGCGGGTTGGCTAGTCCAGTCTTTTAGAGGTGGTGTAGGTCCTCAGTGCTTATGGTTGCGGCATTGTTATCCCTTACGACACCCTCGGGATGAGATGGGGTGGTGGTATACTAAAGCTGGCCGACCACACGCGACTATGTTTCTGGAATGTTAAGTTATTTACTTATAATTATTTAGAAAGAATCAAATATAAATAAATATTATTTATTATACGCCAAAAACATTCAGAGAAATACAAAGTACCAGTAATTAGAAATACAACCGACTGCCTAATCGCCAAAGCGATTTCTTCCAGGGAACCTTTGGGTGGTAAGGAGAAGTCTGTAGACGAAATAGAGGTAGATGGTGCAATAAAGAAATGTCATTCTATAATACCGAAAGAGAATGTATCGAGATCGTCAATATGTATGGAAATACGAGTACTTCGATCGAACTGTCAAATCCAGTTATAATTAAAAGGCCATACAGCTTACGCCTGTGGTAACTGGTGCTACACTCCTTGGCTTCATGAGTAAGCAGTTATTTTGCAAATTTATTTTAATACCTACTTCATACATATCAATAATTGTTGTTTGAAGTGATAATTAAACATATATTAAAATGAGGTTTGATAAGTTTTCAAACAAATAACCATCACTGAAATACAGTTGAGCCGAATGAAAATAACAGATTATCGAAATGTAATAAATATTGTAAAATTATTTCAACGACCGCAGACTGTTGCGGGCGCGCGGTTGTTTTTCATATACCTACACAATTTGAAGGCTGTTATTTCATAAAAATTTCTATAAAATCAAATAATTAATGGCACTATTTACTTACACAAAATATTTATTAGTTACATTTTTATATAAAGCTGCGGGATATAATTCCAGGATATAATATAATACGATGAAATTGTCTTGATTATTTATCTCGAAAACTTGTCTAGGCTTGCATTTAACGTGTACCTATAATATATGCACAATGTGTTACAGAAATAACGCAAAATTTGAGACATAACAACTAATTTAAAATATATGAAAACGTTGCAGCGTAAAATAAAATTATTTTAGGGAATAAGTTAAAAATCACACACATGTAAAGTTTTGTTGTTCTATCTAAAACTGAATCGTTCTATAGTTAGTACAGGGTAATGACGGTACAGCGCCTAGACCGGTGCGTGGTATGCGCTTAGTATGCAACTGCGCGTGGAATAAAAGTTATACTAGAAATTAACAATAATTTATTGGAAAATAATGTATTGTAAAAACTGGAAAAATCCATTTTACTCTCAATACTGAACAACTTATTTTCAGCATTTGCGTTATTTCAGTTTTTTTATAAAATAGATACCAGACGAGCTTGGTAAGTTTGGCACATGATGGTAAGTGCTCACCGCCGCTCATGGACAATGGCAACACCAGGAGTATGCGGGTGCTAACAAACAGCATACTTCAGGGGCAGACGGACCGTGAAGTATAGAGAAAAGAGTGGATAGTATTCTTACATACCTACGCTGACGGATTGATTGACATTTAAAGAACGTTATGAAGAGGTATGATCATACTTACGAAGACCATAGAAAGAATAGAAGACCGTATGCAGTTATTTGGAAGACGATCCACTTTGCTAAGAAGAGTTTGGCTAATGTCAGAGTAATATACATCGGCGTAATCGAGGATAGGCAACACAAGGGTCTGTACAAGCGAAACTTTGGTAGCGGTCGGGAGGAAATTTTTGTAACGGTACAGACATCGTAATGTGGTCGTGACCTTGCGAGTTACCTCAGCCACCTGCGGATTCCAACTGAGAGTATTATCAATCAATAAACTGAGATGTTTAGCTTGAGAGTGGTAAGGAATGATTGTAGTCTTATAAATTAAAGGTTGAATTGAGTTCCAGTCAAGCGTAGCCAGGCTATATATATATATATATACATATATACATATATATATATATATATATATATATAATTATACATTCTTCTGATTACTGAATCTTATTAGCTATCTTTGATTTTAATGATAAATGTGTACAATGTACTCGTAAAATAGGCGAGTATAAAATTAGAATCAGCATTCAGTAATCAGACGATTGAGGCTGACACTGTTGTGGTGACAAGGGACGGACCCTTCCTTATCAGATTACCACTAACGTCTCTATTTAGAGGAAATAAAGTTGAAATTCCAATGATTGTGAGCATTGAAGTGAGGGAAACCTGAATAAACTGTCCGACACGCGAACGGCATACGGTAAAAAGGCTTGAGTTTAAACAACGGTGAGCTGAATTCGTAAGGCCTACTAATGCCTCTTGGGCCTTTGAAGTATTTACTTAGCTGCTACGAGAACGTTTGTTTACTGTCGTACAGTCGACAGAATTATGTAACAATTTAATGTTGCACGTTTATAAATAGTGATTGGTTAACACTAAATTATTTTTGGAAAAGTGTAGAAGGTAGAAGGTGTGGAGCACATGGTACTGACCAACACCTAAAAAGAAACTGTATGGGGTCGCTTACACTGCTTCGCGCGCTATTTTGTACCTTTATTTCTGTCCGAGTCTGCCTCACCAGTGGGTTACAACAGAAAAGAAAAGAAAATTAGTTAATACTACCCGAGTGTCCCCATTAGTAGCGCAGAATTATTTTTCCTTTCCATATATACAAATCTCAGCACATATATATATAACTTAATGTTCTAACTTCGCTTGCAGGTCTTGTTTTATTTAAGTTGAATTGCGTGATAGTCCGACAACATGGCGGAACATCGGGCGCTATCGGTGATCTTATGCAGCCTGTCTCCTCCCACTTTTATTTACTACTTGTCTTTCGTCCACAGCTTCACTCGCACGGTGTACACACTGATGTTTTGTATACTAAAATCTTCCGCAAGAAATAATCGACACGATTATGGAAATCTCATCAAAATTTATTCAGTAGAACGCAATTTATAATTTTATAAATATAAAGATTTTAAGTTATACTCGAACCCATAGTGCTACAACCCATAATATTTGTACAGGTTTAAGGAAAAGTATTTACTGAATCGATTAAATAAAATATGGATCCTTCTGAATACTCAAAAATACTTAATTCAGTCGGCAGAATGGAGAAGTTCATTAAGTTCAAAACTAGTGGCTACTTTTACATTTAGAGGGCTACACTTTTGTAGTCTGATAAATACACATGCAAATTTTCTAATTAATTGCATCTGAAACTTAGCATGAATTAATGCGTGAACATACGTAAAAACATACGTCCGAATTGACGGTTTCACTTTTGAAGTCTGATAAAAATACAAGAAGCTAAATTTCCTTATTTTAAGAACGGTAAAGAACTTTGCTTGTAAATCTTGTCCTACTAAAGCTGAATTGCGTGCTAGTCCGGCAACATGGCGAGGCGTCGGCGTATCCTATCGGCAGATCAGAGCCTCCTTGCTCCCGGTTTAATGCACCTATTCTGAGGTACGTTCGATTTTGGTTCGTTTCATGTGTTAAGAAATTTGTACTTAACTTTCATGTGTACTTAACTTTCGTTAAGAAATCTTCAAGAATTTCATGTGTTGATTCAGTTCCTACAGGTAATTATTTATACTAACAAGTTGTATTATTTAAGTTGTCATATTAATATTAGTGTGATGATAATAATTATAGAATGTTGTGAACTTGGAAGTGATGTTTATGCTGTATTTCATTCCTTTTTTTATTAATTATTTACCTTCTGGACATTTCATAGTCCTCCTTTAGTAAATTGTGGATGACGTGGTTGGTTTTACTTTTAGTACAATAATTGAGCTGTACCTATGTTATATTCAAATATAATGTTTTACCGTTTGTTTTCACAAATAAAATACAATAAAAACTCATAGTATAATTTTCTTCCGTATTCCTTTATTAAGGTTTTACCATGCTTAGTTTGTAACGTATTCGCCCAGTGGATCGTAGATAGTAAGGAGCTCAAGGGTTTTGTGCTTTGATATAGCACAGAAAAGCTCTGGTTCTATTTGCTGTTTTCATATTTCAGTCTTTGGAAGTTCGTCAACAATTTCATTGCCGAATGACCTAGAATCCATCTAAGTATCACTCTATAATTTCCAGGGTCGGACTGGGCCGGAAGGGCCCGGGTGACTCCCGGCCCGGGGCCCGAGACTGGATAATGGTAGATGGACTACTATCAGAAAATAATGAAATATACAAATTATTAATTATCAACGATATATATTATTAGGTACCTAATTACAGTTACAATTACATTCCTTCTATCCTATCAGCCGCCTGGCTTGCGGCAAGCCCCGCAAGCCAGGCCCGTGGGGGGCCCGCGCAGGCTGGGACCCGGCTGGCAAACGCCACCTCGACTATATGGCCAGTCCGACGCTGATACTTTCATACAGTAAGTTGAGATTAGATATGCTGTCCTTAACTAACTTCGACCGAATCTCCGGTCCGAGTCGACTGCTAAAAGAGCTACCCTATTTTTAAAATTGATATAATGTCGAGAATTATATCAATGTCAAGAATGTCGCCTGTAGTGGATGGATGAGAAGAGCAGAAGACCGTGTGTGATGGAGGTTCTTGGGAGAGGCCTATATCCGGCAGTGGAAAGAAACAAGTTGATGGTATGGAATGATATAAGTAATAGTATAACGAATATATTTTACATTTACCTATGCACCTTTGTACTCTAGGTAGTTACAATTACCACTATTATTTTCCATACCAATTACCATTTAAATTATTTATAATACTATTAACAGATCGTTTGAGAGGTATGCTAGCGGTCACTATGTTACTTGCAGCCCTCTGAGGTGCATAGTCGCATGTTCTACCGAATTTTAGTACGTACAATTAGAACCGCAAACGGGGTATATTCGCATCTGCGGTTATAATTTGAAATCTGTTCCATGTAGCCATGTTTCCATATAGCATTTAGTATTAATATGGAAATGTTACCTACTTTTCCTGAAAACGCCCTAGTTTCCGACTGTTGAGTGGGCTTTGGCTTTATGACAGAGATTCATCGCAAAACACTGCGATCATATTAGGTGTCATAAAGAAGTCATAAACATAAACATAAAGAAGCAGTGAGCATATTAATTTTTTAAGTCTTTTTTGTTCTTAGGTGTCGCCTGGTAGGAGCGACCGGCCCACCAGGCGACCACAGTAGCTCCAAAATTGTAAAGGGTCGTTTGACCTGTTAGCTATGAAAGTCACTAACAGTTAGACAATACTTTCGAAAAACGTAGCGTGAAGTTTCAGGAATGAATAAGGTTTGACCGAAATAATTATCCACACGTTCTCATACATATCGAATAGGAAGTATAATAATAGGATGCAGAAAATCTCTCATCCCATTACATTCCTTACTCCCATGACGAGAGCATTACAAGACTGAGTTAAGATTACATACTGTTGTTTCTATTATATTGAGCTGTGATAGTCGAACCGATATGAACGGGTGGCTGTTTACAATGCACTAACATTTTATCATAATAATAGGTTAAATTCAATTGAGCTCGTGAAATGCAATGCCGTAAACGTTGTTCAAATTTTGAATGGTTTGGTTTAGAAACTAAAGTTACAGATATAATATGACTTCAGCAATATTTGATTATTATTTTGTTAATCGGCGCTTTAATTGTGTGGTTCCTAGATTTCACAATTCATTGCCTGGAAAAGATCGCTTTGGCGATTAGGCCACCTGTTGTTCTTTTCGTGTTAATCACTTTAATTGTCTTTTTGCAACATGTATTGGTGTACAATAAAGAGTTTATCTATGTATCTAAATACAGCAGTGACCAAATTAAAACAATATGTGCTGAGTACTCGAATGTTCACGCGCTAAGTCAGCGATAAGGGAACCTTAGCGCACGAACGTTTAACGCTCGGGTTTTAAGGTTCACTAACGCTCACTCAGCGCTCGACATTCGAGCTCTGATTGAGCTGAGCGTCATCTCAACAAAAATTTGATAACCGTAACCAGCCCTTTCATCGTCCACTGCTCTACATGGGCATCCTCATGCAGATTGTCTTGTACATGAGAAATGTATTAAATATATGGTGATGTAGCTCCTCAGGGCTCGTGGAAGCGGCTTTGTGATCCCTTAGTAGCTTTTACATCACCCACGGAAAGCAATGGCGTGGTGTCACTCTACACGCCGACTCTACACGGCTAAGTACTCGTCCATAGATAGATATATTTTTTTTATAGAAAGAAGGTGGCAAACGAGCATACAGTCCACCCGGTGGTAGGTGTATACTCTCGCCCATAGACATACACAATACATACCAACATTAGTCCAAAATGTCAAACTTTGGCACGCCCCCGGATGCACTGCCTACACATATAACTCTTTATTGCATACCAAAACAAAACATGAGGGTAACAGATATTGTAACGTATGAATTACATAAAAGGCGGTTTTATTGCTACATATCATACTACTTACTTACATTATAGTAAGTATTTGCACAATCACGAGAAATAAATAGTTGGGCGATCTTATACTGTCTATAAAAGGAAAAAAACAGTTTTAATATTGCACCTAAAGATTTATTCTAACAAGTCTCGCGATGTAAGAAAACAAATTGCAGCGAAATCTCCTTTGCCTTGTTCCAACCAATTTTCCAAGAGGGATTAATAGTTTATTACTTTGATAAGATAAAAAAAGAACTTATTATCCTGGTTCGGTGATAGACAAGATAGACCGAGGTTGAAATAAAATCCGTAATGGAAGGTCGCTTCGCCCTGGGCCAAGCAAAATCAATTTCAGCGCAATTCTCATTTTGTCGATACTTTCATTTTTCCATTGGAAACGGTTAGTTGTTGAAAACGTGGAGTTGTTATTTACGGTGAATGCGAAGCTGCTCTGAAAATCACCCAAATCAGCCTAGTCTGAACATTGCTATTAATATGATATGCAGATTGAAATATCGTATTTTTTCTGTAAGTATATATAGGTATATGTTATATTTAATAGTCGGTCATGCTTAAATAGTCTTAAGTTAATCTTCATATGTACTTATTTAAGTCTGAGGAAATAAATAAAAATATTTCTACTGTATGTAGTTATTAATATGAACTCAATTTTCTATTTCTAAATCCATATAGATATGAGAAAACAGAAATGGTTCCCATGAGCCTTGGGAGAGATCTATATCCAGCAGTGGAGAGACATAGGCTTGTGTTAAATTGAAACACAAATGCAATTTTTTTTCATTCGTTTTATCAGCGATAGAGTTGCCATTTATTGTGTTCACAATGTCATTGTACCAAATTTATATTCTTATGCAAAATAATATCTGCAGTTGCTGTTGTTAACGAAAATAATTTAAAAATATTTAGACGGGAGATAATTTAGACACTCAAAAGTACCAAATATAATTTGGCGACATTACCAACATGCTCTAATGTACAATATAGTTAAATATGTTAATATCACACCATCAACAAAAGTACCCAGTCATTTAATTGCTTTTAAATCTAATTTTCTGCCACCATTATTCGTGCCTTATCATTCTGCGGCTTGTTTCATGGAAGTAACAAAATGACGCCTTTTTTCATACCATTAAGATGATTGCCGGTGACTTGTGGAAATATTTATAATGTAACACTGTTTACTTGTCACAAGTAATTTTAACAGAATAAATGTAAATAATATATAACAGACTTTACAATTAGTCTGTTGTGGGTGTCAGTGTCTTTAAAATGTGCCAGTTAATTAAATAAGCATTAAAGTACGCCTTACATTTTGGTTTGCAAAAAATCTCATGTCTAACTACTAATACTAACTAATACTAAGAATACTACTAAATCAAAGTCCCTCAATTAGTAAGGAATTAATTAATGTTTTGTCCACGGATTCCTATTAATATCGTATTTTCATTGAATGTTTTTTGGAATGTACCGTCCTTCAATAAATTAGATTAATACAAATAAAGTCCCTTTTATTTTTTAAGATACAATACGCGAAATACGTTTTGGAATACCTTCAACGTCAAAGGAATACCTACTCGCCGACTTTAATACTTAAAAGGAAGGCTGAGATAACGAAACGCAAAATGTGACTTGTGATAAAAACGTAATTTCCTCTTGTACCACCGAAAACACCAGTTTCATTTGGTTTTATTCGGAAAAATGTTTTGCCCGGGGCTAGCTTCCCCCATTGTACAACTGTCACGGAATCTAACAATCGTCTGAGGGCACATTCAAATGATAATCTGGGCATACGCTTTGCGAATTCGCGCAGTAATACGTGGTAGGCTGCCGCCAGAAACGTCACATTAGCTTGATTTAAACGTATTACCTGACATGCCCGCTGTAGAGGTGAATAACTTGATTTAGTTTAAGTATATCTTTCAGGCTCGCTATACGCTCGCTCCAAACAGAATTTTCATTAAACAAATTGGTTTTATCTAACTTTTTCTTATTGGCTGCTTTTTATAGGTCGCCTTTTAGCATGACTGAAAACTTTTCATATGGATCACTGATTATTTCGTACTCATCTAGTTTAGTGGTGAGTAGATAATGTACGAGTAGACGAAAGTCTAGCCTGTAAATGTAAACGAGTCTAGCCTGTAAAGAAATATTAAAACAAAATAACGCAAAAGAAAAATGCGTCTCCGTCATCTAAAACATTGACAACAATATACTTTAGCGACAACACCGTTTCGTCTGCAAATTATTCAGACCGAATCTTTGTACCCAACCCCCGAGGCGGTGACTTCAAACTGTGCTCGAGTTTGAGGTTAACATCAAGTGCGTGGTACTTCACAACACTACCCAGCATTTTCAGATTTGTCTCTAAAAATAATTTTCCACGCGTCGACAGGAGAAGCAGTAATACAAGTGCAAATCCCCATTAAAGCGTCCTTTACGTAACATAATAAAATAGTACGAAACCTTTATAAAACTGTATACTGCATAACTGCATACAAATAGTTTACACGGTGCCGTATGCACATTAATTACTTTGAAAATAGTGTGATTAATTTGCGATTCTACACTTGTAATCATGCTTACTCGGCTTTCACAATTGCTCTGACTACTTTGAAGTACTCTTTTGACTACTTTTGAACTACTTTTGACTACTCTGACTCATGCTCCGCTCTGAAGTTACCAACTCATGCTCCTTTCAAAAGGGTACGTTGCCCATTCTTTCCATCTTTGTTCCTGAACCCTCATCATAAGTATAAAAAGACATGTATCACAGATGTCCATGGACGACAGTTTCCGTTTATCAACAAGCCATATTCGTTCCATGAAAAAATATAAGAGCTTCGATACTCTACTGGTTACATATGTACTGTATCTATGGGTACGCCATTAAATAAACATCTCTGCAGCTCCCCGCTAGTTATTAGCGCCGCCTCGCCCCATCCACTCGAGGCGCGCTGATACGGCACGCAGTCGGATGCGGGGGCAAAATCAATTTCATTTTTCGTCACGTGCATTAAAGCTCGATGGAAACCGCGCTGTCTGGAGCAGCCTCTAAAACTCTATAGAGATCAATTAGCTTTTCAATCAAGCACTATTCAGTAGCTAGTTTTTCAATACTTTCTTACCAAAAATAGGATCCAAAAAATATATACTGTTTAGAAGAAGAATATCAATCGAGGAAATATGTTATAAAATAATAATAAAAAATCACTAAAGGCGAACAAATAATAAGTAAAGTTATAAAGTATGTAGTACGATTCATGTTTCAGTTGTAGCTGAATCAACTTGTTATCTTAAAAAACAAAGCAGTGACATTATTACAATAGTTGATATACTCGTAACATATAATAAGCATTCTTATACAAGGTATATATATATATACAAGGTAAAAGTGCAGCAACGTATTGACAGACGTATAGACATTGTAAACACATATCAGTCAATGCTAAAACTAATGTACTCGTATTTCTCGTCTGGTTGGTTCACAGGGAGATTTCTTTAATCCGTTCCGATACGTAACATTTTCGTTCACTCCACTCGTTTCGTGTCATTACAGAAAAGCGAAGAGATATACACGTCAACCAACGTAAAGTTTACCTTTCTTAAACACTTCGGTGAGTTGTCAGTATAAAGTCATACGATTGAATTTGGCATGAAGTTTTCTGCGTTAGGTGTAAAGCGCTGGTTACTCCCTACGATGTTTTACTGCGATTGATTCCGTCCGCAAGACCGATGCCGGACCGGAGCGCAGCTATCCTGTACTTATCTAATTTTATTGTCACTCTACCCTGTCCGTCGACCCTCTGCTACTGAGACCGCTTTGAAAGAAAACTAGAAAATTCTTTCTTCCCCTACGGATATTTTTATCTTAAAAGGACATCTTTATTCGCAAGCAGTTAAACTCAATTTAACATCTAACTGTTGTGAGATAAACGGGCTACCCATTGGGCTACCCGGGTTATAAGTTTTGGCGAAATATAACAGTGGATTTTCTTAAAAATGGTTGGTTACGTTAGTTGTCTACGGTGTTGAAAATGTCAAGGTAAAGAAGGTACCTCCACACTCAGTAATCGCGACCTCCACATTTTTATAGCACGTTATTAAAACTTTTATTTTGGTATCTATCTATCCTATCTATTTATATCTAATATTTAAGATTTATGTATTATAGGTGTACCTAGACCGGCCAAGTGGACTGACTACTTGAAAAAAGTCGACGGTAGTGCCTGGATGAGAAGAGCGGAAGACCGTGTGGGGTGGTGGTCCTTAGGAGAGGAATATATAGTGGTGAGGCACAGTTATTATTAAGGTAATTAAATATGACATGATGACAGTAAGCGAAAATCCCTGGTCTATTTTTAGCTTAAAGTAAGTAAGTATTCTATCGTGATGTAAAGATTTTAAAATGATATTTATTAATCTTTGTAAAAGTTCCTACTTCTTAAAGAAAATTTGAGAGCGGTGACATCTTAAGTATTAAAACTTTGGTATATTGTGCGTACCTAAGCTAACAAGTCTACTGGTTATTATTATTTAATATAAATAAGTCAATTGCCTTAATTTAATTACCAAGAATACGATCATTCTTACTCTTAATGAATGACATTGTCCAATGCATGAGTCATGAATGACATTAATAGTAGATATATGTATATGAAATTCCGTGAATTTTATGTATACTTAATTACTTATATGCAGATTATAGTAAGTCAGGGATAAAAGATAAAGTAATGACATCTCAAACCAAAAGGACAATGTGGTTTGACAAGGTTATATTGAAAATGTAAATTTCATGCTTTACATTCGTGACGTTTTCTTGCCATTGTACTATTCATTCGTATTTCAGTAACTATATTTTATTATAAAATATCCTTATTCTGCCTTACACCAAGGCCACTGCAGTATTTATATCAAAGATATTGCAATGGCGAAGCTTCTGGTTGCTAGGTGTAAAACAAACACGTTCATCTGATCATTAGTGTAAGTAAGGCACTAACCAGGTATGCATAAACAAGGAATATATAATGAGACACTGAAATAAATTAAAAATAAATCGTAAAACGCTAGTTTTCACGAAAGAATTCAGTAATGAGGGTGCATGTGTAATTCATTAATACTTACCGTATTTAATCAATCCGCCTGTCTATTTTTTTATACGTGGCAATGGTGCAATTAGCACATTCTGCCAGTATCAAGTTTTTCTTCGTATTAAACAATTTCAAAGTCTATAATGCTGTCAATGTCCAGTCCCATCGAAGTAAGTCAGAAGTCACTCAGTAAAGTGATAGTGGGTTTACTGAGGACAGAAGATGACTCCTTGGAAGCACATGAAAAACGCAGTCCAATGCTTTTATTTGATTATCATAAACATTAAACACTTTGAAGTTTAATAAACTATCACTATTAAATGACAATTTTTATAATAAATCAAATTAAAACTCAACTTCACTTCTCGAGTTCCCGCCAAAAAGTCAACTATATATATATATATATATATATATATATATATATATAGTTATATAGAGAGAAGGTAACAGACGAGTAAGGCAGTCATCCAATGCTTGAGTATGCGCGTTTTCCAACGATGTTTTCTTTTATCGGCGGATTAGAGATAATTGTAAATGGCCGATGACAGCGCCAGTCTGAAGTGAGATTCCACTATTATCCGTGCGTTTCAGAACAGTTTACACAACAGTCGTAGAGCTTTCCGAGTCCTATTTAACGACATATAGTTAATAATATAGTATAATATAGTTAATAATAATATTAATATTAATAATATAGTTAATAATATAGTTAATGAGTAGAAATTGTTTTTTTTTTCTGAATTTTACTACTAAACTACTAAACCGATTTTGCTCATCATCGATTTTAACCAAAACTATTTAAATTTGTGACTAATTTAATTAAATTAGTCACAATAAATTAGTTATATATATTATATATTAATTATATAATAATTAGTTATACATATTAAAAAATAAATATATATAACAGAAGTTTTATATATATATAAAACTCCTGTTATATATATTTATTTTTTTAACTCAAAATCAAAATTCGGGCACAAACTGTTAAAGTGTAAGTTTTATATTCTTGTGTCATTCGATGCTCAGCCACTATAATTATTATATTGACGTAAAAATGAACTTAACAAAATACAATATGAAAGAAGGTCAATGTTAGCAGATTGCCATCTGCAACTCACTGAAATTCATTTGAATTTCAGTACACATATACAATTTTCCTTTATTGTTGCTGTAATTTGTTTTCCTTTGTGCGCCAAATTTATATTTTTAATATGAAAATTTCCATATTCAAAATTTAAAAACATAAACTCCGGTGGCATACTCCAGTTGGAAAGGAGATTTCGCTATTGTCCTTACATTTAAAAAAAAAATGTTTATACATAAGTTGAGAAGCTTTATGAAGACTTATAACGTATCTGTAAACTTGTAACTTTGCAGCCTTGTAACGTAGCCTTGAAGAGGATTCTACAAGGTCGATAGCTCACCCGCGGGCTCCCACTTACCATCATGAGACCCACCCCTTTGTCTGCCAGTCCTTTTATCGTTCACTGCTGGACATTCGCCACTTTTTAAGATGTGGTGTAATTCCACAGGGTTTGTGGTAGATGACGACTATGTTTATATGGGAAGGAGAGAGGGCACGTTACAACCCCAAAGCCGCTAGATACACTCAACTGATCAAGTTACCTCTCTCTCACAGAAGACTACCGTAAAATGCATTGCATTTCCCACTTTATCCTATTCCCCTAATATACGTACGTGTTTCAGTAGTGACTGAGTTACCGGCAATATTTCAGAGCCCATCTCCATCCCATCTATCCTATCCCTACCATTTTTCCAATCATTACTCCAAATCCATTCCTAAATCTCCAAAGGTAGCTGGCGCATCCCGGGGTGTGTCAATGTTTGTCATTCAGGACTGATGTTGGCATGCATCGCGGATCTCCACAGGTGCTATTATCCACTTACTATCGGGTGACCTGTCTGCTCGCCTCCCGCCTCTTTCTGTATAAAAAAATACATAACTGTATAAACATATTGCAGATATGTTTTCAAATGGTTTTTTTATATGTGTTTTTCTGTTTCCTTAACTACGAAATTGATCACCGTTAATCGAGAACTAGTTAGCTGTTTCGATATTAGAAAATCGTGATCTCGAATAGATTTTTTTCAAACCCTAAATATATATATTTGCAGCATAAAATACACAAAGATAATTTATCAAGTGCACTGAATCAAGTTTAACAAAAGTAACGGAGATTGCGTTTAATGAACCGTATTTCCTTGTATGAAAATGAAACGCGGGCTCTCTCGCCGAATTTATTTGGTTACTTATGGTAATTGCTACATTAATTTTGAGACTGAAATGACATTGGATAACGTAATCTAAGAAAATGTCACGTAAACTAAATACAAGCTCACCCGACCTTCGGCTTATATTAGGCTAAGTTTAAGCCCAGGTTAAATTAAAATTGGGTTGAATCGTTTATTTATAACCTTACCCCAAAACCTTCTACTACCACTAAGTTCATTGGATACTATATAGATACATGTCTATGGTGTGTATTAGTTTATTTATGTATATATATATGTGATAATTTACATCTATTATATTTTTATATATCGTTTCATATATAATAATAAACATATAAAAAGTCTAGTCGGTTGAAACGGTAAGTTGGTTGTAAGCAGTGCACGCAATGTTTTATTTCATTGCGGTAACAGCCTGTAAGCTTAGTTACAGATGGCTACTAAGTGTTGCAGTAACAACAACATTTAGTTATAACATATTGGTTAGTCGAGTATTTACTCTTGTTTCTTTGTATGTATTATAGTTGGCTGTTCTACAAAATAAATAAATTTCGTACAGTCTTTCACAATGATTGACTGTGTTTTATGTCGTGTTGTGTGTGACAGAAAAGGGGGACATTCAAGAATTCTATTTTTGAATTTAATCAAGCCCAAGTTTAATTAAATTAAATTAAATAGACAGTATGTTAAAGTAACCTAATCTTAAAACTTCAGTAATAAATCTTTTACAGACTCGTAGAATTATTGACTGTGTTTTCATAATGTAACACCACATTATATAAACACACATAATAAAAGTCTCATCTTTGTGTGTGATGAAAAGATGATTACTCCCTTTAAACCGTTTATTTTACGATACAGTAGTACCAATACGTAAATCTCGTACAAATTATTGACTGCGTTTTTATAAAGTACACACAATAAAGTACCTACTACAACAAATGGAATTTAGGAATTTAATTAGGCTCATGTTAAATTAAATTAGGATCGTTTGTTTAATACGAGTATAACCTTATCTCAAAACTACAGTACCTTTGTATATAAAAAGATATTTGTATATTATATACTTATAAAATTTTTGACTACATAATAAGACGACATTAGTAAATTGATTTTTTGAATTTATTTATTGAAATCTCAGTCAACATAATTCTAACCTACTGATATTCATAATTTATTTGCTAAAGCATGGTAATGTTTTGATGCAATTACCCTAGGTATAAACCGCAAATCGGTCAGTCGGTCTGAGTCTTTTGTGCTAAAAAAGTGAGCTAATTCTATACTAAACCAAAACATTAATAAAAGGAGCGGAGATTATTTCTAAAAAAAAAACCTTGTTTCCTGGTAGCTCCCCGAGTTCATCTGTTCGCCATATTACCTATGATAATTGCTACATTTGCTTTGCGAGCGGGATCACATAAATAGAACAAATACAGTATGAAATATGTTAAATACAATATGAAATAGGTATGTTAAATCTACTTCAGAATTAGTTAACCGAATCATTGTTTATGTAATATTATTTAATTAATTTGTATTTTGTTGTTGTATATTATATTAAAAACCACATTTTTGTAAAAATAAATAGTTTAATTTCACAATAAATAGTCATACAACATTACGCTATACGAAAAAACCAAATTTCATTTTTCCCTTACCTTATTTTTGTCTGTTGTTATTTTTGTCCCTTACATATATTTTGCTTTTACAAACTTTAGTTCAGTGATAGATATTTTTGGGAATAAAATAATGCTATTGAACTTATTCTTAATTTAAATTGTTTATAATTCCTAGAAAGTACTTAGAATATTTTAGAATTAGAATAGTAATTAGAATTAGAATAGTAATTAGAATAGCCAAGATAAGCCTCTACGGTTTACATGGCACCAAGTAACATGAATTATGTATCGTTTCTTACTTTAATAGGTATGTGTTTAAAATTAAAAAATGCTAATAGAATAAATACTAGCAAATCCGCCGAGTTTAGCTACTGCTCTCCCACTTTACGTTGTTAGGATGACATTGGGACTTTCGGTGTAATAATAATGTGCCAGAAGGCCGCTGCTAGGCTTACGGCCGGTGTTTATTTTTCCGAATGGAATTTACCGCCTGTTTCAATTCTCTTCTTTAGTGCTGCTGCTATGTTGTGTCATCTACTAAAAATAAATCTTAATTATCCTTGCAAATATTGTAAACAGTACCAATATACAGACTTTATATTGTAATGGGTCAAAACGCGTATAATTATTATAGACTTGTTTACCTTTTATTTCCACTCGGATGTTTTGACACAGGCTACACCGGCCGTAGTTATAAATAAAAGGTAAACAAAAGCGTTTACTAATTATATACGCATTTCTAGACCCGACTTGTAAGCCGGATATATTGTATAATAATGTATAATGTGCTTAACACGCGAAAGTGTAAAAAGTAATATATAGTGAAAGAGTGCAACGCCATCATCGACTAATTTACTCCCGTTCTTCAAATTATATACATACTTAATCTTTCTCTGTGTCTGCCCCAATTTTGTCTTATTTCTTTTAGGATCGGTCCTACTGTTTTCATGCGTCATTTTGTGCGCTCTTTGGTCATTTCCAGGTTTAATCCCATCGTCTTCATATCCTTTTGGAAGTGTTTCAACCCAGGTTGCCAATGTTAATGTGTATATTAAAATACAATCCAGTTTGATCACCGTCATTACAGACTCCCCGTGAAATAAGAAGAGTGACATTTATCATATTACAAGATATTTAGCAGTTTGTGTCTCTCCAATGCCAGAGTGGAGCCAGGTGCCACTGCCCCTCTCAGAGTGCTCCGAAATGTTCGATTTGGGTTTAGCCACCACCCGCTGCCCCTCTTTAGACCATATTAGTACGTTGTCTCCACTCGAACACTCGTTCGCCTTTGCACCAAAAGCTGCCAGTTCCATTACCTACTCGATTGATACATATTTATATGCTACACAGAACACTAGAATCTATCTACATATATTCCAACAGAATGGACTGAAAATGCAAGAAACGACTGCCACGAGTAGAAAATCAAAAGCGTATGAACACCAACACAAAAGCTAAGTAGGTGTTATGAAATGAAAATTCGCCATTTCTTCACGTCTCTCTGTGTCAGCGCGCGGAAAAGTCCACTTCACTTGACAGATGACCCGCGCGCGTTGCGGAAAAATACGCTTCAGTTTCGAGAGCCCTCGCTTAAAACGGCCACGGTTTTTAACGTAGCAATAACAGTTATTTTTATGACATTGTAATAGGATACAGACTTCATGAAAATTGGTTTTCGATATTTTATCTTGTATTTATATTCTTTTATATCTTCTATGCATATATTTTGTATTTATTTTATCAATTGATGCGATCACATCTACCTTCGGAGAATCGGGTAAAATGCCAACAATAGCACTAACATGTGTGTAATATTTATCGCTTTTTATATAAGTATAGAAAGAAGGCGGCAGACGAACAGAGTCCAGCTGGTGGATACCGTCGCCCATGGACTTCTGCAATACATGCCAACATCAATTCAGAATGAGAAACGGTGGCATACCCTCGGATGCGCTGCTCATCTTTGCAGATTTAGGAATTCATTTGGTGAAAGGGTTGGAAAAATTTGGAGGGATAGGATAAGATACTTATCAGTGTACTAAAATATGTTGAATGAGTGGATAGAACCAATCGATCAATTACCATAGCTACGGTGATTTGGAGGTTTTGGAGTGAAACTCCATGAGTCCCGAACTATTTACTTATTTCATTTTCCTCTCCTTGTCAATTGTGAAAATCCTTGTTAGGAAGTTCGACGTGTTTCTATATTCAAAGATTTAAATGTGACTTTAATTCTTCACGAACAAAACTTACAATTATTAGAAATCCTGAACATATGTGCTTGGGCCTTATTATTAAATTTATATAACCTAAACAGAGTCTTAAGTACGAGTACCTAAGTGACTAACTACCTACTCATTATATTGTAATCAGAACTAACAATACAAAATTACTATAACATATGGATTATCTTCAGCGTTGCCATGGTAAATTATAACTTGTATCTACTTACTCGTAATATGTATTACTTGTATTGTATTGATTTGTACCTTATTGTATGTCTCAGCGAGATATGGAGAGAACGTAGTTGCTGTGCTGGATAAAATTCAAGATGAAGAGATTGTATACGTATAAACTAAGTCACTGTTATAGTTAACGTAATTATAAACCTAAAACGACAACGGACAGTACGTATACTGCGAAGGACTGTCATGCGATGGAATAGACGAATCCCTAAATGGAGACTTATCAGGAAGCGCGGTTTCAGACGCCCTGTGGTCTGGTGGTAAGACCATTTGAAAAAGGTTGCAGCCGGATGAGAAGAGTGAAAGTTTCAATGAGGTGGAAAACGTCGTCGGATTATAGAGGGTCTACTGTGGTCTCTACAAGGGTTGATGGGAATATTATTATCACAGAGTATAAATGGAGTTTCTTCGTTCTCCATGATTGCAGATAGATGTTATTGTTAGTTGTTAGTTAGGCTGATAGCATACAATGGTATATATTTAATAAAGAAGTCAAAGACGATAGACAACAAAGAGAACGTTGAGTGATACAGTGACGTGGTTGTGTGTTGTAACATTTATATGGGCTGTATTGCACCATCTCTGACAGCATCGCGTGACTTTGCTTTATGCTGAATTTTGCTTTACACCGAATTTCTTTCGAGGAAACTGTTAACTTTTTTTCTACGCCTTTATTAGATGCAGGTAATTATTAATTTAACTCTCTATATACTTGTCCTTTATTTGAAAAGTGATGTTAAAAGGGCAAGCCAGGATGGCATTTTTATTGGCATATCGATACGACTTACCAGAGAAGATATTATCCCAACTATTAGTATTTCGCAGAGATCATAATGAAACCGGCTACCAACGAGCAAAAATAGTTTAGCCACTAAATAAGGCATTGACTTACGAATTAATAGGAAGATTTTGACCTATGAAATTCCGTATTGGAATCCTTTGACAAACGAGGCAGCAAAATGAAACGTGGCGAACTATAAATTCATAAAGTAAAAGTGCATTGAGGGCGGAATCCCCTTGTGTCTGTGTGCGGTCGAGTGGCAGCCACTCCGGTTGACTGATGACCCGTAGCCCGCCCGAGAAATGGCCCGGATTCTGCTGTGAAATAAACTTTAAAAACGTTATTAATTCGCCAACAAATCGTGTAGTTTCGTGACTGAGTGGCGCGTTCCGGAATTGTAAGTTTCGCTGCCGCTTCACTGATCGCGTTTTGTTTGTAGTACATTTGTGGATTTAAGTAAAACAGTTTAAGTAATTGTATGTACCTTATTGTAAAAAATATATAGTTTCTCTTCTCTTTATAATTATCTATAAAATAAAATGTAAAAACTGGGATAAATAAAGTTAACATTATAGGAACAATGAGACAATGAGGGGCTTAATAATAATAAGCCTCGAGACCAACCCGAGACGGTTGGGCTTCCGTGTGGCTGGCTTTCAGTGAAGACGCAGAAGGCGGTGCTGTTCGATACCTTATTGAACACATTAAACACCGCCGGTTTCAGGGTTATCCCGTGTTTCTGGATAGAACAGTCAAATTATGACTTATTAAACACATTCTTCTCTTTACACTTTTCTAATAATAGGCAGTCGGAAAAGTTCGTGGCCTTTTTGAACGTGCGATATTAGCGTGGTATATTTCTGGCAACACTGTTCACTGGTGAAAAAGTGATATACGGTTTGATAACTGATTTTTTGTTATTCACAACTGAAATTACAAGTTAAAAGTTTCATCTTCCGTTAAATAAATATTTATGTAATACAAAAACTAATCTGTATTATTTTCACTATAAAAAGGCCGCGAACTTATCCAATTACCTTTATAGAAATAACTCCTATTTCCCATAATAACATCTTTAAAAGAAAGTATGAAAAATATTCGTATAAACTAGAGATTGACATAAACGAATTGATAAACATAACATTATAAGGAGATAATAAAGGGCTTAGTATAAATCAAACTAGACTAACATAACAGATAGTATTCTTTTCTGTTAACGAAAAAGTTTTTGTAAAAGTATGCCTGTACTTTATTTCCTAGTATTGTACTTTATGACATAAATGACTTTGCATTCTGCTTGCAAATGTTGATATTGTAAAGCTGTTGGCACTGTTTTTAATTACCATTAAGTACGCTGCTTTAAAGTGATATTACGTCAAGAACTCAGAGATTTAACAACACAAAACCGCGTACGTTGGTGTACATTTCACGAGAGTAGGGCTTACCATCGAGCGCTGATGCGAATGTTGTGAGGACTTATTAAGAAGTTCTCACACATAGTCGGTAATCATTCTTGTCAACTCGCCTCGAAGACACGCGAGCTGTAATGTACGCGTTTCCGAAACGTCTTAAATGTGACACGGTGTGTAGGGATTAGGGGTTTTCTTGTGCTGAACTTGTACTAGGGTTTGCAAATGAAATTGGTCTAACATATGCCGTTCTGCAAGTAGCCCCCATGTATAACTTTGACGGAGTAGTCGAGCCGCAACATGGTAATAATTTGATCAGGCGCCCGCCACGCGGAACTTTATGCCAATTGAAAAGTTCTACTGCACTGAAATATGTTGTAACAACGGCTTGAGCGACGGCTCGCTGCCTTTTTGGTTAGTTAATTGGAATTTTACTTTATTACTTCTATCAATATATTCGTCAATTAAATATTTATAATTAATATATATCTAATTAAATTAACAGAATCTGTATTTGATGGACCCGGTGTTTAAAGGTTACCTTATACGGGGAACAAAGCATGCTGGTTTCTGAAAACTCTATTGCCGTTCTGCGTAGGTACTGGCCGCTTTTAAGGTGGTTGTGTACATTCAAAACATAAAAATGGACACTAAATATGTACCTATATAAAAATAGAACTCAAGTCACCCCAGGACGGATGGGTTCCGTTGATTTTCCGTTGTAGTTAGATTGATCGAATAACGTAGATTTTGCGAATCCTTTTGGCGCGATTCCGTAGTCGAATTACGAGGAAAATGAAAATATTCAATTCGCAAAAGATTTTTCATCATCAGAAAAAACAACAAACGAAATATGAGTAGATTTCGCTATTCACAATACCAAAGTTAAGCTGATTAAAAATAACGTTTTTAATTTTTTATCAATCGTATTGATAAAATTATATGGACTATATTATATTATTATATGGGAATTATATGGATTTATCCTTGTAGGTTGAACGAAACATGCTAACTTGAAAAATTTTAGTCCTCGTGGTTCGACTATGGAATCTTAGCAAAAAGATTCAAAAGTCATCGTGGTCTGATCGGCCGTACTACAGGCACATAGAAATCCACATCGTTTGATTGATCGACCTACGCGATCGGACTACGTGGCCGGCAGGCGAAAATCAGATTCTAATGCAATTTCACATAGTTCACATGTAAATTGCATCACAATCTGTGTCACTACAAAAAACTGTGATCAAATTTTTAACACATGCAAGCGTCTAATTTCAAACAATTACTTTGCGATGAAATTAAAATTCCTCTACTCCTGTATAGAAAACGAGATGAAACGGTCGCAATACCTTTAACATAACACACGTGTAAAGTGGATTCAAATGAAGCAGACGTGGCCTGCGGCTCGTCTCGACGCGGCCCCAGGCTTCACTCTACACTACTCAGTATTGTTCTTGCAAAGTACTACTTGCACACCACTTTCCGGAACATAGGTCTGTAGCTGCTGCCGTTTCTGTGTCGAGTTCTTCTTTACTTTACAAGAGTTTGTGACTTTATACATTAAAAAGGAAACTGTCGTCATCCATTCAATATAGCATAACACAGCGTTAATTGGTCAATCGACGAAAGCTCTCTCTCTTAATTGGTCAATAGGTGAAACCACGTGACATTTCATTTTACTTAACTTGAACGAAGTACATATAGCATTGTTAGTAACAAGTATAGTATACAAAGTATAGTTCTAAGGACTTCTCTCTTGGTACCTATCAAGAGATGGTAATTTATGGTCTAACTAGATGTACTGTAGTGTCGTAGTGAATGAAGGAAAATTTTCACACAAGATTCTTAAAGTCTTATATTATTCAAACTTCTTAAATAAAATATACACTTCCAACTTTTTGTCGTGTACCTATTCATTATTATTCGCAAGACACTATAATCTCGGAGAGAGAGGGGGGGGACCCTTGAGAACTTTATAGTATTACTAACGACCCGCCCTATTAATATCCTATTAATATTATTAACGCGAAAGTTTGTGAGGATGGATGTATCGATATTTGTTGCTCTTTCGCGGAAAAACTACTCAATGGATTTTAATGAAACTTTACAATTGTGTATAAGATATTGTGTAAATTGGCCAAAATATAACGATAAGTGTCAAGTAAGTCGGAAAAAACTCTGCCATCTGCGAGTTATTTTGGCGTGCTCTGCAAAAACCGTAAGAGTTACACGAATATAATGTATGGTGGAAATGTTTCTGAAATGATTGAAAAAAAAATTGTAAAAAAAAAACTTATAACCGAAGCGGAGCGAGGGCGGGTCGCTAGTATCTTTATAAATTATAGCCTATGTGTTATTCTGATGTATGAGCTATATTATTGTAAAGTTTCATTAAAATCCATTGAGTAATTTTTACTTGAAAGTGTAACAAACATCCATACATACATCCTCACAAACTTTCGCGTTTATAATATTAATAGGATGGTAGGGCAGATATAGCCACAATATTACTTACCATTAACTAGTCTGGATTTATTTATTATTGTTTAAAGGTAGGTATTTATTATTATTTATAGGTAGATATTCGTTATTATTTATAGGTAGGTATTTATTATTATTAATAGGTAGGTATTTGTTATTATTTATAGGTAGGTATTTATTATGATTTATAGGTAGGCATTTATTATGATTTATAGGTAGGCATTTATTATTATGTATTTGGAGGTATTTATTATGATTTATAGGTAGTCATTTATTAATGTTTATAGGTAGGTATTTATTATGATTTATAGGTAGGTATTTATTATAATTTATAGGTAGGTATTTGTTATTATTTATAGGTAGGTATTTATTATGATTTATAGGTAGGCATTTATTAATATTTATGGGTAGGTATTTATTAATATTTATTTATAAGTTCGCTAAAAATAAGATCACAATATAATAAAATGAATGGACTGACAGAACGTCGGACCAAGTGAACATACCGATAACAGGTATACCTACATATAGATATAGGTATATACCTATACCTAAATATGTAGGTATATCCTACACTCACAGATATAATGTTTTGTTACCATTCTCAAGAATTTCATCTTTATATTATAACAAAGCAAGTTCTTAGCCCAAGATTTAATTAACAATAAGCACTCCGAAAAGATATAGAAGCTTCATCGCATCTTTGTCGTGGAAGTGCCGAGTTTAAAATGCCACGATAGTTGTAAAGTTGCTCCAATTTATTGTACACTTTAAAACAAAGTAGTAGTTCCTTTCGCACGTTGAGCTATTTAAAGTTTTGCAGCTTGTGATAAAATCTCACCTGGGTGTGTTCTAAATGTATTGTGAAATAAAAAATATTTTATTTCACTTAAGATAGGTGGTTAGGTGACCAGGTCAGAATAAGAGTCTGAAAAGTCGCTAGCGCATCAGTATATCCCCCGGTGTCAATGAGCGGTAGTGACCACTTACAATCAGGTGAACCGTTCACCCGTCTGCGATCTTTTCTATAATAATACTTGCTATAATAAAAAAAGAGAGTAGTGCGTGGTGGCGGTCGACGAAGGAAACCTGTATCCGGCAGTGGAGAGACATAAATTGATGCTACGACATAGTATATAGAGAGTAATGAATGCAATTTTCTGATTCAATTTTTTTTTTGTACGAGTAGAACATAGGTGTTATGTGGACAGAAACAGTTTGCTTAAATGCTCTACGTCTAGCCGTTAGGCATATAAATACCAATAAATGTTTTTATGCGAGTCCTAATTATTAGCAATAGTCGCCACAGTTCGTGCGCTATGACTATTTAGCCATATAATTAGAATCCTTAGAGTATCCTAGTTAGAATATAATAATTTAGAACCCTAATTAGTGTCATGTAATATGAACTGTTCAAAGGTGCTGTTAATACAGCCTTAGATTTACTTAATGATTAAATAAGTGCTTATTTTTATAAGTTTTATAAGATTAATAAGTTTCATGGTTTTATATTAATTACATTATTATTGTCATTAATATTATAGAAAATCATATAACGTACTTATTTAATCATTAAGAAAATCTAGGGCAGAAAACCTAAATATACATATAATTTGGAACTACCTGACGATCCGAAGCAGATGAAGCGGGTAAGATAAACCTCTTACATGATTAGCAGGTAACATAATATCTTATAACATTTAAGACAAATGCATAGATTAAATGTACTTTTGTATACTTTCTTCTCTATTTCTTCTATATGAACAGATATTATTTGCCCTAAATATTTCTTTGACAAGACCCAAAATTCTATTTAGTATTTGAGAGGTATCCGGGGAATGCACTGCATAATAATACTATCGCGCTTCAGTTTACAGTGCTGCCATAGCATCCAAAGAAAATAGTAACGAAACTAAGCGATTTTTGCAAAATTAATACTTATGCAAGCTCTTCCAATTAATGCCCCACTTGAATTATCTTATTAATAGTATTACCCGTATATTAAAGTCTGCAGAAGTAAATAACATAAAAACAGGATTTTTTACCATAGCACGCTCAACACAAGCGGGAAAGGGTCAGATACATCTGTGAAGTGACACACGTTTTTAACTAGTTGGGATAGACTCCCCACATTAATACACACATGTGTATTAATTACGAACTGGGTTATTCTGTTTAAACAGCCACTGTCTCGCATATTATGACAAATCATCAACACTCAAGTAACACAAATGTGTTTATCAAGTAACAAATTTATCAAGTAACAAATTTGACATTGTGCGTCTTGTGTATTTAAGTTTCTGATGTCTCCACGTGATAACTGCATTTCTTTTGCATATTATTTAAATTTTAATATCGCATCCGTTTTTAACTGAATCTATTATAGACATATTGTTGAAATTTTCATGTTAGCATATCTTTAGACATATGCAAATAAATAATAATCACGAAAAAGGACAGAAGGTTATCATACCCTGTAGTTACTGAAACGGATCTGCAATTTAAAATATTACTCTAAACATTATTTAGTAAATTCCGCGCGTCTCTTTGTAAACTGTGTGTAAATGGTGCGTGCTATGGTGCATTTCGTGTACTTGCATAAAGTTGAAATACCTCTCTTCTATATTGCTATGATGTTGTTGGAGGCAAAACTTGAGTTCTAAGTAAAGCGAATTGCCTTAACTTTGCCGGGCGAACCCTTCCCTCGCAGGTTGTTGCCTAACAAGATTACTACTCGCTACTCCTACTCCTGCTCCAACTGTTAACAGCTTTGAAATTCAAAGAAAGCATGGAATATTGTTTGAAATCGATACCTAACAGGTATCTTTTCTTCAGTTTTAAAATGAATTCATTGTATCGTTTTTATCTATATCTCAAACATTTTTTGAACATACAATTTTATTTCTGTATTCTGTAACATAACTTCACCTGACTTCTGATACAAGTGCAAATGATTTTCGGAATTCTTTCTTAATTGTAATGGCGTCGTCATAGTACAGCCAGTACATAAACTGCTAACTGGCCTTAATTTATTCAAAAGACGTATCTACGCCAACCATCATAATAGGTTTGACAAAGTTTGCCTTCGATTTATCTAATCACAAACGACATCGAAGCCGCAATGTTGCCTCCAACAAAGGTACAACTAAACAAGTAGCAGCTCGGAGCTAATGATCAAAATTCTGATGAAGTAAGCGGGTACAGCTACACAGTATTAATTTGATCAGGGAGACGCCATCAAAGTTCGCACCGAGTGCAAAGTAAGGTAAAGAAATAGTAACGAAACTAAGCGATGGTCATTGAAACGGTTCGTATTTTTGATATATTACACCAATACAAAGAGTTAGTCGCATTCTGCGCGAGGTATGTATAACAACACACACATCTCCGACTGCATACATTATGTATGGCAAGCTGATACAGAGGCCTAGTTAAATATGAACGTATGTGTTGGGTTGGGTCTTTGATAAAAACTAAGCTAATGTTTTATTTCTGGCGCAAATACTGGAAATAATCGCTCTGAGACAACACACAAATTACTGTTCTTTGCTCTTCTCTAAGACTAGTTGTCACTATTGGCGAGTATCCGTTCACATAGATACATGAGATTAAAAAGATATCCACGGAAAATTTACGAATGATTGTAATACTCACAGTTTTTAAAACGTATGAACGTTTTAAAAACTGTGAGTATAACACAACACCAGTTGCACCAGTTGCAGTATAATTATTATTTGTGTAAATTCGAATTCACAGCTCCCCATTAATTGCATAAACTTTAATATCTGTGTGAGTGATTCATTATCAGAAGTTCGTATTAACATTCTCTACTTCTCCTTGTCTATGTTGTGGTTCACAGCGAATGGAAACTTATGCGACAACTCGGTCAAACTGTTGATTTACCTCGCGGTACCAGCCCTTAGTGTTAACAAGCTGCTTTAATTTTAACTACGAGTTGCTTATTACGAAAAACATTTGTAGAGTGGAAAATTGTTCCGCTTTTAAGACGTTTTGCAAGCAGTTTAAATGAGTAGTTTTAATTGGCTTATTGGAACGGAATCGAAAAAGAAATAGGTAACAATTTCTGCCAATACCAATACCATTATCTTATATCTCTCAACTGCCGGATATAGGACTCTCCCAAGGACCGCCATCTACCACATACGGTATTCTGCTTTTCTCATCCAGCGACTACTAGCGACTTGAAGTCATAGTTCTACCTAGACGACGCGCGTCCCACCCTACGTATAAAAAAGAATAGTAAAAAGACTTATATTTAAAAATAAACATGAACTATAGACCAAAATACAAAAATAACATTCTGGTGAAAAAATATTTTAAATTACAATAGGTTTCCTGTAATCACTACCAAAGCATACACTAAGCTCCCTGAAACATAGCAAATATTTTATTCATAATAAATAATAATCCTGTTTAATTTGCCGTGTACTGAGACCACGCTAGTAATACTGAAAATAACATGAGCGTATGAGAGAGTTTATTCATATTAAAATGTAAATTAGGTATAGTTTTATCTCAGAAAATATATTGGCCTTCTGCTTTACCTTCTTACAGCAAATGTACAAGGATTAACGTAGGGCCTAATCAAACAGAGCCTAAGTAAATTTTATATCTACAGGGTATTTTGTTATTTCAGGACTTACGGTTCGCAAAATATATTAAAGGATTTCGGTGTATAGGCATATATCGGCTATGTAATACAATAAAAACATTGAACATGCAAATATAAAGTATATGCTATTAAAATTAAAAACTATTGATATGACTACTGTTGAATGGGGTTTAAACGTGTATAATTAAAGGTTTTTATTTACCATTGCTTCTATTCGAAAATTCGACACGAGTTACGTCGGTCGTGGTCACTAGGTGACTAAAAAGGCAGGTATTCTAAGAGGGCAGTTGCGAGCAGTATTTTCCCAATGTAACTTATGCCTAGATAGGGTGACTAGGTAAATTTTGAGATACTCAAATTTCAGAAAGAGAACTCTTTTGAGCTGTATCGTTTTTAAAACATAATTTATTTGAAATTCGAATTCCGAAAGCCATTTAGGCAAAACGAAAAAAATAAAAGGTTGTATTCAGTTTTTATTGCATTATGCGGGCTTTTCTTTGCAACAATGGAATTCAAAAGAGAACATTTTCGTGCAAGGATGTTATACGGTTTTAAAGTTGATTTAAATAAAAGTGAGTGTAAAAATAGATTAGTATCAGCTTTTGGGGACCTTGCGTCGTCCCGTGCAACATTTTATAGATGGGTTTCTCAATTTAAACAAGGAAAATTTTCCTTGAAAGATGATGAGAGAAGTGGACGTCCTGCGACTTCTGTAACGAATGAAAACATCGAGGCAATAAAGAAAATGTATCCCATGTATGTATGGGAATAGACTCTGACATATCTCACTCACTACCGAAACACGTATCTACGTTCATTGGTAAAATAAGATAAAGTGATAAATGCAATACAGCTCAAGGTAGTCTTCTATGACAGAGGTGCCCCCCTCTCATAGAAGACTCATAGAGATAGAAGACGTCGCCGATCGAATGTGCCCCGGCAGCTGTGAGAATGCGGCGTGCACTCATCCCCTGCAATCTGATTTACTATAGGATGTAGCAGCCACAGCTGGTTTATGGACTTTTGGCGAGCCATAGAGTTTAGGTGGTTGTGTTATGCGGGCTCTGAGTAAACGACATTCCTAAATTAATTTTATCGTTTGGCGGGTCACTCTGGCGGTAGGGTCATAATTCATCTTTTTAGATCGTTTGTAGATCGGATCGTCACTCAAAAACTCCACAATCTTGTCATTTTAACCAGAGACGTTCATGACTACAGTACCATTACCCTTGTCGGCTTTCAAAAGAAGAATGTTACGGTTAGATCGTAGTTCCTTTATCGCAGTTTCTTTATCCTTTTCGTAGACTACAGAACTTACCTCGTCAAGTTAGGTTTTGGAGGTTTCGACCGTCTGAGTAACCAAGACACATGACACGAGTTCAGTGTGGACAGGTGAATCAACGACGAACACGACGGAGATTTGTCTGTCAATAGCAACAACACCTTCACCCGTCTCCGCAGTCTCGACGCGGCCACGGTTCATGTAGCTGGACCGAAAAATCGCCTATAATAAATAAATAATAGCTTGTGAGTAACCCATTTACATAACAATTTTATGTTCAACCGCAATAACAAAAAATTAAAATAGTTAAAATTATGCTTTATCAGTAATTTGTCCACGTGGGAATTATTCTGATATTTTTTTTCACTCATTTCGCTTATCAAACCGTGTGTAATACTACTACATGCATGTTTATTGAATCAGAACATATTTTAATACAATATACCTACTAGTCTTTTTTATTAAAATGAATTCGAACTCAAATTCGAATTCAAAAATTCGAACGCGAATTGATAATCGCTTATATTGAAGACAAAAAGAGCGTTTCGAGGTTAACTAATTTTTTATGTGAAATTAATTATGTTTCGGAAGACAAAATACCATTAATCATTTTTGATATTCAGCAGAATTTAATTCCAAAGCTCAACCAACGCTGGATGCAGGCATCATGCAATAAAAATAGTTTTCTTGGAAACTATAGTGATTGGTTAATCCGAGATTATTTTATGCAAATGTCGGAAGATGAATGTGACGAATGAATCAATTCCACGCCATCAAGGTCTACAGGAAAGAAAGGAAGGCCTTGCACGTCTCATGAAGACTTGACAAAATCAAATAAGAGGCGTAAAAATATTATAACGGTAGTAGCTGAAAGGATAATTAAACGGCTTTAGATAATTCATCAGGCTTTATCGTCGGGCATTATGATTTATGATAGATTCTTAAAAGTTTGACGAATATGCTTTCGTAATTGCAAGGATCTACATCAATAATAACAATTGGTATTATATGCCATCTTCAATTCATTAAATACTCATTCACGGAGAGAGTATTATAAGCCACTTTGCAATGTTACCCATAGGACAACTATCAGAAGATGCGCAGGAATCACGTAACAAGGATTATACTGGTAAAAAATTTAGATTTTATCATGCAAGAAAATGTTCCAGACCTGCGGCAAACGATGGTGTATTTTACACGCTACTTTACACATCAGATCCATACATAACTAGTATTAGAAAACCATGTGTAAAATATGTATAGTTAAAGAAACTGACATCTTTTGGTCTGAAACTGAATTGATGGTCTAGAAACTACCCAATATGACTAATATGTAAGCATAATGCCAATGATTATGTACAATTTTTATTTCACAGCGTTTCAATTTATGAGTTTATGATTGATACTTTATTACTTTAATTATAATACGATTGTGAACATAAAATTAATTTCAGTTAAAGCTAAATTATGAATTAATTTAACATGGGCGGCAGTAACACTTAACATCACGTGGGACCGCTTGCTCGTCCGCCCTCTTATCTATAAAAAAAAAAATCTACAATAGCTAGGCAGTAATATAGGTAAAACTTGTCAGATAATTAAAAAAAATGTATGTACATTCAACAAATATAACTTAATAAACTGTTTAAACATAAATATAACATTTATTTTCTATTCATCTTTTTATGTGACATACTTACCAATTCAACGTAAAAATGCAAAAAAATACTACATATATATTTATTTCTCGCACACTAATTACAGAACAAGAATGAGTTTATACTAGTTTTATCCCTTTATATATTGTACTATGTTTATACAAAATTCTAAAGGTATATCTAAAAAACAAAAAAATATAGATTTTTGATCAGAGACTGACACTTATTTGTCCCACACTCCTTCGCGCAGTATTGTTAATTATCCGCTTTTAAATCGCACTGCAATTGAACCGATTGCAGATGGTAATAGTAACGACCTATACAGGGACGGTTCGCTTGTCAATTGGAATCAGCGTGGAACATGTGGAGAACACAATTTGCGCGCGTCAAGGGACCGACCTCGGATTATAGAAGCAGGCGGATGTCCAGTTTTATGAGATAAGCGTTTAAACCCCTGTCCACTTTAATGCCATACAAATTACCATGATAACAACTGCCTAACTGTCACATAGAACATCGTCCTTACAGAAAAAAATCGAAAACAAAAATTGTTTCGGTACGCTTAGTGCCAGTCCAAATATCCGAACATGGATTGAATAATCCGAATAATACAAATACTTATATATCGCCCAACTTGTATTTTAGTTCGATCGCATTCTCACACCTAAAACGCGAGTCAATATATAGCAATATTTTCTGTCCAATGGTAATATGGTCAAATGTGAGCAGAGCATTCGCACAGTCTGCCCACGCTTCCTGCCTAATTCCTTGTAACAAGCATTGGCAAATAATATTAAGATTTATACACGCTCAAGTTAAAAATAATTATATCCTATTAACACCTTCTTCTGTGAAAACTAAAACTTTGTTCTATAACTTTGAAATTTCAGTGCTTTTTTTCACTTACACTGATTTATATAAATATATTTAGGCAGGTATCAAATAGTAGCGATTCGATTAGTAGCTGTTTATACATAAATGGACTGTGCGGCGTTTCCGTTGCGTATAGCATTGAATAGTACAGAGTAGAAAGGTCAGAGACTGTAAAAATACCTTTTTTTTTTAATATTAAGTTCAGAAAGAACTCGTAAAACAAAGTTGTTAATTTAATGATATTAAATTAACAACTTTGTTACGAGTGTGCATATATTTTTATTTAACCCTGTATAACATTACTGATAACATTATAGGCAAGTAACGTACTGGGAGATATGTCAAAATGTAGGTATCTATAATCATTATGACATATCTTCCTTTATTCTGGGATCTGAGGGACGAACAGACGAATCACTGGTGTCATCAACACTTACGGATTTGCATCGAACTCGCCCAGTCGCTGATTCATGTTCGTTCATTTCAAATTAACGATAATTTAATTATGTTTATATGGATGACAGACCAGCTGGCATTTTAATTTTTAATTATGCATTCACGCTGTACAGTTTTTTAATTCAAATTAATAATCATTAGTCGATCTTTTTATAGTTTATTTGCAATAGTGCAAGGCTGCTTATTGATTTTAGATGACAATGAATAACATATTAGATTTTTTTTTTTAAATAATTCCTTTCTATGTTATAAGCGGCTTACTGATTACTGAATCACACTACAGCGCTAAAATGACACCACTGCAACATTAAATGCTAGTTACGCAACGAAACTAGAACCAGCGAACGTTAAATAGAGATATGTAATTGTGGTTAATTCAAACACACAATTCCCGCAAATTAGGACGCTTGCTGATGGATATTGAAAGTGTCTATGAGTTGAATAATTATATGAGCTGGTCACCCCTCGTCCATTAGCGACGGCAAGGAAATTTGTGGTCCCCACCAAATATCAGATTTCACGTTGATCTGCCTAACATTGATCAATTCTGAGCGGAGACAATTGAATTACCATCGTCTGGTTTCTATACGATTTTTGTCATATTTCTGCACCGTTCCCCAGCTGGGTATGAGGGAGAAATTATAGGCAGAGATACGCTTAATTGGTTTGGCGTTGCGGTCGCGTGACATTTTCAATGCATTGCCTTTGTCATCGGTTTAAAATTTCCCCGTTTTCGCGTTTTAAATAACGACGGTAAATAAAACCGCGATAGCCGTTACTGAATGTTCTATGCTGGCGTTTTTTTATAGCGTGTGGTTTTTACACAGTTGTAGCGGAGATAATATGTCAATGTATTAACTAATCGAACGTAATACAAGTGATGTCTTTAATGTCAAAAAACATAACCTAAGTTACTTCAAAACTATCTACATCCCGTTAAAAAGATCACGGTATCATATCATTGCACATAAACATTAAGTGCTTCGGTAGTGAATGAGATGTGCCAGAGCCCATTCCCATCCTATTCCTCCCCATTTTCCCAACCCTTTCTCCAAATCCATTCCTATATCTCCAGGTAGGCAGCGCATCCGGGGGCATGCCAAAGTTTGTCATTTTGGACTAATGTTGGCATGTATCGCGGATGTCTATGGACGACAGTATCCACTTACCATCAAGTGGACTGCTCGTCTGCCGGATTCATCCATGAAAAAAAATCAACCCGTAAGTCTGTTTACACTAGTAAATCACGCTTCAATGAAGCAATGAATCGTAACGAAATTTTGCACAAGGGAATATTAGACACATAATATTCACCCAAACGAGTTTCAATACAGTACTTAAAAGATCAAAACCAACGCCAATCCGTAAAATTGTGTAGGGGGCCTCTGACACTAAGTAAGTAAAAGAACATTCACACAACCATCGGGACTCCATAAATTTCATCTGGCAACAAAAGAGTACAAGCCACAAAGTCACGTTGTTTCCACAATGAATATTAACACTGGAATAACGCCCGTCGCAATACTACCGCGGAAGATAAATTTATCCGCGTCTGGAAATGGTCCATTTTTCACGGCACCTAACGCTAGGTGTCACATGCTCGCTGCGAAGACGCCGTTACTTACGGACTACGTGAGAGGAATATAACACGTGTGCTGCTGAATTAGCTGCGTGCTATATAGCGGATAGCTATATTATTGTTTGCTGTTTCACTTTTGTTGGTATCAACGCGGAGTGACGATTTGTTATTGAATAAGGGGCAATTTGTGACATCCTCTGACAGAAGCGGCCTTATTGTTTGTTGGTTCTTGTTTACCAGATATTGAGAACTTAGTGAAATCTAAATAAAAAATAACACTTTTTGATTGATTTCTGCTAAAATATTAGATTAGAGTATTCCTCTATTTAAACATAGTCTTGCAACAACGAAATTTTACGTTAGAATATCTTAACTGATATCAATCAGTCCATACCAAAAATTAGGGTATTCTGCTTAGATAATGTCAAATTTTATTTCTATAGTCAAACTATTGACCGCAAAAACAAAATGAGAGTTGGCAGCAAACGCTGTTGATAATCCACAGCATCATAAAACAGTTTTACATTTTTTTTCAATAAATCAATATTTTAAGACATAGATAACATTTTAAAACACTTAAATATGAAAGTTTTATAATCACATTTTCCGACAAATGAACAATAGAATGGTCCAGTCGGGTTTTCAATAAATTGTTACGCAAAGTTATTTAGTTTATTTCTAAAAAAATCCGTACATTGTGAATACAACGCCGACAGTACAAAACGTTTTAAAATAAAACGAAATGACATGCGGCAGTAAAAGAGATTTATTTACTAAAGTGTACATTTTTGCGCAGTTATTCGGAAACATATACTCACCCAGAACACCTAGAAAGCAAACGTTTGGCAGTTACGTGGACTAGTCTTAAAAATATATACAAGTCTCAATCACACGAATTCATTTCATTTCAAAACAAAAAAATCTCACGAGGAAATCATAAAACAAAAATACTAATGGATGTATCATGTTTGAAATATTATACCATCAGCCTATATATCTCTCCATAGCTGGATACAGTCCTGTCACCAGGCTTGCAATTACACACGATCTTCCTCTGTTCTCTTCGTGGAACTACCAGTGAACTTCTTCAAATCATTAGTCCATTAGTCTAATCCGTGGACCCATTCAAAGATTCGGTCCTGCAAATATGACCTACCCATTGCCACTTCATCATGCTGAAAAAATATTATTATCATTACAATTAATCATTAAAATTATTAATAATTACATTGCCTGAATTAAGTAATTTAAAATCTTAGGCTAGCCAATATAGCTATTCAACCTTTGAACCTAACTCCAAACTCCAATTGACGAAATGAATTATGTCGACTCCAAAATGTTCGTAATTTTACATGGCCATTGTTTTATCATTATGTAATTAAAAATAAATATTGTTCATAATACAAAATTTCAACATTTATATTAAATTAACCAGGTCCGCTTTAATGCCTAACTAAAACAAACAACGTAAATAGCATTATGTCCTGCTTTTAGTATGTGTTATTACAGGCCCGCTGATCGCAAAGGGAAACAAAATGCTGGAGGATCGATGTAGTATCAGCTAAAATTGTGGTTTCAGGCATTGCATATCAAAATATGAGATAATAAGGCCGACACGCAACTGGGACACACATTATCATACATGCTAATGAATTTGAATTAAAATTTAGTTAAAATGTTACCAGACGTGGTCATCTAATATCAATACGCACCTCGCTTTCAGAACACTCCACTCAAAATTTGAAGGGGATCTTTGATGTCGACATTTCCAGCAGAGTCGAATTAGAAGTAATTTATTGGAGAATAAAATAAAAGCAAATAACATAATGGGATACGACCAAAATAACGTCTGATTACAAACTTCGTGTCATCCTCCATAGGAAGTACTGCTCACACCTTTAGTTTAATGCGAATTAATTTACGCATGTTGACTTCGTACAACGACTTGCTCTTCAAACTGCCAGCGATCCCACACTCCCATGCTGTTAGAGCCTCTCAACACTCAGACGTTGTATCTATCTACATATTGTACCGCCAGAACTCACTTTTTTTCTAAATATTCTACTAAATACTCGTAGAGCCGTTCGACATAATTCACACCTCGACATTCTTATACACCTCCCAACACTAAAGTGCAATGGTCTACAAACCGTTTTATACTGCGTACCCACAGGTTGTAGGTGTTTCCATTACGCTAAGTTTTTCAAGGAGTTTTTCTATAAGTAGCTACATGGAGTTTTTCAAGAAAACTATGAATTGTATTCTGCGAGATTTGTAACGTATCCTCGCGCGTCCCTCCTGGAATTGCAGATATAATTGGAAAGTGGTCATGTGAGCCGCATACCTGCCTGCCTCCTTTCCTTTAAGAATGTTAATTAACTGCTGTTATATTTAATATATTTCTTCTAATAATTTTATAATAAACGCATAAAACACATGAGCAGAATTTGCCTGATTGTTTGCTAACTGTATGTAACGTTTGAGATTTTCGCGTTTTTCACACATATTTCTCTATTTAAATGGGCTTAAGACCCGTTCAAATAGATAAATATGTCCGCTGACTACTGGTGGTCACGTGGTAACTACTGGTTTAGAATAATTTAAGAAGCGGTGTACAGTTAAAATCACTGTAAAAATGGCTAAGCTGATTTAATAGAGAAAGGTAACTCGAATTATTTGAAATTTCTTCGGTACTGTTCGCTATACAATAAAATACGTGTATTATAGCCGATACTCGTATCCGCTTGATCTTCGACCAACTAAAATGGCGATAGTAAATAGTATAGAAAATATGTACATGTTGCGTGAAATTCAGCCAAACTACAATAAAACGGAAGCTGTAACTTGCGCCTTTGCCTCATTTGCGCTGATAAGAAACTTGACGTTTGGAAAGTCGCGGCGCGCCCGCATGTCATTTGTCAAGCCTGCGGCGTTGTCGCGGAACCACAGTTATCTCTGCACTGTTACAGTGACTATCACACAGTATATAATCTTTATTTTCTTTCTTTTTTTGGTTATAAACTTATCCATTCATCATCCATTCATTGTATGTAGCGTAACAAGGCGTTAATAGGCTAATCAAGAAATGCTCCCTCTCGTAATCGATTAATAGCTGAAATTACATGACTGATAGCGATGACGTCACTTTTTTCTTAACTTGAACAAAGTATATTTGGATATGCCTACAGTCCCAACAAACATGTGTATCATGAAGTTACTACGGTGTTATAGTAGACGCTGACACGCACATTATAAAAACATGAAACTTGTGAGTGTTAATACTTATGTCTGTGATTTTGACCGAGACATTATTCTGAGTACCTCTAAGATTACTTACTTTATATTATATCTTTACTGTGCAATACGTCGACGTCGATTCTCGTTATCGATTATGTATAAACTGTGCGTCATTTGTCTTCAGTACGAGAATCGTAAGGACGATACAGTGTACAGAGATCCACGCGTTTCATACAGAACATAAATTTACGTGACATCGAATTTTAGATTACGTCGATTCCTTGTACGAGTATCTATTATAATAAAGTACAATACATGTGATTCATTTTCCATGAAGAACAAATTATGAGTACAAGATAGAATCTAATAATATGTAATATATATGTATTATTCTAAGGCCTTCGCAGACCACTTCTGAACCCAAAAAGTTCTCATGTGAACATGTCACATGCCACATGTGAATTCCCATGTTATCATTCATATGGACCACGACACAAGTGTGGTGAATCCGTATTTCCTCGATATGGAGGTGTCGCGTACTGTTCGGTCCAAAAACCATTTTATGCCGCGATTCCGTAGGCTGTGGAACGAACTTCCTCAAGAGGTCTTTCCATTACGCCAAAATTTTATAGTACAGGAAGCAGACGGGTAAGCGGTCCGTGTGATGGTTACTAGCTACCGCTGCCCGTGGGCACTTACAACACCACGGAGTAAGCAAGTGTGCAGCCGACCTTGCAGAAACCTATTCTCAGGTTTCTTGAGGAACCCCGGGTACTACTGACCTTATTTATAGATAGATTTTGGGTAAAATAATTCTTCAGATTTAAAAAAAAATCGAAATTTAGTACCCATTAAGTTATGTAACATCTTAAACATCTTAATCACAATAAATCCCCGATGATATGCCTGAGTTGGAAAGGAGATTTCGCTGTTTTCTAAGATCTAGAGTCCTATAAACTACGAACCATATTCAACGACATCGCTGGCGTTGAATTTTTCTTTTTCTTTGTGTTTTTTTAAATTTTCATACACTTTAAAACTGATCGGTGTTTTGAATTCAACTTGTCACCGTTAATCGAGATGTCGTGATTTCTTTTTCTGAAATATCACCTTAAGAGCAGAAAATGTACAGCCATTTAATATAGAGTTATAGTTTAAAATTGTATTCTGGAAGTCTACTAAAATATTTCGCTAACTCTACGTTATCGTAACCTTTCTAAATTAAAACAAATCGTCACTTCTTTAGACTTAGCACCACCTACGTAAACTGCGTAACGAAGCAACTTACTTTGCCTACTAAAGACTAACATAAGTTCCATTTACACACCAATATTCTTTTAGCCTGTGTATTCATCATCACGAACGTGCTTCTCCAGCTGCGGCGGGCTGATAACGTGGTTGACACCTGCACGTCATTTGTCACGCCTCCGTTGTTCTTTCATAAGGCCATAACAATGTAAAAACAGGAGAGTATCTTTGTAGAGTAACAAATGAGCTTGACACATACATCTAGAAAGGTTGGTGCAGACAGTGACATGTGTTTCATTTACTACAGCCATGATAATATACATGTAAAATGTAAAATACTGTTTTTCATACATTTTATAAATAACAATAATAATAAAATCTTTATTTCATTTAAAATACCTAGTTGTTGTAGTAAACACATACAATAGCATAATTACTATTTTGTCAATTTTCAATGAATTAATAGTTGGACCTCTGACCCTCATGACACTAGGTATAAACCTGTATCAAGTATAGTATAAAATATAATACAAACTAGGTTATAAACATGTATCTAGTATGGTATTTTGGTAACGTGTATTTTGGTAGGCGGAGAGTGCATGCGGCATTCCCACAGCCGCTGGGCGCACTCGACTGGCCACGTTACCTTTCTCTCACAGAAGACTACTTTAAAATGTACTGCGTTTCCTACTTTATCGTATTTCCCTAATGTACGTACGGGTTTCGGTAGTGAGTAAGATATGCCAGAGCCCATTCCCATCCCATCCTCTCCCTCCCCATTTTCCCAATCCACTCCTTAATCTGGAAAAGTTGGCAGGGCGTGCCACCGTTTGTCATTCTAGACTGATGTTGGCATGTATCGCGAATGTCTATAGACGACAGTATGCACTTACCATCAGGTGGGACTGTATGCTCGTCTGAAAATGGTATTACACTTTATACAAACTAAATATAAAGATATATAGTCAACATATTATCATTTTTTTAATTTTTAAGAACTTTGAAACTGATTGGTGTTTTAGATTCAACTAGTTATCCTTAATCGAGATGTCGTGTTTCGTAAATTTCAGCCAATAACATCTTGCAATGCGCAAGATTCCTATTGCAATAACAAGGAAGTTTTGGATCATAACCCTCCACGCGAACCAGATGTTTTCTTTCACCTTGCCGGTGAAGGAATATAAAGCTATGAATAATTAAAGATAATCCGTATGTAAGTTAGTGGCTCGACCTCGTGTCCTCACGAATTTTAGTCGAGAATATATACGCATGGACTATCAACGCTCTCTATATATAGTATAAATAAATGATATTTTTTATAAATAGTTCTTATCCCTCTAGTTACAGACGTAGATCCATCTATTCTTTCACATACATACATACATATACATATACACACATACATATACGTTAATTCACTCACGCTAACGTGCTCGCAGTAGTACGAATGGCTTTAGATTGTTGTCTGTTTAAACTACCTAAGTATAAATTTACTACTGCTCATAATTATACCGTGACGTCAATCAACTTGTTTGCCTTTGTCCCGTCTATACACTACCCCGTTTTCACGGTAAATTGGTTTCCGATTTCCCCAAATTTAGGGGAGTTTTATGCAAAAGGTTTAAAGTGACGTGTATTTGAAATCCTTTCAGCTGCAAAAATCTTTTGAGATAGATTCAAAAAATTTCTGCTTAAAAAATAAGGAATTTTGTGAATATGGAACGCTGTAATTAATATAAATATGTAAATTATTTTCATAATGTCAGTGTACTTTACATGGAATTTATAATCATAAGTACTTCTCATTAAGTACCATGTTATATACAGCGCGTGCCGCGTGCCCTCCTCGCCTGCCGCAGTCGGGTAAAAGGAATATAACCATTGTTTATTTTTAATTTCCGGTTATGATGTTACTTATGCTTTCGTAAAAAAATTACTACTGCGTTTTCTTCTTAGAAGGGTTATATTATTATTATTATTATTTTCCTTTATTATTATTTTTCAGCAAACAAGAGGGAATGTAGCAAGAGGTAGCAGGCTTATCTGACTTTGCAACACTCTTTAGACACAGGACCTGTTAGATTAATTTGAACTGATTAACGACAGCCACTATTAATACATCTACGAGTATATTAGCCTACAATGTCCCACTACAGGAAACACGCATCCACTTGTAATCATAAGCCCACGCATGGAAATTAGTAGATATAATATCGACCACAGATTATTTTGTTTTGGTTTTGAATTATTGGGTTCACGGGTTTTTTGACAATGTTTTATTCAACCGCCGAACTCGCCGTTGATTCAAAATAATTCCTACCTCGGGTTTCTACAACCGCACCTCCCGTCACAGAAGTGCGGTCCATCCGCATTTCCTCGATACGGAGGTGTCGCGCACTGTTCGCTCCAAAAATTATTTTATACCGCGAATCCGTAGGCTGTGGAACGAACTGCCTCGAGAGGTCTTTCCATTAAGCTACGATATGGGGTTCTTCAAGAGAGGTGTGAATAGGATTTTGCAAGGTCGGGGGCGCGCCCGCATACCCCCTGGTGTTGCAGGTGTCCATGGGCGGCGGTAACACTTACCATCACGTGAGACCGCTTGCTCGTCCGCCCACTAGTCTATAAAAAAAACTAAAAACTAAGTGAAAAAAGTCGGTGTTTTGAACTAAAACTCACCGCTCTTAATAGCGGCCTTAATCATAATTATTGTTTTAATTCTAATTACGTATTTGTACTATGTTTTTCTCTTTGTGTTTGGTCTACAATATAGTGTATCTATCTACCTAAATGGAAATCAAATAAATGTTAAATTGAAAAGCACTATCATTTTCAAGAGCATTAATTCGATTGGAACTCCATTTAAACGCAGCGATAACCCTACAGGATTGCTCTAACCCTGTTCGTGTTCTTGACGTCCCCCTCGTCAGTCGCGACGTATCCGGACGTATCCGGACGTCCCGCTGCCCGTGACGTCCGATGTGTCATGCCCGTCTGAACTTTTTCAATGTGACTCAATTTGATTCGAAATCCCAGTAGATACTCAATTGTTTTTCTAGTACAATAAGGCAACAACCACTTTATACTTTCTCTTGGCGTCCAGATTTAAAATTCGCCTTTTATGAAGGTTTTAAAGAAATGTTTCTTTTTTTTCTCTTTATTTCTCTAACTATAAGTACAATGGTGACCACACAGCCTATAACGTCCCACTCCAACGAGGCATTGCACAGGCCTCCTCCAGTAAATCACGGTGGGGTTTCGGGCCGTAATCCACCACGCGGGCTCAGTGTTGGCCAATTTTTTGTTATATTTCCTGACGATGTTTTCTTTCACCGTCGAGCTAGTGACATTTTTTTTAAATATCCATGTTCCTACTTGTATTAGCCTATAACGTCCCACCGCAGGGCACCGGCCTCCCGTAGTAAATCACTGGGGATGCGGAAATACTTAAGTAGAAATTCAGTGGTATGGGTCGAGGATTTGAACTCACAATTATACGAATGTGAAACGAGTATAGATACCCTTAGGCCATCGCCGTTCTCACAATACATTTCAACAAAAATATCCAACCATCTACTGAAACCTATATGAGGTTTATGTGTTGATGACGAGACGTTCTTTATTTGTATGTTATTTAATTTATTATTGCATCATGTACAGAGTTCCAAATTACAAAACAAACTTCTAACGATACAGGACTTTTGAAGGGAACTCGAGAAGTAAAGTTGAGTTTTTGTTTCGTTACTATGAAAATTGTGTATTGTGCATTTTGTGATTTACTAGTGTTTTTTGTGCATAATGTTTGTGATACTCCAATAAAAGCATAGGACTGCGTTTTTCGTGTGCTTCCAAGGAGTTCTCTTCTGTCCCCGGTAAACCTACTATCACTTTACTGAGCGAGCCCTGATTGGACTAGACATTGACAGAATACGTTTTAGATTTTAAAATTATTTATTACGAAGTAAACTTGACACGGGCAAAATGTGCTAATTGCACCATTGCCATATATGAAAAGAAAAAAAACTAGTATACACCCTGCTAAGGTCTAGCATATAAGAGAGAGCCATGTCTATACTTAATAATCAAATCTAACTTAATTAACCATTGTATGCGTAGGTATATAAACTATATTTTAATACGATTACATAGTTACCGGGACTAGTTTAGGTATTTTCAGCTTATTATACAATTTCGAATATTATGTATCTAGTATATAATCTAATTGTTATTAAACTATTTTAAATATATTTTTTCCCCATATTCTATTACTTATTCTATTTATTTATTATTATTATGCATGTATCGTATAGTATGAGTTATTATGCATTATTTATTATTATTATCATGAACTGTTCCGTTCCATATTGTAATAACATTTTTCTATCAGAAAAATAAGGATTTAATTTTCCTCTTCTTAATAATGGTTTTTATGGTCTTATTTCAACTACGTTTCGACTAAGGGTGGTTGGTCGATTAGATTCAACTGGTCAAGATGTAGCGTAATCGTAAATAGCCCTTTTATCGTCCATGGCTGGACATGGACCTCCTCATACACAATGTCATGTACATGAGGGATGTGTGACCTTTAGACACCGCGATCGGTGAGTCTACTCTTTTAAAGTAGTATATGTAGTAAGAAGAGAAAAAAAACCTTTTTTCTAACCCTCCAACCGTCTGGTTAATTTACGCGGTTAGTGACAATAACGTTAAATCCGCAAATTTTACTATTTATTTTTATTCCTGTAGCAATTAACAATCCACTGTTTCCCTTCAATATTTAGTTCATATGATGTTTTACTATCGCCTTCTTGCACTTGGAAGGCATTAAGCCAAGTTTGCGCGACACATATTCTCAAATTTCGTGAGCCTGTTCTAAACTAGGCTATTGGCAGTGCATTCTATCCAGGCCTCTATATAAAGGAACGCCTGGAAAGTTCTTTAATGAGATGAATAATTAAACAGGCTGATACGTAGAGCGAATTCATTTGCAGCACCTGAACCATGATATAGGAACTCGTATACTCCGTCAGCATATAAACTACGAGACTATTTATATATGACGTTATCTGAGCAAGGGAACTTTATATTTATTGATTTTGGCTAAAAGATTTTTCAAAGTTTTCAATAAATTAGGGTTCTTTCAGCACAATAACAGGGAAATAAATTTATATTCGTGTCTACTTCTTGTTACATGTCTAATTTGTAATATTATATTTAATACGATGATGGTACGAACGATAAACATTATTTGTTGAGGTTTATAGAACTTACATATATTAATGAATAAGACTGGAATTATTCACATCAAATCAATTAAAATCCGTTTATTTGTGAACGTATTGAGGCGTACAAATTCTGCCGTGAGGCGTACAAATATATCACATAATAATTATTATGTTACAAAGTTTGAATACAATCATTATACATATATATCACATCAAAATAATGGACAGTTGCGGATTCATCACCTGACTAGATATCTAACTAAAAACAAAATCAAAAACTGCCTATTAAATCATTATTATAATGACACCGAATCGTTACTTATACCAATGCGCTGAATTATTCTTAACAACATTATACATAACATTTTTAGCATCTGTAACTCTTATTCACGCACACATCTATACATCATTTCACACTCAATTACTTACACTATTGACTATGCAATTTTTTTCTAAAATCTAATATCTAAAACCACACTCCCACACATCCACATTCCGACATACATAAAACACACACAACGTAGGTACATATTATACACAATAACTCCCACCTGATGAAACTGTTTTCGTAATTAGCTGTAACTTAGTACTAATACATATAGTGCTGTAATTTAAAGTTGTTTATTTCAGTTACTCAAAAATAAGTAGTTTTGTTGATCGTCGTTTACTATTTTTTAGTATTTTTAGTATTTAGTATTTTTTTGCTGCTTTTTAAATACAAACCTTATTATACACTCGTTAAATACTGCTCTGTGCTTAATTATGTGTAAATTCATAGAAATTTTCGCTATGTTCAGTTTAACTCGACGTTTGAACTTAATTAATATGCAGCATACTTTATTATGAAAATGATTATAATGAGTCCAGATTTTATTACTAATTTCGCATAATTAATTATTTTTATATTTAAACTTCAAATAATTTATTTACGTATTTGCTATTTTATTAGTATCGTGTATATCCGGCTAAACTCGTTTTTGTAAATATAAATTATTTATTATTTGCAACTTGTAATTATTATTTGTAATTAATGTAATTGTAATTATTTGTAACTCAGGTAATGTACAAAAAAAGTTTTTATGAAGTAATTACACAGTGTTACTGATAAGTAATCGATTCCCAAAATAAAATTATACACTGTCTCCATAGCGTTTATGGGAAAAAAATTAACTGAAGTTTCACGATGAGGTCACATACCTTACAGTCTTTAAGAAACTCAAAGGTGGAAATTTTTCTTCTTATATCTAATGCCTTCTAATTCTTTTTACGTGTAACTAACCTTTACTTTTTACACATTACCACTTCGACGTGTTATTCACGCTTCAAGGCCTGCTTTGTTTACATTCATTCATTCATTCAACTACCTACTGGGCGGGTAGTTTCTGTGTTTATAATAGAAAGTATTGAAGTGTAATTGTAACATTGTCAAATAAATGTTAATAATAATACCTACGCTATTATTATTATTAGTACTCTATTTGCACAAACATAACCGAGTGGCCAGAATCCTCCACCAAGAGCTCGCCCTGAAATACGGTCGTTTGCGTGAGATTGCGTAACTACAAGTACACACCGGAGCCGGTGCTCGAAAACGATCACCCAAAGCTCTACTGGGACCGGCCAGTCATCATGGACAGGACCATTCTCGCGAATAACATGAATCTTGTTGACGGACCGAGCACAGTCTCGGATGTTTTTATTGGACATCACCGCCCCGCATGACGAAGGCCTCGTGAAAGCCGAAACCGTGAAAAGACTGTAAGGTATTAAGTCCACCTTTTGTAACAATTAGCTGGTTCTCAGCGAAGATGCAGAAAGGGGTGTTGTTGGATACCGCACGTACCGCCCGCCGCTTTCTCTCCGTAGAGCCCTGAATCCAGGCCGACTGTGCTTCCACCGGGGGCCATACCGTCGCTCCCTCATTTTGGCTCACCGAGGGAGAAACGAGATGGTTCGGAACCATATTTTAAATAAGACTCTTTATTGTGTACCCAAAAATCAAAATATACACATACTTAATACACTGTTGAACAGACACAATTGGCTGCCTTATCATTTAAGCAATCTCTTCCAAGAACAAAGAGATGATTGAAGAAGTAAAGGTAATCCAAGCAGCTATATGATGAATAGTTATAACAATAACATAAATAACTAAATACATAAACATTAATATACAATATACTACACACTAACAATACACAAATACTATAACATAATACAATAATAATCATATACTACTCGTACATAAACATAACATTACTCAAATTTACATCTACAAGTCGATAGCAGTGCATTGACGGCAAAGACATGACAAGTAGTTATGAAGTGAAATACGAACCAAAGTAAAAAGAAAAATAAATAAAAAGAACTCAAATCAAGGAAGCTACGTAGTGCTCCATAACTTGCTTTTTAAACGTAGTCAGGGTCTGAGCTCGCTTTATAGTTACAGGTAAAGAATTTCACAATCTGATAGCCTGCACAGTAAAGGAATGGGATTAGAAGCCAGAAGTGTGAGATGGAGTGTGAGTATCAGTTTTTCAGTAGAACGAAAATTAAAACACAAATAATGAAACTCGGAATAAAAGTCAGGGGATTGAAAAGAATAGTCAGATAGGAAGCCACTTGAGCTTGGCATTAACCTCGGATATTTGATCATATTTGCGAAAACCAAATATGAAACGAATGCAAAGGTTCTGAAGACGCTTAAGTTTATCAAGCTGGGCTTCCGCTAACTGGACATATAAGAATCAGCGTATTCATGAATAGATAACAATAAAGATTATGCAAGAAAAGTTTGTTACAATGGATACAGAAGAAACATTGAATTAGATTGTACGCAAAAATAAAACCGTTGAATTTGTGATTTAAAAAAGTGACTAAACTAGTACATACAACTTTGGTTATGTAGATGGCAGTAATAATAATAATAGTAAATACAATTATTTATTATTATTATATATTGTACAATGTTATAAATAACAGTTATTTTTGTGTAATTGATGCAAATATTTAACATAAAACTGTGTTCCGTGTGTATAAAAATTTGCCTCCAATAACTTTTATCGGGACGTATAAATAATGTCAACACGACCGTCATATTTTGCGTTCGGTCGCTCGTAAAGAGTCATGTTTGGCTGGAATTACTTTAGTTTCACTTCTTTATAGAAATGTCGTTTATGTAGACCTAAAAGATTTTATTACTCAATAAGCCTTTCTTACAAAAAGAGTTCTCGGAAAATATCCTTCTCCATATTTTCCGTAAAGTATTACTTTATTATCCTTAGTATTAGGTACTTCATATTAGGTATAGTATAGAGCACATTTGTTTTAAGTATATTTCGTAGTAATTTTTAACTTTGTGCACAGTTATAAAACAAAATGTCTTCTCTTTCCATCTTACAGTAAGTTTACATTTGTGGTCCGGTTATCATAAGAAGAGCGCGGACAGTTTTGTATTTAATTCCTTTTCGTTGTTAAGTCATAATAAAATAGAAGAATAATATTCTTAAAGGACTATCGTGTTGTAAAGTGATTTTTACTACATGTTGAAGATTTATGTTAAGATTTATGTCAACTGTTTGAGCTCTTCCTATAATAACCCGACCATAGGTATTACATAAGTTGCAGAGGGAAAGAGAGAACACATTTTTAGTAGACAAAGTTAAGATTTCTGAACGATAAGCTTTTAAAACAATTAGTGCGCTCCATGGTATTGATATTATGGATTATGTTTATATTATGCTATATTTATAAGTACACGTATATTTATCGTTTAGGCGGAGTGCGCCAGATTCGTACAATGTTAGTTTCTAATACTGCCCTCCTAAATTACCAGTAACATTTTTAACTAAAGCATAAGTAACATTATATTAAAAATAAAGGTTATTCCTTTTGTTTTATCCGTCAATCCAAATTTATTGTTTGTAAATTAATGAAAACTTTACCAAATTTTTTGCATTTTATCATATATCAATAAAATATATTTTTGGCTTTTTTCTAGGACAGAATAAAAGTCACATTCTTATGGGGTCACATTCTGAGGTACGTCAGGCTGTATTTATCTGAGCAAAGATATTGTTGATTTGGACTTATCGACTGGTTCAGATTTTTTAACTTAAAATTTTATTGTTAGCTCTGCTTGTCTATTCATCTGAGATGCACGTACATGTTAAAACATTTCTTCACAATTTACAAATGCAAAACTAAAAGATCATTATAACTAACTTGCCTCATTGAAATGATAACAGGTGCACCTGTCTTCTTAACTTATTCAGAATATGAAACGAAGGTAATAAGGATATGCGAGTATATTTCGAAGCATCACACTCAACTGTGTGAAGTTTGCGATATCTTGAGAGCGCATATTCACCACTTTCCGTATCGTAAGAACGTCACTCAAATATTCATGAGTAGTGCAAGCGAGGGGCTAAGGATACCTTCGTCTCATATACAATACACGAAGCAAAGAGTACTTCATCTTTGAAAGTACTCTTTGCCTAACAGATGTTTACTAAACTCGTAGATAATAAAAAAATATTCGTAGTTATTTCGTATGCCAAATTGCTTCGAGATTTAATTCTTTGTGAAGCTAACAGTCCGTAAATATGCCTTTAACCTGTTTAAAAACACCGTTTCATGAAGGTTAATATCGGTTTAAAATAAAGGCTACTGTTTGATTTATGACGTGTGTATCATACGAGGAACACCCTATGAGGGGACACCTAATGCATCTTTTCTTTTTTCTATTCCCACAAATAAACATCACAGAGGTCTAACTTTGAATAGTAATTGAATTTTGCTTTTCATTTCTTTTTTCCATCTCTTGTTCGGAATAAAAACTTTACAAACATCTGGCGTTAAAACCTCGCTAACGAATTTCTTTAATGCAGATTTGTTTTTATTTTATTTTTGTATCTAGTATTTGAAATTTATTTTAATTATTCTGTCTAGGATTTTTATTTCTGTAATAATAACAAGATATGAAATAGTTATACTTTAATATTTGAGAAATCTCTGTAAAGAAATCCTAGTAATAAAATAATTTCTTCATGACTACAGCACTGCATTTTAAAATATATTTTTTACATAGTCTAGTTTTGAATTCATATTTTTTTATAGAATGAAAGTGGCATACGGCCAGACAGTCTACGTGGTAGTGATTAAATACTTGTCGTCCTTGGATATTTGCAATACATAGTATGCTAATGTGTTCAGTAAAGAATGACATACATTGGCACTCCCCCGGATGCGCCACCTAAAATGTTGTATGTATTGAAACTTATTGTATGAGATGTATTGAAAATGTAATATTATTATTAAATAAGTGTTGGTTTTGAATAAAAACCGTATTTCTAGTAGTTTAAAAGATGAAAATATCTGTTCAAATTTTTCTCGAAGTAAACAAGTACTAATAAATATTATTTTTTTCTTTTTCAGACAATTCATGTAGTTGAAACATTCTTATTTTTGTATAAAGACAAATGAAATGTTATCTCCGCAAATCTGCCGTGTGGAGCAGGGCTTGAACTTTATTGTACACTTCCTCATCCAATATAAAAGGGAAGTGCGACGACAGTGTCATGCGCTTTACTGCAACACAAGCGGTAACCGTATACTGGAATTTGCGGTAAGGGGGTTTATGCCTTCTCTTATGATTAAACCAAACGCCAGTTACCCAGGTGTTAGTTTACTTTGTAGCCACTGCCCCTAGGGAATACACGGAGATATTTCTGTACGTAGAATGACTTTGCGAATGTATTTCGCCTGGTTTTTACCTATATTTGATATTATAGAGTATCTACAGTATTTTACCTAACTACCGCAAGCGAAATTGCTGTGCCATGACAAACAGTTTCATGGCTTTAATTAACAACCTTAATTAACATTAAAAAATAAAGGGTACATTAAGATAATTTCTTAATGTTAATTAAGGTAAATAAATAAATGAAATAATTATCCAATGGTTCTAAGCGTCACTTGAAATTATATAATAATAAAATTTTTACCAATGTTGATCCTTTCTGTCACTCCAGACATACACTTAGACGGAAAGTATTACCCGTGATTCTGTGATTGTTGATAAATAATATAGGGACCAATCCACTGAAACATTATTCTTACACTTACATGTATATTTGATACATACTCGAACATACTTCTCTCAACACACATTCCATTCTGTTGATGATTGTACCGTTTACTTGACAATCAACCAGATACCCCAACACAGATTTTTTATTCTTCAAAATCTTCGGCATCCATCCATCTATATGACCTTGATGTATTTTTTCATTCCAACCATTGTTATATATTCACTCTAATTGTTTAGTTCAGGAAGTCTTTTATTACTGTTGATCTTATATATATTTTCTAAATAAAATGAATATATAAATAATAAAATGAATGGAGGAGTGAATACCTAAGTATATCCTTTTCCAATTACAACTTAAGGAGTTCATGTAACAAATGTGAAACATCAAACGATATAAACTAAATGATAACTAAATCGTTATGATTCTGTATTTAATTATAGTTTTAACAACCGCAGAAGTAAGCACGTGTGATTTAGAAAGAGGTGAGCGTTCTGCCCATACTTTTAAATTTATCTCTGCCCAGTATCAGTAACTACATGGGGTATAAGGTAAATCTGTTTGTGTAACAGATGCACAACATTGCTTAGGAGCTCCGGAGTATAAACTCTGCCTGCAATGAGGGGAGGATTGATTTATTTTACGATCGATTGAGTAAGGCGATCAAGTAGAGACTCGTCTGTAATACGATTTCGGACTAAAGATATTTCCCGTGCAGCATTTAGAATATTCGGACAACTACTAATATTTTATATTCTAAATCGCTTCTGAACGCGTATAATAAATGAGACCACAGCTGGTGTAACCCTCGCCAAAACGTCGAGTAGGAATGAAAGGTAAACAAATACCTTTATTATACGCGTTCAGACCTTTATTACATACGTTACATGTAAAAAAGTTAAACTTACAACCTGTTGCAAGTTTGCGAATTTGTTTCTACTGAATGGTTTTTAAAACAAATGTTATTATTTTTCAAACTAAACCACTCCCAAATAATTCCTAAAATGTTTCTTAATGTGAAGGAAGATATCTTGCACAAATATTTGTTTTTATGGAAAGAAGCTGACAGGAGTCAGAAAGTCCACATAGTGGAACGAGAATACTGTCGCTATGCGATATCCGCGGTACTTACATGCCAACATTAGTGCAGAATGACCAACGTTGGTACGTCCCTGAATTAGCTATAATACCTTATCTTACATATTTTACACAGTTACAATAGTCACTGATTGTTATTATTATTTTACATGTATTATCGTATTATTATACGAGGAAAAAGAAAAGGGAAAAAGAGAAAATGAAAAAAAAGTTCTAAAACTGTAGGTACCTGTATCTTGTCGAATCGAATATCGAATATAATATTATAATAAACAGAGCAGCATATTATTTTTTTTTTAAAATCGTTGTAGAGCTATGAATGACACAGAGCCCAAAAGAACATATTTTTGAATTTTTGTCTGTCTTTCTGTCTGAACGCCCGCCCATCACGCAAAAACTATTAGACGGATTGTAATGAAACTTGGTGTATGTATTATAGTTTTTACTTATATGCCGAGTTACTTTTCATTCAGTTACATTATAGAGTTTCTTGTAAATTGTAAATAGAGGAAATTTGATGCGAACTATGTCATATCGATAACTATCAAACTACAAATATTGTAATTTTACAAGTAATCTATCAAAAAGTAAAAATAATCAAATCAATTACAATATATTGATACCTATTTATAGATATGGGTAATGCATGACCTATATAAATATGCTAATTGCACCAATGCGCTATAAGAAAAAAATATACTTTGCATGTATTTTAACAGAAGTAGTTATTTTGCGAAGTCGACCCTCTATGACATCTATATAAAAAAAAAGCTGACATTATGTGACTTTTTAAATCAGCAGGGGGTTTCGGCCCATAATCCACTACACGGGTCCAGCGCGGATTGGTGGATACTTATATGCTTCAGATTTGTTGACAATATGCAAGCTGGACATTCTGCGTCAGTCCCTATCTCCTTTTAATTATATCTCAGTAACTTTTTCTCATATCTTTCACGTGAATGCTTAGTACTACAACCATATCTTTTATATCTTTACTACAGCAACCAGCAACAATCCACATCTATCTGACTAATCGTATCCAGCCCTTTTATTTTCCGCTGCAGGATATTGGTCGCCTTAAACACATTATCTTGGCTAAGGGGGTGGCGAGTCCAATCTTTTAGAGGTAGGGTAGTTCCTCAGGGTTTATGGTAGCGGCTTTGTTATCCCTGAGTCGCGTTTTACGGAACCCACAGCAAGAAATGGAGTGGTACTGAAAACAAATATGATTCCAAACAAGTATCCAAAACAAGCGATAATTCAAGCGTAAACCGCTGTGATTACAGCGTTTACAGCACGATTCGAACAACACGAACTAAGTCCGGGTTTACGCGGATTTGGTCGCACATCTGTGTCACACGGCGCAGCCCAAATGCGAGTCATTTATTAACGTAGAGAATCAACACAAACAAAAAAACGCTTGTGGTATGCGCTTGTCGGATACATACAAAGTAGGCATGTTTAGAATAGCAGAAATCAGAATTCGCGAATACAAATACAAATAATTTGCCTGACTATTACACGAATACGATTACAATAAGTACGTAACTGACTAAAAAATACTATCTACTTAATTTTTAGTCCAATTTAAAGTTAGTGAGTGCTCTAAGTATTTTTTTAGTTTAATCAGAAATTATTATACCTTTTTGGTTTAATCTAAAGTTAGGTATCCACCTAAATTTAAATAATAAACTAAAAATCACTTCCTAATTAAATTAAAAAAATAGCCATTCAACTGATTTTCAAATGAACAGATAAGTATACCTTCTTGCAGAAAACCTATTTCACGTAATACACACATTGGGTTTTATTATTCGACGAGTATTCGAGTATTCATTTAGAAAATGGGAATACGAGGACGAATACTAATACTTGAAAATTGGCGAGTATTTGCCAAACGAATACGAATATTCGAAACATCCTTAAAACGAAATAAGAACTTCGTTGTCTAAGAACGAACGAACGTTCGTTCGTTCGTTGTCTAACGAAATAAAATAAGAAATAAGAACGAAATTCGTTGTCTAGGACTCCGAAAGGACGAAAATTTTTTTCTCTTAGCCTTTTTTTTCTATAAAATACGAAAAATAGCGAGATATCCCTACCGACTGGTGCTATCATTGGTCTTTTTAATTAATGTAAAATTGTAGGGTAAAACACATTTTTGTCATTTTTTCCACGATGTGTTTAGTATTCAAACTGTTGTTATTGAGAAAAGCCAATGTTAAAAGTGTCTGTGGCGCATGTCTATACTTTTATTCAATCAATCATAAAACTTTTCAATTTATTATTAAATATTAAACAAAATTCAGTAAAAGTTTGATCACATTTACATTTATATTTATATTTATTATACATGCATGTTTGCTGCCAAATAATGGCTTTTGCTGACACGTCACATTTTTGAAAACCTATATATTCTGATACGTATATGAAATTTGGTATACACTTTTGCTTTTATTTTCAGATTATTCTGCAGTTAACCGGATAAATTATTTGTTGTTTATAATTTTCTTGCTGACTAGTCATTTTAATTGAATACAGTATTTTGTTGATCTGCTGCCTTAAAAATTATATCTCAAAAAAAAATACTTTTTAACTGTATAGCAAGCTGGAAGTAAGAAGTTTTTCTCAACTGTAGACTGCCATGCCATTTTCTATTCCATCGGCGGGAACAAATATTTGCTTTGGAAAAATGACTATTTGTCGTGGTCATTGTGTGGTGTTCAAACAAATATGACCAATGTTCTCCAGCACGAGTTTTAACCTACAGGGCAACAACAACACTTCGTTTCAATGTATCGTATTTGCCTTCTACGCTTCTTACGGAATAAAACCATGTTACCGGTCTACCAAAACAATCCTGCTAGATGAAAGGGTACTGGTACAAAGCAATCCGGTCAGGCTGATACCTTCGACTCGTCTACTCTTCTAAGAAATCAGTAAGAAGTTTCGGGCCATAAATACATATGCTCCTTATTCTTTTAATTGTCAAACATGAGAATTTCCTGAAGATTCACCGCCGAGACAGTGATGATTTAAAAAAAAAACAATAGCAGCTAATTCAGCTAATAACACCTTAGTAATCTAAGGGTTCGGGTATTCGGTGTCGACTAGTCGCACTTCCAGCTGTCTAGTCGACTTGATAGCTGATCTCGCGACCAAAGTTTTTATTTTTTATTTTTACCATTTATTAAAAGTTGACGTATGACATGTCAGTACGGCTGCCTCTATACTAATCTTAGCGTTGGTTCCATACTGTTTTTGTGACCAGTCTCATCGCCGATTGCCGCGATCAGACCACATTGTGTGCTCGACGTCTAAATTCGGTAGCGAAAAACGGTGACAGCCCATCATAGCTTTGTGGTATCTACGCGCGACTTATATTCGTAACGTAGATAGAATAGATACCGTAACATATTACGTAAATAGAAGGTACCAGATGGACTGAAACTTCACCTGGTAGTAAGAGAATAAATACTGCGAACCCCAGATGCGCTATCTGTGTCTACTTATGGCATTTTCGAGTATCATTAAGTAAGCATTATTCAATTGAATATCCGAAAATTCAAATTTTAAAAAAGATCTGGAGGAAGTGCAATATCTACCAATGCACAATGGACCCGTGTTTAATGGAACGAAATCCAGTCGTAATTGCAAGTCTTTGCCTTGTAATAGAACTTTATGGGCTGTTAAGTTATATAGGCTGATATCGTTGGCATCTACTAAAACCCAACGAGAATTGTAACTCCAACTCCTTGTGATTGTGTGCGTTTCGCTTAAAATATACATCTCCTTCATCAGTATCTCTATCCGGGTTTACACTATCCCACGGTATCGCAAATTCGTGTACGTTCATTTTGGAATAGTTGCAAATAAATTCGGGCTTACTGTGGCTTTTGCAGCGCCATCTGGCTACCGGTGTCTATGTAAAGTGTTCCGGACGTACCAACCCTGACATTGCGCGAAAATTATTGCGTTCATTCATGTTCCGATCGTGAAACACGTTTTAATTAAGGTTTCTATATCGATTACACCTAACACGAGAATAGGTTTCATTAAGTATAACTCGATCCGGGAACATAAATTAAAATTTAAAAGATTAAAATTTAAAAGATTAAAATTTAAAATATTAAAATTTAAAATATTAAAATTTAAAAGATTAAAATTTAAAATATTAAAATTTAAAAGATTAAAATTTAAAAGATTAAAATTTTAAAGATTATAATTTAAAAGATTAAAATTTAAAAGATTCTATGAAGAAACGTCGACAAACATATTTTTGATCATTATTCGTCCATACAAAGAAATGTATTTTCTTTTCATGAAATCTAGTAAACTAATCTAAATTAGATACCTTAACAGCACAGTATAGTTGAATTTCACAAGAAATCCCACAAGCCTCTGTGTCAGTTTCATAAAAGTCCCTTTGTATTCTAGTGGGACGTTAAAAATGGCTGATGCTTTAAGAACAATTGTCTGTATGCGATGCGGTCTAAGCATGGTGGTATGGTAAGCAAACTTGATACTTTATGCAATGAGATGCGTCTCCCACACACAGAGGTAAAAATTTACATGAGGATCGGGTAACCAGATAGCATACTCGCAAGTGTTACATCGCAACAAAAGTATAAGATGAAGAGTTACATCCAATCCCACATTTTAAACGTAGGCAACGAATAACGTTTGTCATTCTGGACTGATGCTTTCATGAATCGTGAATGTCCACGGGCGACAGTATGTACTTACCACTAGGTGGACTGTCCGCTTATCTGCCACCTTCTTTCTATGTAAACAAATTGAGTAGAGGTATATTTTTTACATTGTATTACAGAACCATTGTTCTGCGTTGAATTTATACTCCGCGTTGTGCTTTCAATCGCATATCCAAAAGGCCAGTGGTGTAAGCACCAGTCGAAAACTTGGATTTGGATGTTTTCGAAATCGTCGAAATTTTCGACTTTTAGAGCAATAAATGTATAAACAAAAATTGTAGAACTCCAACAACATATTATTTGTATATGATTATACTCGTATATGTATAGGATAATTTGTATATTACCCCTTTTTCACAGAAGACTACTGTACTGCTTTCCTATTTTATCGCGTTTCTCTAATGTACATACGTGTATCGGTAGTGAGGGAGATAGATATTCTACAACCATAAGTGATTATAGACTCAAATTATTTTTGTGGAAAAGTTCATTTTACTTGGTTCGGATATTTGCTCCCTAGTTTGTTCATACATTTCGTTATATCCAATATTTTTCCAAAATTAGAAAGTTGTGGTCTCTGCCATTGGTAGATTTCCTTAAAATCTCAGTGATAGATTTCTTCGATGTCTCCCTAAAAAATATATATTGCAGAACATGTATTTTATTAAGAAATACGAATGTCGTCAATCATATTTTTTAATGTAGCACCTGTTTTACTCAACCGTATATTATCTATATTGTGACTCAGTTTGGATGAAAATAGGCTATCGAGCGAGATGCATTTGCCGCATACTCGAGGTGCATTATGTGTGAGAGCTATGCCTGGAACTTTATGACTTTCTTTGTTCGGAGTTCTGAAGAACTAAATTACATTTTAATCTTTCATATTTAACCTAGATTCGTGTACAAACTAATAGGTTTTCTTAAATACTGAGACCATCTTGTTATGAAGCTTGCCAGGAAAAAATATATTGGTTTTATAGCTACAGCTAATCTAACATGCTTTAATAATTTAATAATCTAAAGAGCTGTAGAAATTATTTGACCATAAATCTAGGATTTTTTTGCTAACCGCATAGATCACTACAGTGTGCGAGGGAGAGGTCAAAGCAAAGCAGATTCGCCATAAGCCAGAGAGAACTAGAACAAACTGTCAATTTGCACATGCTTTCACTCGACACAGAGATTAAATGATTTTTTGGTCATTGTGAAATTTCATCAATTGCATCTATTAGTCATCTATATTTTACCTAAAGATTACCTGTCTTCGTGATCATCAATTATTAAGTATTCATCATTTAATAAGTTTTAAGTGCAGTCAAAATATATTATAGATATATAATAATGCAAAGTTAATTATCAAAGAAAATATAATTACATTAGTCATTGTTTTTTTTTATTTTAAACATAAATCAAAGATTTTTTTCTTCATACATGGCAATCGTGAAATTAGCATATTCTGTCAGTGTCAAGTTTTCTCCGTAATAAAAAAATTTCAAAGTCTAAAACTTATCCCGTCAATGTCCAGTCCCGTAGAAGTAAATCCGGCAGCAGTCGCTCAGTAAAGCGATAGTAGGTATACTCGGGACAGAGAGGACTCCTTGGAAGCACACGAAAAACGCAGTCTTACGCTTTTAATTGATTATCACAAACAGCACGCCCGAAAACCACTTAGAAGTTTAATAAACTATCACCATTAAATCACAAGACGCCTAATACACATTTTTTACAATAATCAAACAAAGAACACGAGTACCTGAATACCTACGCACCTACAAAGTATTTCATTATGACGCGTCACCCCACTGTCATGACTCGTCCACTAACGCAAACATCAAATAATGTTGTTTTACTTACTCATCTCAATGTGTGGGGTCTAGCCGAGGGTGCATTAATGACCTGGCTTCTTCTTACCTACTGTAAGGACTTGTAGATGTTTTCTTTTCTTCTTTGCGGGCCTCTAACAAATTTTGTTCGTAATGTGTTTGTTATGAAAACTCACTTTGCGAAGTCACTTTGTTAAGTCGGAAAATTGTTTGTTAAAAGTGATAAAAATAACAACACATCCATAAAAGCCTCAAAAAACTCACAGGACTATGATATACGACACGTATAATGTCGTGTATGGGTAAGAGCTGGTATAGACGAAGTAAGTAAGAGCCTTGAACTTGGGAAGCATGTAGTTGTAGAATACGAGTACAACAATAGGAAATAACAACAATAGCCAATCGGAAAATTGATTCCATTTACAAAGAACCAATAAGTTTTGACAATCAAAGTGTTTTGTCATGCCCTTTAATTTATAAAGCTAAAATTACAGATAAATATAATGTATAATATTTTAAATAAAAAAAATATGATTAAATTTAAATCTTTAAATATGTAAAAAATCATATATATAAAGGTAAAGTAGTCAATAAAGTATAGAATAGTAAAAAAATAAATAAATTGTAATAGAAACTATTTTCTCAGATACGTACGAGTAAATATGCGAATAATATTATCTACTTCTGCACACGTCTTCATCTCTTCTCCGGAAAGTTTCGGCATCTAGTTGAGCTCAGTCGCCATTGTGCGTGCCCAATCTTTCCAATATGTATGTCTGGTGATTTCGGCTACGTTATCCACACCAGTTCCATTTAGAAATTCCATTCAGAATTCCATTCCATTCCATTCAGCTTAACTTCCTGAAAGAATAAGACAGTGTCTGTAGAGATGATTTTTGTCCCATGTGTCGCCACACCTTCACAAGTCAGCGGTATAAGGGCTGGTGTCTCATCAGTCTCCATACAGGCTTTGATAGACGACTGTCAGATGTTCCTATAATATTATATAAAGATGTTTAATGGATATTGTCCGGTAAGTGTCTGTATTAATATTTAAATATACATCTTTTAACATACAAATTAACTAAATGTTCTTTGATCATCATCTGATAAATAAATTATTTCTCAAAAGATTAAATACTTAAATCACTTATCGTGAAACAGCTATAGTTATAAATCTAAAAAAAAATTGTTCGCACTAGTAGTATAAACAGACTTTATTTACAAACATTATTAATTTAAATTGATGACACAGGAGATTACAAGCTACTTATTGTGATTTAAAGTAAGCACTGCAGTGCTTATAAATAAGCAGTGCTAACAAAATTAGAGAATTTTTTTTTTGCGTGTGAAATTCTTAACAAAATTAATAAATTTGTACCGAAAATAAAGTCATTTTGCTGAGTCATCGTCAAATTTGTTGACACAATATAATCTAGTACTTTATAAAGGTAGGTACATAACATTATTATCCACGTAGATGTATCGTTATAATGTAGCATTCTGAGGATAGCGTGGCGACGAGCACTTGTAAAATGGCTGCGGGTTCTGAGCGACCGCAGGCCGACCTGTGCCAACATGAGCTATGCGGATGCCATGATTCACAGCACAGCTATACTAATGTATGCTGCAGCTCGATATTATGATACTGTAGAGCAGGAATACTCAAACTAATTCTATCGGCAAACTACAGCAGAAAAATTGGCCGACAATCAACTAGATTCTAAGCTGGAAAAAAGACAACTATTATTAAAGCACATTAATTGAGATAAGTGGGTTCAAAATCGCGTGTCCGGTGAAATAAAAAAATATTAGTCAAAGTAAAATTATAATAGATACTTATAATTATATCGGTGGGGATTTCCCAACCCATTTTCCTAACCCTTTCTCCCAATTCATTCCTTAATCTGCAAATGTGGGAGCGCATACGGGGGCGTGCCAACGTTTGTCATTCTGGAGTGATGTTGGCATGTGTCGCGGATGCCAATGGACGACAGTATCAGGTGGAATGTATGCTCGTCTGCCGTCTTACCTATTCTATAAAAAAAATATGAAAATAAAGGTGTGATTTCTCATTTTTCGAAATATTTTTACATATCCTACCTATTGTGAAAACTCTACTCTACAACTCTATGTTTTGTCTAAATATTTTTTATTTTCTAGACCGAATGGAAAATATTGAAATCTTTATTTCCGACTTTTTAGTTTTCTCTTCAAAAGTTTTTATGAAACGCCTGAAACGAGTATTTTATTTTCTTCAGAGAAGATCAAGCTGAGTTTCAATGCAGAGAATTTCATACCGTTGGCAACCCTTTATCATTTGTAATGTTGGTATACGGAGAATTGAGCCAAAATGAATGGCATTGAGAATAGCGAATTGCATTTCAGCAGTCCGCAATTGTACTGTAATAATATTATATATTTTTTGAAAGTATAAAACTTCAAGAAAAATACATTTCATAAACCTTCTGTACGTAAAATATATATCTCGCATATTGTGCGTCTCGTTTCAGTATAATACAACATACAACTTATGTCTTCAGTAATGCGGGCAATTTCTCGCAAACAAATTACTGAACGAAAAATGTTTTGTTCAAATCTCGCGTTCTAAATGGAAATCACCCTTTCAAATACTATTGAAATTGAACTACCGTTTCAAAGGTAAGCCGGCACTACAATACAGACACACCAGTACGGCACCAGTACGGCGGTTTTCATACAATCGCTCGAATTATGCTTAAAACACTGTAAAGTCACAGAAGAATACAAATGAAGCCCTTTATCATGTAACAAAAACTACACAACATACTAAATAATATTTTTATTTATTTATTTATTCTTTATTGCCCAAAGTGTAAAAAGTCGGACTTAATGCTTAGAAGCATTATCTCCTAGTCAACGTTTTGACTATGCAGAGATGACGCGAAACACTCTGAAGATAGGAGTGAGAGTAGTAGAAATACTTAGGAATAGTAGCAGTATCTTTTTTATCAATTTCCTTCTTTTTTATTTATTACCTAAGTTATTATATACTAGCTATGCCCGACATGCGTTGCATGCCCGCCAATTTTTTTGCACATAATATATAGCCTACGTCCATCTGGAATAATGTTCCTTTCAAATGGTGTAAGAAGTTTTCAAATAGGTGGAGTGGTTCCGGAGATTACCCTCCATATACACACAAACTCACAAAATTTACTCTCTCTCTTTATTATATTAATATAGATTTGAATCTAGTATCTACAATAAAATCTTATTAAACTTATTAGTTGGTACCGTTGACTTATTAAAAACTAAAGTATTAAAGACTAACTTAAATATGAAATATCTATAATTATAATAATAGATTTGACAAATTAATAATTATCCTCTTCGGGGTCCTCTTACAATTTTTGTACTTATGCTAAAGTAAACCCAATAACGATAAATATGCTCTACTTAGTGCAATCGTAATCATCACTGGTTACTCGTATTAGTTGGTTATTTACCCATTATAACTAACCAGTTCTGTGGTTTAATGAAAGTCAACTCTTTTTTTTTTACACTAAAACTCCATACCGTTTCTTCCACCACTGTGCCGTCACCCTGTTCACCCGCGGCTCGTACAAGGCCATTAGGTGTTGGTGGTGTTGGAGCAAATTTATAATGCAAATACGATTACACGCCCTCGAGAGCTAATGCACTCGAGGGGCCACACAAAACTACAGACTTCTATTCAATTGATAAGCAATGAGTTTCTTTGTAAAAGTAACTGCGTTTACTACGAATTTTTTTTATAGAAGCAGGTAGAATTACATTTCGATGGTTACAATCTCATTGAAAAATAATAATTTATTAGAGTACTAACGGTACTAGCGACTTCGTTCGCGTGAATCTTAGAATGATTCCCAAATCCCATGGGAACTTTATAACGGAACGACATTAAATGTACCCTAAATGTTAACCCAAGTCCATAAGCTAGATATAACTATGTCAAGTTTCGTTAAATTCCACCCAGTGGGTTTTTGAGTGATGCCCGTTTAGACAGACAGACAAAAATTTCAAAACAAAATTTTTGTTAGTGATCATCCCCAATACAGTCGGTCACCTTGAGCTCGTGATTTTAATTTATTCCCTATAATTAATGATAAACTCAGAGAAATACGTTTTATGAATGCAGAAAAGGCAGTAATGGCCTTCCAAACGGCTGTTGAAGAGGTGCCTACAGAAGGGTGGGCTGAATGCTTCACACAATGGTTTCGTCGCATGAAAAAGTGTATCGATTGTCGCGGTATAAACAACTCCCATCTTTATATCTGATATCATTTTTGAGATTCTAAAAACTTTCGGTGGCACCCACGAACATACTAATATTATGTTTTATCTCCTAATTCATGACATTCATTAAATTCCTTTGATACATTAAGGCTTTACAGCATGGCTTAGTACGAGTGTAAGCCTGATTTAATTAAACAGAGGTAACGTCTAAAATTTCAACTCTAGGTTAGCTGTTGTATTTCTAATTAATGTCTAGGTCGGATCCTACACAGCATCCAAGCGATAAGAATTGTATTTTTAAATAAATATGTCTAATAAAAAATTTATTTAAAATATCATATGCTCAGTACACTAAAGACATAACCCAAAAATGATAACTTTTCAGTAAGTAGGTATAGCAAAAACTGTAAAATGTTGTAACGTGTTGTAGTTGTAAAGTTGTAAATGTTATGAAATATTTCTTTTTTTGTAGAACTGTAAACTAAACAATTTTTGTATTTTACTTACTAGTTTTTATGTCTATATCATTTAAATAATAAAATCCCAACCATTATTAGTTCTGTTCTTATATTTATATGCTTATTATTTTTTACAGAGTTCTTAAAAAAATACAATACACTAAATCGAATTTTTGGACATAATTTTCTCAAATTTGACATTAAAATGATAAAAAATTGAGTATGTGTAGTTTAGTGTTTTTTTTTTTTAAATAATGGTAAAATCTAAATTTGACATAATACTGCTGACGGCTTTGTTAATAAACGGAGGGTTCCATATATAGAAAAAAATACATTAAGTAACAATATAAAGATAACAGCAATATCTACAAAGCAGTAGAAATATAAAAGGTTTTCCTGACATTGACCTCGCTAGATATTTATTATTCAAAGGTGGCGAGAAAAATACGTCACAATGGACTAATTTGAATGTTTTCATGCCGCCCGTTGCCACGGGCATGACTGGGAGCCTCGATCGTGGCAACAATGGGCTACCCCGACCGAATGTGCAAAAAAGGGGGTAACACACTTTTTCATTTTTTGCGTCAAACATAAACAGAAATGTTCACGGATTTCGCTCTGCAATTGTTTTTGTTAACCTGTGTAAAAATATTTTATTGTGTTTCTGTGGCTTGTGTTGAAATTAAATATCCACGGTTTGTGAAATTAATTAGATGACTATTTAATACAGGTTTGTCTGTTACAGACAGTGTAGTTTATTATGTTGGTGAGAGGCACCTCCGTGTAAGCATCTACGCCAGTTACCTACACGGTAAGTTGAGATTGAACGCAAGCTGAAGAATATTAAGAGAAGCACTAACCAATTAGTCTAAATTGTTCCGTGATTTTGTTACAGTATAGATGGCAGTCGAGCGAGCGGGCTACAATCATTTAAGTATAAACGTCAGGTAAGTGGTAACCGCCGCCCGTGGACACCTGCAACACCAGGGCGCTTGCGGGTCCTTGCAGAATCCTGTTCACATCTCTCTTGAAGAGCTTCATATCGTAGGTTATAAGTTATTGCGCTTTTACTGATCGCATTTATAATTTAAGTTTTTAATCGTAAATGTAAATATTACGAAGTAAACTTCAATAAATTATTTTAAAGTTCACTGAGTGACACTACAGTGACAATATATCCGCAATGGGTATAAATTTAGCTACAATAAATAATTAACGGTTTTTAGAATTACCTACGTTTTCCAAGGAAACAGCCAATTTTAAGATACGAGAATCTACGAGATCCTCTCTTTTACACTTAATTGATACACCCACTTAGCTTCTTCAGGGGAAGTAAATAACTTTCATTACGCTCGCGCTAAAAGGCACCGATATTTTTTCTTGAAGGTGTTCTCATCCTTTGCACAATTACGCAGCGATCATTAAAGGGTAATTCCTTTTTACGTTTGCGAACGTTTATACGGACTTGTAATTATTCTGCGGAACGAGGATCGTAAATAAACCGGGATGAGCGTGGCTTCTATAAATCATTCGACGGGGATCCAGCTTAATTCGCGGATAGAAGAACAAAGCCCACAGAAATAAATATACACGGCGCCTACAACACTGGAAAATTAGAAGCTTCCGCGCCGAAACAGTTATTTTCCATTTGCGGCTATAAATTATTGAATTCTTGGTTAGGTGTTTTATCGCGGTCGGGTCACGGGTTAAAATGAAATTGATTCATTTTTAACGTATTCGGAACAGGATATGTGAAATTATCTGCAGTGGACGATACGTGAAAATTATCTACTTATATTTAATGCGAAATTTATGTTCATTTGTTGGGGCACATCAAACTACAGCATTTGCATACAAGCTGATAATACTGTGACATTAAGCTGCCATCTGACGTGTACGTAGTGCAGTTACTATTTACTCATATAAATAATTCATGATGAGATTGTAATATACATTTGAAACCAAAAGTTAAAAGTTTACACAAAAATCAATTAAATAATGCACGATCATTCAATGACATATATTCTTTTGCCTTTTATGGTAGTTCTGACGTTCATCACTACATATCATAATTTTAAATATAATAGCATAGTTTTAGAGTTATAATGAAGGTCCAAAACTTTGAATTAGTGTTGGCATTAATCAACTTTTACTTGATTAATTTCGATGTCTCTCTATAACGTTCCACTGCAGGGCACATGCCTCCTCTTGTAAATCATTAGGGGCTTTCGGGTCATAATTCACCACGTGGGTCTAATACGAATTGGACACATATACTTCTGATTTTGTTTAAATTCTTGAGAATGCCGGTTCCCTCACCGCCGAGCTGATTGATGATATTATAATTTTAACAATCCGTACTTAAGCAGCTTGAAAGTCAGTGGTAGTGGCCCAGGATTTAAATTCACGACCTCACGAATGAGAATCTAGAATGGATAAACCTTGGCTATCGCCGCTCTAATTGTTTATCATTGATGTATCTATTAGACAATTAAAAATTTAAATCTGAAATAATCGATTGACACTGTTCTCCTTTGTATTAGTGGACATATTGGGGCAAGCCGTGCTTGATTGGTCAGCTCAATCGACTTGACAAGTAGTAATTAATTTAATGTTTAATCGTTAAACGAGAAAATGAGCACATAGACTAATTTCTAATGTTTTCAACTTTTCAACTTACAACAATTTTTTTCTTCAATTTTATTGAATTAGTCTACTAACTCTTCATTGTTGTAAAGATCAACGTACGTTATGAGTATGTTATTTAAAGTTTTTATATCCTATTTAGACAAATTTATTATTTTCGTTAACACGATCGATTAAGTATTTCGATTAATTTCTCCTACTTAACTTTAGTTAACTAATTGACCGATTAAGAATTTAATCGATTAATACCAACATTGCTGTCATCGCAACAACTACATATGTTCCGTATTTATTATAGACATAGGCTTGATGTCACGTTCGGCGGTCGGAACAAAAAAGCTTTTAAGCTTACTCAACGTTCAATATGACGCGATCACTCCTTATTCAAATTCCGTTACGAAAACACATTTTCCTTTCATTTTCTAAGTGAAAAATAAGTGAAAGGAAACGGTGTTCAGTGAACTACTTAAAATCACTTTTGTGCAAAAAGTGGCCCAATCAGCACTGGCTGAGGATGCCGTTTGATATTCGCCAATCGTAGGACTTCGCACAAAAGAAAATTGGTCAAGCGTTAGATGTCCACTAGGCTGAACCGTCCTATTGTTCAATTGAAGGGGCTTCTACTCAAAGATATGTACAGTTGGCTACATTCGGAGATTTCTTAGGACGCACCCTTTAGCCACACAAAAGTTTGAATCAGCCTCGGTGATTGAATTATTCCTTTCTTATCCTCGACTCGACAATGCTGGAAACTCGGAATGGTCGTCGATATTCTCTATAGCGGTTTGCATGATTTTATTTTCATAATAAATTGGATTATTTTCCTGTCTAATTGTAGTTATCGTATACTAAGAAGTGGAGACAAAGAAGTTATAATTCTCAGAATACTCAATTCCAAGTTAATGCCGATGTCAAGTTTGTTTATATACTTACTTTAATTTTGTATAATTAGTTTATATTTCATTGCGAATGTTTAGTGTTAGGACAAAAACCCTATCGGTTTTTGTGGAACCAAGATAATGTATATAATAAAAATGTTTTCCCAGAATGCTGTGTAACGAACAAATAAATAAAACCGAACTCGTGTCAGATCCTTTAAGCCATGGTTTCTATTATATATTCTAATTTTATACCCTCAGAAGAATTGTGATTAATTATTTTTTAAGGATAAAGACAATATTTTATATCCCACGATTTTACAAAACTGTACTATTTTAATTAGTCACCCTGAAACTTTAATAAACCCGTTCAGTTTCAGTTAAATGAAACCAAATCAATGAAATACCTTAACATTTAGCTTTAAATCTAAGACAAACTTGTAGTCTCAATGAACCAAATTATGGATTATGAATCAACAATTATCACCTCACTATTTAGTTTAAGGATGTGTCTGTTACCTGAGGTCCTCATGCGTGTTTACCTTTTGAACATATTAAATTGAAATGGGATTTAGAAAATCTAAACTTTTAAGCATAACGGATTGTTGTACTCTGTGAGTCATTTACGTATCCCATATAGTTTACAAATAAGTCTTTATCATGAACAGCTGCTGCTATATTTTACTCAGTTGGTAGTGCCCCTGTCCTTTGTGCAAAAGGTTCCGGGTTCGATTCCCGGTCAGATGCACCTTTAATTAAAGACAAATGTTTGTTCGAGTTTGGGTGATTTGTAGCCGTTGTATGTTTCTGTCTCTGGACCTACGAAACGGAATCCTGGTGTAGACATTGACTACTGTGTTATTTATATCAAAAAATATATACCTATGTCTATTTATTTCTAAGTATGCCTTACAATGGGATTTATTTACAGAAGTTTCTGTACAAATTTGTATTGCTTCAGACTAAACTATTAATTCAAATTATTGAAATGAACTTAGTAATAATCGTGAGGATATTATTAGTAGATCTATAAACGAGATTAGTCGTTCGTGATCGGAATACAAGCCCGAAATGCCTTATACGCTATGAATACAACACTATACGACACAACTTACAGCCAAAACACAGTGTAATCTTGACACTTGACAATTATATAAGTACATATTTATTTGTAATTATAAATTATTATTATTTATTATCATTGTGTAACGAAGACATAATATAATTATTTATAATTAACTTTATAATATTTGTTGGAGATAGGTAGGCCTTGGAATATATGAATATAATATGAGGACCACGGAATATACGAATAAGATTATATCCTATCTACTATTGTAGATACACCTCTTTGGAGAAACCTATCTCGAGCAGTGTGGAGACACTAGTTGGAGATATTAATAGTTATAATAATATCTTTATAGAGACATGATGTAATCAGCCATTTCGGTATCCATTGCGATCCATGGACCTCACTTATGGACCTCCCTCATGCACATTGTCTTGTGCATAAGGAAGGGTATGACCTTAAAACGTCACGCTGGCCAAATGGCTTGGCGAGTCCACTCTTTTAAAGGTGGTGTAATTTCTTGTGGTAGCAGCTTTATTATCCCTTAGTCGCCTATTATAACACCCACACCACACACCCTATTATAACCAAGGAAACCACAGAGATACTAATTAATAAGAATAATTTTATGATTGTGTAGTATAATAAATTTATATAATTAGATTTTAATGACTTTTATTTTTTATTGACAAAGGCTATATACATTTGTCTATATTTTTACAAAAAAAATCTTTTTCGTGTCAAAGAAATTGTTTTTAGAAGAGTAAACAAATTAGCAAATCTGTAAAAGTTAGTATGTGCTATTTCTTTGGAAATAAAAACAGTTTTTATTGTCCGTAAATTAAAAATTTGAAAATATCGAATGTAGTGTGCCGCAGTATAATTTTGTGCAAGGATATCCTGACGGGGGGTTTCATTAGATGCAGCTTAACCAGCAAAAGTAAACATCGGGGACGGAATCTCTAATATTTCTCTTAGTAACAGATTTTTTACAGGTTGTGTGATGAATTTTATCACGTGCCTTCAATATATATAAAAACTTCATAGACACAGTGTAAAGGGAAAGTAGTTGCGTATCTTAGAAAAATATATAATAAAATTTAGTGCAATTACGCTCACATTGCATACGTATGATATTTACTATGGCTTTACTGAATGGTTAACAGTATTTCCTTACATCTTAAGAGTATATATTTGAAATTATCTGAACAAAGGGCATTGTCGAATGGACTATTTGATGTTGGTTAAGAGTTTATAATATACAATTTCGTTATTTTAAATTAGACAGGAAATTTTATTTCGTTATTTTGTACGATTCTGCTTAAATATATAATAAACATTTTCTGACATTTGTTTTTTTTTTAAGATAGGTATGCCATTTATTTTACATTTCATTACAGTCCTAATACATGGGGAATTGGAACCTATATATTATGTATTTTTCTCTCGACTATAAGGTATATATTTTAAAAATGAATCTTTATTATTACATTATACCCTTATTTCATTTTTATTATTTTGTAGTAGGTACCTACTTTATTGCACAGCATACCTCTTCCGCGAAGTCATTTCACTGCGCCTTGGTTATTTTGCAAAGATGACTTTTATCTATAATTTATATATAATGCCTCCTATTACTTCTGTATATGTTGTGTGATGTAATTAATTAGTTAGAACAAGAGTGTTCGTTTATTCTTTCATTTCCTCAGATATTTTCCATTTTTTTTTTATAGATAGGTGGGCGGACGAGCTAGCGGTCCCACGTGATGTTACGGCCGCCCATGGACACCTGCAACACCAGGGGGTATGCGGACGCGCTGCCGAACTTGCAAAATCCATATGAATATGTATTTCATAAATTGTATACAATGTTTAGTGTAGGCCCCAATGCTATGAGTATAACAGCATCTGTGTATCTGCGTCACTTTTTAGTATTATTTAGTAAGTTATTGCACCAAAACCTTAATATGCTATGAAGTACTGTTAAAAGCATGTGTACAAACAGATGTTCAAATACCAAAGGATCCATTTCATTAATTCTAAAATAATGGATGCACTTCAAATAGGCTAGTGAGTATGCGTAATGAAACGTCAACGTATCTTTATGATCTTGAAACGAGATGGTTAATGGAAAACACTTAGGTCCACCCCCGTCCTCCAGTAACAGCTCGCATTTCTATAAGATATATGACATTGAGAAATGACGTGTAGCCCTAGAACAATAACTTTAGGAGTGAAAGAGTAAAACCAATCTAGCGAAGCTGGGGGAACCCAACAATGGGGATTTGGTATGTGCAAATAAAGAAATGCGACAAAATATTACAGTTTGCCTTTTGCTTGACTGGGCTTAACTTTGAATGTATTTTTTGTATATTTCTAGTTTTTATATGAATAGCAATGTCAACCTCACAACATGAAATCCGGATGCACCTGGGGCGTCTTATTTTGGCAGAAAAATACATAGATACATAGGGTTACTGAAAATAGAAAATAGACTCTAATATGCCCGCCGTAGAGTGCTTGTGTAACATTGTAGGTATGTATGGTATTCTCAAATCGATGTTCCAAGTAGAGACAATAAAAAGCGAATGTGCTCGTTGAGTCATTTATTATCGGACTGAATGCAGCTCAATAACATCGCAATTCTAGATCGCATCTACATTATTTAATTCTAAATGAATCGACATGTTATGTTGAAAGGGAAAGAACGTTTATGAATTTCACTTTAACTTAAATTTATTTATTTTGCAAGCATTATAAACATTTCTCATTATGTTCTGTCTCAATAGGCATGCAAAAACATGATAGCTACCGAATGAATGTATGTATTGAATAAAATATCTTGATAATAACGTTTATTACGATTTGATTAGGCTCACAATAATGAAAGTCTTTAAAAATTATGGCGCCAATTTAAAATGAACTAAGTCTGAGTTGTCCAAATAAATTGTAATTAGAATAACAATACAATTAAATGTCGTTTACAAACATATATTTATAAAATATAAGTCTTCCTAGTTTTATCGAACGTCAATTATTCGAATTTTGAGATAAACTAATGTCAATTTAAAATAAATCTGAATGTCAACCCAATATTACTAATATAAATAATCTGAATATATGGCTATATAATATTAGTCCTGATAATTATTAAGAATTAATAAATTAAGACTTGTATACAATGTACTTGTATGTATATAATTAAGAATTAGTAAATTAAGACTTGTATACAATGTATCTTGTATACAATTTAGCTTGACGTCTATGGCAAAGATATCAATCACAGCTCTCAACTTTGAAGAGACGTCACCAAATTTCATTATCCTTTAACCGATACGACCCAATCCAATTAGCAATACATTTACGCTACAAGCAGTGGCAAAGCTTAACAAAAACAAGGGAATATTATTCCTATAACTCGCACAGTTAATTCAGACAGTCCTCTGATATTGTTATAAGCTTTATTGATGGCAAAATAAAGGTCATAATGCTTTGTATTCGGTGTCTGCGTTAACAGTTTGGTCTATAGGAGTATTTGCCAAAAGCGACGAGTCGGCGCCCCGCTTCTTAGTCGAAACAATGATTGCGAGGGGAGAATAAAATGAGGAAACGGATGCATACCGCCTTATTGTCTTACCGAATTTGCTGATGTCATTTATTAGCTAGTACAATAAAACATTTTTATGGGAAGTGATATGAGGACGCCTCGAATAGTTGCCCCAGGCTGAAATAAGAACTGTCGACTCATTGGTCTAGAGACTGTATTATGAGTCATTATTTTAGTCGTGTTGTTCTGTTCCTATGGTTCGCTTTATAGCTATTTTAGTAATTCCAATAAATAACCAAAATCTGCCTTCGACGTAGAAACCGTCAACAAATTCCGTTTTCTTATTTTGGATAATTGAAAAAATACTTCTCATTCCCCTTTTAGTAGCTATTTCTTTTTTCTTTTTTATTGGGAATATGCTCGGAAATAGGGGAGGATGCTTGGAATAAAGGACATCCAAAAACTATAAGGTTTCCGAAACGCAATACCGCGGAGACGATGTCGTGTGCGACAAGTGACAAGATGCGCGACGTGTAAGGATAAGCAACCGCGCGAGACCACTAAATACAGGGATTGAAAGGATTTGGTCGTAGCTACATTGGGTTATGTGAATAAAACAAAATCAACTGTTACTTGCATTAGCAATAAGCATTAGCAAATACTATATAGTAAGAGATTTTACTTTCACCAAATACTATTTTTTAAGTGAATAATCTGTTAGGTGCTGGTTAGCAAATGCTAAAGAAACGCAGTAAGTGCTTTACGAAGACACCCAGTTAGTTGCAGGTGGGGAAGAGTGAAGTGGACGGATGGTAAATCTTCGCAGATTCGTGTATCTAGCCATTTGTTTTGCATTTTATTTCTTTCTTTTTTAATTATATTTATAGAAATGAGTAGAAATGAGTAACATATTCTGATACACAATTTTCTTCCAAGTATCTTTTATCACATGTTTTTTTACAAGTATAGTCCAAGAAATTACTGTCTACATTAGACTGTCTACATTTATCTACATTAGATTCACTGAAACGATACAATCCTTTGAATCGATTCACACAGTACTTAGGATTCGCCTGAATAGCATGTGCTTAGGTCAAAAACATCACCTGCTATAAAATTTATTAAAAAAAATACAGATGTTACTTAGAAACATGCCAGTAAAAGGTTGTGCTTTATTTTAATTTACGGTTTATTGATATGAAGATACTTTAGCATAATAAACACGACACTATTTTTGAATAGTGATTTTTATATTTTTTACTAGCCGCTGCGCGTACTCGACTGCCTAAGTTATCTCTCTCTAACAGAAGACTACATTGAAATGTACTGCATTCCCCACTATATCTTCTTCCAAAACTTACGTACGCGTTTCGTTAATGAGTGAGACATATCTCACATACAAGCATCTAGAGCCCATTCCCGTTTCATCCTATCCTATTCCACCCTATTCTTCTAACCCTTTCCCCAAAACCTTTCCCGCGTCTCGACAGGCAGGCAGGTAGGTAAGGGGCGTGCCAATGTTTGTCATTCTGGACTGAAGTTGGCTTGTACCGTGGATGTCTATGGGTGACAGTATCGACTTACCACCAGATGGACTGTATGCTCCACTGCCACCTTTTTCCTATGAAAAATGATTATTGTAAAAGAAACAACATTATTCCAAATATTAAAATATAATAGTTTTACTATTGAATCTATCATTCATCAATACACTTGCAACTCATTATTTTTTTAAATAGCCTGTTCCACTTATAATATGTTCCACTGCTGAGCTAACCCCTCCCCCATTCTCTTCTTTCTCCTCCAAGTCAGTATCATTTTTTCTTCTTCTTTTGCTACCATCTCCTAACGGAGGTTGGCGATGACCATGGCTATTCTCACGCGAGAGACTGCTGCTTGTGACAAAGACCCGGTGTTCAATCCGAACCATTCTCTAAAATTTCTGAGCCATGATGTGCGTGTTCTGCCAGGTTTACGGCGACCGTGTATTACTACTAATTGTAAAACTGGTACCATTTCAAATATTTTAAATCGTATTTGTTCAAGTATCAACACTATTTGTCAACCGTAGCTAGATATTTTTATTTATGCCGTCGTCGTTTGACGCCCCGACAGTGCGTTTTCATTATATGCAGCTTAGTGGCGCAGAGTAAATAAACCAGCCCATATTGCCGACTCGGTTCTTTCTCACGAATTCTATCCGCCACGCGAGCTCACTGAACATAATCCGCTTTTTACGATTCTAGTCGTCTACAGAGAATTTGAAATGAGAGAAATAACCTAAAATTCTTTGTGAGTTGTGGTAGATTTCGTGTTATGAATGAATGAATTCATACTCTGCTAAGAACAATACAGGTTTGAATTGCACTTCTAGGTTAAGACGAATTTTGAATTAAAATAAATATTGCCCGGAAATAGTTGTTTATTATGTATTCCATTGCTGGATTCAGATCTTTCTTAAGCCCGCCGATGCTATAAGTATAGCATAAAATGCTTATGGCCTCGGGCTCGCCATCACACACGATTTTCCGCGCTTCTTGTTCAGCATCTACCGGCGAACTTCTTCAGGTTGTCGGTTCACGTTGTTCGTATAATACAAACTCTATGAAATTATGAATTATGAAATGACTTTATAAACAGGATTCTACAAGGTCGGCAGTGCACCCGCAAAGCCCCCTGGTGTTCCAGGTGTCCATGGGCGACGGTGACCACTTACCATCATGTGGCCCGACCGCTCGATTGCCACCTACGCTATAAAAAAAATGATTGAAAAGTCACTGTTGTGTCCGAGTACGTCACGAATGATATAGAGCCTAAAACAATATTTTTGTATGTACGTATTTACGTTCACGCATGAAGCAAAACACTCTTGACTGATTTTAATAAAACGTAGCATAATTTAATAGATTTTATAAATTACTAACAGTTTATTTAGATCCGTTATAAAGTTCCCGCAGAATCATTTTAAAATCTATGCGAACGAATTTATGGGCACAGTTACAAAACATTTGTTGCAAGCACAAAATCCCCTTACAAAGTGTACCTCTACATTTGAACTATATTTAATAAACCAATTAAATAACCCTTCCTTTAGTAATGAATAAACCGGTCCAATTACATTAAAACAAACATTAAAATATAAGAGAAAATATACTGAACTTAACTTTTTCGCATAATAACGTAAAATTATTATCACTAGGATATGAAACACATGTGTCTAAAACACGTAGTATTATTTCTGAGAAAACGTATTATGAAAATAATAAACGTTGTAAAGTGACATTGTGTTTAGTCCTAACCAACCCGATCTGGCAACACATTGCCAGGCAACTTATTTCCTGAGGGACCCCGCGTTATAGCACTGGGAACGCACCTATCAGAAACCTGAACTTTAATAAAGATTTCAACTACCTATAACCACAAACAGGATTCCATTCCATCCCCTTCGACGACACCTATAAAATACATTTTGTAGCTCACAAAGTTTCGAAAATATTACTATAGTGGTGAAGAAATATCTTGTGGTGACTGGTTATTTTTATTTAGTGAATATAAATATTTGTAGTGTGTTCAAATACTCGTTCCGACCTGTACAACTTATGTATGATTTTTTAGAAAATATAACTAGCTCAAAAGTTAAAGAAGATTTTAAAAAAAATTGGATACACATGTATCCACGCATCTGCACTGGGCCCGCGCAGTGAATTTTGTCCCCTAGTTACCTTGGCCTGTGCTAAGGACAGGCCTAAGGGAGGTTGTGCCTTGCAGTGTTAAAAAACCTGACATCATCAACATCAAAAATATGTAAAGTAAACATATTGTAACTTGTGTTTCAACATACCAGTTTTAAGAATAATAAATGTAACTTGAAAAGGTAAAAAACCACAATAAAGTAAACATTTTTTCTGTTACAGATACGAGTACTTTAATCCATTTACTTTATTCAGAAATCAGCCACGAGTATATACTGTCTCTCAACTTATGTCTCTCGCCTACTGGATATGATTATGTAGGCTCCTGTCAAAGCTCGACACTACGATAATAAGGTCCCTTTTCTTATATAATGTCAAATATTTAATAAAAATCTGTGCAATACTTTGTTGAGCACGATCATCTAGTGAGTTATAAAGTTCTCAGAGAGCACATTTGTTACAAGCGAAGTTGTTCGAAACCAAATCAAAGTTTTATCCTTACAATAATGGAACGGATATCGAGACATCCTGATAGTCTGGAGGGCAATCATCGGAGGAATGCGAGGAATTTACACAAACCGTGTGTTAGCAGAATTTTGTTTGTGAATTATTCAATTGAATAGTTTAGAAAACTGACATGCATTTAAAATACCAGTATGATTACTTTTAAACAAAATTAAGGCGATAGATAACCATACAGCCCACCTGGTGGTAAGCGGAAACTGTCACCAATGGACATCGTAGCTAATTTTAATGATTATCAAAAGATTTAGGTAACACAGCAGTCAGGTTACAAAATATTTAACTAAACGGTAACAGAAACAATAATAATATGGTCGTTTTTTTTCGTAATGGCTAAATTCTTGTGGTCCTAATAAGTGTTGGATGAACGCCGGTATGTGTTGACGGTGTAACGAGGGGGACCTCCTTGTCTTCGCCGGCGGGGACGGTGTACATTTGTACTATGTGAGTGTAGTGAAAGAATCGCATAGGCAGCCAGTAATTGGGTCGTCTAGGACGTGCCGAGGACGACGATGACGACTGTAACTGGAAGAAGCATACCGCTGTCGAATGATCGTGTATTAAAATAGCCAGGCGTTAGAAATAGTGTTGTAAAATAAAAATAACACTAAGCGCTCGAGGCTCGAGCGTTAAATGTTCATGAGGATTAAATCGGAACATCGTGTATCGGTGCAGGTCTTACAAATAGTTATGTGCAATAAAAATGAACACTGAGCGCTCGATGACCGAGCGCTGAATGAGTGCATATGAACGTTTAAGACTCGAGAATTATACCCGGCGATTGGACAATACGCACTAGATATGTTATACAAGCACTCTAGGACAGCACGTTATCTAATAGTGTTCTATGTTCAGTAGCTCTAATTTTTTTAATTCATATGCGTTTATAAAAAGTAACATTCTTAGTACGTCGTACATAAGTTTCAAATTTGACTTTTTAATGAACCCTTCCTTATCTGCTTCGAACCAAAGATGTTGCCAATAAGGTTTCCTTGATAATAACGAATGACGTGTGATCTAGTCTATTACCATATCGATAATACCCCAAGTTTTTACCGTTTTATGGTCTTAAAACCTTAAGGTTAAAAACTCGAGTCTAAAGCGATTTTAGGTTAATATTTTTAACGTTCCTTAGTGCTAATTCGAGCGCTATGTTGGCAACTTAGAGCTCAAGTACTCAGCGCTCATTTTTACGACACTACTTGAAAAGGTTCAATGTATCCAAAAATTTAAATCACCGGTCGTATAGTTATGGTTTATATGTATAGACCATACTATTGACTAGACTCTAGAGTCTAGACCATTCATATTCATACTAGTATTGTCTAGAGTCTAGACCATACTTTAGCATATAAAGCAAGTATAAATGATACGAGTATATACCTATTCGTAGTACGGTCATAACTTAAATTGGTATCATAATTATTATCACATTTAACATTCGTCTGAGCTACTTTGACTGCACTTCGTGTAGATATCTCATGTTCTATTGGCCAAACATTAAATTGCTGTTTCTGACATTTGCAACATATGCAACAAATGAGCTATGTAAGCTACACCAAAAATATGGAATTCCTGATTCTCCTATGTTCATACTAAAATGTTGCTATCTCTAGGCGATTACTGCCCTCCCATCATATAATAGCGAGATATTATCATCATTTGATTGCGCTAAATGTATACGTTCCCTTAGTGGCACCATGTATCGCCTCGTGGCTAGTGAGCCGTGAAGCGAGACGTTTTGTATAGGGGCTTTCATTTTCCGCGGCAACTGTAACAAATGATCGGAGAGGGTGACTCCGGCTGGTTTCTACAGTCCACCCATCAAGTATTTTAATGCAGCCTGTACAAACGGCGAAATAGAATGCAGTAGATTTTGTTTCCAGACTAAACGCTCAACCAACTAAGCTATGGGAGCTGTAGGAAATTTTTTGTTACTCATTTGATGAATCAGTTCATGGTATATATCTATATATGTAAACGTATGCGTATGTTGTTATACGTAGTGAGCAAGACCTACGTAAGAATAGATAAATAGATAAGTTGCCAGAAAACTTATCTATTTTTCAGTCTGTACGTTGCAATAATTGGTTACAGTCCCCCTCTCACCCTGACAAATCTTAGTAGTGTAATTTCTTTAAAGAGATGTCGAACATATCTAAGAATTTACGACTGTAGAATTTCAAAAATAATTCTTTACATCTCGCTGTCGTGTGAAGCTCTGAATCCAATATATCAATCAGTTTTGAAGTTTATTTATTATTTATTTTTAGGTACAAAAGTTGAACGACTACATAAAACTTATAATAACAATAATAATAATAATATTGTATATAATAATTACATAATAACTAATTTTTATCATCGTTCTTACATACATTCTACATTTTATTATTTTCATTCATGCACTACTTTCATATTAAAATACATCCAAGATCACATTCAACCAATCATAACACTCGTCTTGATTTCATACTTCACTATCCTTCTCAACAATCACACGTCACAGTATTGCCAACATAATTAATCAATTTAAATTTCGCGCCGTAGACCTCTCCAACTCCTATTCCACATGCATAACTCAACACGTGACCACCTGTGATATATTTCTTATTAATTAACTAGCGACCCGCCCTCACTTTGCTTCGGTTTATTAAATTTAAAACAATCGGAATAAAATATTTTCCTGCGGTAAAATGGAACCTATATATTAAGTTAGACCTCTAGCAATACATCGGTGAAAACTGCATTCAATTCCATGCAGTAGTTTTTGCGTGATGCGTGTACAAACATACAGACAGACAGACAAAATTTCTAAAAACTGTTGTTTTGGCTTCTGTTGCTCTAATAAAGACCTCCCCCCCCCCCCCCATATTAGTTTTTTTCCAATATCTATAATGTACAGACATCGGCCTGTTACAATTATATGTAGGTATAGATAATCACACTAATACAAAAGGCCTTTAAAGGGCAACATCTTATTAAGTTTTAATCAGTATTTTAAGTTCTCATAAATATTTAACACATATATCGCATATAGATAGCTACTTTTTCTTAACATCCTAATCTCGCAAGATCTTTTGGCAAATATATCGGATCGCATAGTGCCTTACTAGTTTAGGGAATTTTATGGAGTATACTCCCCATGCTGGATTCAATTTAGATCACGAATAAGATAAGTACTACGTCAGAGGGGGGTTGACTTAAACATTGATTTAATGGGATAACCAAAACACTGATAAAACAAAAAAATGAGTTTCTCATAAAACGTCCTAGAATAGGAAGATCGGTTCCTGCTAGAACAGACTACCATGGATCGAGTAGATTGCTACGCGTCATTTAAATAACGCCAAATCTGAAACACGTCGATTTTTTTAAAATATATAAATCCGTTCAAGTTAAAAATAAAATTATTTTAAGAAATAAATAAGAAAGTTACAACATGTAATGTTTTATTGTTCTATCTAAAACATTCGTAGCGCTCTTACTCAGTACAGTGAAATCAACGAGACACGAGCTTTGCATCTGTGTGAGTGAGTGCCGAATTGTCGCATCCGATTGTCGAAACTGTCATACTGACCGAATGACCGTAATGACGGAAAGTTACGAAAAATAACTATTCTAAAAAACTGGTAGAATCGATTTTATTCTTGACTAGCGACCCGCCCTCATTTCGCTTCGGTTTATTAAATTTAAAACAATCGGAATAAGATATTTTCCTGCGGTAAAATGGAGCCTATATTTTAAGTTAGACCTCTAGCAATACATCGGTGAAAACTGCATTCAATTCCATGCAGTAGTTTTTGCGTGATGCGTGTACAAACATACAGACAGACAGACAGGCGGACAAAATTTCTAAAAACTGTTGTTTTGGCTTCTGTTGCTCTAATAAAGATCTATTCGTTTTTTTTCAATATCTATAATGTACAGACATCGGCCTTTTACAATTTTATTATATGTATGTATAGATACTGAAGAACTTATTGTCAGCTTTTGACAGAGCGAGGCTAAGAACATGTGTGAAGTCTGTGTAGCGTGTCGGTGCCTCGCAATGGGATGGCGGTTTTTGGTGGGGTGTCTAGTCTTTACCTACGTCAAAACATGTTTTAATCCAGATAGCGTATAAAATTTCTATAGGTACTTAGTGTTGTGTGACAAAAAACGAAAATTCCGGGACTTCAGGTCCAGTCACCAAAACAGATTCGGCTCATTCATGATGGTGAGTTGCCGACCCACCTAAGAGACGCAATTAACTTAATGAATATCTACTTTGCGAAGCTTTTATTGTACAAAGTTTGAGTTAGCCTTTCAATGCCAAAACCGTAATAAAATTGCAATACGCTGAAAATTACATTTTATGTATATTTATATTTCTTTGTTAAAATAATTTTAATATTTATCAATTTTCATATTATACCACTCATACGTAAAGTAAGTATTTAAAAGTAATTCATAAACAAAATAAGCATAAATGAAAAAAATAACATAACGTGCTGTCCGAGACCCCCACCCCCCCCCCCCTTCAGGAACGAAGATCATCACGCATTTTATTAAACTCCGAATGTAATTCGAAATAAAATCTAAAAATCTATATACATATAACCTCTTTAAGTCGAACCTCGATAAGTCGAAAACCTCCAAAACTAGAAAAAAAAATTGTTCCCTTCCCTTCATGCCCCAAAACCGCCATTCCTCGAAATCTCAACCCTCTATTAGTCGAAATAATCAGCGAGTCCCTGCAAGCCATTTTGGTACATATTTTCCCTATATAACTCAAAAAAATAAATTGGACCTCTGTATCTCGAACATAGCAATGTTTTATTTTACAACCTTTACAACTCGATTATTTGATACTTATTACCTCTATAGGTCGAAGAAAAATAAGTTACCGACTTTAAAAATTTGCCGACAATGTACACCATTGTTTCTTAGAAAACAATTTAGGAGTATACAATAAATAGGATTACCAATCATAAGAAATGATAAAGGAATTTATGACTGACGTTAACACGTGCTTGCTTGCTTGGTGTCAGGTGTTTCATTTTGGGTACTTATTATGTATGTACTTATTATGGTACTTATTGATTTCATTTGAACTTTAACGAAGCAAGTCATTTGTTGTCGATTGAAAAATTGTCAGAATTAGTTTGGTTCTGCTGCAATACACATCAGTTTTTACAACAGTTTACGAATAAAATTGTTAAAACATGAGTGCTGTGATACGTAAACTGAAAACTTTGAGTCTCGCTGAAAAGTTAGAAGTGCTCGAAGCTGTGAAGAGCTGTCAGAAGAAGAAAGATGTTTCTGAACAATTTGGCCTACCAATGAGTACTCTGTCAACAATAATAAAAAATGAATCATACATCATGAAAAAAATCGAAAGTCGAAACCTCCATAAGTCGAAAACTCTATAACTCGAATTTTTTGGCGTCTACCTTGATGTTCGACTTATAGAGGTTCTACTGTAGTTCTAAGAGAGAGAACTAGCGATCGGCCCGCTACCGAAATTTACCGAATACCGTCTAACTGACACGATCGCGAGAATCGCGACCATACCGTGTCCGAGCGAGAGAAAGGCGAGAAAGAGAAAGGAGTATGGAGGGGTAAAAATCTTACGTGACGTTACATTTTCAATGTAGTAACTGATGATTTTCAAACTAAACATAAACCTAAGTTTTAATAGTGAACTGAAAATTGATAGTCATTTAGTCATTGATAAGATTTAGGCACACTTTTTTTATAATAAAAAGGCGGCAGACGAGCATACATTCCAGGTAAGTGAATACTGTCGCCCGTGGACATCCGCGGTACATACCTACATCAGTCCAGAATAACAAACGCTGGCACGCCTCCAAATGCGCTGCTTACCTTTCGAGATGTGGGAATTGATTTGGAGAAAGGGTTAGAAAAGTGGGGAGGGATAGGATGGGTAGGGAATAGGCTCTGGCATATCTCACTCACGTATGTACACGTATGTACATTGGTGAATAGGATATAATGGGAAATGCAGTACATTTCATGGTAGTTTTCCTAACAGTTCCTAAAGTTTCATTTTAAAGAACACAAATGATTCATAAACGTTGCTAAATCAAGCTCACAAGTAAATTGACTAAATGTATTGATAACAAATTAAATTTTGTATCCGCCCTTTTAACGCCCACTGCTGGACATGGGCCGCCTCTTGTACATAGCCTTGTGCATGAGAGATGTATGGCCTTGAAACGCCACGCGGGCCAAACGCGTTTTCCATTCTTTTAGAGGAACTGTAGTTAATTCTTCAATGCTTGTGGTAGCAGTTTTGTTATTTACGACACCCACGGGAAAAGATGGGATGGTGCTATGCTAAAGTCGGCCACACGGCCTTGAAATTTTGAATGAACAACTTTTGAATTTAGTATGTATTTTATAGTACAGTAACTTCATTCAAGAATCGAAATGCAAGCAATGACTGAAATCAGTTGACAGCCAAACTAACATGATGACCTGATTGGCTGAAACAAATAGAAAACAAAACCCATCGAACACATGTCGCGAACAGCTAAAGCAAATCTAGATAACGACTATATATCGACACCCCTCTCCGTCTGTGTCCGTTTCTTCATCTTCTCTAGTATCCGCCCACTTTTTCTCAGGCTTCCTTTTCGAGGTCATCTTTAATCATTCCGAATATGAAGGCCAAATTTTAATTACTTAAGTGGTTTGTAGCTCTCGTTATGAACTATCTACCCTTCAGTCAAGGATAAACGAAAACCTGATCTATAATCGTATGGACACAGTGTCGATACAGTACAGGCACGGTGGTTTACCGTGGTGTTTACAGAGTTTACACATATAAAATATGTGGTGGAGCGTCCTGGACGGCACTACGCGCCAGTTGTGTCCGCGGGTCCAAGTGAGTTCACTTGGACCCGCGGACACATGATTTTACTTAAAAGCGTACAGTTGTACGCTTGTACAGTTGTACAGTTGTAGCGTACAACTGTACGCTTTTAAGTAAAATCATGTATTCAACCAGTTTATTAGTAAGTATGTTTATTAGTAGGTTATCTTCTTTCCCAGGTAAATTGACTACGCCTAAATCAGTCTGTCCAAAATAATATAAATTGTGACCTCTGTTCACTCATATTTCTTTTCCAGTGTATATCATCGCAGTCTATTACAGCCCGGATTACTTTTCTGTCTCTACTAGGGAGGTTTTGAATAGCAAAACATCACTATTCGTGAATACAAATACGAATAATTTGCCCCACTATTCGGGAATACGAGTACGATTACGAATACTTCGCGCGCACTTGTAACATTAGTAAGTAGGTAATTTGTAGTTCAATTTAAAGATAGTGCTATAAATATTTTTTTAGTTCAATCAGTAAGCACCTTTTTAGTTTAATCTAGTGTCTACCTAATTTTAAATTAAACTTAAAAACACCTATTAATTAAACTAAAAAAATCAGATTTTCAAATGAACGTTTGTTCTTAAAATATTTTCGTTTTGTAGAACGCCTCTTTTACCTAGTATTCATATTGGGCTTTACAATTCGATTAGTATTCGAGTATTCGTTAAGAAAATGGCAAATATGAGTACGAATATGAATACTTGAAAATTGGCGAGTATTCGCCAAAACTATTTCCGATACGCTACAATATGCGGCTCTTCAATAGAGCTGTGAACAGGATTCTGCAAGGTCGGCAGCACACCTGCAAGCCTCCTGGTGTTGCAGATGTCCATGAGCGGCGGTGATCACTTACCATCATGTGGCCTACCCGCTCGTTTGTCATCTATATTATACAAAAAAACGATTACGAATATTCGGAACATCCCTAAGTCTCTTCACATCAGCCGTGTTTGCTTCACTTACAAGGTCTACATCAAAAGTTAGCCCAAATAGCGGCGTGGAGCATCATGGACCGTTCTATTACCCTAACGACACAATATTACGTTTACCCAAAAATCTTTATGGAGAACACGGTCATTCCGCGCCCGAGCTAATCAAGCGACGCTCCCGGGCCCACATCGCCTATACACACCGACAAGGGATATTGTGTTTGTGTTGCAGAGATAACGCTCCGCAAATGAGAATGTGTTTGTTTCTTTTGTAGAATATCTTTTGTAGTGTTATTTTTGTTATTAACTATGAAAATATGAAAATGCTTTTTGTAAAAATGTTTACATCCTCTCGTATGTTTGAATAACAGACATTCTCATGGAAGGATGTATGACACAATATTTAATTCCATATTTATAGTATTATGTTGACGTTTTGAAATGGTACAATAATATATCAATGTTATGCAATGTCAAGCCATGTTATATAACTGTAAGTGTTCTAGGATTTATTAGGTATTGTCCCCTAGTAATAGCCCTACCTGCCATAAATCTTAATTTACATAAGACTACCCTTCTGTCACTTCATATTGCGCGTATTCATTAACGAGTTGGCAAGGATTATGGATGCTCACTGAGGCTGTACAGGAGGTATTTAAATTGTCTATTTCTAGATAATCTTCAACGATGTCTGAAAGATCCGTATTCTTCTCTAAAACATCCATACGATTTGACAATAAAATCAACAAATTTTCCTAGTAACCAGCGCGACAGTCGCACGCAATATGGAGTCCTTACAACATACAGTGCGAGATTGATGTGGGAAGAAAGCACACGAAATTGGTAAAATGGGTAGGCTAAGTGTTGGGGGTGAAAGTGTGATCGAGAAACGACGGCAATGGCGTTTCCTACCCGCAATTTCGTCACGCATTTTACCGAACAAATGTTCCCTTAAGATTCGACTTAACTTATGCGGCACACGTTTTATTGAAGGTTAAATTCGTTCCCCGCGCGCTTATATTGACTTTTATACGCGTCCTACAGGTGTAAGTCGTTAATGGCGTATGTGAATTGTCAACAAAGTTGTTTTTAATGTTCATATTTATGGTAAATGTAAATTGTGTACTTTATAGTCTCTCAGTAAGTACAAATCATCAATTCACTTTAATAGCAAAGATGCAGATTGTATATTTTATAAAATCTATTGAAATTTCATAAAGTATACAACTATTTATATTACATTTCTTTGTATCTATAGTATTGAGTACAAATACCCATTCGTTAAATTTAATAAATATAAAACTTTTTCCTAACCTGGAATTGATACAATTCCATCCTCATTGTTGTATGCCACATCGTACTGTTAAATGCTGTGTTTCGCCGTTTTTTTATTTGCATCTCAGTCGTCTTGCCATCTCGTTCTGTCGTTACGTCTGTGTCCATCCTGTGGTATCCACTCGGCGACAATTTAAGGTAAAAAACAAATTGTTGACTACGTATCTAACATTAGATTGAATTTAAAACATTTAGCCATTTTGACGAAAATAAATGTCGTTAAATAGTAATAACGTTTTAGAGTATCTAAGACCTCATTTTAGATCGTATGTATTATTTATCCTACTTTCTTAATATACCATTTACGAGTATTTACTCAAGAAAACATACTAAAAGAAACAATTCATGTTAAAAAAAATACTGTTTTATATCAATCCCAAGGTCTTCGTCCGGAAAACCGAAACATCCACAGCCGTTAACATTAATAGTGAGGAGCAGCTAGCCATCATCAGCAGTGAGGAATAGCTGGCCACCACCACCAGTAATGCAGAGTGACTAGGAAGCATGTCACCGGTACTCACATACCTTCTATTAAATTATTATCGAAGTAACTGCATTTATTTTAATATATTTGTATTAATTTTCGTCTCTTGCTATTCCTATTGTATCTCTAATGTTGATTGTGCATACATTATACGGCCATACAAGGATGTCAGGAAGTAATTGATTCGATGTTTCTAGATTTAGAAAAGCTACATCAGAACTTTTAATCTTCTGTCGTGAGGGTTTCCAACTATAAATCCCTTCACCGTCGAAATATTGATAATTGACAAATCATATTCAAAAGGTATGTTTAAAGCCTTTAAGCTTTAAACTAATAAACTAATAAACTATGACACTAATAAACTTATAAATAATACGTATTTCTGTAATGCAACAAAATAATCCATCAACATACCATAAACATTATTGGAGACGGTGTGTCCAACGTCCAAAAGAAGACGGATAATGCGCTAACTTCCAAAGACTCGAATAAGTGACAATTACTTCTATTGACGCCTTCAAAAGGGACATCAACCGAATAGCTGTAGTTGCACTACCATTATTCCCTCCCTCGGACCATTGGGCTTATTGAATCGGACGATAAGGTGCCTCAGTAATTTCCCGCCATTTGCGATCATTACTCTTCCCCGTGATCACCTAATGCTGTGGTTAGGGCACGCGTGATAACAAAAAATGTGCAAAAAGTAAAGGCCGGAACTATTTCCGGAGCGATTTACGGACGTGAGAATTCGTGTGGACGTTGAAAGGTTTTTATTTGTTAGTCTTATCCAAACTTGTGACTGCCAGGTTAGAACCTCACTTTGATCAGGAAAAGGTTGATTAGGTTACCCATTTATCTGTCTGTATTTTCAATAAATTAAAAATTTGCAAAATAAATCCTATAATTGTAAAAATACAGACGTATTTTCACAAAAAAATAGGCATTTATTATTATTTTATTTATTTACTAGTTGTGCCCGCGACTTCGTACGCGTGGAAATTTAGTTGTTAAACTCTAAATTGGGATATCTTTTCTTCCCGTCAGCTGATTTCACTGAAACAAAGCCTATTCGAAGCGGCAAGCTAAGCTTAATTAACCTGTGGAAACCACATGAAAATCCGTTCCGTAGTTTTGGAGATTAGCGTGTTCAAACAGACAGACAGACAGACAGACAAAAATTTACAAAATCGTCTATTTGTATTCTGATACTCTTCCTTCATCGCCCCCAATCAGTTTTTGGTAAATATATTCAATGTACAGACACGCTGGTACTACACTTTTATTATATGTGTAGATTTCTTTTTCATTCATTGTAGCTGAGCTTTAAATAAAAAATAAATAAATAAATTCAAGTATATATTCTATACTTCAATATCAACATGTAAGAGTAAATAAAAACTGATGAAGACTTAATGTAGAAGCCTTTTTAGAATTTCATGGAAGCCTTTTCTCAGAATATTTTTTGTATTGTAAGGCAAAATAACAATTTCATTTCGATGAAGAAAGTGTTTTATGCTACTGAGTTGATGTGGGCGTAAGCTTTCCTTGTCAGGTATAATAATAAATAGGTAATCATTAATTAAAGAGCAAAAGTTACCACCACAACTCTACCGCCTACGTCAAGCATTTCACAGTGTTAAGTTTCGAGTAAAGGCTGGCATACACTTGCTTTTTTTTATAGAAGAAAGGCGGCGGACGAGTATACAATCCACCTGATGGTAAGTGGATACTGTCGTCCATAGTAAGTGGATACATGCCAACATCAGTCCAGAATCACAAACGTTGGCACGTCTCCGGATGCGTTGCCGACCTTTTGCAAATAAAGGAATAAATTCGGAGAAAGGGTTGGGTAAATGGGGAGGAATAGGATGGGATGGGAATGGACTCTGGCATATCTGACTCACTACCGAAACACGTACGTATATTGGTGAAATACGATAAAGTAGTAAATGCAGTACATTTCAAGGTAGTCTTCTGTGAGAGAAGGGTGACGTGGCTAGTCGAGAGTGCACAGCGGCTGTGGGAATGCAGCGTGCACTATCTCTCTACAATGCTACTCGTATCAGCTGGACCCATTTGACTATCCAATCGTCCGAATTTACGACGTTAAACTCTCAGAAGCAGCTTAGTATCATTCAACTTTCAAAGAAGGTGGCAGACAGTTCATCCGGTGGAAGTTAGTTAGGTGAAAGGTGACAGATGCCAACATCCGAATAAAATGACAACGTTGGCGCGCCACCGGATGCGCTGTCTTAGAAGATTCCGGAATGGATTTGGAGAAAGGATTTGGCAAATTGGAAGTACAACGGGACAAGGAATTTTCCTCGTCCCATTACACCTCCCAATCCTCCTAGGGGAGATAGGGTAAAATAGGTATATTGTGTGCACGACAGAATGAAAGCGTAGCACAAGTGCAGTGTATTAATATGTAAATAGAATCAAGTGTACGTGATATGTACGTACTGGCATCACACGGCTCGGGGAAGAAAGGGGGTTGTCTCACAAGGGTTACGCAACTAGCGAGGTGAGGACGAATGAATTCTCACATTACACTAATAGAAGCGTACGAGACAAATCCATACACCTTTCCTACGAGACTATGGGATGTTAGTACGTACATTTATATTATGTTTTTATTATTATTGTCCTTGTTTATAAATTGTATGTGTTTTGTATTCGCTCTCCATAAATGTATTAGGAAACTGGGTTACAGGTCAGGGTATAGGAAAAATAAAGGCTACCGCCCGCAGTGTGTTTTATTAAGCATTGAATTAAACATATAAAGTTGCGGGCTAGATGACGAAAATCCGGTATCGGCGCCACTGTCTTCCCCTTACCTTCAGTCCTCCCATTCCCCTTGCTACTCAAGGAAGGCGGGAGGGAAAAAAGGGCTAAATTGCCCAGAAAAATGTAGATCTTCATACTTCGTCATCGAAAATAGCCTTGTCCTCCGCATAAGAGGAGGACAAACCCTAGGATAAGTGACTTGTAGCTCAGAAGTTATGTATGACGTTGGAGAGCGAATAGCACAATAAACTTCCCCAGGGAGCAGGGGGATCGCACGGGCAGCGAACTTGCTATAAAAGGCATAGGTTCCGACCTCTCTTTGCCAGTTCGTCCTCAGCACTTCAAGTAGTAACTTGAACTGCCAGTTCGTCCTCAGCACTTCAAGTAGTAACTTGAACTGCCAGTTCGTCCTCAGCACTTCAAGTAGTAACTTGAACTGCTAGTTTTACATTTAACACTCTAAGTAGTGACTTGATATAACAGACTCCTCATAGTGGAGATACCTAACAAGTTCATACAAGCGAGTTCGCTGCCGACTGCCGCTTCCTCCCTGCACTCCTGTGGTTCAATGTGAATTAGAGCAGCGTTTTATTTCCGTATTTCACCCCTACACCCCCCCGTTGGAAGGCAACGTGCGGCCTGCAACATTGGCCCTGCGGTATAACATCGATCGCGAGCACCGCCTTATATATAATATATATCGTAGCCAACATCTGGTCCTTCGAGCCGGATCTCCTGAACCATCATCATCCAGAAGATCGCCTATCGAGATACGGAGAGAATTTAGAAGATGCCAACCACAAGAAGCAAAAGCGACAAGGAGACAACAGAAGCATCCTCGAGCTCGCAAACCGAAGCTACGGCCACCACGGGCGCAACAACGAGCACAGACTCGTACGCAACGACTGCCCAGACCGCAACCGCGACCGACACTACCACAAGTAAGTCTTCAAACAATAAAAAACAAGCCAAGGACAGTGTCGCTGTCGCCGTCTGCTCCAGGCCACCATCGCCTGTACCTGAGTGCTCCGACCACACGATGCGCCCACACTCGAGCCACGCTCGGTCACGTCGCTCCGTACCCTCACGCAAGAGACTCCTCGCGGAGTTAGAGGCGAAAGAGCGGCTCGCCGAGCTGTACCTAAAAGAGGCCGAGTGGAAAACGAAAGAAATCCAGGCCGCAGCTGAACTTGAAAAGGCGAAACTCGAACGGCTGAAACTAGACTCGTCGTCGAGTGAGGAGGACGAACTGGACGAACAGGATTCAGATCCTCAGCGTGTCCACCGATGGCTACACAATCAAAAGCAGATATTAGCCATCAAAGACGCCGAGAAAGAGAAAAGTCCCAAACCCAAGGAAGCAGCTGTGTCAGAAAAAGGCAGTATTAGACAATCGGCCGGGAATGAAAGAGACCCGGGTGTTGCGGGAACCCCCACGAAAGAGGTCCCGTCTTCAGACCATTCTCCACCGGCGATTGACGTGACTACATTAGCCACGGCCTTCTCACAAGCTATGCGCCAGAATAGGGACTCACCTCGGTACATACAAGAGTTACCCGTGTACAGTGGACACGCCCATAGCTGGCTCGCCTTCCGAGCAGCGTACAACGAAACAAAGGAACGCTTCACTAAAACTGAAAATGTGGCCCGACTACGAAAATGTCTAAAGGGACCCGCAATGGAAGCCGTGAGTTGCCTACTAATAAGTGAGCCTGACCCGCCAGTCATATTACAAACGCTGGAGAGAAGATTCGGGCGGCCAGAGGCACTCATCCGCTTAGAATTGGAAAAAGTGAAGCGTTTACCTAAGGTCAGCGAAAACCCACGTGACCTTTGCATATTCGCCAGTAAACTAGCGAACATCGTGGCTGCTATAGAAGCATTAAAGAAACCACACTACCTCCACCACCCTGAGATGTTGTACAACGTGGTGGAGAAGCTCACTCCAACCCTGAGAAGTAAATGGGTAGACTACGCGGCGAGAGAGCTTTCAGAAGTATCCGACTTCAAAAAGATGTCAATATACTTGAACGAAGAAGCGGATAAGTTTGGCGCTTACGCCCTTCCAGAATACATCGCCGACGAGTCAGCAGGGAGAGAGCGACCTATGCGAAAAAAGGTCGAACGCGCTTACACAATAAAAGAAAAGCGCAAGCCACAAGAAAAGTGGCAAGAAAAATGTTGGCAGTGCAAACAATCACATCAGTTAGTGCATTGCCCACAGTTTCTCAACGCTAACATACACGAGCGTTGGGAGATGGCAAAAAAGAGCCATACTTGTTTCCGGTGCTTAAAAGGTACGCACCAAAGAAACACGTGTCGCGTCAAACCATGCGGCCGCGACGGATGTACCATGAGACACCATGTCCTACTCCACCACCAGAAAACCGATCAACCATCAGACATCCCAGAAAGAACAGAAGAGGTACTGACTTCAACAGTAGCTACCAACTCGAATACGCGACGTCGGGCGTACCTAAAAATAGCATCTGTCGTGCTATCCGGTCCCCAGAATAAAATAGAGACGTACGCGTTGTTGGACGAGGGGAGTACAGTAACCATTATCGACGCATCTCTGGCCGATATATTAGGGATAGATGGGCCCAAACAACCAATGTGGGTGCAAGGGGTGAGTGGGACAGAGATAAAACACGAACAAAGTCGGAGTGTCAACTTGGCCATCAAAGGGAAATTCGGCGGCGAAGAATTCCAGATTCAAAATGCCAGAACAGTAGAAAGGCTGAATTTCACGTCGCAATCCATAACAGAGGAAAATATGAAAGGCTGCACTCATCTACGAAACATAAGGAAAGAGCTCACGTACGACTACGCGTCCCCAAAGATACTGATCGGTCAGGACAACTGGGACCTAATAGTATCACGTGATCTTCTAGAGGGTCGGCGCGACCAACCAGTGGCATCACTAACAAAACTGGGGTGGGTACTCCACGGATGCCACACGTCGAAAAGTAAGCCCGTAACCTTTTGCGGTCACCTCTCCACAACACGGGGTGACACAATGGAAGAAACAATGAGGAAGTATTTCGAACTGGAGTCATTGGGAATCGAACCCAGAAAACCCAAGAACGATCCCGAACAACGGGCGTTGGAGATACTCGAGAACACTACTCGAAGACTTCCCAATGGCAGATTCGAAACCGGGTTATTGTGGCGAAAAGACGACCGAAAAATACCCAACAACTACCAAAACACACTAAAGCGCCTCTACAACTTAGAAAGAAAACTAGATCGCGACGAACAGCTGAAAGTTCAATACCAAGAACGGGTCGACAACCTCTTCAAACGCGGATACGCCGAGCGAGCCCCCGCAGCGCCAACTAGCGGCAGAACATGGTACCTCCCACACTTCGCGGTCATCAATCCCGCAAAGCCAAAGATAAGAATGGTACACGATGCGGCGGCTCAATCGCATGGACTGTGCCTCAACGACATGTTGTTGGCAGGACCTGACCTATTACAGTCCCTCCCAGGCGTTATTATGCGATTTCGACAACACCCATACGCCGTATCCGCAGATATAAAAGAAATGTTTATGCAAATCAGCATAAGAGAAGAGGACAGAGATGCCTTGCGTTTTTTATGGAGAGATCACCGGCGGGAGGGTCCGCCAGAAGAATACAGAATGACCTCGGTGATATTCGGTGCGTGCTCATCACCATGCACCGCCATACACATAAAGAACAAAAACGCAAACGAGTTCGTCGACATCTATCCAGAGGCGGCGTGCGCAATAGAAAGAAACCACTACATGGACGACTACTTACAAAGCTTCCCCACACCTGAGAAAGCGATCAGAATGATCAAAGAAGTCGACTTTATACACCGACAAGCAGGGTTCGAGTTGACGGCGTGGACATCTAACAACATGAGTGTTATAAAAGATTTCAAGGAAAGAACGGAAACAAACGCAATACCAATAGGTGCGAGCGAGACAGAAAGAACGCTCGGTCTCCTATGGAGCACAAGGGATGATTGCATAAGTTTCCGCTTGAACAAAACAAGAATAGCACCTGAAATGCTTGAAAACACGCGCCCACCAACCAAGAGGGAGGCCTTAAGTGTCATAATGTCCTTGTTCGATCCATTGGGCTTACTATCGCCGATGACAACGCCCGCGAAAAGAATCATGCAGGACACCTGGCGCTACGGTACCAAATGGGACGAGCCCATTCCAGAACAGTTAAGGCAAAGATGGGACGCATGGCTGTCATTGCTAAGAAAGGTAGAAGACCTACGCATCCCTCGATGTTACGACTATGAATCGGCAACCACTTACGAACTACATACGTTTGTCGATGCCAGCGAGGAGGCCTACGCCGCAAGCGTTTACTGGCGAATCGTGCGTAACGACGGAAGTGTACACGTCACGCTGGCAGCCGCAAAGAGTCGCGTGACACCACTGAAGCCCGTCTCAATCCCCAGGTTAGAACTACAGGCCGCCCTACTAGGGGCCCGCCTAGCCGATACAGTGCTACGAGAGCACGAGTTTGAAGTCGCGCATAAAACATATTGGAGCGACTCGCGTACGGCCCTGGCGTGGATAAGATCCGAACCACGCACCTACAAAACCTTCGTAGCACACCGACTCGCAGAATTAGAGACACTCACTAAGAAAAATGAGTGGCGATGGGTGCCTACGGCAGATAACGTAGCAGACGACGCGACAAGAGCGACACCTCACGACTTGAACGTGAAACATCGATGGTTCAATGGCCCCTCCTATCTACTACTATCTAAGAATGAGTGGCCTAGAGAAGTCGAGGTCAAGGTCAACAACTCTGGGGAAGAGAGAGAAAAATGTCTCGCAATAACTGACAAGCCAACTCATGACCATCTGCCAGATGTCCAACGATTCTCGAAATGGATCAGACTGATAAGAGCGACAGCTAGAGTGCTGCAATTTGTCGAATTATGTCGGGGAAATAAATTCCAAATCACCGCTACGCGTTACAAACGAACGCGTGTAAACAAATCACGTGACCCCGACTGGAAGAAAAAAGATAAACAAACTCGACCCCAATCAACCGATACGATGGTTCCCACGAGTTCATCAACCCGCCGCGCCATTGACCTAGAAGTGCGTCATATTGAAAAGGCTCAAAAATTGTGGATTCTAGCGGCACAACAAGACAGCTATTACGTAGAAAAGCAGCGCATAAAAGAGAACAGGGCGCCACCTACCGGAGATTTATTGTCGTCACTTAGTCTTATCATCGACAGTGACGACATAATAAGAATAAAGGGTCGTATAAATGCGGCCGAGGGAATACACGCAGAATCTATGAGCCCAGCCGTACTGAGTGGAAAACATATATACACAAAGTTGTATATACAACACGTCCATGAGAAACTTCATCACGGAGGCATAGAAACAGTCGTAAATGAGCTACGCCAACGGCTATGGATAATGAAAATCCGACCGGCCGTACGAAACGTGATCAAAAGCTGTATGACGTGCAGAATAAAAAAGACTAAACCTACAAGTCCGGCCACAGGCGACTTACCTCCAGCTCGCCTGGCCCATCACGCACGACCTTTCACGTTCACCGGATTGGACTACTTTGGTCCAATAGAAGTCACCGTCGCGCGCCACCGCGAGAAAAGATACGTAGCGCTCTTCACATGTATGACGTCACGCGCCATACACCTAGAAGTCGTGACCTCCCTAAGTGCTGACTCAGCCATTTCAGCGCTGAGAAGGTTTATAGCCAGAAGAGGCTGTCCAACAGAGCTATGGAGTGACAACGCAACTTGCTTCAAGGCGGCTGATAAAGAGCTCACCCAATCCATGACTGAAGCCACCCAGCACGAGGCCACAAACCGCATGATCAAGTGGCGGTTCATCCCACCAGCAGCGCCGTTTATGGGCGGTGCATGGGAGCGCATGGTGCGCTCCGTTAAAGAAGCCCTGCGAGTCACCCTGCACGAACAACATCCAAGTGACGAGACGCTCAGCACACTGCTGACTGAGGCGGAGATGACCATAAATTCCCGCCCCCTCACTCATGTGGCGGTGACACCCGACGAACCGGCAGCACTAACGCCGAACCTTATACTACTCGGCCCGAACTGTCACATGCCGGTTCCCGGAGACTTCACCGAAGGCGACCTGAACGCGCGCCATCACTGGCGGCGCGCCCAGAGGCTCGCAGACGTATTCTGGCACCGCTGGGTACGGGAGTACATGCCCTTACTCCAGTACCGGCGGGAGCCCCGCAGCACCGGTGAACCACCGAAGATCGACGACATCGTCATCGTGTGCGACTCCAACTTACCCCGGAACACCTGGCCACGAGGCCGTGTCACCAACGTCTACCCGGGTAAAGACAACGAGGTACGAGTCGTCGACATCACCATGGGCAACGGCACCGTGCTACGCAGACCTACGAAGAAGATCGTCGTGCTACCAGTCGGTTCGCAGTGTTGCGACGGCGGGAGAATGTGCACGACAGAATGAAAGCGTAGCACAAGTGCAGTGTATTAATATGTAAATAGAATCAAGTGTACGTGATATGTACGTACTGGCATCACACGGCTCGGGGAAGAAAGGGGGTTGTCTCACAAGGGTTACGCAACTAGCGAGGTGAGGACGAATGAATTCTCACATTACACTAATAGAAGCGTACGAGACAAATCCATACACCTTTCCTACGAGACTATGGGATGTTAGTACGTACATTTATATTATGTTTTTATTATTATTGTCCTTGTTTATAAATTGTATGTGTTTTGTATTCGCTCTCCATAAATGTATTAGGAAACTGGGTTACAGGTCAGGGTATAGGAAAAATAAAGGCTACCGCCCGCAGTGTGTTTTATTAAGCATTGAATTAAACATATAAAGTTGCGGGCTAGATGACGAAAATCCGGTATCGGCGCCACTGTCTTCCCCTTACCTTCAGTCCTCCCATTCCCCTTGCTACTCAAGGAAGGCGGGAGGGAAAAAAGGGCTAAATTGCCCAGAAAAATGTAGATCTTCATACTTCGTCATCGAAAATAGCCTTGTCCTCCGCATAAGAGGAGGACAAACCCTAGGATAAGTGACTTGTAGCTCAGAAGTTATGTATGACGTTGGAGAGCGAATAGCACAATAAACTTCCCCAGGGAGCAGGGGGATCGCACGGGCAGCGAACTTGCTATAAAAGGCATAGGTTCCGACCTCTCTTTGCCAGTTCGTCCTCAGCACTTCAAGTAGTAACTTGAACTGCCAGTTCGTCCTCAGCACTTCAAGTAGTAACTTGAACTGCCAGTTCGTCCTCAGCACTTCAAGTAGTAACTTGAACTGCCAGTTCGTCCTCAGCACTTCAAGTAGTAACTTGAACTGCTAGTTTTACATTTAACACTCTAAGTAGTGACTTGATATAACAGACTCCTCATAGTGGAGATACCTAACAAGTTCATACAAGCGAGTTCGCTGCCGACTGCCGCTTCCTCCCTGCACTCCTGTGGTTCAATGTGAATTAGAGCAGCGTTTTATTTCCGTATTTCACCCCTACACCCCCCCGTTGGAAGGCAACGTGCGGCCTGCAACATTGGCCCTGCGGTATAACATCGATCGCGAGCACCGCCTTATATATAATATATATCGTAGCCAACATATTGGATAAGAACGTGTGGTAAAATGTCTTCTACCGTCTGTATTTTGGGGTAGGTTTTGAAGAGCTGTTCAACCTGATGTCAATTTTGGGTATCTGCTATAGCATTTATCGTAGTTGTTTGCACCTCGTTGACAAGGAGCCGCTACGTAGGTACAGTTCAGTCTTCAAGACACATTGTATAGCGAACTCTAAAGAATGTAATTTACAAGAATATTGTTTCTCAAACTAAAGAACAACAACTAACCACTTTACCATTTATCTTTAATTATCAACTCCCCATGCACACTACCATATCATTATCTAACGTTATGTCGGACTTAACCCAAATGCAAAAAGAGGGTCGTAGAATGCATCGATTAATGTCCTCTAATTACGCAATTTCTGGCGATCTCTAATTTTGGACCGGGATAGTATATTCTGCGTGACAGTACGTTATTTCCCCGGGGGGCGGTAAAGATAGCGCTGTTCGTAGTGACGTAGAAACTGGAACGGTCTGGGAACGGTGTATAAAGGTGAAGAAATTTTTGCGTGGTACACACTGAACGGTGTATACTGAACTGAGCCTGTGTTTATTTAGGCAAAACTATCCAACTCTGTAGATATTGTAACCATGTGATATCTCATCTTGCTTGATTAACATTCAGTGTTAGACAAAATTCAGTATCACATATTTCACAGTGGGAAAAATCTCTTAGATACTCAGTAGAATACTCAAAATCTTGTTCAACTATCTTATCATTCGTAAAAATTTAACGCTTTCGTGCTTCGACACTATGATGTGTCGTTTCCCATTCCCAAAGCAGATGCACTGGTGTTTAATTCAGATCAGAACAAAATCTTGCTACATTAGCGTAGATAAGAGCACCTAATGGTTGACCTGTTTGCTTATATAGATATAATACACATGACATTGATTACTTATTATTGGGTACACACTTTTAACTAATCGAAAGTAATATAGATCGATAGATAAACCACTTGCACAACAAAACAAAACAAGACAGTAACAGACATTGTAACACATAAAATACACAAAAGGTGGTTTTCGCTAGCAGCAATCTCTGCCAGATAGACGACCTTTATATAATAATAAGTGAAATATAATAAGGTTATATAATGATTATCTCTTCAAAATCAACTTTATATCCTTGGGAATGTACTGACGCGTCGCGCAGAGAGCGTCGAGCTAAAATTATTCACTGACTCCTCGCGCATTGTTCTCTCATACTTTATTTGTCTCGACAATTCCGCAATCGATATGCCCCTTTTGCTTCGGTGCGTGTCGCTGGTAATCCCTCTGTCTTTATGGACGTAATTTGTGATTTCAAATAAAACACGGTCTTCAAAGGGAAACTGAAGACCACCGAAGATAAAGGGCATATGAGAATAGATCTTGGAACGCGTTTCTTGTTATTATTGTGCCAGCCCGTCACGGCGTTGCCACCAATCCGATTTATCGCTCAGGTCTAAAATGTCATATTGTCATCGGTGCAAACCGGACTGAATAAATAAAATTCTACTTGACTTTTTGGTTGAGTTGTAACAAACATGATCACGAGTTAAGATTGAGGCAATAGATAGATAAAAAGTAGATAAACATGCTTATGTAAGACCCGTTTTTGATATATTCGTATGAATATCGATCGTGGAAGTTTTAGTTGGCTTAAAGGATAATTCACAACTTTTCAGGAGAATCAGAAAACAGTTTATTTTTGCTTAAAATTCTCCATAATTTCATTAGTGTCATAGCATTGTTTGTTCTAAACAGCTTTAAGATTAAAACAATAGCTGAAATACTAATAAGGTCCTAGCTAGAAACAATAGCTTTAACCCTACATGGATGATTATTTTATCACGAGCAGCTTTTAGTTTGTTTTATGCAGATTCGTGAGCCCTCAACCTGGTACCTATATTATCGTTGCAGAATGTAAGTTTGGGGGTATGATGTAAGTGGCATGTGCCAAGACATCAAAATCAAGAAATAGATATAAAATAATAAAAAATGTTCTATTTAAATCTAGCAGCAGTATAGCTTGATTCCCGCGGGAACTCTATATTATTAATCTGTATAAAAAATACCCCAAATGTTAGCCCGGCACATAAGCTATAACTATGCCAAGTTTCATTAAATTCTGTTGAGTCGTGTTTGCGTGATGCGCGTTCAGACAGACAGGCAGTCAAACAAAAACTGTTGCTTTGTGCTGTATATCACTCGTACATATTGCAATCACTTTTAAAAAAATATTTCATATATCAACATTTATAGGCTTTATCATATATCATGTCATATATAGGCATTTATCATATTACGATGTTCTAAGTATATATATATGTTCTAGTACTCATCTTAAAAAATATCGGTTTTCACTTTAAGCAAATTAAAATTTCTACGATCCATATATGTCCAAAACGCGAAAATCTTAAAAATAAATAAGTTATAAAATAAAAAAAGAAGTTATGAAACAAAAGTGTCCTTCTCCTAATGTATTCTAATTCTACTCAGTATACAAAAAAACGACAAGGTTCAAAAAAAATGGTTTTTGCAAGTCCACACTGATATATTTATAAATATTTAAACAAGTCCAAGTAGGTAGATAAAGTCTTTGTTATGCACCAATACATGTTGCAAAATGATAACTTATGTAAGAAGTATATGGTAAGGACAAAATGTATAAAAAATTAAAGGCAGATGGTGAACAAGTAGATACTCGTACACTTACGAGTACGTCCGTTTAGTCTACTCTTTGATTCAAACACACTGCATTCTCTGAGAACATTTATAGTTATGCATTCTCTATAGCTCTCTGTATATTCTCTGAGAGTACAGAAAGATACTTTGTACAAAATTCAACCGACGGTTTGTACTCTCTGTACAAATACGTACACAGTAGCATCGCAATGCGGGTAGTGAAACTTACACCAAATATCCGACACTATGGAGACGGTTCGGAAGCTGGGAATTCTCAAATTTCGCTTAGCATTATCTAGAGTCGTCTACAAATATACTCATAAATAATAAAGTGAGAAAGATTTCTCTATTTACCGTATTCAGAAAAAAATATTTTGATAACAGTTGTAGAACTTCATCAGCCCTATCCAATAACCATATTGTTTATACACATTGGAGTCGACCGTTTTAGAACTACTGAATGATTTAGCTCATCTTTGTACTTAACCAATCCATTTCTGTGTGCAATTTTATTACAATCGGCTGGAAACAGGAAATTATGACATACCGTTATAAATCTCCATAAAAGTACAACTAATATTTAAGCAATGTTTAAGATCAGTTTTTGGATCCAACTTATTGTTAGTGGATATACACCAATATTGCACTAAAAATTTTGAATAAATTCCAATCAGCCAACTATAAAATAAACGTTGGTACTTAGAAGTGATCTCCACTTTATTTCATTAAAATTGGTTCAGTAGAATTTGAAATATAACTGAAATCTCATCTACTATGGCTCTCATACAAAGTAGGGATCAGGTAGAATGGAAGTTCATATGAAATTACTCCACGCGGCCGAAGCCGACGGCAAAAGGCTCATACAGTATGCTCGTGAACTCTGTTATGGTACTACATCCAAGGGTCAACACTGCGCTTCCCGGTACGTGGCCTCTATTCGAGGACTCGTCTACCCCAACAGTTATCGATCCTGAGGCAAATATGACCTGCCCACTGCCATCTCAACATACCGATTCCACGAGCTATGTCGGTGACTTTGGTTTTTAGGCAAATGTCTTCGTTTCGGATCTTATCCCGCAAAGAAACTCCGAGCGTAGCCCTCTCCATAGCTCGCTGGGTGACCTTGAGCTTATGGATCAGGCCTGCCATTAGAGGGCCACATATACACATATTTCATCCATAATTGTTTCAATTTTAGAAAGAATGAGCTCAAAGGCTACTGTATAATTAGAATTTGTAGTGATATTAACGAGCACATAATATTAATAATGTTAAGTGCGTCGTTGTAGTGTAAAAATATGAGCATTACGGTAATGCTTCCATTAACATTGCAAAAATGTCACTCCGTAGTAATATTAATGAATATACTGTACAATAGTAATATACTGTACAGGGCGATATATGTATATGGCAATATACAGTTAAGTAATGACATTTAGATAGTAATTGCGTTAGTAATTACATTCATATTCGAAAATTAATATGTCCGGATTACCTACAGTAGATTAACACTACTGGATAACAGTAGATTAACACATCACGATTACTATGAAGCGCCTACATGTTCCCCACTGTTTCGTGTTAATTAATGTGATAATAGTCTGTCCTTTACTACTAACAGAATTTCAAAAAGCACATTTGTTAAATGTTCGATCTACAAGTGTAATAAATAACACAAATAGTTAATTGCTTGAATTTCAGCACAGTGTGTAATTAAAACAAATGAAAAACATTTGTAAACACATTCTCTCTAGATCTCTATAGCATTAGATATAGAGGATGTCTGTCTGCGTGTCTTTCAGTCTGTATTAAAGCTTATTTCTGGATCTATTAAATCGAATTTATTTCGGTTTTCACTGTTGTTTTGTTTACTCGGGAAGTTTATTGGTTTTTTCATACTTTTTATCGGTCCATCCCGTGGTTTAAAAAACAAAGGGTAGGAATCGTCACGTTTTCATACCTGTAAGATACAGTAAAAATATAGGTAAAGTTCAAGGCAATTACTAGTACTATGGGAGGAGGAGGATGCATACTACTCACATTCGTTGGCCAGACTCAACTAGCTAAGTTACGCCAAACTCCCAGAAGACTTCCGCAAAATGTATACAGAATGTACAGAATGGGAAATGTACTGCATTTCCCACTTCCATAATATAGACACATGTTTTGGTAGTGCGTGAGATATGGCAGAACCCGTACCCATCCCATGCTAACTATAAGAACAACATTTGCCTATGTATTTTTAAGAACAACGTAGTCTCCACTATTATATAAAATATTTACTCCTGAAACTTATAAGATGTTTCATAAAACAGTTGTGAAAATACTACGGACTGGTAAGTCGGTTATAAGTGGATAAAACCATATGTGATGTATAGTCCAATCTGCAACGTTGAAAATCTAAATTAAGATTACATTGAAGCTTAAATCCATATGTAAACGCAATTACTTTGCCAAATCAAAGCTTGCTGCGTAAAATATTTTTGCAAAGCATTGTGCGCTGTACCTATAGCTTTGTTTGTTTTGCTTTATTCATTGTTTGTACGAAGTTCAATTACCTTTGAAAAGCAGTATCGATGATGCTGCTAAAATTACTTTATTCTAACCACAATCTGGATAAAGAGCAGTATGAAATCCTTATAAAAACTTTAGAAATCTGCTTTACTCATGTTTACTCAGTGGTAACGAACACATCTAAGACTTCGTGATTCGTGGAGGATCCATTGATTGCCGTTGCTTGTTGAGAACCAGCTTCATTGATTTGTTACGTACCTTACGAAGTATTTCCGAGCCACACTGACAGATGGCGCTGTGATCGGCGAGACAAGTTACGGTAGTTAAAATTCTTAACCGCCATTCCACAATATACGCTAATAAACTTCCTACCGTGAGCGGTAGGAATGAATGAATGAAAACCTGAGGGTCTTATAAATCTTCGCTCCCGAAATTAAATATTTCTTTTTTTGAATTTTCTGTTTCTTTTTTTAATTTGAATTTGAACGTGTTGTGTTAGTGTCTGTGTACGTTCCCATCGTAACGGAGACAAGAGCCGGAGCCCATTTTGTCACAAATAAAATATGTAATAATAAGCACTGTAACTATGACATTGCCCTTCATGGAGGAAGCTCTCCTGATGGTGGGCAGACTGCGACGGCTTAAAAGGTTTATAGTAGCTGAATGAAAATAGAGCAGATCGTATGCGGTAGCGAGCTTCGGAAGCTTTAGAAGAAGCCTTCAATACTATGAGTATGCCACGGAAGTTATTTTATTATCGTTTTGTCTCTACAATAAGAAAATATTAAAGATTATGGGAATTATTCTTATTTTTTATTCACCGATTAGATAGGATACATGAGTATTTTTAAGTGAATAAGATAATCAACAACTGGTATTCTACTGGTGAGTAAAGAAAATGTACGATATTCTCTAATTTAAAGTGCGTGAACACAGCACCAATGTATTATTATTGTATGTGACCTTACTTTCGGTTCTAGTTTCATAGACTTGAAATCCATTATAAATAACATAATGATTGAATTTAAAAGTTAACATATTAGACCACGTTTATATTGTAATTAGACAGAATTTTGAAAAAACGAAATTTTAAATTAGAAACTTTTATTTTGCCTGAAATTTAATATCGATAAAGTCCCATATTTATATCGGTAGTCGGTAAGTCAAGTGCGATTTTGATATGCCCCACGCTATTTTATTACTACATTTACTGTTCAATTTAACTACTGCTGCTTCGACAACTGTTGCGGGCGGCGCGTTGCTATTAGACGCGTGCGTGGCGTGAGGCACGATTTATTGCCGCAACTGTTTGCTCTATCGTTTATACGTCGCCGTGCAAACAATGAGGTTTTGATTTAATTATACTTTAGCCTGATACTGATACTAATATTAGTATAATGGTTTAAATGCATTGTGCTGGCAACTATTGTGAGGGCATTCGTTTGATAGAATCGAATGAGCGCAATATTGAATGCAATGCTAGCAGTTAATGCAATATTTGAAAGTGCCGCGAATGTTAATCCTACTTATCCAAAAGTCATAGGTCACATCTAAGTCGAATAAGTACATCTGGAAACTTGTACTAGAGTGCAACCAAAAACAGGATGATATGAATCCTGATCAAATCCTGAAATGAAAAAGTCATTATAAAACTTGGCTATTATTGGCTTTTATTGGTAATACTTAAAATTGTGGGAAACTAATTTAGAATAAATAAGATTCTAAATTGCGTCACTAATTATTTCAAGGAAAAATGTAGTTTTAGAGTAAAAACTCGAAAACTACATGTAACAACCAAATTATTAATTTGCAAACTATTACTTCATGTATTCACATTTCAAAAGGTTTTACAGCTATACAATAGTCGTAATTTAACAACTTTACGCCTCTCAAAAATATCTTCTTAAGCATGAAGTAGAAAAACAAAGGAAAAGTGGGAGGAAAGTAAAAGAGAAAGCCGCGACTGAGTCCTATCTGGCCTGTCTCCCTCAGTGGCCGGAGTTCAGGATTTCTGCTATTTATTGCAATCCCACAGGATCCCTTGAATTTACGCGAGAACGATAAAAGTGGGAGCCTCAGATTTAGGGATACGCGGTTCGGACTATCATCTGTTTAATGGCAATTATTACCTACTAAAAACGTCTTATTTCTAGCCGCCTCTTTTTGATTTTGAATATTTTTGAAAAAATATACATATTTCTTGCATATTTTTTCAAAAATAATAGTTTCAATTTCAATTTTTTTCTCAAAGAAAATAATAATTTGATCTGAAAGCAATGATTTTCTTATGATGATAACTAAGAAATCATCAAGAACCAAATTACATTTAATTAATAATTTCATCTCGTGTAAGATCATCATGAACTTCATAAAAATCTTTTATTAATACAAATTTTTCCTGCCATAATTGATTGCTTTAGTTATGAATTAAGATTATTAACTTTTAAAAATACTTATAACTTTTAACTTAGGGAAGGGTTACGTAATCTTTTAAAGTTATGAACAGTCTGCTCTGTTCGACCCTTGTCAGACCTTTGTTGATAACTGAACTCTGAAATTTTCACTTCCTTAAGTTGTTTTAATTCGTTGCTGTCTAAATTCATTCATTAGATAACTTATGGTGTCTTTTATTGAACCATAACCGAGCTAACTCAAAATTATTAAGGAGCATAAAGTAAATATTCTATACCCGAATGTCAAGATATAGCAAGATTATATCTTTATATCAACCTGTAATAATTAATTTAATATAATAATTAATTATCTGATTTATCATTCCACCACTATTTTTTAAACGAAAGAAGGCGACAGACGAGCATACATTCCACCTGGTGGTAAGTGGATAATGCCGCCGGTTAACATTTGCGATACATGCCAACATCAGTTCAGAATGACAAAAGTATTTTGGAATAGATTTAGAGAAAGGGTTGTCAAAATAAGGAGAGATAGGATGGGACGGGTATGGGTTCTGTCATATCTCACACAATAGCAGAACACTTACTTAAGATAAATTGGCTACCTGCTCCACGTTATCTGTACGAGTACATCTAACGAAACAATGTATCACGTACAAGTCTGTGGTTGGACTCTTTGGCGGGGGAACCCGAGAAGTGAAGTTTTTGTCCGATTCCTATAAATATTGTGTATTGTGCATTTTGCGATTTAATAGTGACAGTTTATTAAACTTCAAAATGATTTTTTTGTACATAATGTTTGCGATACTCAACTAGAAGCATACGACTGCGTTTTTCGTGAGCTTCCAAGGTGTCCTCTTCTGTCCTCAGTAAACCTGCTGTTGCTTTACTGAGCGACTCCTGACTTATTACGACGGGACTGGACATTGACAAAATACGTTTAAGACTCTTAATTGTTTATTTCGAAGAAAACTTGACACTGGCAGAATGTGCTAATTGCACCATTGCCATATATAAAAAGAAAAAAAACAAGACGACAACACTAGCATATTAACATATTGGACCTAGCAGTTGGATACATAGGTACACGACGTAGGGTTCCTTAACGGCGACTGTGGAATGCAGCATCTTCCTTCCCCTTCAATTTACAGTACCCTATTGACCACGATACATACAATTTATAATTTATATCATTTATATCAGATGCACTAGTACACGGTATAGAAAACAAGAAATCGCTAAGTAAATGAAATCTTTTTTTTAGTCATTTAATGTTTTTATTTAACCTTTGAAATGTACCAAAGACTACCTTGAAATGTACTGCATTTCCCATTTCATCCTATTCTCCAGTGTACGTACGTGTTTGGGTAGTGACTGAAATATACTAGAGCCCATTCCCATCCTATCCCTCTCCATTTTCCCTGCCCTTTCTGCAAATCCATTCCTACATCTCCAAAGATAGGCAGCGCATTCAGGGGCATGCCAAAGTTTGTCATTCTGAACTGAAGTTGGTATGTACCGCGAATGTCTATGAGCGACAGTATCCATTTAACACCAGGTGGACTGTAAGTTCGTCTGCTATAAAGAGAAAAAAGTACAAAAACAGACTTAATGACTTACCGTATTGTCCACTAGTGAACCACCAGATTGAACAGAAAATGGAATACGGCTGCAGTTTTAGTTCAAATGTAGGTACATATATAGACATATCGTCGGTGGAAGTTAAAGATTCTAAAGCGCATATCTTACTACAGAACTACTTACTTCTTCTTACTTTACAGAAACGTAGGATAAAGTTTGTTTTTTGAGAAATTAAATTACTTTTTATTAAGAGTAACTAAATGAATAATAAATAATACTAAATATACAGCAAATCAATGGTAGCGAAACGGTGGGTTAGGTTTAAATTCTCTGGTGAAAATAAAAGCAAAGCAGTCGTCTTTTGCAGTGCACTGTTGATATTCTTACTAAATAAAAATTATTTACTTCAGTTATTTAAAAAAATGGGTTGTATTGTTGAACAAGATTTACTGCACATTTAGTATTTTGAGCTACTTCTTTGCTGAAACTAATCAATTTGGTAACTAATCAATTAAACTAAGCCCTCGTATTTCAAATATTACGTATCTAATATTCTTAAAACCTTACAACCTTAAAAGCAACTTAGCGAGTAATAATCACGATGCACTCGATATGACGTCGTAACAGCTATTACCTGACAGAGTTTGCGGAAAATCGTTATTACTCACAGTATCCGGGTATGCAATGGTGACGAAGTGAGCGATTCTCTTTTAATCTTGCATACTGTATTGACGAATTATTTATATACTTTTATGTGAAAATTAGCTGGAGTTAAATCAAATTACCAACAAATTTGTTTGAAAATTTACTTACAAACTTCTCTTATAATAAAGAAAATTAAACTTCAAATAGATAAACCCTGTCAAACCTAATATTCGCTATAATTTGGAATGTTCCTTCTTAGTTTCTTATAATATCTTTTCGGATTATTCTAGTTAGAGAATATTAAAATAAAATCTTGTTCTAGGACAGAAGCAACTTTTCCACATTTGCTTGACTCATGCGATATGTTTTTACTAGATACCAAAAAAATAAAAAAATAGTAGTTCACAGAATTTGACAACAAAAAAACTAATAATAAAACAATTAAAAGTAATAATAGTACAAAAACTAATAATAATAGTCATACTATTACAATATGAACAATATCAAATTTGAGTTTGACTTAACACGAAATATCTAAAAGGCCCCAATTATAATTTGCAATTATACGGATTGCGCAAGGTTTTTGATCGTTTAAGGAGTGTACTGAAACTTGATTGAGTGCAAGGCATTCAATAATATTGTACAATGATATTATTGTACAATTTTATTGTAGGTCTAAGCGGTCTAGTTTGTATTGTTACTGGACTAAACGCAATTTATCATAACGTGTATGATCCTAAAACACCACAAAGCGCTTCATAATACACATGTTTATCGGTATTTCCGGCATCTCCGATTAGTGGGCGTGTACTATTTGATAGTTCGCTCGTGGTAAATGAGACTGGCACGCCGTTTTATTTTCAGTTAACGGAAACTCCTACATCTATGACAGAAACAAGTCGTTGCCCTATCTGCTCTTCCATCCGCCTTACCTTGGCTAATGTGGTGTAACTCTAACCATTCCAAGTGCGCGACTGCTGAGCATGCAACATAATACTTTCCATTGAAGGTGGAAGTGGTCAGTTCCAACACAACTTAACTTCAAAAAACAAAATCTTTCCGTAGAATACCGGCACAATAAAACCGTTTGAAACTGAAGATGCACGAGGACTGGAAATATATATGAAAAGTTTTTTCTTGACTTTCATTTAGGTACTGTATTTGGAAATAAAAGCAATTGTGGAAAATATCGCTGACTATAGTTTGTGACTGTTGTCGCAGAGTATGCAGTACTTGTTAAAGGTAACGTTTATAACTACAAGTCTGGTCACACTGAGAGCTAACTCATAATTTGATTCTAGATTGGTTAGAGTTAGCACAGCACATACGAATACGAACTACGAAAAAAAAATGAATTGTGTGTGTGACGTGACACACAATACATATATATTTTTTTTCAATTTACATTGCTGAAGAAAAAACTTTGCTTAATATAAACATATATAATGTAAATCTGTAAAGCCTTATGTTTGGCATAATCAAAAACTATTCATATGTTTTGTAAAGTAAAATCTGTAGATTTTGTTAAATAAATATATAAATAATTATAAGTTCGACTGATAGATATATATCGATATCAGCCTATAACGTCCCACTGCGGTGGGGCAGACCTCCCCTAATATACTTAGGTACAATTGGGCATCCAATGTTGTTATCTCTAATACAACGCGCGCTTGTCTGTCGTGTTTTATCAGTTCCCTGTCCGTACGTCCGCGACACGTCACTGGTGGTCCTGGCAGAATATCAGCGTTGCGGTCGCAACAATATGCTCAGCTGGTGTCCATTTTGTTGTTTAAACTTCAAACTTTTATCATATTGTTACACTTTGTAAGCGTATGAAAATTTTAGCACATTAATATTTTTTTGTTACTTCATATACCTACCAAATGTTTAAAAGTTGTGTGTGTTGTTTTATAACAAATAAACGATTCATTCATTCATTCTTAAACACTAGGCTTCCGGACATAATCCACCAAACGGGCCCACTGCGGCTTGGGGGATACACCGACTTTTTTTTTCACGGGCATGCGGGTTTCTTCACGATGCTATCTTTCAACATAAGATTTTAAGACAACTTAAGTAACTAAGTACTTACTTAAGATAACTTAAGTAGAAATTCTGTGGTATGCACCGGGGTTCAAACTTACAAATGAGAATCGACAATAGAATATAACCCTGTAAAATTGTCATGTAAGAAAACCGAACCAATTAATTAATATCTTCATAACAGTACTGAAATAAATATTCCAAAATAATTATATCATGTCATCTAACATATTTTTATCATTAGACAGTAACAGAAAGTCATGACTGCGCCCACGCAAAATATATAGTATGGAATTTAGGAATGAAACCACGCGAGTCGGAAGCGTATAAAGATATTACGGTGGTTTATTTTTGGTGTCTTCCTTGATTTCCGGCAGTGCAAGGCGAATTTATCAAAATGTTTCCTACGTTCAGATCCCTTGAAGGTTCCTATTCCTTTCTAACCAAATAATCACCCTTTGTTTATGTATGTGGCTTGTTTCGTCTAACGTCGAATCGATTCCATTATGTATTCTAGCCGCGGGCGGCCACGGGCGGCCGCGGGCGGCTGCGGGCGCAACAACGATTTAACGAACCCTATAAGGTAATCATGTTACTACTAGTTACCTCATCGATGATACAGTGGGTAGTGCAGCGAAATATGAGCTCTGCTGTATTTACGTTAACATAATAAAGGTCTCACAGCAGACTATCTTGAAATGTACTGCATTTCCTACTTTATCGTATTTCCTCAATGTAGATACGTGTTTCAGTAGTCAGTGAGATATATCAGAGCCCATTCCCACCCCATCCTATCTTATCCCTCTCCATTTTCATAACACGTTCTCCCATCCCAATACGTTCCTTAATCTGGCGCATCCGGGGGAGTGCCAACGTTTGTTATGTTGGCATGTATCGTAGATGTCTATGGAGGACAGTATCCACTTACCATCAGGTGGACTGTATGCTCGTCTGCCGCCTTTATTCGATACAAAAAAGATCTACAAGCAGATATCACGTTCTTCTAGCAAGTCTCATCGAACATCACTGCCGGTAAATATGCTCGATGTTCCATCCACACGTTGATTATTTGAACAGACATGCTTAGAAATTATTATTAATAATAATAATAATTAATACTCTTTATTGCATACAAATAGTTATTACATGTGTACAAATAATAATTGACTGAATACAATAGCCGACCTTATCGCTAAGGCGATCTCTTCCAGCCAACATGGGATAGAGAAAAATAAGAATGAATCATGTTCAATATATACCTACCGACTATATCGATAATAAATATAGTATAATAAATACTTATAATAATAAATAACTTAATAATATATAAATACATAGATACATATTCTAAATATGCACTGCACTGTACCCAATATTAATTAGCAAATAAGAATCAAAGTTGACAAGGATAGAAAAATAAGAGAGAATTGAAGTCTCCAAGGGACGAAATAGAACAGGTTAGATACAAAATGGTAGTGAGAAGAAATCATTTTTTAAAGAAAGAAAATAGAAAACCAAATAAACTTACTTACTTACTTACTTACTGATAGAATAATGATTTCTAACTTGCCTTTTAAAATTAGACAGCGACTGAGCACGTACTGAGACCGTTATTATTATATGTAAATTGGTTAATGAAATCACGGGGATGGGACGAAAATGGACCGTTTTGTGTTCCTGATTATGCATATCCTTCCTTTACCACTCAATATGTCCCACTGACTGATATACTGCGCGAGGTGGTCACATGCAGAAATATGCTCGTTTCGAACATCGAGCAGAAATTAAACTTTGAATCTTGTTGGCATCGAACTTATTGTTCGATATCGAGAAAACTTCAGTGGTTTAAACGATCGATCTCACTCTAATGAACCAAAAACAAGTGGACACTTGTTGCATCAAAAAGTACATCAAAAGGACATCAATAGTTGTGGACGCACGTGGAGACTTAGTAATCGAACAGATACATATTGGGTCAAATAAACGTTCGAATTATAAATAACCTTCTAGTGTTTCCACACCTTATCTCAATGCCTTCAACCTGCGTCTCTTCACTACCGCTATCACTACTCTCCACTCCACTGGAACACCTAATCAATACATATAATAAAATCGTAAGAAACCTGAGTGTACATGAAATATTTTTTGAAAAAAAAAAGCCGTTGCTATTTATAGAGTTCCCGCCGGAATCACACAAAGGTTCATGCGAACGAAGTCCTTGGCATCGCAACTAAGTATAATAAAATGACAACAAAGCTGTGCCTATACATGAAAAATCATTGCAGTGTAAAGTACGAGTGATACACAGGCCAAAACAAGGTTTTCCGGATTTTTGTCTGTCGTCTGTCTGTCTGTCTGAACGTGTATCACGCAAAAATCACTGAAGGGATTTTAAGGAAATTTGGCACAATTATAACTTATATACCTTTTATGTATTATACTTTTTATTCCAGTCCGTTATAGAGTTCCCACGGTAATTACTCTATAGCAGGGGTGGCCAACTTGTTTAGAGCAGTGTTCTACTTTTAAAAAATCTGTGTTCTTGCGATCGACTTAATTGTGCTTTAGTGGGATGAATAAAACAATAATTGGATAGCTTTTTATATTATTTATAAACAGGTAAAAATAATATCAATAAGAAACAAAAATAATGAGAAGTTTGTGCTTTCATTTTTTCTGTCAAATTAACAAAATCTGGAGTAGGTATAATTTGATAATGTCAACCTTATTTATTTCAAATATTATTTATGTCAAACCATTTACTTTATACCGCGAACCCGTAGGCTGTGGAACGAACTGCCTCAAGAGGTCTTTCCATTAAGCTACGATATGGGGTTCTTCAAGAGAGCTGTGAATAGGATTTTGCAAGGTCGGCGGCGCGCCCGCATACCCCCTAGTGTTGCAGGTGTCCATGGGCGGCGGTAACACTTACCATCACGTGGGACCGCTTACTCGTCCGCCCACTAGTATATAAAAAAAAAAAAATTGATTTCCTTTCACGTTCGACGGCTCTGTCTTTGCCGATCGACTTGTTGGCCACTCCTGCTCTATAGTTTCCGCGAACGAAGTCGCAGGCATCGTTAGTCAATACATATAATAAAATCGTAACAGACCCGCATCTGCACGTGAAATATTTTTTTATAAGTCATTGACTACAATGTCAAATGTAAATGTAATACAATGTAAGGTGGAATTTTTGGAATTTTTGTCTGTCTGTCTGTCTATCTGTGCGAACGCGCATCACGCAATAACTACTAGACGGATTTTAATGAAACTTGGTATAATTATAGCTCGTGTGCCAGGTCTACATTTAGGATAACATTAAGTACTCTTGTCCAGATCTGTTATAGAGTCCCCACGGGAATCACTCTGAAGTTCTCGCGATACCAGTCCTCAATAATATGTAATTTATCTACCTAAAATGGTGTAGATGGCATAAAATCAGTTATATGTAGAGAATAGTACAAGACAAAACAAAACAACGTCTTAATGAACATTCTGAGTGCAAGTCACAAGTAGTGTTACTTTAAAATAACATGTTTACTATCACGAAAATACAAACAAGCGGAAGTCATTTTCAGTTGGAAATTTATTGTAATTTTTTAAAAGGACATTAAAGTCCGAGTCTGAGTGGAGAACAGTCCTAAAGACGTTGGAATTCTCATTGGCTTCTAAGAAAATATGTAATCTTCACTTTGAGACAGCTGCCTCGACTATTTGGATACCCGACGAACGTGGCCACTTCCACCGACACTTTCAGAATAACATATCGTTTTAAATACCGACTGACAGATGACACATTTCGACATTCTTCAACTTGTCGTTTCTGAAATACGCGCGCTCGCTGTTCCCTTTTATTTATTTTCGCTCGTTTAGATGCTGCTTGAATCATCCTCGTTATGCGTCCCACTTTGCACCTTATTAACTTAATATTACGAGCTAATTCGGAGCTTCATTTTATTGTCACAATGGTTATTTTCTTTAGAATGCGGTACAATTTAATGAGAACAGACAAAAAGTCAATGTTGAGTCGTCTAATCTTTTACAGACTAATGCGGCCGCTATGGGTTAACCAAGCAATTAGTGCGACATAACTTTCAAATTACGATTACAAAATTCTCCTTCATTTTGAAAATGATTTATTTGAACTGAAGTTTGAAATATTATATATTTCTATAAAAATTGAGAATCATTTAATAAGACGTAGACGCATCTGTCAGTTGAAAAAATAAAATAACACTGGGGTCGTGATTGTACAAATATCTATTTAATCACGTAAAATTTATTATCATCGTTATTTCTGACACACGGTGATCGTAAATATTTTGTCGGTATATTAATATCTCTGCTACAGTAGTCACTAAAGACGTACATATTATAATAATAATAGTATGTTAAATGACTGTCGCTGTTTTTAATGTGCTATTATTGTCCTTACATGTGTAATAAATTAAAAAGGAGACCGAATTGAAAAGGAAAGAATCAAGGAGATAAAACAAGACTACAAAATTGTTTTTTATAGGGAAGTAGGCGGGCGAGCAAGCGGTCCCACGTGATGGTAAGTGTTACCGCCGCCCATGGATACCTGCGACACCAGGGGGTTATACGGGTGCGCCGCCGACCTTGCAAAATCCTATTCACAACTTTCTTGAACATAATGGAATGGTATCGTAACGTAACGGAAAGACCTCTTGAGATAATGATAAGTTAGATAATGCAATGTAAATCAGTCACGCTTAGCGGGTTACGGCTGGAATTCTCTAGATGAATTTGAACAGAATCTGCAAAATAATTGAGCCATTCATAAAGCTTGTGATAGCAGGAGCCCCATCCCCCCCCCCCCCCGCACAATGACTAATAAGAAGTTAATCCGCAAATAAAAGTGGAATTGAAACAGAAGTGGAACGCCTTTGCGCCGTGTGGGTAGGCTAATGTCGATTTGTCTTTGTCGGCGTCACTGAACTCGTCAGAAATAGATTAAGCGCTCTCACTCCATCTAATGGCGCCTCATTTGTTTGGCTTTAAGAGAAAAATTGCTCTTAAACTCTGCAAGATAGAATCTTGTCGATGAGTTTCGTTTGTTTGACTCAATTTGGAAAATAAACGCCCGCCTCGTGATGCGACCCTCTGCCTCACATTTTCAAATTCACTTAACACTTTCGAGTGGTGCCTCAGCAAATTGTTTTAAGTTGTTGTTCTCCTATTTGCTGCTCACCTGAAAAAACGTAATTTGTGTTTTAGCCACGGAGTTGTTGAACGCTTGTTTTTGCTTCGTTTACCTTCGCAATGTTCGTGTTTCAGTGAAATTTGTTTATATTGCACATCGATGAAATTGTTTGTTCTTGTCTAGGTCTAGAAATAGAAATTAATTTGCTAATTTCCAGAGTATAGGTATATCATGTAGTCGTATAGGTATACCAACTCTTCTATCGTCCAATGCTAAAAATGGGCCTTTTCATGCACATTGAATCGGGCACGGGTGATGTAGGTATATGTATATCTATTTAAACGGGTCCTATCGCGAATGTTTGTTTACCTTATTTATTTTACTCAACATTTCGGTTGTGTTTCTTTTTTTTTCATGGACGAAGGCGCCAGACGAGCATACAGTCCACCTGATGGTAAGTGGATACTGTCGCCCATAGACATCCGCGATACATGTCAACATTAGTCCAGAATGACAAACGTTGGCACGCCCCCGGATACGCTGCCTACCTTTGGAAATATAGGAATGGATTTGGGGAAAGAGTTGGGAAAATGGGGAGGGATAGGATGGCTCTGGCACATCTCACTCACTACCGAAACACGTACGTACATTAGGAAAATAAGGTAAAGCTGGAAATGCAGTATATTCGAAGGTAGTCCTTCTGTGACAGGGGGGTAACATGGCCAGTCGAGCAAGTCCAGCGGATGTTGGATTGCAGCGTGCACTCGCCCCGTCAATGGTTGCACCTGGGTGCACTTTGGGTTACACCAACCATGGTCACGAGCTGACTGACTGTTTGGTGCAACCCAACCGATACGTCGAGTAAAATAAATAAGGTAAACAAACATTCGCGTTAAGACCCGTTTAAATAGACAAATATGTGTGATAAACGCGAAAATCTCAAATGTATATAAGTATATGGTAATATAGATAAATGGACCTAAAACGCCATACTGGCCAAGTAGGTTGACGACTCCACTTTTTTAGAGATGATGTTTATTCTCAGGGCTTATGATTGCCACTTTGTTGTCCATTAGCCTTTTACGACACTCACGAGGAGAGATGGGCCACCCCATTCTTAAACCGGCCGACATCACGGCCAAGGTACGTACTACGAGTGGGAAATAAATGTAATCTCGAAACGGCAACATTAATTAAATATCCATGAATTGAACTGTCTGTTACAACACCTAAAATAATTGAAACCAACTATAGCTAGCTGAATTTATTTCCATAGGAGTAGACACATAAATCCCGCAAACAAGTTACATCTAAAGACAAAGTCCCATTCAAGTTTAATATCAAAAAGTTGATAAAAAATTCATAAAATCACGCTTCAAGTGTTTCGTTAAGAATTCCCAAGCGGCGAGTTTAAATTCTAAAAAGAGACTTTAAATTCAAAGAAGAGAAAGAAATTAAAAATCTGCAGCGGAATGAACTACTGTGAATCTCGGTTGCTGTGGATGCGCTTAACCAGATGGAAAAAAGAAATAAATTTTTATTCATGGAATTTTGCTTCAAAATCTGCTCCTTTGTCTCTATTTCTCTCATTGTTCGAATAAGATTTTTGGAACTTTACGACGCAGATAGTTTTATGATTTGGGTAAAAATTCGGTAAATTATAGTTTCACAGACGATTCATTATAGTAGTATGTATAAGAAAATCTTTAAAATATGTTTCTTTGTTTATATTTTTCTATTGTTCGAACAAGCGGCAGGTTTTTATAGAATAGGTAGTAGAGAGATACCTATTGATAAATTGCTTACTATCAACTATTCTGCTTACAGCCCTTAGCAGACTACACAATACTAAATAGTATCTATTTAATGTACAGCGGGACAAAAGATTTACTAAAAACGTAATGTCCGATTTAGAGACAATCGAGACAATTTAGAGACGATATAGAAAATTTAGATAACAATGGACAGGAAAATGGAAAAATTCAATGCAAAATTTCAAATATGAAGTAATTAAACTTGAAATTTCACCTGCGTGCTAATTCCTTGCGTCTAGTTTTTAAGTAGCAAAAGCACTTCAAATTCAACCCTCAAACACGGTGTCTAAAACACTAATATAAAATTTAATGTGTTTTTATTACAATTTCTATAAAAAAATGCCCGTTTCTAATGGATTAAATTCTGTTCGCATACAGTCAACTAATAGCGACTGCAACCAGCAGACCAATAGCTCAAAAGGAGTTGTATACACTCCCTTGAAAGTATAGTCCGGCAAATTAAAATTTAAAAATAATTATCTTATCAGTTATCACTAAAAATAATTGAAAAAAAAAATTTGATACTTAAATCTATACATAATAATATAATAAAGTCGTCACGTGTACACGAAACATTTTTTTAAAAAGTGATTGTACTGTAAAATACAAATGATATAGAACCCAAAACAATATCCCAAAAACCCAAATAACCCAAGAATCTGAATGCGAATCACACAAAAATCACTAGACAGAATTTAATGAAACTAGCTTGGGTTAAAATTAAGGGTATATTTTATCCCAATCCTTTACAAAGTTCCCACGGGAATCACTATAAAGGCCACACGAACGAAGTCGCTGGCACCGCTAGTTCAATAATAAAATTAGCCTAGCACTGAATTCAAGTAGTATAATTATTTTTCCAACTATTTTGATAACCTAATATTTTTTTTTAATTTGACGTTCTTTTCTTTCATTCGCCAGATTCTAGCGTCGCGCAATCGAGTTGACGCGATAGTCGCACAAGATCGCGCGGCCAGACTAGACCATGACCACTACATCTAAATTCTGAATATACCAAGACTACAAACTTTTTATGAACCTTTGGTTCCAATATTTGATATGATAAAATAGTAAATATTTTTATACTTTATATTAAATTTTAATGTTTGGTATACGTTTATTCTCAATTACAATGGGTTAAAGTTGGCAAATCCCATAAATTGTGACGATACGGTTAATGTATTTTGATCGTATTTAAGACACGTGGCCGGGAAAATCTAAAATCGATTTGTCTGATGTCTCGCGGTAGTCAGATTTGGAATCAAAGCACTTGCATTATGATCCTGTCGGAGCTATAGTTTCTGGAAGTGTCAAACATATGCATTAAATATAAAACGCGAGTAGCAATTAATATTATTAAAGCCGCTACCACAATCGCTGAGGAATCTCTAATGCCAGTGTTTTTGACTTTTATTTATACAATCACAGGTCTAAAATTATTATGATATAAAATAGTTCCCAACTGAATTAGAAAGGTCGATTGCAAATTTATAGGGTTTTATCATTTTTATTATTAGTTTTGTTAATTGTTGATAACTAGACATTATGATTCGATAATTTGATTATTGTGTTGATTATGATATAAAGAGTTACTTGATTTTTATTATTACTGAACAATTCAAAATAGCCCGAACAAAGTTATGCGAGACCGATAATCTTCGGAAGGGATATTCTGCGAATGGGACTTTCTGCAAATGCACTATCTAAGAACAGGGCATTTTGCGTATACGTGACGTTTTGTGAATGGGATTTGTGAATCCGAAAGGAACCGAACCCATTAGGTAACCAAAAGAGGCTACGACTTTTGGTTTCCTTGGATACTAGCTAGTTGCGTAGACGCTTTTCTTTGTTCGTCTTTCCTGTTACTTCCTTTTTATAACTTTCCATTCAAACTTTATCTCCGCGTAATCATTCTGGTTTTATTTGTAGTACATAGCGATGTGAAATAAGCGTGAAGGCGTCTGATGGCCACCCAGCGAGACGCTGACTGCTTAACGCGCTCGGCGTCATTTCTCCTGATTTATTGAAAAGAGCCGACGGCGGGACCCACAGAGATACATGCGAGTAGACTTGCTTAGTGTATGTACAAATATAAAAAATGAATATTCATTTGTTCAGGATCGAATGAATATGAGTTATTAACACCCCGCTAAAGAACTTGTTAATACAATATATTATGACATATTCGGTGTTAAAATGTAGTTACTTTGCTGCTGTAGCCCAGGATGCAAAGTCTCTGAATCCATTCTTATTTATCGCTTAACCTGTCAAGCTTTGACTTTTAAAGGGTGACATTTGACCCTTTATTATTTTCTTTTTCCACCGTTCTAGTTGCCCTGATAGGTCACAAGCCGTGCTTGTCTGATCAATGTTATAATGAAAGACCGTTACTTTATTTGTCTAAATATCTACAAGTAAGAGTTAAACTCCAAAATTAATGGACCGATTTTTAAAATCCTTTTACTTATATGAAGCTAAATGCAGACGCTATTGGAAATATGTTAATTTCGATACAATTATAATATAGTTGTATGTAATTATAAATATTATATACTTAATGATATTTTACGCCACATTTATTATTAAGTTCAATAAATCACACGACAATAATAACTAACGTAATAATAAAAAATATCATAAATAATCTTAGTTAAAGAAACTTCATGCCACTCATAACAGTTTGTCTCTATGGCGAGCTCGACCGTACAGTGAGAGCCAAGAAAAAGTATACCAACAAATTCAGAAATAAACTTTTCCATTACCAAGACACGGAATCTTAAAGACAAAGTTGTTTCAATCACAAGTTACGCTGCTGCGTAAGCATGAAATTTTACACACAAAAAATATAAGTAAATGTTCTACCATTTATTTGGCCTCATTTGTAAGTGATATTAACACCAGTGTAAATTAATTTCGGGTTTGTGCTTCGAACTATGTTTTCTCACGCGACTGGGATAGATCACTGCTATTCGTGGCGCGATGGCGGTCCGTTTCTGTTTGATTAAACCAACATTAGAGAAAGCGATTTTTAATTATCCATAAAAAACAAATCATGTGTATTAGTTACTTATGATTTTCTATTTATAAAAGGTAAGTCAAAACATTGACATTGAAACATAGACTTTCATGTTTAAACAAATTTAATAGAAAGGTTTCAGATAGATTGAATGTTTCCATAAAGCAAGTGTTTTAAGTAGGTACCTAAGTTGGCACTAATTTGAGGTCTAGTAAAGTTTCGATTTGTTACTTCACAATTATCACTAATCGACAATTAAGACTGCCGAGTAGTTCTGATCGATTTCACCAAGAGTTATGAACAATTTATTTATTTTATGAGGCTTTTGTAGGTACTAAACTCAATCCAAATATTTACTAACTAAATTACAAAACAAAATCTATTTCTATATGTACTTAAATTACACATAGGCCAACGTTCAGAAAAAATAGTGTACATTAACAAGAACGAACACACACAACGAGAACGAAATTTGCCTAATTTTACATCACAAGGGAAGAAAAGATTAACTAAACATAAAAGCAGTACCTAAAATTAAAGGAAACTGTGAATATTACAACATAATGCTTATGTAAGAAGCTAGCAAAGTTGCTTAGGTTGCTTAAAGTTCTTTCAACAAAAGTCATTAAGTTCGTTAAGGTAAAATTGTGTGTTTGTAGGTATGTTGGGGGTAATCACTGGAACTACTGAACCGATCTCAAAAATTATTATACAAATAGGAAGCTACATTATCCGTGTCTAATATATATAGGCTATATTTTATTTTGAAATTTTGAAATAAAAATTGAAAAAAAAAAAAAAAACGAAGCGAAGCGAGGGGGCGGGTCGCTAATTTTTAATAAAGCCGTGTTGGTGCTCCTTTACTAATTGTTTAATATGCCAATTAAGAAAAGGGCATACTAGGCGATTCAAATACTTTGGCTGCAACTGGTAAAATACAAATGTGTCCATAACTCTTTATATATGATTTGTTACTCGAATAATTATATAGGAATAATTAAGGCCTCTTTCCAATACTTGGGAAATATTTCCATTGTAAGTGCATTTTAAATATAATAGACAATGCATAACAGAGACGCGCATTCTTTGAGGAATATACGAGGAATTCCATCTGCACCTGTGCTTTTCGTTATGTCAAGATTTTTAAGACTATTTTCGACACTTAACTATGATATGTACGTGGGAAAGACGATCTACAATGTATGGTGTAACGACGTTGAATTTTGAGTAGTTGTTGTTCTTTAATGTCTGTTTATAGATTGCAGCAGTTTTCTTAGCAAAAAGATTAACATATAGCATCTCCATCATTAGCAATTTCATTAACTACTTTCCAAAACGCCACGCTGGCCCAGCGGGTTAGCGAGTTTTTTTCTTCTTCATATATGGCAACAGTGCAATTAGCACGTTCTGCCAGTGTCATGTTTTTTTTCGTAATAAACTATTTCGAAGTCTAAAATATATCCTGTCAATGTCCTGTCCCGTCGAAGTAAGTCAGTAGTCGCTCAGGGGTTGGCGAGTTATCAATTAAATTTTATACGGCGGCCATCTTAAACTTTTATATTTAGATTCATTTCGCACTCGTCAGATTGCTGGAGGTTTCTATACCTATCATTTTTTCGAGTCAACCCAGCTAAGTAAAACCGGTGAAGGCGATCTTTTGAATTTTTGTGCACGGTCTGATGATCTTTGAAATGCCGGATTTTTATAGTATTCATCAGAAGTCTCTCTAGATCTTATATATAAATTTATACTGAATCAAATAGTATTTTTCGAGTGCAGGTTTTATGTCAATCGACGTATACATCGTTTCGTGTAAAAAGAGCGCTAACGGTGAACCTGCGCAGTATGCGATTCATCGATCTATTTTGTGGTACGTGGTGAGGCGTGACGGTGGATTACGCGTCACGCCGTCACGCCAATAGTGCCGTCGCGCTATTGGTTTGTCAGTCGACCTATGCGACCTTTCCCGCGAACTCGACGATTAGTTCGCTCCCAAAGTATAGTCGCGCACAAAAGTTTGTATTAATTACGAATATTGCAAGATGGTTTTGCATAGAAAAGAAATAAACAAGGTTTACAACGTATATTGTTCTATGAAAAGAGAGCCTGATAATGGCGAGGTAATTAATTTATGACAATGTATGAAACGGACCGCAGTTTTTCGAACTTCTGGTAAAAACAAAAATTATAAATCATATTAAAAACTATATTACTAAACCTATTTTTTTTAGTTTCAAACAAACCTTTACTCTAAAGTATTGAAATATAATATATAAAACAATAAGAAATTTAGTGCGCAACTACAGTTGCGCGGACTCATCCCTTCCACAGACATCCAGTGCTCTTTTTACGTGACGATATCTATAGCTACTACAATTATAAGGGGTTTTCCAATAGGGACTTGACAACTTTGAATTCAATTTGTGAACGCACCCTTTCACTAATCATCGAACTGTCACTGTCAATTTATTCAGTAAACTTAACATTTTCATCATGGTAAAGTACACGAACGAACGTCTGCAAATTATAAAAAATTACTACAGAAATTCGGAGTCGGTGACCGCTACTTTAAGAGCGTTAACTCCGATTTTCGGTGGTAATTCTCGCCCTAGTAGACAGGCAGTAACAAGTTTAGTGCAAAAATTTGAGTCTACATATTCGTTGTGTGATGTTGCCGTGCCAGTGAGACAACGGGTTGGTCGAAGTGTCGAAAATATCGCTGCCGTTGAATCGTCAGTAGCAAATGATCCAAAGCAGTCAATTCCACGGCGTTCTCAAGAGTTGGACATCGCCCAGACCACTTTATGGCGAATTTTGCGTAAGGATCTTGGTTTACACCCATACAAGATCAAGCTGACTCAGGAATTGAAGCCGATGGACCATTTGAAGCGACGTACGTTCTCCGATTGGGCTCTGGAAAAGATGCGCCAAGATGATCAATTTCATCGCAAAATCATCTTCAGTGACGAAGCTCATTTTTGGCTCAATGGGTTCGTCAATAAGCAAAATATGCGTTATTGGTCGGGTGAAAATCCACATGTGCTTCATGAAACACCACTTCATCCACAAAAAATAACTGTTTGGTGCGGTTTGCATGCCGGCGGCGTCATAGAGCCATATTTTTTCGTCGACGATAATGATCGTCAAGTTACTGTGAATGGTAATCGTTATCGCGCCATGATTACCGATTATTTTTGGCCCGAATTGGAAGATATGGACTTGGACAACATGTGGTTTCAACAGGACGGTGCCACAAGCCACACAGCACACGTTACAATCGATTTATTGAAGAGTAAGTTTGATGAGCGTGTTATCTCAAGAAATGGACCAGTCGATTGGCCGCCTCGTTCGTGCGATTTAACGCCTCTAGACTTTTTTCTTTGGGGCTACGTCAAGTCATTGGTCTATGCCAACAAGCCGACGACGTTGGAAGAGCTCAGAGCCAACATTGAACGCGAAAAATAGCAGCCGTTTCGGCCGAAATGTGTGGCCGAGTCATCGAAAATTGGGTCCAACGAATCGACCGCTGCAAACGTGCCCGCGGTGGCCATATGAACAAAGTCGTGTTCCCGATAATAATTTTTTGAAATATCTCAAATGGTTTGCATTTTATTTTGAAAAAAAGTTGTCAAGTCCTTATTGGAAAACCCTTTATAAATAAGTATGATCAATTTCACGAGTGAAGTCGATCTAAATACTAGTATTATATTTTTTCGGAATCGTTTTTTCAAGACCTTTAATTTTGTACCTCATGCAATGAGTTTCATAAACTTTATTTTTTTAAAACAAACAAAAAGGAGCCTAATATCTCCTATTCTGAATTTTCAAGAAATCAGATAGGTACCAACTTTTGACATCAAGATGGATCTAACGACACCTTGTTCATTAAAATCGGTCACTCGGTGAATCGGTGAATAAAGAAACGGAAAGAAACGGAAGTGAAGGACATGGTCCCTCTTCGCGTTCCGTAGTCGGGTAAAAAGTCGTTTCGCTGCCCGTCTTTTCATTTTTATAACGTACTAAGCTTACGCCTGTAAACCCGTTACAGGACGCTATAAACTGGCTGTAATTTCGTCTGGAATGTTCTGGAGTGTTGCACGTACCGTATGAGTTCCTGCAATACTAGTGTCCTCTTTATAGCGACTAAAGTAACTAAGTCGATAGAAAAAATTAATAATTTAATTTTAACACACGAATAAACATCTTGTATTGAATGGGTATCTGATGGTAAGTAAACATAGTGGTGACTGTCACCATTTATTTCAGATTTTGAGCGGTGATAGCCAGGGTCCCGACTCACGTTCGTGAGGGTGTGAGTTCAAATTTCGGCCCAAATATTGTAGCCTGGATAAACAGACGTTCCTTAAACCTGGCTTAAGACTGGGTTAATTTTAAAATCGAACATCTTATTTATCTGCCCTTCTCAGTTTCTACTTTGTATACGGATTCTTAAAATAGAGTTAAACTACTCACTACAAAAGTCTTCATAGAATAATGTTACTCAATTAATAGTACAGTTATTTTAAAAAATGGTAGTTTGACGCATATTGAGAGCTCTATTAGACTAGCCCACAATGACTACGTCGCGACGTTTGTTTCTTTTTCAAACCTTTAAAATTTACTTATTGCAAAATTTGTCTTTCGAGAGACATTGCTCTCAAGTAAATGAAAGGCGTGAGCGGGGCTCTAAGAGTACAATGCACAACTTACACTTTAATAGATATGTGATAAGTGCATTCTTACAATATGGTTTAACATTAAAATGTAATTTTGTCGAAATTCTATGTTTTGATAAACGTGTTATCAAGTCACTATGCTCATTGCAATTCGCTATGAGAGTGAAATAGATGGGTGATGAGTTTATTATTACAAAATGGTCTATAAATATTAGACTATTTTACCTTTATGTTTATCAATGCTATTATTAAATGCTACCTATCAGAAGGCTGTTTAATAAAACGGTTTTAGTATAAAAAAGGAAACAGTCCATTTTAGTAGGTAGGTGTTAGAATTCCATGACTGATAAATATATGACTATATATGATATATATATATATTATATATATATATATATGATTTATATAAATTATGACTTCAAATATAAGTTCTGACTCTACCTCGGTTTGGTACTAGTCCATTTTAAAGGTAAAGTAAATCGTATAAAGTTTGTTTTAAGGTATAAAGCGCCTAGATACAAAGTGAAGCAAACAGTAACAGCTGCGAACAATATGTTGTGAGCTATTAAACCAGGCGCTCCGTACTCACGCTTGAGACTCGTAACAACTTGAATTTCAGATATAATTTTGTACTTTACTGCTAATAAGGCGTAGTAATCCTAATGTGGAGTATTACGCTGCAAAATTAAAAAAATGTTCTTTTTATCAGAGCAACGCAATTGTAATTATATACCTATCTTAACAAATCCATTTGCACTATATATACTTTCAATTACGCACGAACTTGCATTCGTAGGGAAGTATGACCTGCCCATTACCATTTCAGCTTATTTATTGATTCTTTGAATTCTGTTGGTGTATTGATTGTGTTGAATAGGTACAAACTACCTAACAAACTAATACATTTAATATATATTTAAATAAACATCGTTCACAAACGTTGCTACAACTTATCTTCATCAACTTCTGATGTCGTGGCCTACATTAGTTAGTTACGGTAGTACCTACCTACCTAATAACTAATGTGGGAACGTTGCACGAAGTGTTGGTGGAGCGAGTTCGTTTTACTAGATAGTGTTACTTTAAAGGTTACATGAATATAATTTTAAAGCCAGTTATAATTGTTAAAAATTGTAGATATTGTGCATTTGCTGTTAGCGCCTGAAGGTAAAACTTTGCAAGAAATCGCTAACAATATAAAGTCCAGTGCATCGTCGGCACTTTCCGCAGAGGCGAGCCAGTGTCGTGCATTGTTACGTGGGATTCTAGCTTTTATACTCTAACTGGATCATAAATTGCTGTGAAGTACAACTAGGTGACAGTGTCGCCAACGATGCAAGTGTAGCCGGCCCTCTGCGCCGCCGCGTGTAGCTAGACAATGGATGGGTAGACATTGGTTCCTACAGGCGCTCCGGGCGACAATGTGCGAGATTGGCTGCTTGCCTCCACTACATACAGTTTTCTTTATTTCCCCACAGTCGTTTGTCATTTCTTACCCCGCCCTCTCATATAAACACAAACAGCCGAGGCGGAAACTGTGAAATTTAGAAATTCCTTTGTGTCGGCGCGTCGGCGCCACTTCGCCTTTATGCCCTTAGATCTACAAATTTTCAGATTTATTCTTTGAATAAATTTTGTGGTAGACGCTTGTCAGCTTTGAAATTCAATTGGCTCGGGGTCGAGACATCGCTGACGAGTTCGTTTCCCTCTTTTATTTAGGATTTTGGGGTTTATGTTCACTAAAGGCAACAAGCCTTTGAATAACTCAAACTTTTTATTCACAACAGGAAACGCTGTCTAAATCCGGGAATTTCAATTTTTCAAATATTTGCCGTGGATACAAACCGAAGCTTGGTTAAAAACCATGATAGTTTTATAAAACTCAATATGGATTTAAAATCCCTTGATGTCTTTCTTTATTAACATTTTGTTATTGCTGCTCATAGTAACATTAACACAGATCGTAAGAAAAACATTAAATAGAGACTAGCTTTACATAAATATCTAACAAAAGCCATGACCCATTGAGGGCGGAAAAGGAGGGACATAATTCAATCAGAGCAGCCAATTCGGTCTTTTGTAGGTAAAGACCGCATCCGGATGGAGGGTTCGTTTGAACCACAACTCTTTAGATTACTGCCAACTCTTTATTGGAACACTGTATTTATTAGGGAACTATCAATTAAGGCGATATTTATTATGTTGCTATAGCTCAAAGTCATTTTATCTAATTATAATCGTTGATAATAACATTTGTTGATAATAGGCATCCATGTTTATTTCTCACATGTACATTCATGTAAGAGATAGTTTACGAACAAGCAAATAATAACTCTTCAATTTACATCAAAAGAACAGTAAAAGACTACAGTGAAAAGTAACAGCGCTTAAAACAAACTTCAGGCTAAATCTTGCAAAGAATTCTCCTTCGAACCTTTCTAATACCCAGTTAGTTAGCTACCTAAGTGATGCATTATCGGCCCCAAACGACTCTCACCAATTAAACTACGAAATTAGCTGGAAAACAACCGTCGACAACTCGAAAATTCATCCGAGGGACGTCATCTTGTTAAAGTCGCTGTAATTCTTAAGGACCTTCGTTTTCTTTTTTAATTAATTTTGACAAATTACCCTACCTTCTCAGTTTCTCCTTTTAATTAAATACTGAAGTGACACTCGAACGGCAAGTCCGATAGAAGTGGCCTTAGGGTCCCTGCACAAGAGTCTGTTACGCCGGTCAAGTCGGATGAAAAAGTGACGGATAGACAACCACAGACTTAAGTTGCGGAAAAACCATTATTGATTAGTTTAGGTACACAGGCAGACTCTTTAAATATACTCTATATACTCTTTAAAGCGTTTTGATCCTTTAAACAAAATTGCAGCACGAAGTCGTCGCACAAAAAATGTGCCAAAACACAATATAATTGTTGTGTTTGACCAATTAGTATCTACTTTGTAAAAAAATGTATAAAATTACTGAAAAAAAAATCCCCGTGTATGTGTATTCGGCCAATTGTAACGTTGAATACTTCAACGTTGAGTTTCAATTTGACTTTTTCAAAACACTAGGACGATATTCGCTCGCACATTTAAATCGACATTTAAATTTGGAATTTTATCACTGCCTTTTCAACATTTTCATAAGCCCTACCTACATAGCATAAGCATAACAAAGTGTATTTTTTAAACTTTCGCTTTTTATAGACATATCGGGTCTACAAATGCAATCTATAATTAAATCGGGTCTCAAACGCGGGTAGTTAATAAAACTACTCGCAGCTAATATCGTGGATTATGCGCCTCTTCAGTCAATTCGTGATCACGGCTCACGGGTTACGGAACTTATGCCGAAACGTCATGTATAAATAAAGGTAAAGACAGGCTTTTACTATTATACAAGCATTTAATTTAATTAAACGCGTTTTAGACCCTAATCACAATATAATAGAAATTACTTTCATTGGTTTTACAACCAATGAACCAACATAATTTCATAATTACTTTAAAGATATTGTGTTATTTCAAATTTGAAATTTATATTTACTATTGGTAATTAAATATGGTAATAAAATATTCTGTTGAATATTTTGTCACTAATTTAATTAAATAATTATTAAGCAAGAATTTAGTAAAGTAACCCAACTCCATTCAATCCGCTGTCTTTATCCGGTTAGGCCGGGGTGCCCGGCGTATTGGATATTTGTAAAGGAGCTTTTATATTCTGTGCTTTGTTAATTACAATTCTTTGCGTATACAATGCAAACAGTTTTAGTTTGTACGTGATCCCTTCTACAATGTAATGTTGAACCGGCTTTAATCATTTAAACTTTTTTATCTTAAAACTTTTCACGATACGAGCTTTACTAGTGTTACTGCACATATAATTAATCATCATCTGCTCTTACAATAATGGTTATAGTTCACTATTCTAATGGAAAAACTTTCAGCTTGTCATTTGAAATATAGCTTTTTTTCTTCCATACATTTGTTTCCTTACAATCTATAAACCTAGTGTTAAAAATTAATTTAAAATATAAAAAAATGTTAATAAGTAATATTAATAAATAAGTCGTGTAATATTATAGTCGTGTACTAAATGGTCAATATATCTATGTCTTAAGCATGTCTTAGAAAATGACATTAGCGCGAGATAATGGTCAGTCGTAAAGTTACCAGTGCTATTGACCAGGTGTTTTGAAATGTCCTGAAACCGTCCGTTCGGTTAGGTTTTATTACCGTGAAACCGTTGTAGCCACCGGTAAAAAATTCTACAAAAGAAAACAATATAAGGTCAATTGAGTCTGAGTGGTTACAAAATAAATGCGTACTAGAACAGGACCGAGGGTTTTCTTAATTTCGCCAGTCGAACCATCACCGTCTCGTCTTTTTTGACAGACGATTTACCAAAATTATCCTAAATGACGTTTGCTTACATATAGGAATAAGGACTTACTGAAGAATAATAATAAAGAGCGGACTAATAAAATAGGGAAGGCGAATAATGACACGTAGACTAGTTTTATCTTCAATTTGTATCAAGAGATATTACCATCAATAGTCTATAACGGTATTAAAATTCACCCCTCACTTCACTATAAGATTTACGATATTGCGGCTAAGTAACATGCAGGAAAATTTACCTTATTGGACTTATGGCGTTCTTATCTCATTGTACATGCGTCCTTGCCATCTTCACCCCAACGTAAACAAAGTGAAACGCAATTTTTGTGTTCAAGTCAATAGCTTAGAATAATAAGTGATTGTAAGTAATATGAGAGAAATATGACTTGTGTGGCCCCTTTCTATTCGATGTTACCATGGTAACTCGGATAGATTTCGCAACTCTGCGGATTTTAACATTTTGCTTAAAAATTACTTTTTGTATAGTACATATTCCGCCTGTTGAAAATATTCTTAATATGTATTTGCTTAATGTTAATTTTATATTTAATTGTATCAGTAGTAGATGCCTACTATATTCAAAACAGTTTATTTCTTTTCCTAGACTATATGACCTCTGAAGTTTAATGGTTTTTATTGTATTAGTGGTCCCGATGGGTCAAGTTGATCTGCCAAGTTGCGAGTTGCGTTAAAAATTTCTACTCAAATAACTTTCTGCGTAAGTAAGTTAATACAATTGTCTCTGTTGACATGTAGTAGTAAAGTTCGGCATGCAACAGGTCTCCAAAATACAGTCTACACTTTATGCTGGGACGGCTGCTTCTTGTGGCACATTCAAAGCTAGCGACCGCGATTCACACACATTTTGCATACATAGTGTAGAATGAGGATTCTTTATGAAAATTAGATTCAGAAGAGTCCAAGGAATTTATTAGTAAAGGTTTTGTCAAAATCAGGTCTAAATTACTCCGAAAAACAACAAACGCTTTTGTCTTTAGTGAAATCGAGAGATTCGCCAAAGAAGTAGCATGAAGTGGCAATGGACTGGTCATATTTGCCAACCGATGGAATAGACATGACAAATATCCGCGACACATGCCAATATCAGTATAACAAACAAACGTTGGCACTCCCGACAGTTGTGGGATGGCAGCATACACCCTCGAATTCTGAAAAAGCAAAGTCACAGACAAAAAGCCGTTATTATTGTCTGTTTTGATAGTGCAGTCCTTATAATATTCATATCACTTTGTAAGATGAAACTTCCTCATCTCATTCACTTGTATTCCTTCGACATGTATTCGTGGAGTCAATAGTAGCACTCCAGAATACATCCCCGGCATCTCTAGTTTACTTCAAGTACCATTAAATTTTCCTGTTTGCATTTTTTAGCATACGTTACTCTCAAGACGAGTGCTTGGATGTTTTACGATTGTAGTTTTAGGGGAACAGTCTCTTTTGTTGATTCATATAGTTATTAATAAATGTAATGAAATGTTTGAATCCATTGCTGTATTTAAACTAGAAACTTTTCTTTCAAATATTTTTTTCATAGTGATATAGAAACTTCATAGGTAAAGATCTACGTATTGAAAGAAATTGAAACCTAATAAATATAGGAGATAACATTATCTAGTCTTGTAGATAGATTTTTGTTTTATATACCAAATGAGCTATTTATCTTTATATTTCATGATATAACACAACCCCTATTAATCTTTTATTGGTTCGTTTAATTGTTTCATTAATTCGTTTCATTTTATATGTTCTATTTTCGAAGGAGAACGTTTATTTTTCCATAAAAAAATCAAATAGATAAAAGCAAATGAACAAATTTATTGTTTTGCCCACACAATTTTAAACTGTTAAATGGTAGAACATTTATTTTATTTATTTATTTATACAGCATTGCACAATTTCGTACAAAAGGCGAGCTTTATGCCTTAAGGCATTCTCTACCAGCGACACTTTGGGTAGATCAGAGAAGTTCAATTAGGAGATGCATGAATGACACAATTTAGATGGTGTGGTGAAATAAATATAATACATTATTATATATACGTACATATAAACTTACACACATACATAAGAATAAATATAATATATACAAGGTATACGTAATCCATGAATACATTATATAATTTAATATATAGGTACATAAGTTATATTAATAGAATTAACAAAATACATGTTGCTGACAGAAGTAAAATAAAAATGTAAGAAAATATAAAGCAAAAGGAGCTGGTTGTATTTATGTAGCAGTTCATAATTATCTGCATAAATAAAACAATTTATTTTGTCTTGATACCATACCCTCTGCCACTTGCAGATATTGTACATCTTAAGGCTAGTCACCGATCTCCCGATTTTCTCGTTTACTTTCTACCAGTAACTTTCGTCGGTTCACCTGACCGAAAAGCGTCCCTGCCTCATTGTTTCTCGATACGAAGTTTCCATTCAAGAAACCATCTGTCGGATTTTGGAATTGCGAGCAAATAATAGACTTGAACAATATTCAAAATGGATTCAAAAGAGAACATGCATAAAATATCTAACCCAGTCCATACACGGGCCCGGAATAAAATCAAAAAGAGAGACCGACACAGCGCTAATGGCTTTTAAATAGAGTTTCCTATTTGATGAGAGCCTGTTTTATTCAAATATTTTAATGGTCGATTTTTAACCTCGCTTCGGGCCAGACCACTCGGATGTATTAATTGAAATTTAAAAGGGAGTAGACAATTGAAAAACAAAACTGAAATTCCGTTGTGTCTACGTACCTAACGTAAAGAACAGTCAGCTTTTTCATAATTCAAAATGAACCCAAGAGTCTCTTCTGGGACCGCCGATAGCACATACATCTATACATACAATAAGGTCCCTAATGAATGTAAAATGACGACGTAGCAATTTCAGAACTTATTATGTAATTATTAAGAATTATCAGATGTCATTATTATCTGTTCGGAATCCAAACAAATAAATAAAGCAATCAAATAAGTATGTACTTAACTTGAGTGTAAACGATACAATATCGAAAAACATTGCTCATAATAGCCCACGAATTCAATTCACCCACCATAACACTCGCAGTGGCTACCGACTCAGGAAACGAGCAGTTGGAGGCAAACCAACATAACAATGTACCTGAAACAATGTAATTTCGCCTGTATATATAAGTGCGTTAAGATTGGAGTAGGAAGCAAAGGATTTTGTAGTAAAACAATGTTGCCTCCAGGCGGATGTCACCGACAGTTACCTTATTTGGAATCGGTCCAGGTTCAACCGGCAAACTTTTATGTTATTTCAATGTGGTTAAACTGAAAGAATCGCTTTCCAAACCAGTAAAACATTATAACTGGAGAGGTCGTGATAAAATAGAAAAAAAAAAACACTTGAAACGACGAAACTTTTTAATATTACACTTATACTGTTACAATGATTTCAGATAACATCGTTATTTAAACGTACATCCTTGTTTAAGTTGTAGATTAAAACAAAAGGGTACATACTTCCAGTGAAAGAAGTTTACGAGTATAGTTAAAAATATTTTCAATAACGAATAATAATTTAGTTCCTAATTTAATCTCATATTATAAAAGTTGATAGCTTTAATTATAAAGCCACCCTTACTTATTATACTTTCGTATTATTCGCTGTATCTTTTGGTATACAATAGTACTTACTTACTCAAAGGTACAATCTCAAAATAAATTGGCTACTCCGCAGTTAAAGCTATTTAAATGTAATGGAAACTAGAGTTCACTATTACCATTCATTATTTCTATCAAACATTAATTTCCAATTGTTTCTATGTTTTCTATCCTTAATTCCTAATTTACTCAATCGGTTCAATTCTAACTCTTTATATATCGTTCTACCCTAGAAAGTAGTTATCAATATCAAAGGAAAATATCGTCCAAAGTTCCCCCACCGCACGTTAAGGCAACGCGAAAAAATAGTCCGAAAATTATGTAGTTTCTCTCTCTATACTTTCCCGTTTAACCGCATCACGTTCCCGGGAAAGGTTTTTTTTGGAAAAGTTGGTCCGGCTCCAATTAAGCCAGCAGGCGTCGACGTCCGGCCTTCTTCCCGGCTACAAATACAATGTTTATTGGAACTATAATAGTATATATAATAAGTATAATAGTCAGTTATTTACTATTATCATTATCGCGTATAATATTTCTCTTCTTTATTGTTATGGTAGTAGTATCATAAATTCTTTGGTCTGTTAGCGCCCGTCTGCTAGTTCGTGTTAATCTCGAGAGGATCTAAAACGGTCATTACTCAGAATTTTTTAAATTTCAAAAGGAAGTAAGCAGTATCTTTAAATACAAGAGATTTTTTAAGGAATTTATGATGCAAAACCGCAATCTAAAAATCCATGTACACTGTGGCAAAACGAAACTACTATACTGGTCATTTCCGAAAAGTAGATATTATAAGAAATGATAACTAAGATTATTTACAATAATCGCTTTTTCTTTATTTAGGTATGTACATTACGAGTGCCTTGGAATTTTTACCTGCCGTACCTCTTACCAAAACTCAAAAAAACATCAAAAATATTTGTCCCAGCATGTCGCCTCTGAATTCATCGTTATCTGCCTAATTAAACGGCCATTAACGTTAATTCAGATATATACGTTTTATTTATTTATTTCTATATCCCGTAAGGAATATTTCAAGTCTGCGTAACGAAGTAGCCATAAAACTCTTGCTACAGACGATACGCTAATCGAACTTCGCTCATTTGCATTTAGATATCACTTATATTGGGCATAAAAATTAAAGAACGCATTAAGACTTTCTGGGTCCGTCCTTGAAAGAAAGAAACCTTGGGGTCATTGTACAGTTTCCAGATCAAAACATTACGAGTTTATTCGCTTGTTTTTGGAAGTTTCTTACGTAAATATGTCACTGCAGAAAGAAAACTGCGGGCAGGACCTATTTGGCAATGGCATGTATCGTTATGGTCATAAGTTACTTTGTTGTAGAAGGAAGCAGGCGGGAGATAAGGCGTGCGCAGTGCAGAAGCGGCGCCGGATCGCACTGCGTCGGCCAGAGCGGCGCCGGCCACTTGGCAGAGCTCTCGGTCAACGTCCCCTGCCTCCATAAAAGCCTCCGCAAGCCTGAGCCAAAACGATTTCGCCAAATTTCTTGCCAGTGCCCTAACACGCATGAGTTTACGATCCTTCCGCTCCTCTCTCCTCGCGATGAGACTCGTTTATTTTTGGCGACGCGCTCTCGAGATATTTTTATTGAAATTCGAGGCGCCTCGGTATTTATTTATCGCGTTATCAGATCAAATATTGCTCTCGCACCCTGGAGATTATTGCGAGAGGTGCCGGTCAGGATCCTTAAGTTATGCGCCCAATTTAAATACTCGTACAAACTAAGGCAACCGTGCCCGATGCCAGCCTATTAATTATGTGCCCCCATATATCTTGCACCTTCTTAATATTCGACGATTGGTTGGAAAGGGCTATAAAGCGATTCACGCTGCGATATTCAAAGTGCATTATTCATTATTTACAGCATCAAATACAATTATAAAGGCTTTCTTTATTGCATGTTTAAATTAGTTTGTTAAAGTAACTCCATTTTTACTCGAAATCATTTTTGGTACATACTAAAAGTAGGAATATTTGGCTTGTTTTACTCAAAAAATATAAAAATAATAATAATGAATTTTTTGGATTAATTTGGAAATAATGCTTTAATTCGTTATGTAAAAAACGAATAACTCCAGATATACCGAAATGTCTCGATTTTGTATCACTAACTCCATGTAGCCGGCCGTTTTGTTTGGGATTACAGACGCGCGCCCATTTGATCTTGAATCTAACCACCAATCACCATAGAAAATGTTGCCTTTAATGAAAACACTTACATCACAGACTTACTATTTTAATCAAAAAAATCAATTCTTACATACTATGTGAATTTATTGATAATAAAGCGTATAGAAATTTCTCATCTTATAGTTCTTCTGGGTTATATGATATAATTCTGTTTTATTTAATGATCAATAAAAGCTGCTTAGAATTAAAACAAACATACAAAAACCCACAACAAAATAGATCGAAATTAGTTGATATAGTGATCATGATCCCAAGTCAAAAGTAAAAATTTCGTCAGGTAAAAATATAAATATAATATAAATATAACTTTTAAACACAGTTAAAATAAAGTAGATTGTAGGTAAGTGGAAACAAAAAATTGAAAAGACGTAGTTTATGAACACGACTGTTCATAACGGATATAATGCATTTAAGCTTGGCCGTACCCAGTTAAATCATTTGCGTGAAGAATGTCCTTTCAGGACTGAAACAGAAGATAACAAATACTGTGCAACTATGAAGTTAAACAAACGCTCTAACACCGGCTATATCAAACATTGGAATTAATCGAGTTGATCCTACATGACCATTAACGAATTAGCCTATGTGCCAGGTGGATACCCCACAATTCAAGCAACGGTCAAAAATGCCGTCGCGTGGAATGGTGTCCCCAAATTATTAAGAAATTCAATGGAAGAGACGAAAACTGGATTTACTGTTACGAGCCAGAAACGAAGAGGCAGTCTGCCCAAAGGTTGTTTGCTCTCTTGTAAAAAAGTTTCGAACAAAAGTGATAAAAGAACCAAGTTCCAGAAAAAAGATGATAGCATCTGTTTAATTGGAAAAGTGGAGATTGTACAACTATTGTTCTGGATGATAAAAGAACTGTAATCGCCGACTGGTTGTTTTATTACTCTTTTGGAGAATAATCGTAAAAATTTTCCAAGAAACAGAAGCTACCTTCATCACGACAACGCTCTAACCCACACCGCCAGACAAACGAGCGAGTTTTCGAACACTGTAAATGTGGAATTATTGAGTCACCCGTAATAAAGCCATGATTTCTATTAATTCCCAAGAATCAAAGAAAATGTTCGAGGTGTGCGTTTTGTGGATGCTGATGATGCGGTGACTGGTTATAAACGACCTTTTGAAACGGTCCCCCTAAGGAAGAGTGGTTTGTAAGTTTTTTTCAGTGGATCGTTCGTGTGTAAAAATATATTGATCGCGAAGGAAACTATTTTGAAAAACACATTATAACAGATTTCATTTTCGAGAATATACATATTTACTGTGGGCTCCTCGTATTTTACTTAAATATTCTATCAATAAAGCTGTCGAACTCTTGTACTGCTTACGCTTCCAGGAAAACATAGCCGTCTAACTTCAAAAAAGACCATAATATATTTATAGGAAGTCGTTTAAGAGCGTTTTATACATAAAAACAAAAGTTATGTCCATTTGTACCGACGGAATTTTATTCAATTTTACTTCATCTGTTTAAAAAAAATATTTTTTTAGTCTCCTGTAAAATTTATCTTCATGAAGTTAGACGCTTTGGGAACTTAGGTATCGATTGATTTTATTTTCACTTGTTCGTAAAAAGATTTGTCATCGGGTGCCATAACTCTATATTATTAAGCAGTATAAAAAATAAGCATACTATAGATGAAACTCATAAATCAAGCAATGTGATATTAATGCTCGCACCGAAGCAAATATTATAGGTTATGATCAAATCTGTGAAGTTTGACCTGTTCTAAATAGTCAAGGCTGATGTGATCATTATGATAGCTCTGATGTTTAAACTACTTTAGCTAAACCTTTGAAAAAAAAAAGAGATACAAACATATCATACGCAGGACTACATAATCGGCTATCGGCTTCGTGAACCACGCCAGAAAAACTTGATCTATTCTAATAATACACTGGTGTATTCTAACAGCAATTGTTATTGTAACAAGATAATTCAGATGAGTTGTTAAGTGGGCTTGCAGTCAGCTTGTTGCCACTTTCTTACTTTGAATAAAGCCATTGGACAAGCAAAAAAGTAAACATTTTACTTTTTTACATATATAAAAGTGCACAAAATCATTTCAAAACTATTAAAACTAGAGATTTGAATTAAAAACAAATTAAATTAAACATTTTTTTAGAAATTTCAGAAATGTCTTATCCGAATACAAACAAAAGCAACAGAATGACATACGCTAAATAACATATCAATGTTGTGACTTCACATTTCTAGTTTTCATATAAAATATTCAGAAACGAATAAATGTTTCTTGCAGTATTTTTTTTCGCTATCAATAGACACATGCCATTAGTATTTTTCGAGACAATCTCCTTAATGAATAGGTGTTACTGAACTGAAGGATATAAATTAAAGATATTTTTTTTGCAATATAAATTTATTATCACAATTTCATAAATAAGTATCTAAACTAGAAAGATCTCTAAGCACTTAAATCTAAATATAAATTAAAATATACTAGGCAGCCTAGTTTCCGTACGAATGTCCAACTTTAAAATTCACACATTTTTTGTTTTTACTACAAACTGAATATAATAATAAACCAGTTTGAACTTAAAAAATCATAGAGCTTTTCGGTTCAAAAATTATGGATATTAAAAAAGTCGGGCAAAACCAAATTTGAAATGTCATAATCGTGATCAATATTGTGTTCGTGACTTATATGTGGAGGAATGTCGTCAAATAAATCTTCTTTATAGAACTTGTTTGGAGAAATAATATCGCCCACTTCATTCGGAAATACTGATTCACACAAAGGTAATGGTGGTTGTTTTTGGCGTTGTTTTTCTGATCTAGTTGACCTTTTCTAACACCCATTTGCCAGAGTATGGGGTCTCGAGCCGTTTCACTTTGGGGCGGAAACCGTTCTCATCAGCTGTGTAATCTACCCTGTACATGAAGCCATCGGGACCGATGTACTCGTAGAAACCAGCTGAGGCGATGCCCTCGTCGATCGTATTCGGGTTTTTCAGCACTGCTTTTTCTTCAGCGCGGATTTTGTTTTCAGTCTCGAAACTGTGGATAGAAAAAATCATTAGTTCATTTGTTGTAGTTTCATTAAGACTATCCGAAACCTATGTACAAATGAATCCCACATTTTGATGGGTGCTTACGCCTAGCGTTTATACACATCAGAACATCCATTTTTTCTACAAACTCATATCTAATATTATAATACTTTGAAAATTACTGAAATTCAACACCCGGTGGGTACAAATACACTCTTATTTGAAGACCTCTTGTAATTCATTTATCATCTTTCTTATAAGTAATTTATTATATAATATTTTCCAAATAAATAATTTGTATAAGATTACATTAGGATCTTAACATTCGGATGTACGTAATTTTTTTGAGTCGGTATTAATTAGAAAGATTAATGTCATATTAATAACTTCCTAACATTCGAATGAAACGGATTATGTTACTCAATCAATGTGTACTTAGTTAAAGGCATTAAAATTTGAATATCAATCGGCCACACGTCAAGTCTATGATATCAATGTAATAAGCAATGTATAATGTCAAATTTGCTGTCGTAAATGATTATAAATAGATTTGAACTCTGGCCCGCGTATTCCAAGTGCCGATTTGAGTCGGTCAAGGTCACCTATGTTTTTGTGCTTTGAATGATCCCTTTAATGCTCTTTTGCAATCAAGGACTAGGCGTAGTGTAGGCGTAGGTTGCATTAGTGAGTGCTAAGTTTATTAAAATCATAGAAGTGTTTAGGAACACATAGATACTGATCATTCTGTTTTACGTTTATTGTCACATTAAATTAAATGAAATGTATCGATATTATTATTACGTTGAGGACCTTGTCAACCCATTGCGATTAATGTTTACACACTGATACATCCCGCAGAATAAATCCTAATTATTGTAATATTATCATCTGTATCATTAATTCATTTTTTAAATAAATAATTTTAATTTAATTTGATTTAGCTCAATAATATGTACATTACAATGATACTAATGAATGAAATCAAGTCTCAATCTAAAGGAGGAAATAACCTTATTATTTGTTGAAAAGTCAAGATTTCTCTTAACCCTGTCTCTTTCGTTCTCGTGCATAAATGAGAGAGTAAAGATAATCATTATATCAACTGACGGTTAGGTATTAACGGAACACTTATGGAATAAATTCAATGTACGTCCGCACATATGTATAATAACCAAACCGCTTAACCCAGGAGTCGTTTGGCATAATTATTTAATTTTGATAATAAACAACGTGCCGATAAATCTCCCTGAATACTTCTACATGCAAATCAATATGATAAGCTTGACATTGACAGAAAGGACAAACTGTGTATAGGCGTCAAGAAATCAATAAATTTTACAGATTACATACTAATACATACATACATCTATGTTAATTATGCTTAACTTGACGTTTTATAACGCTATTCATCAATTTTTGAATGCGCTTTGACTATACGCAGCTGAAATTAATGGCTAGTTAATTTTATTTATATTTAATTTTTTTTTTAAATGTTTTCGCAGCCTTATAAAGGATGTTTTTGTGAACAGTACCTTGTAAGTAAGCATTGATGTTCGACTTATGTATGCATTAAGAAGGTTTGTACAACGCATAGGCATTTAATTAATCTAGGTAATTAAACAGATATTAACAAACACAAGCGCATATTAGAACGTCATATGGATAGTTTACACTACGAGTATAAAAAAATTTGTCTTTTTGAGTAGATTGTGACGTTTGCTTAGTATTAAAAATAGAACTTTAGTATCTAATTTTAGTACCCCAAGGGTTTATAATCATCAACATGTTCATCTGTGATTGTGATCCTCACAGACATGCGATAGTTTTTATTATATGACGTAAAGCCATCAAAGTACCGTCTGCTTCATTTTCTTTTTAAAAATACTTACTCAAAATCGTATTTGTCCTCATCATAGTTGTGCTTCTGACTGATGATCTTGATGCCGTTGTTCTTGTAGTAACCATCCTTATAGAAAGGAATGTCCTTAGGCGGTGTCAGCACTAGCCTGTACTGGTCTACCGTCGCTGCTTCGCCTACATAGGGTTCATAGTCATGTGTGTAAGGCCCATAGCCGCCGTCGTAAGGGTTGTCGATGTGGATGTAAGGGTTTGGAACATGGACGTATTTGCCCTCGTCTGATGGGATGTATCTGTAAAAAATAGAGTAAAGTTAATTTAGGGAAAATTAGTTTTTTATTGATAGCGCGCAGACTGTATAACAAATAGTCTGCATTTTTTAACCGGTACGTACACTCGTCGACAGAAATGTGAATGTGAATTTAACTTTGCACATTCTGTAATGAATTGTCTGCGAAATTGTATTTTACTTAGCAGACTTCTTTAAAGTTGACTATAGAATAAGATTTAGAATAAAATTTACTTGTAAGTTCAGATATTACTGTCACTGCAAAATATATTCGTAACATATATTGTATGAATTTTATAATTTGCATTAAGAATTTACTAGACCCCTTATATTAAGGTTCAATAATATGAGGGGTCTAGTAAAGTGGTCCGTGATCAACGACTTAATACAAATCTCTTTAACGTCCAGTCTTGGCTGACCTCATGTCAATGTCCGAAATTATTCTTGCTCGTGGCGCGTGCTTTAGTATTGTAAAAATGAGAGCTGAGCGCTCGAGCGCTAAGTCAATATACATGTAGGTACTAATGCACCGTATGAACCTTAACCGTTTCAAACTTGACTTTTAACTCGGAAGGTTTAAGACTATCAAACATTAAAAACTTGTACTATAACATTCACGAGCAACATTTAAATATTTTTAGCAGCAACATAACATTTAATGCTCGATTCTTAAAGAATTTAAGCTTTCACTCAGTGTTCAAGTGTCGAGCGCTCAGCGCTCATTTTTACAAGACTACCATCAACGTACAGGGGGAATAGAAGCTGAGTTAAATATTAACATTAATTAAGAAAATCTTTACTTCTAATTGTATAATTATAAAGACTGACTATAAAATCTTTAAGGTCGACAATAATATGCAATGGCAGGTAACTCATGTCGTCATTTCATAGACGACCGTTTCCACTTAGCTTCTAGAACTTTTGTGCCAGTTATTCTGAGGTGATTAAAATAGGAAAAGCTTAAGAGAAGTTCAACCTAGACTAACCCCCATGGCAATTATATAAAAGTTTCTGAAAGAGCTAAAAGACCTCGAATGAGCTATTTTTTAATGTTAACTAAGTAACTAACTAAATTTTGACTCATAATAATAACTAACTAATTAACTTTTAATAATGACTAAATTAAATATAAATTAATTTTCTTATTGGTTTGTATGTACTTTCTTTTTATATCTCTTTATATATTTACATACAATACATACAATTATTAAGTAGCAAACAAGTACTTACTTGCCAGATGCACCGAAATTTTCCGGATACCATTTGCCATCATCAATGGCCGGCGCTCCAGCCACTGCCACTGCGCAGATCGCAATCACGTACTATAACAATAACATTTTATTGAGTGAAAAATTGCGTAATAACAAAAATTATAGAAAATATTTGCTATGAATTTTGAAACTTTTTTAAAGTAGGTACTGTTATTTTAACATGAGATATATTTAAAATATATTCCGTACCTATATTTAATTTACATTTAATTGGAATGACTTAAAGGAAAAGAAATTTAAAAAAATGCATTACCCCCAAAGAAAGCATCCTCGACACAATGTATGATTTTTTTCTTAAAAAGGTCACCTTCGAACGTTACAGTTCTACAAAGATCACTGATTCACTGCAACCGTACACGATTACTATGCGGAAATATTTTCACGGCCGACCTCTTGTCCGTGTGTACACTCCTTAGAGAATTTCAAATCGTTGTGTTGATTTCGAAATCAGCGCTTCGCTTTTATATATTTGCAACATCAACTCATCTCTTCTGCAGGAGGACAACACATACGAGCGACGTGAGTGCGTCACACGTCCATGCACTGACGCACACATGCGCTCACTATATTTTTTGCATACCATTGTTGGTCCGAGTTACTTTATGGGGTATTCGTGTCATACAGAAATTAACTTCCGAAACGGCACCTCTAAAAGCACCTCTAAAAGCTCTAAATCTCTTGACAAAGTGTTTCGGTAAGGTGGAATTATAACGATATCTAGCAAAGGGATGACATTGTCGGTATCTTTGGTGAGATTTTCTAATTTTTTTTTCTCTAAGATTCTGTTGAAATTCTAAATTTATTTACTACACTAAAATCCTAAATTTTCCGTTTAAATAGAAACAAGCTCTAATACAGGACTTTTAAAATAAAGCACATAAAAATAAGTTACTTCTTTCAAAAATTCACTAACCTCAATATATGGGAAGTTAGTTCCAATAACAACCTTATTTTCAGAATTGAGAATTTTGAAAATACTTCAGTTGTAAGTTGTATTTTCAGAATATCTCAAAATAACCTGTGCGATAATCTAAAATAGATCTTTTCTCCCTTTTCACCCTTATCACAATTATTTTTGATGACCATCGATCGGATGACTGCTATTTTTACGAAACCAAATGGCAGAAAAGGTGCATCAATTTTGAGATTCATCAGAACACATTTTGTTCGGTATCATATGACGCTTTTATCTGGTACGGTCATGACGTTACAACAATAAAAATATTTTTATTTTACACGTAAACTGACATTAGGTATTGGGAATGCTGCGGCAGGAAATTTATTGTTGAATACAACGTTATGCAAGCTTTGGATAACGCTTCTCATATAATATGTTTTTTTTATTCTTAGTACAACAAAAATAATTACACAATAAATCACATAGTAATATCTGCTAAACTGCAGAACAGCTTGTCGGCAGAACTGCTCTCTCCTAGAACTAACTGTAGTGCAGTCTTGTACAATTATACGCATTTATATATATCATGACAAATGCTGTATTATTATGTTACAAACGATGTTAACACTTTTGTGTTAACATTGTTATATAAACTAACGTTTTAATAACTTTGATATATTTTTTAATTGTATTTCAAATATTTCTAATAAATGTTCTTCTAATTTGTTCTTGAACACAGCTTTTGACATATTTTTTATTCTTAAATCTAAAGATAAATGATTTTCTAATTTAAGTTAATAATTATAAATAATTATAAACTCTGGACCCATCGAATTCTTGTTTCGCTATGCTCTGGTGCTATGAGTATGATTGACAATGTTTTTAAACTCATGAGCCAAATTGTTCCAACATATTAACCATTTCTTGTACCTATTGGGATTATTTTACACTCAAAAAATAATGTGTCTTAGTCGGACTATCATCGTTTTTTCGTTTTTTTTTGTCGACGAGATATTTCAGAACAAGAAATTGCATCTGTCTTATTTTGTCTAGGTGAGTCCGAAATGAGGAGTCCGTATTAATCTCTGGTGCGCTGACTGTCCGTTGTGGCGCAATAATCGAACTGAAAAAAATTAGCCGTATATTGTATATAGCTATAGAACTCCCTATCTTCCCGTGGGTGTCGTTAACGGCGACTAAGGGATAACAAAGCGGCTACCACAACAAGCCCTGAGGAACTGCAGCACCTCTAAAAGAGTGGATTCACCAACCCATTTGGCCAGCGCGCGTGATGTTTTAAGGGCATACATCCCTCGTGTACAAAGCAATGTGCATGATTAGGCCCATGTCCATGGGCTGGTTATGATGTACTCTTTCTTGTCTTCGTTATAATGTATGTCCTTGTAGGACAAATTGGTTTTCGAAGAAACAAATACCGGCAGATTTTTGTATATCGCATTTTCTCAGCAATTTTTCTTTCATGTCTGTTTAATAATGCACAAAACAACCTGCATCCCCTCGTACGGAAATAAGGTTGGCAGCCATTGTTTTCTTTTAATTTAAAATGTGTACTCTTTTCCTTGGTTTTTGCATAAATAATTGTGTTTAACATATAAATATTGAATATTTTTAGGGTAAAAGTAAATGTTGTTCTCACATTCCTAAGCTTGTATGTTACATTTGATTAATTATTGCTTAGCATAAACAAGGATATGTGATCATAATGTTCTAATCCTTAACGGTCAAGTCATTTGGAGTTGCCCGAATAAAATATTTATTAGTGAGAGTTCATTTCCAACCGAATATTGGATGTAATAAATTAGGCAACATTCTTTAAGCTAGGAATTCGATCATATTGATTAGCTAGTTATGTTAATAAGATCTCAACAGATTGTTAACACATATTTCATTATGCCCATGACTTCGCGGCTTCTGTGCTGCAATATTAAATCAGTTGGAAAGTAAACAGATTATTTTTAAAAATGACTAAACGGAGAAATGACAGACTAGAGGTAGGCATTTCGCATTCGTAACGTTGCAAAATTGAGCTCCAGATTTTTTCATTTATTACAGAATCATTGGTGGACGAAAACCTCATGAGGAAACCGCTACCACAAAATTAAAAAAGATTTAGGACATATAGGTATATCATTTTATAATATCCACCAATCCGTATATACTAGGTCTGCAAGGGGAGGTTTATGCTCTGCATTAAAGTAAGAACGATATCGATTAACCAAATTATCGTGGTCACAACTGCGCACAATGTAAAAAATTATACCATATTTAGCTTCAAAATTCCATTACGACACCTCACAACGGCTTTATTATTCTGAACTAAACCATTAATACTAATGTGCCTATTTGTGTATCCGGCTTAATAAGAATAACATGATCAAACGTATTTTTCTATAGGAGTCATTTTCACTTGTTAATTTGTCACCAAATAATTCCAACATTCTTAAGGAATTTTCATAGAACAGTGACGCAGTTCGCTCCGCCTTGGCGCCGATGCCTGCCGCCACATAATAAACATAATACGTTACTATTTTATGAAATACAGGTGAAGGCGTTATGTTAATGTGATTACTAAGCGTGTCGTAGAAACGTACACGTGGACGTCAGCGTACATTCTCGTCATCAAAGGGGGAATACTACAAAACCAGCCGTCAAAATACGTGGAAATGTTCCGGAATATCTAGCTCCAGCTTCGGTATACTAGCAATGCAACCAGCCATTTCAATATCCACTGCTGATAGTGGGCCCCCTCATTCACATTGTTTTATGCATCATGGATGTAGTGGTGTAATACCTGAGGACCTGTGACAGCCGCTTAATCCCTTAGTCGCCTCTTACGACACCCACGGGAAGAGATAGAGTGCTGTCATGCTATAGCCTGATGACACCACACTTTCTTCACCATATTTCTTCAAGAATTTTATATTCTCAAAATAAAATTACAGAACACAAGTCAGCGGCATAAAGCGAATGACAATGTCAAAAAAGATGTAAACATTCGGATTTGAAATGTGTTATTTTTCAAACTACCATCCTTTGAATTGTCCGGGGAGATATCCGAATTAGTTACCAGTGTCTTTACTGGAGTGAGTATTACTGGAATGGTAAAGCGGTGATAGCCTAGGCCTATCTATACCCGGCTCACATTCGTGTGATCGTGAGTTCAAATCTTCGACCCGTACCACTGAGTTTCTACTTAAGAACGGATTTTTTTTAAATTATCACTAGCTCGGCGTTGAGGAAACCCGTCTACTCCAGAAATAAAAGAAATCTGTGATCCACCTATTCGCAGTGGGCCCGCGTGGTAGATTACGGCCCGAAAACTCCCAGTAATTTACTAGGGGAGGCCTGTGCCCTGCAGTGGGACGTTATAGAGTGATGCAATAGCTGCTCTGAAGTGGTATCAACCGTGATGCCAGCTCGGCCCCGTGCTATCTTCCCAACTGTATTCTTTCTGCACATCAACGTCCTATTTTAAATTAGTAACATCTCCCCTCATATGCAGATGACATCACAGGTTCCCCATAAAAAAAAGTTACATTTTGAAAATGTAGCCTTAATGTGTTGAGTAGGTATACTAAGATCGCCATAAACGTATATACATCTATGCATTCCCTTAATTATATTAATTCAAATCATATTTCAATCTTAGTTTAAACGTAAAACAAATGATTCATTATACTTGTAACTGGGAACAGCTTATTATGCAATTCTATATTACCATAGGAACATATCTACACAAAATCCTTACCTGCATGTTCATAAATGCATCAACGATTATTGAACAGTAACTTACTTTTAAATTTTCATTTTTAATGCTTCAGGATGTGTCCCACTACCGGGAGAAGGATGCTTCTGTCTAGCTCTAGCGTGTTCAGTTCTAGTATATTACTTATTTTTCTATTTATTTCTAATATTAATATTTGACATTTGGATAAACACATCACAAAACTGAATGTCGTTTAATCTGCGATGTAGTTAAAAATATTTAATTATTATAATTTTGTGTATACGATTTATAATAGTTAAGGTAACATCGCGTACGATTCAATACATTACATCGTTTATTATATAATATAATAACTATGGGTATGAAAACAACACAAGGCGGACGCTCGGCGCGGTTCACTTGTTCCCTCCTACAAATTAACATCTAAGTAATCTTGTCAATTTTTTAGCTATTTTTTCTAAGTACTTTTTATTTAGAATAATTAACGTATTAAGACATGTACGAGTATGTTTGCATTTGTGACAATCTTTCTTTCTTACATTTGGTGAAATACTTATCACTTATGTGCAGTGTATTTGGCCTGTTCATCTATCCCATGGTGTATTTTACAATTCTTAAATAAACAAATGAAAGTCATTTATTTGTTTTATTGTGTATACAACCATCTTATTACGTAATACTTTTAATTAAATGTAAATAGAGCCTTAATAAATAATACCAATAGTATAACATTAATAAGTAAATAATACTTATTATTTTTTTATTATTATGTTAAAATAATAACATCATTCAGAATGAACAGTAAAATATCTTTTCTTCATATTTTTTCCCCTTGTGTGTAATTAAGTAACATTTAAGCCACTAAACCAATGAAATTATTTTAATTCTGTGAATATTTATAATTGACTGTATTTTCGTCATATTGTTGTTACTCATAATGGCAATTCTTTCAAAATATACTAATATTTAATAAATGGATTAGAAGAATTTATAAAAATATTGTTCAGGACTGCGATTGTGAGTCACATAATAATTACTTATTCCGGGAATATATACGTGTTTTAATTAAATAGTTTCATTGAAAATCTTAATCATATGAATATCCGGCCATTTTTTTCCTTGATTTTAAATGCATAAGAGGAATCGTCATACGACTCAGGCATACTTTACCGCCGGTAAAGTCCCATTCGGAATTATTTGGTAGAAAGCTATGAAAAAAAAAAATTATGCGTTCTGTTATGCAAACCACAGCGAAATATTTTATACAACTTTAATACAAGTGAAGTCTAGAAAATAATAACATTTCCGCCTTCGGTGATACGAAACAAATTTCAAGCCTCGCCCCGCCGAGCTTTCACAGTGCACAAAATTATTATCTTTATTCAGCCCGCACTAGGGACGATAAAATATTAAGCCGAGTGTTTTAGTGACAAAAAGGGCGAGGTCGCAATGAATAAACAGTTTTTGAACAAAAGAATGTCGCGCGATAGCGAAAACCTTTTTAAGGACCACCACTTACTGATACACTTCAATTTAGGTGCCTTTAAGCTGCAGTCAAAATATTAATGCTTATCTTTACATTACATAAATAATAAGATGACCGCCTACATTCTACAATAAAAGCATGCCAAAATTCTTTACAGTGAACACCTAAATACTTATATGGACGTTGCGTCGTAAAGTCCGCGACCAGAGTCGTCTCGACGATTGTATAATGACAAAATATCAGTACGAAGCAATAAAAGTCCAGAATAATCTCATTGGAATCCTTCATAAATGCATTTAGCGTGGATATATTTAAATCAGAAGTACCTTAAATCGTCGGATGAATAAATAAATGTCTTAATGTCATCAAATTCGGCTAAATATACGAAGTAGTCCGTGGTGTTCGTTTAAAGAATTACATAATTTAAAGATTCAGTCGCACGCGATGCAGGTTTAAGAGTTCGCTTGTTATCTTTTCGATCACAATCAACTGATAACCTGCATTCACAAGGAGACACTATCAGGCTTTTTAAAGTCACACTGCAGTGCACAGGCCTCCCCTAATGGATTACTAGGAGCTTTCAGACCTCAATCCACAACGCGGAGATCCAGTACCGTTGATTTTTTTTTTTATTCTACAACATGAGAATTTTCTCACGATGTTTTCCTTCATTGCCGAGTTTAAAAAAAAGGTTTAAAACTAAAACCCGACCACACAAGTTTCAAATAAGTTTTAGATTCTTTAGAAGGAGACCTTTTACATAATATGGCGTAGTCGCAAGTCAGTTATAAATACTATTAAGTTTGTAAACGTGCGACTACCTCAAATGTTCCTACCTTCTGAGGAACCCTAAAACTTATGTGAAACTTGTGCGTAGTCGGTCTTTAGTTTTTAAACTCTTTTGTTTTAAAATTCTCAAGCACAGAATTTTTTTCAAGATGTCTTCCTTCTGTGCCGAGCTAGTGAGAATTGAGGAATTTTAGAATATACCAGTTTATTATAGAAAGATGGTGGCAAACGAGCATACAGTCCAACCCGTGGACACCCGCTGTACAAGCCAACATTAGTAATTGAATTTCCGTACATGACAGCAAATCTTCTAACACGTTATTTTTCATAGTTATTTTAACACGTTATATAAATACTTTTGCCCATTGTGATACCATGCAAAATTTGACACCTGTATTTTAATATTTTCGAAGCACAATCTTGGAGACGGTAATGCACGTGTTTAATTATTTGATCTGTAGAATATTAATACCAAGTTTCGAATAAATAGGAAAATCAAACATTTTTTTTTCTATAGACACTTTTACACCCCATTTCACCCCTTCAATTTCGAGAAAGTATTTCTTAGTAAATCTTTATGGTCATAAAAGTGTAGTTTGCTCTACTAAGTGTCGGTTTTATGTTTACTAACATAGTCTGTAGTCTATAAGTCGATACTAACAATTATAGATCTTGTTTATCTGAGAAAAAAATATTATTATTATTATTATAAAAGGAAGCAACTCTCCAAATATCATGAACCCAGCTTCAGCGATTTCGTCTCGGAGTTGATGAGTCCGTCTGTCAGTCACGACATTTCCCTTTATTTATGTATAGATAATTAAATTAATTAATATCATTAATTATTCAGTGAATTTCAATGTAAATCAACAAATGTATGGACCCAGGTGTCAAATATAGGGACAGCAGTAAAATTGCTAAAAATATGCAACTACCGCCTGCATTCCACGTTTCGATATAAGCCGTGAAACCTGATAGTTTAGCAACCGTTACTTTTATTTTTACGTGGCCCCCGTAAACGTCAGCAGATGGTGACAAAATTTGCTCTAAATGGAACAGGATCAGGTAATCAAACGGAAAATTAATTTTAATTACCGCTTATAAAATTGCCATGAATTTTTAGTAGTCATAAAATGTTAGTAGCTGCTTGTTACTAAGCAAATGTAACATTATCTGAGAAAATAAACCTTCTAATCTTACAAATATTGAGAATAGTGAAATCTTTAAAAAGTTTGGTCCTATTAGTATAAAATTTCGTAGAAATATTCTAAAATACAAATACTTGTATTTTAAATACAAATGTACAATTGTTGTATTCTAAATACACTTGAGCACATGCTTTACTGTTTTTCAACTTGCAAATTTTGTATCATTAATACAATTTCAGTAAATATTCTGTACCACATGAATGTTGTTTAAGATAATATCAATGCAATTAAATCTACACGAATGAAGCCGCGGGCGACAGCTAGTGTAACATATTTTTATTACCTTATCTTAAAAATAAGAAGCTGGAGTGGTTCTATATAAACAGAATCTTGAAATTAGTTAAATAATCTTAACCAAAGTCAAAAGTCCCTATCGACAATAAATTTATTGTGCCTTTGTTCAGAAATATTTTATTTCATTTTGATTACGAAATATGTTATTGTTATATAATACCTTTCCTTTTATTTGTGACAATCTTTATTTAACTGAGTGAGACAGCTGTTAAATTGAAGTTCACCCTTTTAACTTTCAGAAAAGTCTTATAATAGAAACATAGATTGTGTTAAATTGTCTTTTAAGTAATTGATTGTTAATTGTCTTGCCAACTTTTTGGGGGGTTTACTCTCTAATAAAAAAAATTATCGTTTGAGAAATATTATTATCCTTTTAAAATTATCTTTATTTTTTTTATCAAAATTAATTAAATCACCTGTTCACCTGACCCTTCTACATATTTCTTCTACTCGCCTAGCCTCAACGATTTTCATCGATAACATAGTCCGCCCTGCACCATATAATGAGTGATCACTGTCAATTAAGACCGGCAATCTTTTACATCGTGTGGTATGTTTTTTGTCGGTCGCTTTTAGAATGACACCACCCTATCTCTTCCTATCTATTCCTATCCCTATCTTGGGTGTCGTAAAAGGCTACTAAGGGATAACAAAGCGGCTAGTACAAGCCCGACGGATCTACGCCACCTCTAAAAGAGTGGACTCGCCAACCAATTTGGCCAGAGCGTGGCGTTTTAAGGCTATCCCTTACAAGATCACAAGATAATGTGCATGAAGGGGTGGTCGTGACGGTGACGGTGAATATTTTAAACTACATTGATAGCTTTAGTTCTTTATCGAATTTCTTCTCAGCTCTAAAATTTTGCAACGGCAACTAACAACCAATATACGTATAAATCAATGTTAAAAAGAAATTCTCTGATTATTTTTATTATTAAGGAAAAAACACGATTAGAAATGTACCATAAAAAAGAAATGTGGGACACAATAAAGCTGTAAATACAACCTTATATCCTTTAGCTCCCAAATAAAATGCTAAGTGCTTTTTTCTGTATAAGAAAGTAGCGAATAACATATCGGCATATATCAATAGTCCGGCAGCCAAAAGCAAGTTTATTTGCAAAAAGAAAACGACGTTTTCGTTCCCGTCTATTAATTTATAATGTCAATAAACCGCGTGATGACTTGATGACCATATAAATCAATTCGAGATCACTGAGCGTGTGATTTCTATGACCCATTTTGTTTACAAAAAAATAACGATTTGTCTTGTAGGTAATATGCATCGGTATTTTTTTGACACGATTTTGCAATAACGCATGAGAAATTATGACTCTGTAAATGTCAATAGGTACCTACCTACATGTCCGATGCAAAAAGCTAAGACCTTAGAAAAACCTAATTGGGTTTTTCTAAGACAAAGTTAAATAAAAAAGGTATTGTCCGTCCGTTATGTAAACTAGTGACTGTTTACAGGATTAGGTATACTTCTAAATTACTGATGTCTATAATTTTAGTTCAGATCGATTGAACGGTCGATCGCAAGAGTTATCGGTCGATCGAGGTAATAATGCTACATTGCCTACAATATTAGACTACATTCAATTAGCGACCTCCGTCTCGTCGATCAGGGCACCCCGAACGCTACAGATAATTTACCTACCTACTTGTATTACTATTTCACTGGACATGGGATTTTGAACCTATTTATCATGTAGGGACAGTTCATAGAAAACAGTAAAAGGGTAGGGACTTCATAAAAAATGGGGGTCTCTTTAGACGCCACAGAACCCAAACAGTAGTTTTATAAAATAGTGACTGCATGTTTGTCTGCATGTTTGTTATATGTCTGTTTGAGCATCACGTAAAAACTACTGAATGGATTTTGATCGGGTTTTCACTGATGTTTAGCTAAGTATCCAGAAGGAAAACATTAAAGATAATTATTATTATTAGAGTGGAAACAGCATTCGAAGCGGGCCATCCAAAATATTATTTATTTTCTATTACTTATTTCCCCGGTTTTATTCAGCACATACTGAAATCCAGCAAAATATATCCTTTTTAAAAAGCCATCTGCAGCGTTAGAGTGGTTTCGTTTTATCAGTCATACAAAATGGATTCAAAATCCTTAAAGCCTAAGGTAAACTGAAATGACATATCTGAAAGTGCTCTCATATCTACTTTTGTTACCTAAACATTGTCCGTTAAAATCACTTTATTTACTTTATTGAAGGGTTTTCCAAAACCCTTGGAAGCTAAGTTTGCAAATGTTTATTGAGTCTTTGAATTTGATTAAGAGCTTACAAATCTCTTTTTAATTTATACAAATATTTTCACAGTTAATGTTGTGAAGCCCCTTGTTCACTGTTGGGTAAAATCTCCAGTGACATAATGTGTATCTCACTGGGTCGATAACACAGAAATTGTGTGCGAGAAGAAAAAGCCCAAGATTTTCTCTTCTCTGAAACTAGGGTTCGCCTTTATGGAATGCTATTAAGCAGTTACCTAGTCAATTTCTTATACTAGTGATTTAAATGGCCACCCTAATAACCAAGCAATCGTCCTGTGGGTTTCGTAAAAGGCGACTAAGGGATAACAAAGCCCTAGCTACCACAAGCGTTGAGGAACTACACCACCTCTGAAAATTAAAAAAGGGCTCGTTTCGGTTAAGGTATTGAAATTATTTGGCTTCATACAATTATCGTAAATCATAATAAATATCCTATTGCCAATTAGCTAGTAAAACCTGACATTCGCACTACTGTTTGATTCACTGATGAATTCGATGTAATAGAATTACTGAGTAAACTGTACAAGGATTACAGAAAGAATAATTTATTATAATTATATTTAACTGTGAAACATGTTATTGAACAGGCGTCACGAGGAATGAATCACGAAAACATAAAAGAGATTTGTAATAATGTCATCGACACCCTTGACCCTTTGTGAGTACATTTTACACGTCGTCAACATTATTGTCTTACCTTTTAGAAAAAATGTACCAATATAAGTGTCGTATTCGATTACATTACATATACATACACTCGTGTGTATATTTCGAATACATATGTTTTATCACATACATAGATATCAACTTAAGCTCGTGACACGCTTGGTTTCTATACATACTATACAACATCTCCTTTGACTCGGTTTTTACTATTTTGACGAGTTTTTAGAATTAATTATAACGCAATTAGGCATTTTTGTGTTTTGTAACAACGGATTTAATTTGATCAGCGAATAATTTGCTAAAAATATTGATATTAACAGAGTGACACAGGTCTCCTACGAGTATTAGGTACTATTATATGGGGATTTCGGGTAATATTTCAAGTTTATTTATTATTCTCGGGCATGCGGATTTTCTTAAGATGTTTTCGATTATCGACTAGTTAATGATAATAATAGATAAATTCGTACTTATACAGACATTCCGTGTATTAATGTATCAGGCTATATGACCTTTGATCTTCAATTGTTCTCTTTTGTATTCTGGGTATTCTATTCATATTAAGTACAAAATGACGTCAACCGCCCAATGTAGCACAACACAGTGTTAATTGATTAATCAAGGAACGCTCCCTTTCGTAATTGGCCAATAGGTGAAATCACGTGACTGATAGTGATTACATCACATTTTTAACTTGAACCAAGTATAGTGTCCCTATTGGGTCAAGACGCACTTGATTGGTTAATAGGTACTATTGCTGAATCGCTAATCTAACATACTGAGTATATCACCCCCTTGGTAGTGTTTCAAGTCATCCCGCAAGCTAAGCCAACTTTTTTTTATGGACGAAGGCAGCAGACGAGCATACAGTCCACCTGATAGTAAGTGGATACTGTCCGCCATAGACGATACCTACATGCCGCGATACACGCCAACATTAGGAGTTATATATACACATTATTATATACACATAATGAGGCCCATGGCAGAATATCATGGCATGTGGTTGCAAATTCTGCTCCGCTGCATCATGCTGACCCAGTTAACCTTTTTGTCGCCGTGACACACAGCAAAGGGTTGACAAGGTAAGGTGTTATAGCATTTATGAACTAATTCTTTTGTTTTATTGACTTTATGTCTGTGTGTTGTGTTGCGTCAAATAAAACATTTTCTTTCTTTCATTCTTCTCCTTTCATATCCAGCAGTGGACGAAAAAAGGTCTACGAATCAACACAGATGTGCGATTTGATGTCATATATTCTGTGATTATCACTATTAATGTATAACATAGGTAATAGACGGCTGCGATATAACTTGTATTATACACTTTGAAATGTCACACAGTTTATATTAGTTGAGCATCGATAATTTCCTCATAAACTTCTAACTTGATTATCTGTTTGTTTGTTGCGAAAAAGTGTGGATGTCGGTGGATTTTCATTATTATTCAAAATATTATTGAAAATGAAACAAACAATCGTGAAGGTCGCGGCAATATAAATTTTCCATGTCAAAAACTAGGCTAATTTGTTTCTAAATTTGCAAGTCTTATGTCGCGTAGCGCCATTAATTAATATTAGTGGCGATTGCTGGTAAATTAATTTTTTTTATAAATTAATTAATTAATTTATAAAAATAATTATTTTATAAATAATATAAGATAATTAATTTTATAAATTAATTAATTGTATAAATAATTAATTTTATAAATTAATTATTTTTATACTATTTGATTAAATACAGTTTAATTCGGTTTCAATAAATACTTAATTTCACTTATTTTCACGGCTTTTATAGGCCTTAAATACTTATTGAAAATTTTCACTATTTATTGTTGCTACTGTACGAGTATTTATTTCTACAATATCTATGGTAGATATTAATTTATTTTAACTCTCTTTTTTGTTTGGTTTTGTTTGTTTACTTACTCTAAATATCATTGTCAATCCACAAAAAATCTAAGGGACTTATAAGCCTGACTTAAACTTGTTTGTATGTCGTATTTACGCAATATTAAGTAAAATATAATACATTTATTCATTTTATTAGCATGCAAAGAAAACTCATTGTATCAAATGGAATTTGGGCCCAAAAACCGGGAGGTTTGTCTTGTAAACCCAGATTCAACGGTTTACACAATTGTGTTGTTTAAATATTTGAAAACATTGTAGTATAATTAATAGCTAGATATATATATATATATATATATATATATATACATACATATATATATATATACACACACATATATATATATATATATGTATATATATATATGTTATATATATATAGAAGAGATGGCACGGGTACTTTATTTTGTATGTACTGTATGTGTATATACTTCCTGAATAAAACTATATTAAATATTGTTCGTTTTAAATTAATTTAGTTAACTTCTAAAATATATATTTGCTCATTTGCACTCATTAGGCGCGACAGTTTAACGATTAGCATATTTTATATTTTAATGCAGACTGTTATTTGGATTATTTACAAGGGGAAAAATTGTTAAGGCCCATCCCCTTAAGTTAAGAAGTATCGTTAAGGCCTATTTATATGTTTTTTTAAAAAGCCCTCTTGTGATGGAGACTTAAAGTGGTCGTAGATGACAAAATAATACATTTTATCCTGTCTGTCTCACCAAGTCATCCCCATTGTATTTATTAATGGGTGCAGTTTTCTTGTACAGTACTGAAGATACAAATAAATCAGTGTACGTATTTCATTGTTCCATAATTGGGGTAGGAGAGATTTTCGCGTTGTTTAAAAATAATAACCCCAGTCCCCCCATAATAATAATCCCACCAGTGGGGCATAGTCCCCGATGGTGAGATAAAGATAAAGATTTAAAGAGGAATAAAGATAGAATGAATATTTACTGCCACATATGTACTTTAATAAAAATATTAAGAAAATATTTTTACATTTTCTCTTTTTGTTCCTTTTATATTTATTTATTGTTATGTGTGTGCAATAAATTATTAATTAAATAAAAAAAAGTATTCAAAGGGAAAAAAGAAACAATTAAATTAATGACACTAGGAACGTTTCAGTTGGTGTTGCCGGTATTTGCTCTAAATCCGTCAAACTATTGAAAAACTGAGGAAATATCCGAATCCAGTAAGCGACCCCTTAACTATATCAGGGTGCATCGTCTGAAGTAAAAAACAAGCGTTACGGCTGCACATCGGAATGCGACCTTCGCGCTGTCCTTACTCGAGATTTTGGCACCGCGTGTTGCATCCACCAACCATGACATTTATTTCGTCTCGTTTTGTTTGCACGCTCAACACGAACCCTGAAAGGATTCCTCTTCCCTATATAGAAATGTGTTGTGGGAAGTATCGATAATGTCAAATTTGTGCATTTAAAAAAATCTGCTTTGTTTTCATTATTGGATTTAGACCTCTTTAAGGCTCTTTAGCAGACATGATCTTCCGCGTTCACCAGAACTTTTCTCCGAGCTACTCTTATCTGATATAAAAAGAAGTAACATAACGGAATTTAAACAGTAAAATTAAAAAAATGCATCGGAATATAAGTGCATGTTAATATCATTATGACTTTACAGATAACTTTTAATTTAATGATTAGTAGTTATTTGTATTATTGTGTTTATTCGTAGATTTCTACAAAACAACAGCATGGATTTATTATAAATTTGGAAATATTATATTTGGGAATGTCATGAAAGAAAGAAAGAAATAAAATCTTTATTGGTAATAGACTGTTGTCATTGAGAATAGGGTTTAAATATTGCCAACTGTAGTATTAGCAACTGTAGTTTGGAAATTCTTAGTATCACCCGCTCATAACTCATAACTTATATAATTATATTTATTTAAGTTATAAAAAAATATAGAGACACATACTAATTATATGCTTTGGTTTTGGTTTTTAAATACGAGTTTCAATTACATTACATACGAGTACATATACATTAAAAAATAAATATTGAAGTGGTTTATTATTATGGTTTATTTTAAACAGATAAATACCTATTCGAATATAAGTTAAAAAATGATAATCAAATTGCCATACGAACTCCCATTGAATCGTAATACTCGTAGTCTATGATTCGTGCATAATTGTACCTCCAAGCATGCGGGTCTCGACATATGATTCCTATCAGAATATAGAAGTAATTGGTTCTTTAAAACTGACATATATTTATTACGTTTGGAAGTACATCGATCGAGGTCAAAATCTTTTCATATAACTTGGCTTACGAAGAAACCTTCCTGTACATTTGATAACTTTAAATGTTAGCTAAGCGATTTCAAATAGCTATCAATGTGCGACCTTACGAAGGAATCCATTTGTTAAACTAATTGATTTATTAAAGGATTGTTAGTTCTTTATAATCGTGTATGTTCACGAATTATTAAACTGTGTTGCATTTAAAGTTTACAAAGAAAACTGTAAAATGATTAATTATTTCCATTTAGCTTTGGTTTTGAAAAATTATCTGTTATATTATTGGAGTTAATGAATGGAAAATAAGGTTTCGTTTATATTATTAAAATGATACTACTCGCATAGTATCATTTTCATTTTCGTAAACGATATTATTAGATAGGTACGTACTTATATATTCGTAAACAAAATTATTGGGTTCATACTTGTGTTAAGTCCTTTTTCTTGTTTAAAAATTGCCAGTATCAATTAGTGTCTTCAAATATTATAAATTGTCCATATTTTACGTATATGTATCCGGCAAAACTCTGAACGTCAATATACGTAGGAGTAACCTTTGCAAAGCTACCAAAATAGTGACATCTCAGATGCCCTTTAACCTCCCGTTTTCCAACTCATGACACCGCAACACAAATACTCCGAAAGCTGTGCACGTATGTGGAAGGAATTGCGTCAAAATAACATTCCTACATGTAACAACAAATACGTCGGAATAAACCAAATATCATATTATTTGATCGAAAATTAATTCAATGAATTCCTTTTTCGTGGAATTTAGGTTTGGTAATCGCGAAGAATAACAAAACACGCATGCGGTCTGTTATTGACAAATAGTTTTATTGTGCTCAGATATAGACTAGTTTCAAACTATTTGGAATATTTTACCGTGACAGAAAATAAGCTCATCTACATACATTTAATGTTGTTTTTATTCTTTGTGGTGTAAATAAGGCTGTGATATTTATGCGAATGCGGCGCACCGGCGCCTGCGCGTGACGCCAGCCCGCGGACGCTTCCATATCCGTCCGCGAAGAATTAATAGCTGGTATAATTCGACAAATTTAGCCGTGCATGCGACAAAATTTGAAACTAACCGACATTAAGTGATAAGAAACCCATTTTACATGCATGTTTTCAGATATGCTTGCACGCAGTAAATCACGCCCACGTCTGAATCCAAAAACATTTTATAAACACGTTAATAGGCAAATATTTTTCTTTGTGATTTCTGTTTTGCACGAAAGAAGAGGCTACTTGGCTTTCCTATTTAATAGCATTGGTGTTAGTTCAATGCTTCGTTATTTGTATAACTTGGGCAATCGATAGTGGCGTCTTCGTTACACGCAAATATAAGTTTGTAGGGCTGTACATTCCGAACGTTCTTACAGGTTCCAGTTTTCGGTAATGAGCCGCGACCGTTTATCGAGAACGGCACCAGACACGCAACAGTGGCTTCGATGGTCACTGGCGCCTCCATCTCTCCAAGTGTCACAGGGAAAATTTGAGAGGAATATGAATATAATTATATATAATAAAAGAGGAATATATAATAAAAATGTTGATAGGATTTTCGAATCCTATCCCTGAAAACCAGTTACTCCAACTAATTTATGACTCTTTTAACCGACATGATTTTAAGAAACAATTTGACAAACTCAAAAATGTTGACCGTATCGAATGTTAAATGAGCTTTTAGTATCGCCATAAAAGTCAAAATCGTTTTATCATAAACAATATTTTGAATGGTTTTTCCAAAAATATGAGTCAGATTTTGATGCATGTCAAACATTTTAGTAATACAAGATCCATCCATTTAAAATATGTTTATGTTATTTCCTCGTTGCATTTCGTATTGTCCTTTGTTCCATTATATGTATAAGTAAAAATTAAAGAAGTGTCATTCAGAAGGTCTGAATATTTGTATATAACGCACAAACTTGTAATTAGAATTTTCGTCCACTGCTGGACATTGGGCCTGCTCATGCACATTGTCGTGTGCATGAGGGATGTATGGCCGTAAAACTCCACGCTGGCTAAGAAGTTTGGCGAGTCCACTCTTTTAGAGGTGGTGTAGATCCGTCGGGCTTGTGGTAGCGGCTCTGTTATCCTCTTTAGTCGATTGTACGACACTCACGGGAAGAGAGTTATTATAAAACCGGAAGACAGCAAAAGGCCATAACGTTATTTCTACGTGAATCTGAAACAACTTAATTAAACAACTTTCCAAGTTCGCCATCGTTTACTAAAATATATAAGAAAAACTGCATCACTTTCTACAAGAATGCTATTTCAACCACTTTTACTCTATTTTGATTTCATTTTATTAATTTGAAACACAAAAGGTATGTACACAAGAAGTATATTCCAAAGGCATATTGTGTTATTTTTTTTCTACTTTCTAACGGAAACTTCTTGGTAGGTGGGTTTGCGGCATGGATCCTCATATTGACATCAATTACAGTGTGAAGTGACTGTAATCCCAACATTAAGGCAATACCATTTCTCCCTAACCGCTATTATTAATTCATTCGCTTTATCAAACATTGTTTCCTAAATTCTGATAAATCGATACAACCCATTGTTAGAGAACCTACATTTTTTAATCTATCCATTGTCAGGTCAAGAGTGGATACAACAGTTATACGGCCGAAATTTGTTCCAATCATGCGGCTCGGTAACACTGAATAAACAGTAATTATGAGGCATTGATTATTTAACTTTAACCGTTGATTGTAACCATTTAGTTAGTTCAACCTACAAAATACAATCCCCAAGTATCCAATATGAATATATTAATCACAGTATCTATGTCAGAAATAAAAAAAAAACAATTTGCTCAAGTAAAAGGAAGCGAATAGTTCAAAAGAGCACTCTCGTACATGTCTGACATTAATTCACATGCACATAAGAGTAGTGCCGTTAGAAAAGTCAACGTACGAATTATATAGCAATAATAAACAAGATCTGGCGGATCAATAAACATGGAGCTATACATTTTAGACCTGTTCAATTATGTGGGTGTTACCAATGTCTTCATCCACAAGCAACAAACATAGGTACCTGCAGGTCAATATAGGCTATAGGTACTAATATTGGAAACTAATTAGTATCTTTATTGCATTTTTCAAATACAATCGCTCTAACATTTCTTAAATGTTTTCGTGTTTTCTATCAAAACAATGATAACATTGATCTAATTTGTATGGAAATTAGTGCTTAAACAAATACCACCAGCATTTTTGTATCATAAATATAACAAACAAAGCGGGAGAAGCTAAACAGTACCTTATTATTTCGAGATAAAAACCATATTGGAAAATTATGAATCATATTTTGTTTGGCGAGACACGGCATCCGAAATGTAGCAGGTCGTCGTGTCATCTTTGGTCGGCGACCGCGCAAGGCCGCACGAATGCGATGACCTCAGATTACCATGGATCCACGAATACATATCACCACTAAAAATAATCTCATCCATCATTTTCATAATTGCAAGATATAGAACAATTAAAAAATATATTTTAACATGACATTGCGTTGTAAATTAATAACTCTGCAGAGTATTATTATTTAATAAAACTTGACTCATAGTAGGAGCTGTTTATTGTAAAATAGTAATATTGGAGAATATTCGTTAATGATGTTGTTTATTAGCTCAATGTAAAGAAGCTCAGATCTCCAAAAGATAGGATTGGACACGTGTGGCCGGAATTTATGGCCATGTTTCACACTAGCTACCGCATTTTTATTTATAACTTTTTCGATTGCACCTTAATCTCCTTGTTAAAAGGATTTCAGTGAAGTGTTAATTTATTATAAAGTGTTTCTTTTTATTATTTAAAACTGCGAATTAATTTCGAGATAAATTGGCAATAACCGATGCTTATAAATTTTAGGATAAGCCAATAAAGCCAAGATTTCAATTTATACTACTAGGAATTTGCAAGGACTAGTTTTGTAAGACATAAATTTTAAATCTCTATCCGACCCCGATGTCACTTAATCACATCAGAATGTCTCTGATCATTACTTAATATCATTGTGTGATTAAATAGGAATAAAGATAACATAATAAATAACAGAAGTACACTATGCAAAACAAGTGTAGGCGTATTTTGATGACATAGATGACATTCCAACTCAATTTGGATCGATAATAATAAATTTTTGTTTACATTGTTTTGAGTTGCAAAACTTGATCTATTAAATAGAAGAATGCTGAATATGGGAAATATGTGTTTACCCGGACTTCGGTCTTTCCTATTGCAAATTCTAGGCTGACATCAATATTATTTTGCCCATTATACTAAATTAATTAGAAAATATTATTAATGGTAATTTGATGAGATTTGATGTTGAAACATTAATTAGGATGCAAACAATAAAAGAACAGTTCTCTTTATAACATTTTAACTCATTCCTATCACCAGTTAATATATTTTCTATTTTATTAACACATGTCAATAATGTGCTGTTAATTAGAAATAAAAACTGCAATAAAAATCGTGCATTCTACTCAAGTATTTGAATTTATAATCGTGAGTAAATAGAAACCGCGGGCTTTGTTTACATTAAGAATAAAAGTTTCCTATTTTCGATGTAAATCTATTAGTGATTCATAATATTATATCAAATGCCTCATGCCGACGCTGTCGGTCCTTTTAATGTGTTAAAACTTAAAACCCGTTGTCCATTCGTCAGTTTGTCAAGGAAATAGTAACCTTACACTTGACAAGTATATCGGTAACATATTTCATTCAAGATCTTGTCAAACTTATGGTTTTCTTAATGGAATATATGTGTTTTGTATTCAAATAGTTGTAATTAGTTGTTAATGCTGTGTTAATAGGTTGTACAAGGACTGACAAGTCTCTAATAGCTACCTCTACTATGTACTAAAACTAATAAGTACGTGTCCTAAGAAGATGATTGAAAATTGTAAACAAAGACTTTAAAATTAATTATAAATATCCGCCATTATAAATTCGTCATACAAAAGTTCAAAATTCCTCAGAACATGTCATAGAAAAACAACATTCTGAACTTGATAGTCATAACTAAAATTATTATCAAAATTGACTAGTCACTGGACGATCCGGCCGGATTATTTAAATCAAATGATATTGTTTTCAATTTTATGTTAATAAACTGAGTTTGTTGAAGCTTTCCAGGAAAATTTTCACGTCAACACTTATTTCAACTCGTGATTGTATATTTCTATATTTTTCTTCTTCTTGTGGTGCCTCTCCAACTAGTGGATGTTGATGATCAGCCCCAAATGTTCTGTGTCTTTCGCGAGGCGAAACAGTTTGGGGTTTCGTGGATTTCTACGTCAATTGTCATACAATTCCTATTCTCTATTTGTTTGTGTCTATTCTCTATAACAATAGTGAACGGGTTATAAATTAAGTAATAAAACAGATTATAATAAAACGTATGGGGTTAATGAAATGTTATAAATAACGTGGACATTATTTCAAGTGACATGGAATCAATTATTAAAATTTATTTCCTACATATCTTCATTCCTTTTAGTCATTTTATACTTACTTATTAAAGCATTAAAACTCTAAACAATTTAGTTCACAATGTTAACACTAAAATATCAGACTCGTATATTAAATTGGATAGTAATTTTAATAAACATAATGTATGCCTAATCTATGATTACGTACATATATAAGACGGTCTAATACTACATAGAGGCTTCAAGTTACTAATTGATTTGGATAAACTATTAAGCCGCGTTGATGGATGCGCTATCCCTGTTTACTGAACTACCTTGGGTTTGTAGTATAATAATTATTATAACTATGCGAACACTATTAACGAACTATACACATATAGGATTCTAGGGACTACTACGATTATTTTTTGCACATTTATGCATATTATAAACTGGTATTTCTTCATATTGCAAATTATAGTATTATAGTTCCAATCGCGATGAACTCCTCACACAGAAACGAAGAGAATTCCTAGAATTTCTTGATACAGAACTCTAAATTTGAAACAAAAACACACGGACAAGAGCATCTAAAAATACCAGCTTGAAAGAGAGAAATATATAATAGAAAATGTTTTAACCTGTTCTAAAAAAGAGGTTAATAAAAATGTAATAAAAAATACACGAGATTATTATAGATCAAATTACTTTCGAAAAATGCAAACGCCTAGTAAACTGGTTCGTTATTTTATAAACACAATAAAAGGATAGATAAGGGAACTGGTATCTGCCGAATATAAGAGGTGACAACTCAATAAAAAAAACTGCAAAAACGTAAAAGTAATGATAAATCCTTTGAAGGAACTGATCTAGTTCTTATAAATGTCAATATCAAAAGCAAAATAAAATCAGAAACGTAATAAATTTGATACTAAAATGTTGCAGTTTAAATGACAGCTGAACTATTATTATAAATGTTAAAGAATGCATAAAAATACAATCAATAAATCCAGACTATAAAGTCAATAAAGAATGCTGTCTTAAACGTTGAGTCACATCTGTTGATGACAACGAACGATGAAACTGATGTAAATGTTTAGAGATCAAGGCTGCTGCTGCACACGACAATTACTTGCATTGTGTGAAAAGACCAGCGTTATTATACTTTTTTTCTAGAAAAAAGGTGGCCGACAAACAGTCTACATGGAGCTAAACGCATCCAGATATTGTGCCTACTTTTGTACACTTGGGAGTGAATTAAAAAATAATTGAAGAAGATGGGACATAGGAAGAGAAGTTCATTACATTTCCCACTTTAATCTATTCCCCTAATATACATACGTGTTTCGGTAGTGAGTGAGATAGATATTTCAGAGCCTATTTCCATGCCCTCTTATTCAATTCCACACAATTTTCCTAACTTTTTCTCCAAACCATTTCCTAAATCTCCAAAGGTTGGCAGCTTACTCGGGAGCATACTCAAAAAAAAAAAAAATATAATAACTAAATATAATAAACTAAACTAAATATAAATATAATAAAATAAATATAATAATACTAAAGTTGGCCAAAGTTCTCGTACTAAAGTTACTCGTACTCGTACTCGTACGTACTAAAGCCAAAGTACTAAAGTTCTCGATAAACGTTAATACGTGATGTTGACATGTCCCGTGGATGTCCATGGGCGACAGTATCCACTTACCATCAGGTGGGCTGTATGCTCGTCTGTCGCCTTCTTTCTATAAAAGAAGTCTTCATGCTTCCTCGGAAGAAAGACATCAATAGAGAGTTTAATAGGTTTTCTTTGTTTGATTATTCTCTTCACTTGAGGCTGTGACATGCAATTGAAATAGAACTTTCGTTAAACAAGGTAAAAGCAAATAAATATTGTATAATCTCAGTCTCGATTATTAAGTCATAATTGCTATCGATAGCAATTCATTTCGGAAATGTTCTAATTCTACTGCTGTTATTAGACAAACCACTTGTATTATTGGGACCCCTAATATTTATCAACATATTACCGAAAACTGTTGGCGCAGCGTTGCTTTCCCTGCAAATAACAGATAAGCACGTAGTACCCCAGCGATCACTGGCTCACGAAATAAATGCGTGATTTATGATTTTAGTGCATAAAGCCCACACGGCTGTTGTCTCGTGAATACTCTGAGGAATTCATATCCGGGTTGCTCGATTATGTTACATTCATAACAAAGGATAATAACTCTCCTTTTAAAAGAAACCCTGAAACGAACTTTTTGAATTAAGGCCTTCGCAGTCCGTTATCACTTAAATACTCGTATAACTACTGCATTGAATTCGCAAATAAAATTTACTTTAATCGCCAGATTTATTTCTGAGTTTTTAATGACTACTTTTAATAACCAATCTGAATAATTTGATTGCGATTTTAAACTTTTGGAAGTAATACAAAAATAAATGTATACCTATTGGTTTCTGGAAACATGACGTCATCTTCGGTTAGTTACCTTTCTAGAAACGTTGGTATTCATGTTGTTCGTTAATTAATAATTAATCGAACCAACAGATTTATGTAGAAAACAGCATATTTTAACAAACATTATTATTTTATCGTTATTAATTTATAACATATAGAAAGGTGCTTTAAAGTCTGACCATTTAATCAGACAAACGTTTATATTTTACTTGGTCTATCATAATTTAATTACAATTTACCCAGGTTTACTCTAATAAAATAAAGTTGGACCCCGTTTCTATATGATAACGCTGAACGGAGTAAGGCAATTTTATAGCCCTTTAATCGTCCATTGCTGGGCATTGACCTCATCATGTCTTGTATATATGGAATGTATGGCCTTAATTCGCCACGCACTCTGGCCAAGCGGGTTCACGAGTCCACTCTTTTAGAGGTGCTGTAGTTCCTTAGGGATGTCGGTAGCGGATTTATTATCTTTAGTCGCCTTTTACTACACCCATGTGAAGACTTCATCCCATGGGATGTTATAACCTTCTGAATATAGGGGAAGGCAAAATATGTCCTTTTTGATCGCGTAAAATATTATAAAACTACATAATAATAACAATAATTTGGCCTGAGAAAATATTAGAAGAGATGGATTCATAGATGACCTCTTTGTTGTACACCAACACATGTTGCAAAAAGACAATTGTAATTAACACGAAGCCAAGCGAATAGGCAAAGAGAACTATATTCTAAGTATATTTGTAAAGGTCGCCTAAACCCATACCATCCCATCCTATCCCTTCCCATTTTCCCAACCCGTTCCTTAATCTGTAAAGGTAGAGGGTGTGCCAACGTTTATCGCTCTGGACTGATGTTGACATGTATCGCGGATGTCTGTCTATGGACGACAGTATCTACTTACTATCAGGTGGACCGTGGACTGTATGCTGGTCTGTCGCCTTCTTATAGACCCTTTACTTTTTGAAATTCCCTACATTTTGCTAGCTAAAAAAATAATCAGGCGTAATTTGATTCTTTATAAATTGATACATATTATATAAATGTTAAGACATTATAATTATAATTTAAAAAAATAATGTCTGTGTAATTTTATACTTACAGTATACTAAACACTGCATTGGCAAAAACACTATAGGTTACTCTTGTATATGGGAAGTTCCACGCTTCACATTATGCATCGAGCGTCCTTACGTCCTTCGTGCATATGTATACTCGAATGCATATTAAAATGCACTTCGGAACATTAAGCTCTCTGTGTTTAATTGGATTAGTTAGAAATTGAATATCTGTTTATATTACTATCTGTACTTACAATCTCAAACTATCTTGTCTCTTACTGAACTACTGGAACTAAATTGCGTGATTTATAAATTACCTATTATAATCATTTAAAGAAAACCTTGACACAAAATTCTAAGGCTAAGTTTTTTTTTAAATTTATAGTAAGAAGATGGCAGAGCAGCCAGTCCTGGTGGTAAGCGGATACAGTCGTCCATGGACATGGAATGTGTCACCATCAATGGAAAATGATGAATGACGTTGACATAAGTTGAATAAGGGAGTATAACTAAACAAGGAATTTTCTTCATCTTATGGCATTCCCCATGCATATTCGGAGAGAGGGAATAGTCTGGAATGAGTCGTGATAAAACTTTATTCCATTATACTTTCTATACTCAATGCTATGAGCTGAAGATGAATGGGATGCGGAGTACAAAGTCTAAAGAGTAAAGCATAGGCCAACCGAGCAAAGATTATTTGTTCGCACGATTTCAATTCTTTTTTGTGTTCGTAAACGACTTATCACTATGATTATAAAGTTCAATTTCGTTGCTCCAACCGAAGGAATATGTTTGACGTACAACGTTAAATTTGGGGTTGGCGCTCTCTAACCATTTATTGAATAAGTCGATAATGGGCTGCAAAGGAATTTGGATGAAGTTTTCTCTCTTTCTTTTACATTTCCCAAAATACGAGAATTGGATGAAAGAAATATCTATAAATATTAATAAAGAAATATCAGTCCAATCTGTTTATAACTAGTATGTAAACTAATGTAGACCTAATTTAAAGAAATATTTTAATATTCTAAAACATTATTCTACGGAACATAGAAGTTTTCCTCTGAACTGTTAAAACCATAACAGGCCTGAATTGGTTCAAAGATATAGTTGACTCTTATCTTGTGAAAATGGGCCTTATTGTCGGCTCTAGTTTTCCAAATATTGAGATATTATAGTGAATCAATAAAAAATATATATTTTTAATAAAATAACATTCAAAAAATAATATTTTTTTAATGAATAACATTTAATAAAATTAAATCACATGTTAGAGATGTTTCTATTTAAACAGAAACTTGAAACAATTTTTTTCTAAATATAATCTTATTCTTAATCAAAGTCGTCCTTTGCTCAAATAACATCAAATATATTCTGTCTGACTGTACCATTTTAAATATTGTCATTACATTTTCTAGAAGTGGAATGTAGAAATGTAAAACATTTTATATATAAACTAATGTATGCATAAGCGTCGTCATTAAGTCTTCGACAAGTAATCTTATTGCCCAAGTAAGCAAGCAGGAAGGATTTCGTGTTACATTATAATGAACTAGTTGATGCCGGCGTTTTCGCTTGCATAGATTTAATGGCATTAATTGTTGGATGGTATTTGGTACAGGAAAATATCTATTTATTTATATAACGATGAACTGAAATGAATTTAAAAAATACATCACGCTGCACTAGGATTATTATTTTTACGCAATTCCAAATAAAATTGAACATTCTGTATTTTTCTCGTGTATTAAAATTGGCTTTATTAAATTGTGTTATAACACAACTTAATCTAATTAATAACGATAACAATTAATTTAATTAATAACGATAACGATAACTTAATTTAATAACGGATAACACAATTTAATTTTAATTTTATTTGTATTGTAGAAAATTTATATCAAGTATAACAAATAAGTTTATAGCAAATTAGGTTTAAGCTAATAGGACCATCAAAATTTTTTTCATACAAATTTTGACTTCTCGCTCATGGAAGAAAGCTAAATTCAGCAATTATTACGGCACGGCGTCGATGAACCAGACAGTCACTCAGTCAGTTAGGACATTTTTATTTATATGTATAAATAAATAAATGTCATCAGAAGCTTCAATATGTATAATAAATAATGTTGTGGTTGTATATTTTAATAAGATTAATAATGTCTTATTAAAAACCTGTCCTTTAAATATATATTATGTATAATTGTCGACATTATTCACTGTTGTTATCCTTCCAAGTAGGTAATGATGCGTGAAGATTATACTTTATTGTAATTACATGTAATTATGAATCCATCTCTGTCGGTCGAGTCTTGGATCTGTCTCTCATTTCAATTTTATTAGCAGATATTCTTTTCTCATTTCTATGATCATTCCCGTTGTATAACTTTGCATATACAGGATGTAACCGTCTACTGCTAGATACGGCCCACTCGTGAACATTGTCTCGTACATGAGGGATGTATGGCCTTAAAAACGATGATATGGGGTGGTGATATCCTAAAGAGGGCCGACACACAGCCACAGTTCAATTATTTTACATACATATCAATTTATCGGACTTTGTATTTATTTAAGTGTGAAAAATTTAGTGAAAACTCAAAACAATAAATATTTTTTAAATATTTATTTTATTACTTAAAATAATGGATCGGGTACAGACTTTAGACTTTATAGCCTGTACCTATATGTGTAATGTTGAAAGTTGGACTACTTAAATAACTAAGTTCTATTTCATTCATCTGCTGTGATAATTGTAAAACTAAAAAATAATCTCATATAATATAGCCATGTGAATGGCTATTAGTAATGATATTACTTTGTTAATAATATTTATGTTGTGAAATTTGAAGTGATCTTTATTCTGTATTTGATTGTCTTTTTTATAGATCATTTCATATCCCTGCTTATAGTAAATTGTGGATAACGTAGTCGGTTTTACATTTAGTACAATATTTGAGCTGTTTACTTACTTGTTTACTTTTAACGTCCCACTACAGTGAACAGACCTCCCTTTGTAGAACACCTTGGGGCTTCGGGCCATAATCCACCACGCGGGCCCAGCGCGGACCGGTGGATCACATGCTCTAGTTTTATTTGTTTTATTTCTATACTGTGCTGGTTACCTCACGAATCTTTCCCTCACCGCTATTTGTGTGACCGCTATAGTGGCATTATTCTTAAAACCTATTTTATATTAATATATTATGTACTACTGTTTGTTTTCCCAAATAAAATAATCTCATATTGCTACGCCGTGATTTCTCATAATATGCACATTCCACTTGTAGTCGCGATCAATATCTTTGATACATTACGATGTGGATCTGAATAAACGTCATTCGTATGCAATGTGATTCACTCTATACGGGAAAGCCAAAGCACGAAAAATCACTAAGAACATAACCATTTTATTCTACGAAAAAAATAATCGATATTTTATGTTTCTTTCTGCTTGTATAATGGATTCAGAATTCCATTCTAGTAACTATAAATTATAAATTTTAGGTTCTTTCCCAAATATAGGAAGAACCGAGGAAAACATAGTCCTCTTTTCGTGCCCAAATGGCCAATAACCTACAGAATACTGCTATAAAATGTATTAACGTGATTCGTTAGTGAGTAACATTTAGGCCCGGATTCTTTATTGCATTCCACAATGCGTTTAAAAGTTAAACTATGGCAACATTGTGGAGCCTCTGGGGCACAGCAATTAGGAGAGCGGAGGACCTTAATTTAGATTAAAATTAATTAAAATTGATCAATCAGATCTAATTAAAAACAAAAGTAATTAAGTAAAACCTCCATTTAATTCCCATTCGAACTCAACTTCACCAATCAAACCAATTCAAATAAAAAAAAAATTAAACTATTTCAATTAAGTAAAAAAATCATTAAAATGATCAAATAATCAAATTAATCAACAATTAATCGCGAATAAATTAAATTAAATTACTCAAAAATTAAAAACGAATTAAATAAATAAAATTAGATTTCAACTTCAATTAACTAAATTAAAGTTAATTTAAATTTAGGAGGATTATAAAAATGGTTATCACAACCATATAACAATGACTACTAGAGGAGGTTCAAAAGTCTCCGCCCTGACAAAGAAAAAGGACACACTAGTTCATGAAACTATTTTTATTTTTCAATATAGTCTCCGTCTATTTGAACACACATTTTGGATCGTTTTTAAACTAATGCTAAATGCTATTGCTATAAAAATAGTCAGAAGTTTTGTCTTCAAAATGGGCGAAAAACTCAGCAGTCACTTCATCATCGGTGGAAAATCTTCTACGCCTTAAGTCCGCCTTGAGTTTTGAGAACAAATAGTAATCACTGGGAGCCAAGCCAGGACTATAGGATGGGTGGCGTGGACTGGTGAATTGTCATAGAGAAACCGCACACCTTTGTTTCGTTTTCCACGACGTTTCTGCTTGATTACTAGCATAATAGCTTGCATAGTATTGCGTTTTTATTTTTCCATCTTTATTTTTATTTTAGTATTATTCACAATTTTATATTGTTTTGCTCCACTACTTGCTTGGGTTTCTGTAGCTTCTAAAAGGACCCCTTAGCTTTATTTTTTTTAACTCAACCCTTTTACTATTTTATTATTTATTGAAGCGTTGTAGAGATGCACAAAATATCAATAAATTACAATTCAAAACGTATCTTAAAAGCCATTACTTTGTAACTGGGTACTACATTGTGTGACAACTTTATCTTTTCCATCGCAATCTCCTGGACATGAAACTTCATTCAACACGGAAACTGACAACACACCCATAAAAAGGAAATCAGCATCAAAAACTTCATTACTACAGCTATCGCTTTTGAGGAATAATGAAAACTTCACACTGTTAAAGGCACCTTTAGACAGTACATTTTTTTTCGAATATATGTATAGTATATATAAATATTTGATGGTCCTATAAACTTGAAACCTGATATAATTATTTTATAATACAAATAATTGAACACGTGTTGTACTGTGTTTAAAAATTGCGTCAGAGGGCTATTATACAGAATGTCAAACTTCTTTTATTTCAACTCAATAAATATGCTATTCTACATGATAAATAAACACAATTTGCAGTATATTTTTTAAGATCGTCTCAACCGCGATTAACAACTAGCGTTCTTAACAGTTACTGTACTAGTGTGTGTGAGGATCGTGAATGAAAATGGTTCAAACTATTGATAACATACTATCAGCCTGTTCTTCCATTGCTGGGAATACCTATTTACGCTTCTTATCAGATTCACCACACAAACATATGTTCTTCTCGTTCTTTTCTCAGAGCTAAAACTGATCGCTTCTATAGCCACATCTGCTACGTCCACTGGTGGCCACGTCTCATGCAACGCTTCCTGATACATGAATGTTCATCATTACGTCGGTTGTAAACAGTCATACATGGGGCCTTAGTTCATTGCCACAATTATTTAAGCAACTCATTACGTTAAAAGTACCTGTCAATTATCTGAGGTCTGTTTATGGGCAATGACCCTATAGACCGTGTAATTTCATTTTAACTTTCAATATAACCGTACATTCCAATTCTAAAAACTCGCTTCGTCTAAACTCTCCATAAGCGAAGTAATATTTCAAAGCACATATCTCTTAAAAGATCTGCTGATATAAAAGTAATTCCGCCGCTTAAGAGTTGTGACTGGCGAGATTGATTGATGGAGGTGCCACCGACAAATTCACTCCGTCTTCAAATACGCAACTTAACGTTTAAGGGAGGAAAGGTTCGGGATTTTGCTTTTACTGAACTGAGATATTATAAAAATAAGTATATTCATGTAAAGGTAATACTTTGGTTAAGGCACATATTGTTATGTTTATTGGGATTTAGAAGTGGAAAGAATTTACGAAATGTTTATTGCTAAATCAGTCCCTGTAACCAGCCCTTTTATTTTTATCTACTGCTGGACATGGGCCTCCTCGTGCACATTGTCTTGTGAATGAACGATATATGGTCTTAAAACGCCACGATGGCGACCAAGTTGGCGAAGCCACTCTTTTAGACGTTCTTCCCTTTTTACATATCGCCTCTATGGCGGTGATCGTGTGCTCGAATAAATTAATTCTAATTAATTATTTACCGAATCGTTTTATTGACGATAGACATTAAAAAAGGCGACGGACAGGCATACAGTCCACCTAATGGTAAGTGAATACTGTTGTCCATAGACGTCCGCTTATGGGTACATACCAACGTCAGGCCAGAATGACAAATGTTGGCGCACCCCGGGATGCGCTGCCTACCTTTGCAGATTAAGGAACGGATTGGGAGAAAGAATTGGGAAAATGGGGAGTGATAGGATGGGATGGGAATGGGCTCTGGCATGTCGCATTCACTGCCGAAACACGTACCACGTACATTAAGCCAATACCATAAAATAGGAAATGCTGTACATTTCATTGAACTCTTCTGTGAGAGAGGGGTAACGTGGCCAGTCGAGTGCGAGCAGCGGTTATGGGAATGCAGCATGCGCTGTTCCCTTACAATGTCAGTGTCTAACGATAATCTCAAGGCTTGTGGTAGCGGTTTTGTTTATCATCTAGTCGCCTTTTACCACATCGACCTGAAGAGATGGTGTCGTGCTATTTTAAAGCCGGCAGGCACATCAATAAATACTTACTATACGAGTATACCTAGCTAAATAATGTACTCGTATTATACACATGTGATTTTTTATAAAGATATTGTTGTTAGTATCTTCTAGATCTTGACTATTGTAAGCAACATAGAAAAAGTAATCATTACCACTATTAGTAATCATTACCACTTATTAAAATAGTCCACAAAATACTGCGTTTTTGTACATTTTCTATGTATAGAAACCTGTACCAAAATGGATGACGATAGCTGAATTTAAGTATATATTTGTATGAAAAGGTTCGGCTTCTTGCATATTCTATTGTCGTTGTCGTTATAGAGGTCTCTACCTCTACCTATGTAGAGATAGGATAGGTGTTATTAACAACATCAACATCTCTTGTATGAATAATTAGCTGATTCTTCTACTTTTTTACAAAGAATTACATAAAATCTTTGCTGTTTTGTGTGTAATTTACATAAAATTATGTTACATTTAGTAATCGTTTTAAAACCAGTATCGTTTATATAAAGCATTAATTATTAAACTTGAGTACCTATATAATATAAGTAAGAATCTGTTTAAATAAGCATTGATGATAAAAGAGAAATAATTTAAAATTAGATTCATTGAGTCTAAGAAGAGACGTGATACGAAATTTCGTAGTTTTCCTAGGAAAGTTTTAGACTAATTAATTAGTATAAAACTGAATGGACTATCTTCGAGATGAGTGCCAATTATTTTTTCTATATATCTACTTCAAAGTCAGAAAAGGACAGATTAATACAAGAAAAATATATTTTAATACTAATCTAATTTTAAAAATTATTCATAAGGTCGTTCGACCATACGTGTCCAATAATAGGTACAGGAAAATGTAAAATACGTATTATGTTCTCCTAAATTTAAAACAAAAATTGTTTTACAGGAAATAAAATGAACAGTAATTTAAAATATAAGAGAACTGTATGTCAACCGCTAGTTTCGGTTAGTTGACTCAACTCCAGTCATTATACGGATATCAACTTGAATAATGTCCAATGAATTTTTAACACAGAAAAAAAGATGATTAACTTTTCAGTCCACTGACCTCTTTTCCTATAAACACAAATTTGCAAAACATTAATCCTAACATGGAGATTTTTTTTCACCTCACTCCGACTATCCGGCGCTAAATAAATGTAAACCCAGTGGCTCATCAGCGGACGTTATCACGAGAAGGCCATCCATCAATCTGATAGAGGCTTATTCTGGAATCCGTGCGATACTGCACTATCACTAACATTAACTGCTCCGTTCTCGTTTGTACAATAAACTAAATATTGCTTTGTATAATAGTTATGTTCAGTTTATTTTTGAAACACGTTTACTTTGAATGATTTAAGGGAGATTATAGATATATTAAAAATAACATGTCAGAGCAATATAACGATAAAAAAATGTCTCCTCTTTTTCTTCGTTATATTACCGTTATATATAGGTAGGTCTTCATATATAGGTCTACCCTAGTTCAGGGGTTAGGGCTATATAAACTTTAGTGTGTAATTTCTATCAATCAGTCAGTATGTACCTAATTATAGTACGTTGTTCTGTAATAATAATTAATATTTTTTTTAAATAATTGTTTTTTTATTGTTAATTTGAAATATGCAGCTGTTATTTCCTTGTTTTAAAAAGTAATTTGTAAAAAATACAGTTACTAATTGCACTACCAATTGCAACTATGTCAAACATAGTCGTACATGACATGGAACCGAACTGTTTACATTTGATGTTAAACATGAATATTAAATCGCCGTGTAATTTATTAAAACTTCAAATGTAATGACCACACATGTTGTAACTGTACACTTTGCGTTGAAATATTTACAAAAACAAAATAAGTAAATAGAAAATAAAAAATCCAATGAAAAAGATTTCGACATACTTCATCAATGGAAATTTCATTTTGCTTCAACGTCAATGACTAGCAAATTCAACGGTGTCGATAACTTGAATTAGTTGGACATACGTCAGTGCTCGATTGTGAGTGCTGGTGTAATGAGATTTAAGGACCGAGAATGAATCATGGCTTTCAAAAATGACAAAAGAAATGAAAGAAATATTAAAGTCATGCAAAAAGTGATGCAAATGCTGAGAAATAGGTGAAGAAAAGAACTGTACAAATGGATGAAGATAGATATTGTGAGTTTAATATTATTTATAGATATAATGAAACAGGAAAAGTCTGTTCATTGATTCTAAATCATTGATTCATTGATTCTAATTTTGATCGAGTTTTCACTGATACCTAATTATCCAGAAGGAGAACTGGTATATATGTGTCATCTTCATATAACACAAGAAAAATACAAAAAAAAATACTTTTTATAGCATTAGGTACTCAAAAACTACTGAATTGATTTCAACGGGGTTTTCAATATCGTGTACTTTGATGCAGTCTAATAACAGTGCCAATATCTTATCCTTATATACGTTATATCATTAAATTCTATTAAAAATCGTTGAAAAATAGTGAAAAACGTTTTAATACTAATATTAAATAGTTTGTTTTACATTGAATCTGAAAATGTTATGTTCTTTATTGCTATTTTCTTTATAAAGAAAATAGCGGACGAGTGGGCGGACGAGCAAGCGGTCCCACGTGATGGTAAGTATTGCCGCTGCCCGTGGACACCTGCAACACCAAGGAGTATGCGGTATTTTCATCCTAACATGTTACTGTAGTTGTTTTGTTGATTTTTTCCCTATATATTATAATATTTTTTGGCTAAATGGCTATATCTTGAAGCATTGTTGGCTTATATGTTAAATTTGTTTCCTATATAAATTTATATTAACTATTATATACTTAAAAAAGCAGACAGCAGTTAAATAAGATAAAAAAATAAAAAGAAATGTTGCGGTCACATTCCTAGAAATTGTTTGAAACAAAATAAAATAAATTAATACTTATGAAGATATCGAATCTACACATAGGATAAAATCGAACAATGATTTCTAGAATTTTTGTCTATTTGTTCGTGCATCATGTAAAACCACAGGACGAATTTTATAAAAACTTTGCAGTATTTTAAGGGTTAACGGATTTGCCGCACTATCTGCGATAAAAATTATCACGTTATAGAGATCTTGTTACTTTTAAAATTTAATTTTCTTTATATTGAGATATATTTCACAAGGCGCACAATAGGTGAAGGGGTTGATCAAACGGCCTAGCGTGTTATAAATAGTCCATGTTCCATCCAAGACGTGGTCCTTTCGATTGATGGTAATCAACTGACTGACTACGGGTCGATGGCTCCTCGGCAGAGTTCCGCTAAAATCCGCGTTAATCGAGAATTCTCACTAAATAACGCACCGAAACAAACCATTGTTTTTTTAGTTCTTTATCATAATCTCTTCTTCGTGATCTCTCTTATTACATCCGTTTCTAAAACATCTATCTGTTTACTGTGGGCCGCGGAGACGAAGTTGCGAGGAACAGCTAGCATTTAATAAATAATAATAATAATTTAATTATTTAAGATATTTACATGTGATAATTGTCACATATAATGGAGTTTAGAAAAACATCAAATTTACAAGTGATAAATGCGAACGTTGTCGCTACCAGATTAGGCATATTGTAGTTCATTGGACGGATTAATGGAATACATGTTAGGATTACGTATTACAGAAAAGATTTACTCCTGTTAATGTAAAAGAAAACACCGAAAACAGCTGGTTAAATACTAAAACATCAAAAAAATGTACATAACTTAACCTACTTACCTAAAAATATCAGTTTTTTCTAACATGCAGATATCTATGTACTATATTATTTGTTTTTGCATCATTTCAAGCAATGTTATTATAATGAATAGCTTCTTTGTCCTCACCAAATAGTTTCTCCGAATGATCTAAGACTAATCGCTTCAGGAAATCCACATACTAAAAGGAAATGCCAAAGGAGCTTGATCCGAGAGCCTCACAACCTCATAGTCTGCACGCAATACACACATATTACCAGTGTGGGAAGTTAGAACAAACGCCGGAATTCTCACTACAAAACACAATGAAATGAACATATTAACATAATATTTGTCATGTAGTACAGAAATCGGCTGCAAAAAGGAATACCTACAAACAATATATCAATTTATTACACAGAACGAATCGGTGGATCGCATTCCCTAAAATAATTATAACTCTTCCTGCTATTTTACATCAAAAATCGCAGATTGTCTGGCGCTATCAGATATAAAATTTGTTGTTTGTGTATTTTTTTATATTTCTTTAAAGTTGTAAGCATATGTGCAATAAACAGTATTTCATTCATTTACAAATTTATTTACTAAAATTGTTATTTCGGGGTTTGTTTCAGTTTGCATATCGAAGCGCCTAAACCAGGATCGAATAAGCGCGAATGCACGGCCATTCGAATGTCATATATATTGAGAGCGTGAATGGTCCCTTGTGCTAGTGAGCGTACGGTTCAATTCAGCGTAATCGTGAAGATTCCCTACTGATTTCTTTTACACCGTGATCTCTACGCCAGATCCTTGCCGGAACCGGATGCTGTGTTAATTGGATATGTCAGCCGCCACTGGCTTTCACGCCCCGAGATAGTTCCCGTTCTGCTCACAGGACATTAATTATTAGGAACGCATCTAGATGCTGTCACTAACTGTACTCATTTGAGGTGGAATTAAAATTGTATGAATGTGTAGTCATTGAAAAATTGTTGCGTGATGTGCGGTCAGACATACAGACATGTAGACCGAGAAACAAACAGACGGGCGGATAGACATAGAGACAGACAGATAGATAAATAATCCAAAAAATGTTGTTTTAGACTCTGTAGATATCATTTTATATATTAAATCGGGTCTGAACGCGTATAATAAAGGTATCCGATTACCTTTTATTCCTACTCGATGTTTCGGCACGGGTTACACCAACCGTCGTCACGAGTTGACTGAAGAGGCGGGTAGTCCAGGATGGGACCTGCGAGCAGTTTCATCAACTACCCACATTTGATCTTCACATTCGTATTCACATTCTGTAGGTATCAATAATAGTGTACACTGCAATGCCTTTTCTTAAATCATTGCTGTGTTATGATTTATGAATGTATTACAATGTGGGTAAAAATTAGTTTCCATTACAATTGTTATTTTTTTAACATTTTTACCCCTTCCAATAATAAAGCAATCTATACATATAATAAAAACGTAATAGAGCAGTGTCTGTACATGAAATATTTTTGAAAAAAAAAATCGTTGCACTGTAATAAATCGACGAACGATAAAGAAACCCAAAACAGTCATTTTTAGAATTGTTGTCTGTCTGTCTGAAGCGCATTACGCAAAAGCGACTGAACATAATTTAATGAAACTTAGTATAACTATAGCCTATGGACTGGGTTAACATTTACACTACATTTTATCCCGATCTGTTATAAAGTTCTTGAGGGGATTATCATTTAGTACGCATGTATAATTTCAGCCGTTACACAAATACCACTGAATGGATTTTATTGAAAGTAACTACAACGATAGTCTATGTCCTGATTTAACTCATAGCATACGTTCTATCCAGATCTATTGTAACTTCTCTCGGGAATCATTATCATGATGCGCGCCTGACAAAATCTAATAGCAATACAACAGGCGTCGTTGAGGTTTTAATTTTTGATAATTAGAATTCAAATACAGTGGCGAGAGAGCTCCGATGAGTTAAGCAACGACATGTACAGCTTAATATGAAAATAAAGTAGAAATAAAATATAACGACACATACGTAGTGACAACAAAAATACAACTATTATTATCCGCTGTACATCGCTGTACATCGCTGCTGTACTGTGTGTGTCATCGCTGTTCTGTCCTGTCAGTTTCCAATGAATCTTATTATTACATACCAAACTTTGGCTACCGGCTAATAACCGCACTTTACGTTTTCCTGTGTTTTAGAAAAATGTGTATTTAGATAATTGTATTGCTTAAGAATCCATGGACTGTTGACATCTATCAGATGAGAATACCGTGTTTCCTACCGTCACCCGACTTTCTCTCCTTTTCATTGCTACAATTTTGTGCAGGAAGCGTCAACGCGCGAGAGTTGCTTTGCGTTCAAATGTTGTTATTTCTATAATATTAATTTATTACAACCTAGTAAAGTATTGCACGTAGTAGTTGTACCAGTGATTACAAGAAAACAATTGCAAGTGACACTTTTTCGAAAACTAAATAGGAACAAATTATTATATATGCCACTACTTTCCTTTTTACTCAAAATATAACTGTATAAAATTTGAGACATGTCTTAAGTTACAAAAAAGTTACACACCGTAGAACCTTCAAAAAACTCTCCTGTGAAGTTCGGATTTTGCACTTGTACTAGCATACGTAGAACCTGACGATATGGGGCATATTTATCGATAAAATTGAGTGCACTACTTGCCCTTACGAATGACCATAACCAAACACATTGTGCAATAGTATGGGTTGAAGTTAGACCTCGTGAAGTTAGTGCATGTGAATCGACACCAACAAAGCCAAATTAGCACACCCATTCAATCAACGGCTGATGACGAGACCGTCTACAAGGCCTGAAACAAAATTACTAATTCAGGGATACAACCGCAGATAACATGCTATATCTACTGACGTTTCTGAGCACCGCTTAAACTAGACAGCTATTTGCTGGGGGAGAGTTGGACATGTTAACTCATTACTGGCGTTATGGTGATGAATACATAAATTATTGATGGCGATGTCCAATGGTAGTATGGTTGTTGCTTAGCTTACTACAGACTAGCTAATACTAGCTCGAGACTGTTGTGCGAGACAGCTGCTTCAGCATTAATATTTCATTATATTGTCATGGGGATAAACTTTAATCACGTCGGAATAGAAATGCATACTTCAGTTTACTTAAAAAATCTACAATTTAAACCTATCTATTATTTATATATTAAAATTATATATAATAGTACTGTCTATATACAAGATTAATCTAAAGTTTACTGTTAAAAATATACGACATTTTCAATATATACCTGGGCCAATACTTCCTACATATTGAAAACGTACAAATTTCTAGTTAGCCACGTTGTGCGAGGTAATTGGCGATTCGAAGAAGTTCGCTGGTGGTGTCTGGATGGGAAAAATTGAAGATCGTGTGTGGTGGTGAGCCTTAGGAGAGGGCTATATCCAGCAGTGGGGAGACATAGGCTGATGGTACTTGCTATTACGTTTTAAATACAAGTTCCACTATTACAGCTTTACTGAAGTTATAAAAGGAAAACAGTAACCATTGCATGTAGGTTTCCAATCGGAACGTTATTAAAGTTATACGGATTTCTATTAAATCTCCGAACAAGAAAAATCAATTCCCTGACGAATAGTAAACGTATTCCGCATTCTGGCGCCATATTTTCGTTCGGTGGCCCGAATCGCTACGCCGCCGTCGAGGGAGTGTTTGATTTGGCGCGATCGTATCGGCACGGCTTATCTTACGCCCGCACTGGGGCTGCAATGCACTTAGACGTAACTGGAAGTGCCATGAGAGTTTTATATTGAGAAAGCTTTATATCCAGCAATGGAGAGACATAGGCTAATATAGGCTTTTTTGTGTATGCTGCGGTATGGTATTTGTTCTACTCAGTACCTTCATTCTGTACCATACTGCAGCATACACAAAAAACTTACCATACCATCAGCCAAAAAATCGTAAGACAATCTTAAAGAAGAACCTACTATCCTCTTTAAAACTGGTTATTGCCCTACGCTTTTGTACCCAGTATTAAAAAAGCCTTGATTTCATTTTCAGCGTGTCCAGTGTCTGTTTTTTTGATATCTTGATCTTCAGCTATCTTGATTAGAGTTTTTTAATCTACAAACATACAACAACTCACATACAATAGACATAAAATAAAGGTGCAGAGACAGTATACTAAGAGTATGCATGCAGAGTATACAGTATACTTAAGAGACTATACTTTAAACTTACATTATTTAGCCACTTTGGTGGAAGAACTACCAGGAAAATCGTCACTTTTTACAATAAATATCAGACACCTAATAAAAATACCTTTGCATCCTAAGCAGTAAGGTCCACTTCCACAATATATACATCTTTAACAAGAGCTCTTATCTGCACGGCCCTTGTAAAAATAAACCCCTTTACATTTATTACAACATCTTATCCACCGCCTTGCTTTGTTCTTCCGCGATATTAATTTGGACTCTTTACTAAATTTCACTAAGTGGAAAAGTATTTTTAACCCTCGACACAAAAAGTAGGAGTGTTATTAAATTTGACAGGTATGTTTGTCTGTCTGTCCGTCAGTGTGTCTGTGACTTCATGCCTTCTTAACCGAAGGCAGAACTTTTATACAGTTTTTATACACAAAAAAGGCAAAGTATTTTAATCGGTTGGCTGCGATAAGATTGTTGAAATTAAGAAGGAATTGTTGAATTATAGAACTTCCAACTACGATTTCTCCGCTACGCGGCTTTTCGAGAGAGCTGTGAACAGGATTCTGTAGGTCGCAGCGCTCCCGCATGCCACCTGGTGTTGTAGATTTCCATGTGCGGCGGTGACCACTTACCATCATGTGACCCGCCCGCTATTATGCCATCTCTTCTATAAAAAATGTATGTATAACTTTGTATAATATGTATGCTTTTAGTTTAGAAACGAAAAACCAATCTAACTAATTACCCAGCGTTGATTAGTTGCGTATAAAAGGAATACAGAATGGTGTCGAGCTAAGAGAATTGTGGCTTTCTATGCATCGAGTTCTCAGTGTTCAACGAACTAATCAAGTGGTTTCCCCATGATTCAGAACACAATAGGATTTTAGTTGAGAACTTTGTTAGCGGCAGGCCAAGATTGTAGATTTCCCAAAGGGCTTACGCCAGTTTCAACTTACTCGACTATATTGATAACTTCCACTGACATTTCGCTTAGATATTTATTATCGCCACAACGATTTAGATTTCACTAATTTTAATTGACACATTAGAAGTTAGAATATTTGGATGGACAGTAAATGTCAAGGATTTCATTTATGAGATTTAACTACTTTATATTAGAATGTTTTATTAATTAAATACTTGAATATAGATGGTATTTGATTAGACTTTGATTAGATTTAATATAGATATTTAATATAATCCTATATCAATGTCTTAAATATTGATGGTGTATTATGGATGTCCGGTACATCAATAATTTAAATATTTGTTAAATAATCGTTTTATTATGTCTATTATTATGTTTCATATTTTTCATGTCTCAGTAATTAATGCACAAAATCCTAACTAAAAGATATAATCTTTTTGAATTTGGAATTATAAATTGAACTTCACGAATCTTCGAAAGAAGTAAAAAATGCAATCAAAGATAGCTTTCATATCATCCTCCTCATATGTATATTGGCTTTTTTTTTATGTACGAAGCATACAGTAGACGAGCATACAGTCCACCTGATGGTAAGTGGATACTGTCGCCCATAGACATCCGCGATACATGCCAACATTAGTCCAAAATGACAAATGTTGGCACGCCCCCGGATGCGCTGCCTACCTGTGGAGATATAGAAATGGATTTGGAGAAAGGGTTAGGAAAATGGGGAGGGATAGGATGGGATGCGAATGGGCTCTGGCATATCTCACTCACTACCGAAACACGTACGTACATTGGGGAAATACGATAAAGTGGGAAATGCAGTACATTTCAAGGTAGTCTTCTGTGAGAGAGGGGTAACGTGGCCAGTCGAGCGCGCCCAGCGGCTGTTGAATTTCAGGGTGCACTCTCCCCCATGAATTCCGTGATATTCAATTATAGTTCTGATAGTTCAATTTAGTACATAAACGTTTCATAATTCGAAATTAGGTTGACTGTGCAGGATTGATTCGACAAACATTTAGAGCCCCATTATTATCTCATACTAATAATTAGTTAATAATTGTTAGTATATTTCTGAAGGAGCTGTTTGAAGAGCAAAGTTTTCAACACATTGCCACGAAATTTAGGTCACTTAAAGCAACGAATAACAACAAAATCAATGCCATTCCTCGTGCGATGCTGCGCCGAGTGATAGAAAATTTTAGCTCCAGATTAAATGGGCGTGTAGAAGTGAACTGTGCTCATTTAAACGCGATCTTTTTTTCATATATGAAAATTTAATTATGGCCCTTTAAAATTATAATAAATATGTATTAATTATGCAAACATTTAGTTTTAATATTTACAGTACAAAAAAAATTCTGAGACACCCTTTATAATAAGTTAATAATTATTACTATATTTAGTAATAATGAACATAATAATAATGAACATAGTAATAATAATGATTTCATTTATTTAGTTGGCAACATTAGGAGGGTTCCATCTGATATAAGAACAACAGGCGGCACGTTATCAGCGGTTACAGTTTCCTGGAGCCGCGAACATCGATTCATCATGCAGCTACTGCCCGCTCCAACTTCTAACTCGGATAATTTGTTACAGTTATTTCAACTAACTTTATTGTAAACACTGACAAACACTAGGGAAATTTAAATAAATCTAAATTTTCCACAATTCTGTTTGTTTAGATATTAATGACTTACCGTAGTCACATTTCAACGGGTAAAATGTTTTGCAGTTATCCTAATGTCTTCTTCTAAGTGTTATGTAACTGTATTATTAAACGAAAGAGTACCTAATAATAAAAAAGTATGTTCTTTTAAGGAAATATAATTGCTTATTGAAATATTTTCGAACGTATTCAGACAAGACAATTATTTAAGGCGTACAAGAAAAAAGAAAGCAGATACAAAATTAAAACAGAAGCGAGGAACAAATAGAAAATTGAATATTACAAGCGAAATCACGGAATTCACTCGAGTAATTTAAACAAAGCCGTGAATGCAGGGCCAGAGGACTTAATTTCGAGAAGAGACAGAGAAAAATGTTATGCAAATTTGTACAACGTAATTTTTCTTCCATTAACCTTCCGGCCGGGATTGTAGCCAGCTTTCCGCGGAAGGGACGGTGGGACAGAACAAAAACAGGCTTTTATTTTGCAAACTGTAATTAGGAAATTAACGACTTGGACTTAGAAAAAACAAATGGCTCTTCGGCCGTTCATGTAGGAGCTTGACTGCTTTTGTTGGAATATTAAAACGACGCAACACAGCACAACTTAAAATTATCCAATTAAAATTCGTATTATAAATATTTGGTATTGATGAATCAGAGAAATCATCAGAGAAATCAAAATCAGAGAAAGATAAAAAATATTGTTCGTGAAGACTTTTTATATTTCTTTCAATACCGTTACAATGGCTTCTTTTATTTTATATTTCACAACAGTATTATTATTTACTTATTTTTACTATTTCACAGATGTAAAAATTGTATAATGTTTAAGAATTACTTAAGCGCCTGACGCATTTTTGCATCCATTTAATCACACATGAGATACATTGATACTTCTTAGCACGATAGGCACTTTAGCAAAATAAACTTAAAAAACTTGACTTAATATAAGTAAGAAACTGAAAATTCAAAACAATTTTCAAGAAACCAATCTTGTGTATAGATAAAGATCTATGCTTGAACAAGATTTTTTCGTCTTATTGTTTTTATTGATGACTTTCTTATTGATTGATTTTCTATTATTATTGATGTTATTTGTTTAAACATTTTTGGACATCGGCAGCATTCTAATAATATATGTAAAATATATTATTTGAATGCTCCCGATGTCCAAAAATGTCCCAAGATTTTTTTTTATAGAAAGATGGTCGCCGACAAGCATACAGTTCACCTGGTGGTAAATGGACGTAGCCGCTAATAGACATTCGCGGATACATGTGCCAACGTTTTTATGATTCTTGACTAATGTTGACATGTATTTTATTTATTTGTTTAAACTTAATTGCACAAGAATTTGACGTATACAGAAGGCGGACTTAATGCTTAAAGGCATTCTCTACCCGTCAACCACCAGATCAAACAGAAAACAGAACGCGGGTGCAGTTTCAATTTAAATACATAAATATACATACATAATAATCATGAATATGTACATGGATACAAAATAAATGCCTTAAATGTCTCATGGACATTTAAGGCAAGACATAAAACGTCAAAACATTTATCTCTTTCTTCTGCGTTATTAATTATTAATAACCCAAATTTTATAATTAACTTCAATAAAGTTATGACAAAAGATTTATCCATCCGAAGTTCACTTCCAATTTGTCTTCTTGTCGTTGATTTTGAGTAAACATTAAAGGATTCTGAAAATGATAAGGTATACAATAAGTTTTGCGGCCGTGTCACCCGCATTCCCCCTGGCCATCCATCAACTCTCCTGTCACTCCATTGTAAACTTCCAGCTGATATTTAAAACTAGCTTATGTCTGCCGCCTCACCCTCGTAGATGAAGTCGCTATTCCGGTGACTTTTATGCAAAGATAAAAATGGCCTAGGTTTCAATTTGCTCTTGCCAGTACAAAACTTATTCTTCTAGTACTTTTTGGGTCAAAACAAAGAAATGGTAAAGCAAGCAAACATATGTATGTTATATACATTTGTATGTATACATATGTATGTATACATATGTATTGTATGTTTAGCAACAATTAACATCATTGAGATTTTCCTAGAAACCTATAGAATTACTTGAATGAATTTCTTAATTTATATTTTAAAATTATTCAAGATATGGGGTTTGTTATACATGTGACCTACTAGGTGGATACTTTATGATTTTTAAAAAGAAGATAATAAATTAGTTATTATCATTTACGTGTCATGAAAAAAATGTTTTTTTTAATAACCATCGATCAAGCAAAATATAATACATAGATGGATAATTCCTTGTGACAAAAGTGATTGACATGAGTGATACAAGTGAAATAAATACAATATTATTATTATCAAAAGCGAGTAATAAAACTACGTTTTAAAAGTCTTTGCTTTAAAACGTTATACCAAGAGATTTTCGATTTTTTATCGATTTCTTAAACGTTTCTAGTACGCAAGAAGGCATTTTTAGCTGTTCAATTGCAATAGAAACAAATACCAAAATTGTACATCATCTTCAACGTCAAGCGACAGACTAAACTAAATGGAGGTCAATTTCACCGCCTTACATGTCATTTGAATGCCACCTTTTTAGGGCCGCAATGCTACCATTTCTGTATTTTGGTTGATCAATGTTAATAACATATAATTACTTAAAATCATCGATCATGTATTATTATAGATCGATACTTAAAATAATACTTTTTTTTTTAAAAAAGAAAAATTGAAAATGGAGAAAATTGTAAAGCCTACCTAAACATTGACATTCCTATTAAACATTCGTAAATTTTCAATAGTCTGGTGTTAAAACAATGAAAATCAATACTGTACGAAGTAAAATAGTAGTCATAATCATTTACAAAATATAAAATTTTACCTTATATACTATAATATAAATTCAAAATAGTGTGATTTTTAAATTAAAATATGAACTTGTTCAACCTCAAAAAGTAATGATATCTCAAAATATAAAACCGATTTTTTTTAATCCCAATTAATGTTATCCCAATGACTGAACATCTCTTTCGTCTATTTTTTTTTCGTTTAAAGGTATAAATTGGAACATGACCTTGGTAACTACTAGAAACAAACTTATTTTAACACAAGACTAACGAATAGAATATATATATATATATATATATATATATATCTACAATTTCAAGCTACAAAAAAGAAAGAAAAAAACATTTTTGGTTAAATGTTGATTAGAATACTACATACATATATCTTACCATACCATCAGCCTGTCTCTCTTCTCTTCCTATGGCTCGCCACCACACTCACCCAGCCACTACCGATGAACTTCTTCAAGTCGTCGATTCACCTGTCACAGTCCACCTGATGGTAAGTGGATACTGCCGTCCATAGACATCCGCGATACATGCCAACATCATTACAAAATGACAAATGTTGGCACGCCTCCGGATGCGCTACGTACCTTTTCAGATTAAGGAATAGATTGGGAGAAGGGGTTGGGAAAATGGGGTGGGTTAGGATTGGGTGGTAATGGGCTCTATTATTTCTCACTCACTACGGAAAAGGAAAGTAGGTAATTCGGTACATTTCAACGTAGCCTTCTGTGAGAGAGGGGTAACGTGGCCCCAGTCGAGTGCGCCCAGCGGGTGTGGGAATACAGCGTAGAACGTCCTCTGCCCAGAATACTTGAATTTGATATTTTTATAAAAATATACAAATTTATCATTTCATAAACTAGGTCTATAAAAAGGTTAATAGATATGTCAACTACAAATCTGGAATCATTCCAACAATTGATGTATCCCTAACTATAAAAAAGTATTAGTGAAACATAAGTTCAGTAGCAGCCCTCGTGTTACGAGCTGAACAGACAATTTGACACTTTATAAATAGAATGAGCTGTAAATGGCATTGACGTATCAAAAATAACATTACTTTCGTAGAAAAGTTTTTTTTTTTCTTATTTTTAAGGAACTTTTATACCTTGGCACATGTCAGCTCCATCGTACCCTAAACTTACATTCTACAACATTAATGTAGGTACCAGTATGTCAGCCCTAGTGAGGGCTCACGAATCTGTACAAACTAAATGCTGCTCGTGAATTTGGTTCCCCTAATATCACTTTCGTAGAAAAGTTGGACAGTTAATTCATATTCACAAAAATACATGCTAGTTATCAATATTTACATATAATGTAATTTAAGAATTATTTATTAAACTTATTATTATTAACACATTATTATTATTATTTATTATTAACACATTTATAAGTAGTTATGTGTCAACTCAATTGTTCAAAATTGAGCCCGAGACCATTTCCATCCCATTCTATCCTATCGCTCTCCATTTTTCCAACCTTTCCTCCAAATCCATTCCTTTAAATCATCAAAAGTAGGCTACGCATCTGGGGTTGTGTCAACGTTTGTCATTCCAAAGGATGTACATAGTACATGGGTGACAGTATCCACTTACCACCAGGTGGAATGTCCGTTCGTCAGCTGCCTTCTTTCCTTAAAATAAACAGTTCTTCGAATATTATTATTATCATTAACCTATCGACTTATATTTTAAATTAATTTAGTATATTACATTAATCTACATGTATCTAACTTAAAATCATCATCTATAAATTGCTATATCTAGTAGCTTTATTAAAATGTCCTTTATCTTACAACTCAATATACATGTATAAATATTTATAAACAAATGAAAATTATAATTCGTCATTTCTTCCATCTCGACAGATCCCAAATTCTCCTATATATATATATCCAACATGATCCTTGTTATCATAACGTATAGATTACACCCCATTATCAAACCGACCACTAATTAATCGCATGTCATTAACGTTGACTTCATTCTTTCCCGATTATCATTTGTTTCATCCGACCCTAGAAGGGCCGGAAAAATACATTACGAGAGGTTCCGCATTTGTCTTCGTCGCCTTCGGGTCCGACGTTAATTAATATGGAATACCCTTTGGGTTCCGCCTGTTTACCATTCTTTGATTTATGTCTTTATTCCTAATTTTATTTTCTTGCCTATGTGCGGCGTATCTTCGAATTGCTACTAGTTAATTTTCTGTTACTTTTCTGCTCCGGTGAAGATAAGAAATAGTTATGAGGTGATTATAACTTTAGTGTGTTAAAATCTAATGTAGGTTTTATAATCTGATCTATTACAAATTCCACTTTATCCTTTTTTTCTATTCTAGGAATAATAATACTGACAGGAAGAGATTCCTTCCAGCTAGGTACAAATCCGTGTTTGTAAGTAAGTAAGTACGGTAATATTGTAATATCTTTTTCTAACAATTAATTATAAGTACAATAAAGAGTTACAATAACAAAGACAACAACAATTTTCACATTTATAATATTAATTAAGATTTTTGTGCCACATGAAAGAAAAAAGTGCTGCAAAATACAGAGCTACAAAAGAAAAGTTTATTGTTTTGATGTCAAGAATTCGGGATCAACAGTCGATATTTTTTCAGGAAACACACAAAAAGAAAAGTACAGACAATTCATTTTGAAAACCGTTATAATAATGCTACGTCTACATCATAAACCCTTTTAGGTTGTCTGAAATGCATTCCGATCACAAGTTAAGGTTTAGTACTTACAATACAGAAGCAGCTTTGGTTAGGTTAAGTGATCATTGAAACGGACCGCGTTGCGGCAGACTTGTGTTGAGCAGTTGAACATATGCACAATATGGATTACAAACAGTATGGTAACAATACTAGCGTGACCTTCTGGATATCTCGCGCTCTCCTCACGGGGAGGAGGAGAGCGCGACTACACTAGGGCGAGCGAGAGTATACTGCCTATAGTGAGAGGATGTACCAGGATTGTATGCACTTAATGTGGGGCATGCACAGGTCGCTGCAGTGGTCACTGAGGCGTCGGGTACAGTTTAAATAAATAAATAAACGTTAATAAATAAATAAAATCTGGTCACACAATGGTGCAAGGTTCGGTGAACACTTTCAAACAACCCCATACATCGATCGGTGTCCCATAGGATTTTCGGAAATCTAAAATTGTTGCCCAGAAACTCTAAAATTCAATTATGCATAGAAGTTAGTTTTTGCAAAATAACTAATAAATAGTCGGTTTCACGACAAAAACCGTCATAAATGACTTTAAATGGAAAAAATAATTTTGAACTATGAGCACCGAACAACGTTCTACGCGCAACATTTTTTTAGTGGTATTAAAATACAGCCTTTTTAAGCTATTTACAAATAAACACTAAAAGGATTTTCACTTATATTACTCAGGGGAATTTACAAAACAAAAATCATAAAATGGTAACTAAATATTGTGTTAGTTTAATAATTACTGTTAGGTTACCTAATGAACTCTAAATAACGTGTTTATTAAAATGAAAAACTACGTTTTTGTTTTTCCACGTCAGTATCAACCGTTTCGGGATCTATATTCAGTTTCGATTTATTCTTCCGAGGTCTCAAAAATCGATGGCGTACCGCTTCCCTCCGTATTACTGTTCAAAATAAAATTTTCACATGACTGCCCCGTACAATAACTTGTGCATAACCAGGAACAGTTGAAACTCGCTTTATTGCATTCAAATGCATGCCACATTTGAGCAAAGACTCTGAACCTGAATCTCTTTCAGTTCTGTGGGGCGAGAGACCAAAGATGGTAGATACTCATCCCTGTCCAGGAGATTTTCCATATTAACCACCCATGTCTCTATCTGGTAGTAACTCCGTGGGACATGAAAACGAGAAGCATCCAGATTATCTCCGGAGAAGAAAAGTTACGATTACTTTCAGCTCTTTTTGTAACAAAAGCCGAATCCGAAAAAAAAGCCGAAAAAAGCCGAATCTCAGGAATTATATGACAAGGAAACTTCACTTATGTCATATAATTCAAGACTATCTTATTTACTCTAGTTTAATTTATGAATGTGTAACGTTTTCTTAAAACTTTTTCTCTTAAATACACTGCTTAAGAAATATTTCGTAAAAATAAAAAAATCTTCAAAAATTTCGTGGTTTTTTGGAAGCATCAGTCCCCACGACAGTCCGTCGAGGTCGAAAACTTGTATTTTTTTGGGACATACCCAAAAATCAAAACTATCCAACCTTTTGCACGGAGTCTCCTTTTTTCGTACTATTTGACTTTACTATTCAGTTTCATGTTTTTTTTTTATAGCTTGGTTCTAAACAGCATCGCTTGTATATGAAAACGTACGAGTAACTGATCCGTAACGTGCTAACATATACTTATCTACGAGTTCGAGAAAATCAAATATGCCCTAAAATTCTTAAGGCACATTTCAAGCATTAGTTCAAAATAGTTTACTGGCACTATTTACATTGTGACAGTTAGGTTGCTGGATTCAATCGAAGCAACGTACACTATTATATCTGTAGAACGTACGTCTGTCCGCATAAGACCGTACAGATTCACTTAGCTTAGTTTAGCCAACAACTGTACTCGTACATACGCAGTCTGTTTTCAGTTATGCAGCAACTGAATGTGTTGTATCAAATTTAACATACGTTTTCAAATTTCACGCTACACTGTTTTGTGAAATAGTTGGGTTTTTATTTACATTGTTCGTATGAAAGTTTCAAACGGTTTTTGTTATAAATGCGCTCGTACTGACGTTTTCATCAACTACGAAAAATTTGGAACAGTAGGAAAAATTTGAAAACAAAATGGGAATATGTTTTATAGTTAAATACCGTTTGATGTGAACCGGCTTTAGAATAGCATCACTCATCTCTTCCCGTGGGTTTCGTATGAGACGTATAAGGGATATTCACAAGCGTTGAGTGAGATATTCCAGAGCCCATTCCCATCCCATACTATACTACCCCTCCCCATTCTCCCCAAAACTCTCTACCAATCCATTCCTTAATCCGCAAAGGTAGGCGCGCATCCAGGAGCGTACCAACGTTTGTCATTCTGGACTTCAGTCTTTGTCAGTCTGTATCCCGGATGTCCATGTCCTACAGTTTCTACTTACCTTAGGTAACACTTAGGTGGACTGTATGCTCGTCTACCGAATTTTTCTATAATATTAAAAAAAAAAAAAAAAAAAACTACACCAGCTTTAAAAGAGTGAATTTGGCAACCCGCTTGGTGAGCGTGGCGTTTTAAGGGGATACATCCCTCATGCACGAGACAATATGAATGAGGAGTCCAGCAGTAGACGAAAACAGAAGTCTGAGACTTGTGTAGTATTTAGTAATACGAACTGAGCCCGAGTATTAGACTAGGATAGAAAACGATCCACAGAGATAACATTATAGACTGATATCGATGGTTACGAGAACATAAATAATTATTTTAGATGTTAGAACCACACCCCGCAATATATCATTCGCAAAACTTTGTACGTAGCTCAAATGCCGGAGAGTATCAACCATGCATCTCATCTTAATATTATCGCAAGGCAACCAAGCACTTGATCATGTACAAGTTACCCGAAGTATTTATATTAGTATCATAAATTTATAAGAAGTGAGAGAATTCCGGCACGCACAGCTAGCTCCCCTTGCAAAGGCATAATTAATGGGAGGAAATATTTGAATTAGAGTCAAAATATGTACTTACGCACTAGAAGCTATAGAATTACATAGCAAACATCTTAAATAAGCTATTAGGATGACAAGAAGGTCTTTTAATTATTTCCCAGCTGTTTCCACAATTAAGGTTCTTTTCAACGTGAGCTGTTTTACTACTAAGCTGAACCTACTAACTAAGAGGATCCTCTCTGGATTTTATAAGAGAATCTTAATCAACCAAAAATTATAAATAATGAAGAACTCTTTCTCTTTTTTTCATTTGTGAAGTCTGTGAAATTAAATATATTTTAGCGGGCTATTCCATCTATACCTACCAGTATAGATGGAATAAATATCTATACATAGGTAGGTATAGATACATTTTGCCTGTGGAAATGTACAAAATGTACACAGGCAAAATGTACAATAAGCGGATTTAATGGCTAACAGCATTCTCTATCAGTCAACCTTTTGGTAAAGAGAGAATTAAGGTACATTGCATTATTTCCACTTATCCCTACTATCTTGATAATAATAGAAATACGTATGATCACGTTAAAAATGTTTATGAATTGTTATGAGGATATGAAAAGAAGTTATGAGAATGGAAGGGAGTAAATGGAAAGAGAATATAATTGTGAGGATAATTGGAATACAGGTCTCGAATTATACTTAGAATCTATTTTAAAACAAATAAGCGTATATTAATTAGCATGTTTTCAAAACTTTGGTTGAGGTGTCAAAAAAGCAGGTGGAGATTTTTACAATGTTGCTTGATTATTACCGATTATATACATCCAAAGTACGATAATAGACATTAAAGCTACGAAAACTGTTTAAAGTATTATAACTTTTTATACTTCCGCGTTTTGAACACATTCTATATTGTAAATCAGGTTTATTAAGTTATATTTCTACTCGTTGATTTACCTTATATTTTTACTCGTCGTCCCGGTACGGGTTACTCCAGCCGGTCACGAGTTGACTGAAAAGGCATGATGGAAGCTGTGAGCACTTTTATCAACTTCCCACATTTGTTCTTCACATTCGAACAGGCTACTACACACTACATCATGGAGTAGCATGATGCGTTCATGGAGTAGCAATCAATATAAGCCCTATTTACAATATAGAATGTGTTCAAAACCCGGAAGTATAAAAAGTTATAATACTTTAAACAGTTTTCGTAGCTTAATGTCTATTTTCGTACTTTGGATGAATATGTTGAAACAATATGTTGAAAATATTGTTTCTGACTATTAAAATTTTGTACCTATTGACATATATTTTCCTTTTCACTAGTATAATACATTTTTACAGTAGGGATAAGTGGAAGTATAATTTCCATTTATAATTAAATTACCTTTTTTTCTTTCCCTACTGGCATCCTGGGATGAGGAAGAACTGTCGCCTATGGACACCCTCGGTACATTTTTTTTTTATGTACAAAGGCGGCAGACGAGCATACAGTCCACCTGATGGTAAGTGGATACTGTCGCCCATAGACATCCGCGATACATGCCAACATTAGTCCAAAATGACAAATGTTGGCACGCCCCCGGATGGGCTGCCTACCTTTGGAGATATAGGAATGGATTTGAAGAAAGGGTTGGGAAAATGGGCAGGGATAGGATGGGATGGGAATGGGCTCTGGCACATCTCACTCACTACCGAAACACGTACGTACATTGGGGAAATACGATAAAGTGGGAAATGCAGTACATTTCAAGGTAGTCTTCTGTGAGAGAGGGGGTGGCCAGTCGAGCGTGCCCAGCGGCTGTTGGATTGCAACGTGCACTCTCCCCCTCCTAAAATTACGGAGCCCCCTCCTGGGCCCGCCTACCTTTGTAGATGTAGGAATGGATTTGGAGAAAGGGTTGGGAAAATGGGAAGGGATAGGACAGGATGGGATGGGAATGTGCTCTGACATATCTCCATCACTACCGAAACACGTACGTACACTGGGAAATAGGACAAAGAGAGGAATGCAGTACATTTCAAGGTCGTCTTCTGTGAGAGAGGGGTGACGAGGCCAGTCGAGTGCGCCCAGCGCCTTATTAGCGAAATACTAATAAGAGGCCTCGAAATACTTATTAGCGTAAATGTAGACTGAATATCGGGAGATGTGTTGTTACGTGACGGACAACATTAAATACCGTGAATAGTGATGTCATATTAATCCATTCATAACTGATTGAAGTTTTCAATTACTCCGTCCCTCGGTAAACAAACACCTATTGCACTTAAAGAGCAAATTGGCTTCGCGTCTGTCCGAGTTGCTGTGAACACTACACTGTTGTCTTGTCTCTGGTTACTTGTAAACTGTTTGTTATTTTGCCAAGAAACATCAATGAATAAAAACGAAAATAAAATTCATTTAAATTGGTAGGGGCGCATTTCATATAGAAAAGTCCACAGTATCCTTAAAAGTATTATGACGTGGAAGAAGTTTTCAAACTACTGATTCTTTAATTTGAATTTCCACTGCGTTTGTAACTAATGAAAGGAAATCAAACGTAGCCAGCATTCGCAGCTTAGTGACGTTGCGAATGGCATAGAAAGCGGTGTGCTACTTATCATTAGAGGGCTATTTCCCTACCCGGAATCTTGGTTAGGTACTCATAAATATCTATAGTTAAAGAAGTATACCAAAATATAAAGAAAATACCAAAAACGGGTCGTAAGCCGTTATGAAAATATACAGGAAAAGTTTTCGACAGGCCTACCAGCTTTTGTTCGCAAGAAATCAAAAAACCACTAATTTTCCTCGCTCCTATACGTTTCGACCTTGAAAAGTTTGTAGATAATTTGCTACACTAAAACGTAGGAAACGTCACAGTTCTGAAATAAAACCACTAGTAGACAGTACTAGATTTGATGTGACGTCATAACAAGAGCAAAGTTAATAAATGAGTCGTAAAAAATACTCCGTAACTTCGCCGCATTTTTAATATTTTTGTTTATGGACGAAGACGGCAGACGAGCATACAGTCCACCTGATGGTAAGTGGATACTGTCGCCCATACATGCCAACATTAGTCCAAAATGACAAACGTTGGCACGCTCCCGGATTTGCTGCTTACCTTTGGAGATGTAAGAATGGATTTGGAGAAAGGGTTGGTAAAATGGGGAGGGCTTTGACATATCTCACTCACTACCGAAACACGTACCGAAATAAGATAAACTACCGAATAAGATAATGCAGTACATTTCTGTGAGAGAGGAGTAACGTGGCCAGTCGAGCGCACCCAGCGGCTGTTGGATTGCAGGGTGCACTCTCCCCCTCAAAAAATAACTAATTAAATGAATATATGCATATAGACAAGATAGTTACACAAGCAACGTACACCTCCCTAAGACTTGATTAAAAACCTTTATTTAAACTAGCAGCAAAAAATATTAAATGACCAGCAAAACAAAATATTTTCTTATTCGGTCCCGTTTATTTATTGTCACCAGAGAATGTAAACCTAACTCACCATTCAACATGCTGCAATTAATTTGCTGCCCTTTCAAAACTGTCTGATTCTAATTTCATTATTACTCACAAACATGGTATGTCAAGGATCTTTATTATGCTAACTATAATTTCGAATTACCTACTTCAAATGAATAATATTTACTATTACTCACAATAACAATATCAATTAGTAATTCGCGGTAATTACATTGTTCGATCCCATATTGAAATCGAAATACAAATGGGGGCGTGACGAGTTCTGAATTAAATCACACAGTTTAGGCTGGTTGCATACAACACGAATTAATTTCGGAATTTCCATATAACATGGACCTTTAGCCAACTATCATACCATTCCATACCATTAGCCTGCATATTTCCATTCCTGGAGGTAGGCCTCTCCTAAGGATCGCCACGATACACGGTCTTCTGCTCTTCTCATCTAGTCACTACCAGCGATTTTATTCAAGTAGTCATTCCACCTGGGCGGAGGAGGTCCCTACGCTTCCCGATACCCGGTCCCAGAGGACTCGGCTCCCCCATCAGTTATCGGCACTGCAGCATAAATGGTCTGCCTACTGCCAGTTCAGCTCACTGATTAGTGAACGTCTGTAGCGAACTTCGACGTCTGCGAAAGTTCACGCACGGGTGGCATAATTAGAGAAACAGGTAGAACTAGGGGTTGTTCGGCACAGGACTTTCATTCATTAAACTTCAATAGACTGAAAATGTCTATGTCTATTAATGAAACTATCCGACACCATGTCTATTAACGCTGGCGTCCCGCAAGGCTCCGTGCTGTCCCCAACTCTGTTCCTTCTGCATATCAACGACCTGTTGCAAATTGGTGACATACGTTGCTATGCGGATGACAGTACTGGTGACGCCTTGTACAAGGCCGCGCCAACATCCCTCGGGTCGAAGTGGAAGAGAGTCGCGCCAGGCTTGTGTCGGAAATCGAACACTCTTTAGATCTAGTCTCGATTTGGGGTTCTCTGAACCTAGTGGATTTCAACCCCAGTAAGACGCAAATCTGTGCATTCACCGCTAAAAAAGCCCCCTTTGTCGTAGCACCTCGCTTTCAGAGCATACCTCTTAAGATCTCGGAGAGTATCGGGATCCTTGGTGTCGACATCTCCAGCAAAGTCGAATTTAGGGGTCATCTGGAAAATAAGGCCAAAATGGCCTCCAAAAAGCTCGGTGTGCTGAACAGAGCAACTCCTCCGGGCAACTCCTAATCCTTTACAAAGCTCAAGTGAGGCCCCATATGGAGTATTGCTCTCATCTCTGGGCCGGTGCACCGAAATACCAACTGGACCCATTTGACTCCATCCAACGACGTGCTGTTCGTATTGTCGATGATCCCACTCTCACGGGCGGTTTAGAACCCCTCAGCATTCGGAGAGACGTTGCGTCTCTCTGCGTGTTCTACCGCCTGTACAATGGGGAATGCTCTGAAGAATTGTTCAATATAATTCCCACCTCGGGTTTCTATAACCGCACCTCCCGTCACAGAAGTGCGGTCCATCCGCATTTCCTCGATACGGAGGTGTCGCGCACTGTTCGGTCCAAAAACTACTTTATACCGCGAACCCGTAGGTTGTGGAACGAACTGCCTCAAGAGGTCTTTCCATTAAGCTACGATATGGGGTTCTTCAAGAGAGCTGTGAATAGGACTTTGCAAGGTCGGCGGCGCGCCCGCATACCCCCTGGTGTTGCAGGTGTCCATGGGCGGCGGTAACACTTACCATCACGTGGGACCGCCTGCTCGTCCGCCCACTAGTCTATAAAAAAAAAAAAAAAAAATAAGCCGGTCAAGTATTTGAACGGCGCGCTACTCCCGCGATTTAGTCCGAATAACAGCGGGTTAGTACGGCCATTGGTCAAGTATTCGTTAAAGTAGCATGTGGTTGGTCTTCAATACAGAGACAAAATTGGAACTGAAATTGATGATGAAATACCAATTGCTCTATTGTTATAACAAGAAAAAAATAAAAAATTCTGTTGTGTTTACTTTGATATAAATACAACATGCAGGTAGGTATAAACACCCAACAGCACTGAAACTCGCCTACAAACTACAGAAAACTCGGACGGATTCGCAACCCTATAGTTTTTTCAGGAATCGTGATCAATTATAAAATCGGATTCGTCACCCTGACGAAATCAAATTGGTTGTCTGCATTAAGTAATCATCAATGATATTTCGAGTTTTGGGGGATTTGTTCAGGGGTACTGGTAGTGCAGCTCTTTACGTGACGGAGAAATACTTCCGATTTTTTGACACATTGACCAATTTTATTTTATCATGAACGTATAAAATCGATCTTCAACAAAAGAGAAAAATCAAGCATAAATTAACCACGAAATAGTTGTAATTTATTGTATTATTATAGTATGATAAAAACTTTATTGAGTCTTACAATAAATAAAACAAACTAAATAAAAAATGCACACACTATCGCTCTGAATGACGTTAGTTTATAAGCTGCAGAAAAATCGTACATTTGTGGCATGTTCTAGTCATTGCACCCGTATGTAAAGAGCGCCTCCGGAAATCCGGATCCTGATGCCTGAGATGCAAACAGGATTGCAGGGACGAGATCGAAGCGTGCGACTACGTTGTTATTCAAGCTTCAGGCTAATTCGTGATGTACGAGTATGTAACCGGCCTTTTAAATATTCCCTCTGTGTACGAAAACAAACGTATGATTTAGCTGAATTTTGTTTCCGTTATCAGTAGCTAGGGGAGGTTGATTTACACGGCGCCTGATCGCGGGCGAACGAACCGGCTATCTTGAAGTGAAAACAACGAAAATAATCACGGTTATCTCTAAACGCATAAAAGGAAAACAAGCCCGCAGAGAAACGATTTCGATAAACAATTTTGCAGGCCTTGTACAACAGTGACTCAGCCGCGAGGTTTACTAGCGCTGAGTCGCGAATATGTGGACTAGAAATTTAGTTACATTATAAAAGTAACGTTACATTTAATATTAACGTAATTCGCGCGGATTAAGTAAACTTCTACCAATATCAGTAATAGTACGTAGCTCTTATATCGTAGCGATAAGTTACTGATGTACGATATAAAAGCTCATTTACACCGGGCGAGATTTTCAGACTCGTTCAGGAGAGGTCTGTCAAAAGCTAGTATAAACAACTCTTAACATCATATGATTGTTATCATGTGAATAATAGTAGGTGAAAATCATATGAAGTTTGGTCGCATCATAGAATAGTATTCAATATTCTTTGCCGAATCGTTCGAGAAATTCTCCCTGTGTAAATGAACCTTAACTCTCTAATAACATACTCGTTTACATACGCAGCTAAGCCACCAATGTGTAAAGGTCTTTATAAATATACACCTAAAGTAATGTATAGCGTGACAATGCCAAATTTAACAGCTCTTACAAACAAAGAAAACGATTTATTTTACAAAAAAAATATGTTGTACAAAATATCGTAGACGAGTAATTATAAATGAAGATAAAACTCGGTCGGACCTGTCTCTCCCCATTAATCTTTCGCTACAGAAATTGAAAATCAAGGATGGCAGGTTGGGAAAAAAGAACGAACGTTTTTCCAGGACGAATTAATTACGAAGACGGTGCGGGCCGACTGTACCAGTATATTCAATTTAGCCGCGGGCTCGATTCCTTTTAAAAAATATGGATGAAAATTTTGGTTAAAAAACTTTTTATGAGTGTGCCATAGAAAAGGTAACCCTTCCGAGTCTTATGGAAGTATCAAAAGAGAATTGACGTTTCATGGTTCCTAGTAGAAAAAAATCCATCCATGAAAAGAAGTAGAAAAGAAAAAAGAAGTCCATGCCCATCATGAAAAAACCCAATTTTCTAACAAATTTTAGTTCAAAGCATACAGTAACACATCCATGCGCGTAACGATTGAAAGCAAGTAGGCAGTAGGTAGCTAGCGGCACATCTAGAAATATATAGAAATTCGTTTAAAAAAATACATTAATTTGGCAGTGCAGAACCAATAAAAGTATAGTATAGTTCAATTTAGTAAGTACACATAAGTAGACCTGAACTACATAAACAGAAGTGGGCGCGTTCAATTGTCAAAGAACTAAGCGAGCGAGTATGGATAGCATAATGCACATACGAGTAAATTAATCACAAATTTTGTATTTCAATGTTATAAAATACATGTTATTTTTTTTAGTTAGATAATAGTTTTAGTGTACTGATTGACATATTAAAATATTATACAATGTTTTAGTATAATACATTATTGGAGGCATGGGGGTGAAAGTGCACAGTTAACCAACATCGAGACAAACAAAGAGTGGAAGATGTGTCCTTAAGTACCTTTTTCCTGCCCGGGGTAAAGACGGCAGCACAATCGCATAAGCACTGCATCAGGATGTAACTTTTATCACCGCTTCTTATTATTTCATCAGCGCTTGGAGTAAAAGAATTCACAAGATGTAGTTAAATTATAAACCCCCCGCAACGGACTTCATAAACCGCGAATGTCATAATGTAGTGTTATGGCATATGGCCAGACCTGCCGGTAAGTGGATACTGTCACACACGGACATCCGCCGCGAATACATCCCAACATCGGGTTAGGTGACCATCGGGTAAAAACATGCTTTTTACCAAAAAACAGGGTAAGCGCTATCTGTTGGGCAGCCACAGCAACCAGTGGCCGGGTACAGCTAGTCAGTAATGAAATCTTAATAATAAGTACTAACATAATCTATAAGTTAAAATTGTTATTGAGACTAAAGATAGAATGAAATATGGATCTTGTGGTCTGACATAAATGAATTATTATTATTATAAGAACAAAATCTTTAAAAGTGCGTTGGGTTTAATTCATCTCTATCTATTTTTATATAGTAAACTGGCCCACTCTTTGAATTGCTTCTGGGCCGTTGACCACCGGCAATTTGAAAAAGTGGTAAACTCACTCATCAAAAACTCAACTTTTTGAGAGGGCCAGTTACCACCTAAGCCCCAACATCAAGCAAGAATAACAAACTGTGACATACACCAGCGGATTGGTGAAAAGGATTGGAAACGATGGGGAATTGGGAATATAAAATAATGACGAATAATTATACTTTTTTTGTCGGATTCCCATTTATTCTATACAATTGTGACGTCTTAGAACTGTTAAGGTTTTTTTGTCCCAATTGTTACATAATCCCCCAATCCACACTAGGCCAGCGTGGTGAATTATGACTCGAAACCCCCTAGTGATTTACTACTGGAGGCCTTTGCCATGCAGTGGAACGTTAAAAGCTGATATCAAAGTTACATGTTAGAAGAAATGAATTAATTCTATCATATATGTGAATTTGTTATATCATGTAACAATTAGAACAACAAATCTTAACAGTTTTATGACGTAACAGTTTTATAAAACAAATGGGAACCTCCCATACATTACTATAGGATAAATCATCTGCCATCTATTTCACAAAACAAAAAACATTTGAACATCGAATGTGAGTAAAATACGGTATTTTACTCTGTCAGATTGTCTAACGCAATATTAATGCGCGCCGTTATCAATACGTGTTGCGGCGTTGCCTCCGGCACATTCATCAATCAGGCAACCGCTGAACTCGTTACTGAGTTCCGAAACGGCAATGAGGCCCGTTCAATATGTTTGTAACAACTTTTTAGATCATTCACTTTCGCCTGAAAGGGTCCGGCTTCAGTACAAACTTGTTTTATTACTAGTTTTTATGAAAGTACTGCTGGAAAAAAGCAGGTATGCTTTTTACTTTTTATTAATTTCTTATTTTTTTTACATGTCATACAAGTAAATTATTGATCATCTTGATAAACTAATCTTATGAACTACATTGCCATACCATACCGTGCCATCAGCCTGTTTCTCCAGTGCCCACACACTTCAACACACACGGTCTTCCGCTTTCCTCATCAAGCCACTACCATCGACTTTCTTCAAGTCGCCAGTTTACCTGGCTGGAAAACGACCCACTCTACTTTACAATACTATAAACTTATTATTTGATTTTTGGTATAGATTTAGATTCGTAAAATTCCAAAAATATTAATTTTTTCGTACAGAATAAGAATAAAATCAATGTCAACGATTAACAACTACTATAACATTTGATGAGCGGTAATAGCCAAGAGTTATAATTCCCTATTCTCTATTGGTGAGGTACAATGTTTCTACCAAAGAGTAGAGAGTTTCTACTTAAATACCGTTTTTTACAACTATCACTAGCTCGCCGGTGAAACAAAACATCGTAAAGAAACCAGCGTCTCCGATAATTACAAAAATAATGTGGCATTTGTGCCCAAGATATGGCAGGGTCGTGCCCTGTAGTCATATGCTAATACCGATAACAATTTTGTAACATGTAAGCTAAGCAAAATAAGAGAAGAATTCATATGCATGTTTCGCTGAGTAAAAAAGTAGACGTGAGTTATAAAAAGTTTGCTGAATACAGTATCTGAAGGAATACTTTACTCATATTTCACTTCCTCAAAAACTTTTTTGTCAAACGCTCACGCTGACTTCACCCTCAGTGAAGATAATAAGCTAAACAAAACGTCGTTTAATAGAAATTGAAAACAGGAAGTTAATCAGAGCCGTGCAACAGACGGTGTGACTAGAGGCAGCTAATTAAACGGGTCAGGCGTGCCTGGGGCCGGGGTTCGAACAATATGAAATGAATAGGAAGGACTTTCATTTTATAGCAATAATACATGAAAGTATAACACTGGACTAAACAAGCATCCCAACAACTACAATTTTGCGGTTCGCGAACTTACCTGAAATTCTAAGTTTTATAATCGGTGCTATGAATAGAAAATATAAGATTATATGTAGGTACTACAAAGTTATTTTTGCAGTTTTATTATTATTGCAAAGGTATTTGTCGTCACTCGAATGCCTACTTAGCCAATACTTTAATTTATATCCTATTTACATACCTCCAAGTACCATAAACTCTAAAACCACAGACATGCCCAATATATATTGTTGTATATATATATAGAGCTATCCGCGTGTTTTTTCATTTCCCACTTTTAGGAATATAGAAAAAATTGTACACAAACTGTAGCGCCCATCTCTTAACGATATAAAATGAAAAAAGTTCGTAGTTGAGCCAAATCGGTTCAGCAGTTTCAAAATTACGACAATTTAATTTGGAAAATTTAAAAAAAAAAACATTCACCAAACATACATCATCCGTAAAGTCACCAGATATCCTTTACACCATTTTGTAGTTATATCATATATGACCCCTATCAGACGCTAAGATAATAAAAAGAATGTCCCATCCATTAATTTCGTATTTGCTCGAAGAACTAACTACCAGTCAACTACGAGTGTCTTAACACTGCCGGCTTCAATTGCTAGAAATTTGATAAATAGATAGGTAACATTGTTCGTGCCTCATCTTTCTTCTGTTGACAAAATCAAATTGAAGGCTGTAGTTAGAGTATTCTTTTTCGACAAATTTCTTCTAACTATGAACATACATAGTAAAGGTCAGTAACTCAATCTTAATATGCACAGTGCAACAATGGAATCATGGTGTTGCTGAGGCTGCAGAGATTCTCCAACCCGTTTGAAATGTTCGCGGAAACAAATGTGGATGGTTTTGCCACTGATAGTCCGCAAAAAAGTAACTTCCTCATATAGGCCAAACAATAAAGCAATTCATTGTGACATAAATCCTAGTAGAAAACCGACTGTGCCATCATATGAAGGACAGTCCGTAGATGAATTCCGTTATGTTTTCCACTCGGAAATATTGTCTATTAATTTGTTATATACACTTTTAAACAAAAAATAGTTTTTTTTTTATAAAATGTTTTTTATAAATGGAGTTTATTATTTGCTTATAAAATGTAAACTAATGAAGCAATAAAAATCGAGTAGTGGAGTAGAATGGGATCTAAAGAGAGGCGTATATATGCGCGCAACGTTGAAATATTTGATTTAAATATCTCAGCAACTACTGGAGCTATTTTAATAACTAGGGAGCAAAATCGCAGCATTTGATGGAAAAATGAAAATATACGTTTTGTTACACTATACTTCTACTTTTCAAATCCGTTTACAAAATTAAAATCGGACGATCTATAACGCATCCAGACCTGCTACAAAATAGCGCATTGAAAAATTAAAATTACAATTGTGCCAAAAGTAATAATCACAAAGTACCTATAAATTACTACATCTTCGCGAAGTTTCAGCTCTGTAAGTGTAAAAATGGCCGATTTAAAAAACGCTGAATTTTTCGGTTTTTCCGGGTTGTCTCCGTTGCTAATTATTTGATCGAGTCGTTCGACGTCTCATTTTGTTCATATTTTTATTCTATATAAATCGTCTATTAACACCATTAAGATTGCTTCATTAGTTTCCATTTTATAATCAAAAGAATAAAAAAAAACGATTTTTTTATTTAAAAGTGTTTATAACAAATTAATAGACAACATTTCCGAGTGAAAAACATAACGAAATTCATCTACGGACTGTCCTTCATATGATGGCACAGTCGGTTTCCTACTAGGATTTATGTCACACAATCGCTAACACTGCTCTATTGCTTGGCCTAATAAGTCGATTTCGCACCACTCCCAAAAGCATACTGAAGACGCTTGCGCATAAGGTGGGTAAGTCGTATCGTCAAGCACTGGGTCGCTGTTCATCTAAACAAATAAATAAATAATAGATGCAATTATTTAATTAATATGTAGGTTAAATAACAAGACATAGACAACGTAACCGCAATCAGCTCTTTTTCTTGCACTCCAGTACACGGGCTTCTTCATGCAGATGAGGGATGTATGGCGTTAAAACACCACACAAGCCACGAGTATGACCACAACTTTGTGTTATACAAACATAAATGTAGATATGAGAATTAGAATATTTCCCTTTCATTTTATGAATGAAAAGACTGATATCTGAGCCAAATGCCGAAATTAAAGTGGATGTCGAAGTCGGCTTAATTAAAGTGGAGAAACGGAGAGGGACCTGCGAGAGCTCCAAATATCCTGTTGAAACAAAGCTGTGCAGTACCGAAAAAGATGGCGTCTTGGTGTCGCTGGCCAAGATCCATTTCGAGTCACTGAGCCAACGGAGTAAGTAATTAAATAAATAAGTTGGAATGAACCTGATCTGATATAAAAGGAAAGGAGAATATGTGCGATTCTTACTACTGGGTCTGATTTATTACCAATTTTTGCAATTCTTTTTACTCCATTTTTAAGTCATTTAAAAACAGAAGATCTTTTCGTATTTACAAGTATAAATAATGTTTTATTATGTCATTGTTTCACTATTTATGTACATAGTTAAATTAGTAAGTCATTTTTTTTTATAATTTTGCTTCAAAATTTCAACTTCTTTAAATACGCTTTATAATTATCAGTTAAAATTGTTCTTTTATAACAAGACTTAATTTTGAAACGTGAACTGTCCAAGTATCGAATATAAATTCGAGAAACTTGTGAAAATTAACGTTAGTTAACTTGGTAACAATTGTTGGAGATCCACTCAGTAGACGGGCGTCAAAAGCACGATCTTCTTGTTGCAGTTGAACTTTGCGATTCACTATTAACACAGAGAATTAAAGACTGGAATGAAATGTGAGTATTTTCTGTCTTCAAAATTATCTCTTTTGGCTCTACAGCCCGGGGTGGGCCTTGGCCTGATCCAGAATTTTTTTCCAGATCGTTCTATTCATGGCCTTCGTCCTCCAATCTGTAATTCTAACCGCTTTAAAATCTCTGTCGACTCCATCCAGCCATCTCAACCGCGGCCTACCACGGTTTCGAGGTTACTCCGGTCTGCTCGTTAGGAATTTTTTTGGCGGTCTTTCCCCATCCATGAGCTGCACTTGTCCAACCCATCGCATCCGACCAACATTAATATGTCTTACTATGGTCTGATTATGGATACATGTCATAGAGCTCACGTCATAGGTTGTAGCGGATGAGGTATTGGTCCCCGCATTTCAGGCTCCATATATTTTTCGGAGAATTTTCCGTTCAAAGACCCGGAGGCTGTTTTCATCTTTTTAGTTAGGACCCAGAATTCAGAACCATATGTCAGCACAGGTTTTAACAAAGTTTTATACAGCATTAGCTTTAGGTTCCTGGACAACGTTTATGCCGTCAAGCATTTTAACAGTCCGAAATAGCACTTACGTACTAGCGGCAAGTATTCGTCGCTGTGTTTCTACACTAACATTATTATCAAATGCCCAGGCACACAAACTCATTGGTCTTAGGAAAGCTGTATCCTGCTATTGCGACTTGCTCTTGTTGTTGCCTTTGCACGCTCTTTGAACTGGTTGAACATGGTTTTTTGCTGATTGACTGTTAGTCCTGCACGTCGTGAGCTTGTTCTATGTCCACTCCTTCAGGGCTGGGAGAGTCCTTCCTACAAAGTCGATGTGATCTGCGTATCCAAGCATCTGCGTCGGTTTATTGTATATTGTGCCTGTAGTTTCAACTTTGGAATCACGGATGCTTCAAAATTACGATCTTCAATGGACTCTTTTATACGACAACTAGCTATTAATAATAATAATATAATCTTTATTTCAAGTAACTAAGACTCATATGGCAAAATTAAATTCCAATATTAAAAAGTAAACCGCGTCCTCGCTCGCATGGCTTTAAAAAAACGTTAAGAACCTGGTGTGTTTATTCTTGTTACTTTTATTTATTCAGTTTGATAAATTTAAATTAAAAATACAATATCATGCGTCGTTATAATATTCAAGTGATTCGATAAAATTTGACATTTGATATAATAATAGCCTCCTGAGATAATTTTGTACAAAGATGAAAAACATGTTTAATTATTTGTGTCGTAGAATATTTATCCAAGTTTCAAGTCAATAGAACACTTCGTTTCACCGCTTTAGAGGTCTCTTCTTAGTAAATATTTTCATCATAAAAGGAAGCTAATGTCCAAACTTCATTTTTCTAGCTCTAATAGATTCAGCTCGGCGTTGATGAATCAGTCAGTCAATCAGGACATTTCTGTCGTAGATTGTAGATAGATAGATGAGACGTACAGTATAGAGAATACCTATCGGTGCTTCTTTGCATTCGAGTAAGCAATATTAGATTTACATTTACTTTTATTTTACCCGTGGCTTCATCCACGTGCTCACAATCCCACGGGAACATTAGTTTTGTAATATCCTTTTCGTTAGTCCCCAAGAAGGTGTATAAAAAATTTCAGCTCGTTAAAAATTTAAATCCATCCGTCTCGTTGATGCATGACAGCATTTCAAACATCGTTTCTCTTATCGAATAGGACATACATATGTATTTGGTTTTATAAAATTTTTAATTATTTTCGGCATTGTATCACTTTATTTCCAAATGGTCTCTAAATGTGTCTCACCACTAAGGTCTTTCCTGATCTCCACGACTCTATAGCCAACGTGAACTTTGGCTACTCAGCTAAATTAAATCAAAATCATCCCGCGATCTGATAACAGTCTGCCTCTGCGTCGGCTTCCAACTTGCGGCATCCATTCGGTGACGATTTTTACCAACTTTGAGGAGTACGTGGGGTAGAAGTGTCCAACACAGTCACAACTAAGCACAGGAATCTTGGTATCAGTCAAGTTTTGAAGTGTAATTCAGTATCAAATTACTTACAATAAATGACGACACAATAACTCTAACCAGCCCTTTTATCGCCCACTACTGAATATGGGCCTCCACATGCACATTATGTTGTACACGAAGGATGTACGGCTTACAACGCCAAGCTGGCCAAGCGGTTTGGCAAGTCTCTTCTTTTACGGGTGGTATAGTTCCTGAGAGTTTGTGGTAACGGAGTTGTTATTACTTAGTTGCGTTTTACGACACCCTAAGAAAGAGATGCGGTGGTAATATTCTAAAGCTGCTGTTGTCCGACAGAGTACATAGTTCTTATCTGTTATTTACAAATCAAAATTTCAAGTAAAAAGAAAATGACCAATTAAATAATAATTCAAAATTTTGTCACTCCATGTCCGATTGAAAGTATTGAGAGCTCTTCCAGTGAAACACAATATGTCTATTGTAAACAAGTCGAAACATCTTTTAATAACAACTTCTTAACATGCCCTTGGGAGATGTTCGATGTACCTAGTCTGTAGTTCAATTATCCGAGGATTTCGTTCTACGAAATGTTAGTGCGAATCTCTTCAGCACATTGTACATGGTACGTTTGTACAGAAAAATATTGACGAATGTTTTTTGGACAAATTACTTTTGAAGTACACTACAATTGAAGAAAAATAATTCTTCAAGCACTAACTTCTTTCATAATTGAGGAGTTGAGAATCAAAATGTGTTGTATATCTAAAGATTGGTTAATAGAAAATGCTTTAAGGCATTAACCTCGCCTTTTGTACGATATTGTGAAATGAAGTGTATAAATAAATAAATATCCACTTTTTGTATTGTAATTTGCCACAAATAATTAAAAGCTAAACTATTGAAAGAAAGAAAGAAAAAAGCAAACATTTTGGTGGCTTTTGAAAACAATTTGTATGTTAAGTTCACGCATGCTATCTTTTTCTTTACGTTGACATGATAAAAACAAACGCACCATATTAATACATATTTAGTAAATCTCACAATCCAATTTTATAATGTATGATGATTAAGGTCACAATCATTTTATCAATTGTCTACTATAATTTGTACTTAATATACATGGGTTACACTGAAAGTTTATAGAATCTTAAAAATGAAATCACAAATAAAGATGGAAGTTGTTTTATTGCTTTTTGAAGTATTCTCCGCGACAATCGATACACTTTTCATGCGACGAAACCATTGTGTGAAGCATTCACACAATGGGCACCCTTTCTTTGGGCACATCTTCAACAGTCATTTGGAAGGCCTCTTCTTGGCCTTGGCTTGGAAGGCTTGGAAAGTTGCTGCCTCTTCTGCATTCATAAAACGTATTCCACTGAGTTTATCCTTAATTTTAGGAATAAATAAAAATCACAGAGCGCATGGTCGGAACTTTATGGCGGATGACTCATTAACTCTTATTATAATACAAAACTCAAAAATTACTTCATTTGTCTGGCGGAGTGAGCTGGGGCACTGTCTTGATGGAAGGTCATTCTCCATCGTGGTCGGCTTCTTTGACTTTTTCCAAAACGGAAATCACGCAGCTGTTCACATACCAGTCCGTCGTTACTGTTCTTTTATTTGTTAAAGTATTTTTTAAAGTAAAGCAACGTGACCGGATATGCTAAAGAAGGAAGCAATCATCTTCCTTTCAGCACTCCGTCCTTTCTTCATTTTCGTCGGCTACTCTTCGAAAGGAAAGACCCACTGCGCAGATTGACTCTTAGTTTCAGGCTCATAACAGTAGATCCAGCTTTCATCACCTGTTACTTAGTACTCGTATATCAAAAACAGCATTAGATTGACCATTGTCAAATTTTTCAAGCATTTGGAGACACCATTCCACGCGGCAGTGTTGTTGAGCTTCAGTCAAATTGTGAGGAATCCATCTAGCAAAAAGCTTTCATACCCGTAGGTGATCGTGTAAAATCGTAATAGTTTGAACTTGACTCATACTAATACCTAATGATACCCGTATCTCTTATATGGCGTTCGTTTGTCTGCTTCAATCGTAACCCGCACAGTTTTGATGTTTTCCTCCGTCACCGTCGTCGCAGAACGCCCTTCTCTATATCGTCACTGAGGTGGGTACGACCACGTTTAAATTCACTGAACCAATTATAAACAGTGGCTCTGGATGGGGCTTCATCACTAACTGCTTACTTAAGTCTTTTAACTTTGTTTCTGGTTTAGACCGCAACGAAAGTCATAAAAAATTATTAAACAGAAATGTCCTATTGTTAAATTATTTTTTCCGCAAACACTTAATATTCCAGTTACCGCCAGAAATAAAAACAAATGAAAAATTTAATGGCCTTTGACAAGCAACAAGTTCCATTTTCAAAATTCTATTTTTTTATTGTAATGGTAGAGTAGCTAAAGACATTTAGTTTGACCTATCGTATTAATATTTTATATTTTTACATACCTTTACATATTTACTCTTAATATTGTTTAATCAAATTCATTGATAATAAAGAAAATCTATGTGCGGTCTCCGCACAAGTTATATCTGTATCAAAACAAAAAATAATATTTTCTGTATCCACATTTTCACATTAAATATTTCTTAGATTATACTTATCTTCTTCTTATATTCTTTATCATGTCCCCGATCTTGTGTGGCCTCCTAACTAGACATAATCAGTAGGTACTAGCAGAAATCCGCTTAGGACTGGTTCATCCATCATTCAGACGCTTGTCTGTGTCGACCTCACACCTCGACGTGAGACAGAGTTCTTCACGTCCCTGCAAAATGTCACTTAATTTATTTATGCCCGATTAACTCTCGTCTGCTTTGTAACAGGCACTTAAAATTTTCATTTCTTATTTCTTATCTTTTATCTTTATTGTATAAATATGAAGACATTCTTTATCACGTTAAATAAATGTTGGCGTAACAAAATTCAATCGTATTTACTTAGTCGTCTTAAGAATTTAAGATTTTCGTTTATTAATTATTATAACTTAACTGCCTGAGGAAGGAACAAAGCCTTTAAATATCTAAATAGGACTTTACAAGAAAGTTACTTCCAGCAAGCCAGGCGAATTCTAATTAGATTACACGATATTTTAGGCAATTTGAAATGTGTTAAACCTACAATGAACAATAACTTGAGCAACAAAAATAAGTATAATTTTGAAGTTACGCGCCAATTTATTTTAATAAGAGTCGTTGAAAATTTTCATTGTAATGGCAATACTTCTGCAAGTTTTGAAAAATGTTCACATTGTACATTTAAATGCCGTTTGTTTCTATGCCATACATTATGGCACGTGGCACGTACCCGTACTTAAACTTCGCACTTTGTTACCAACTGTTTCATATTCACTAGTAAAGTTGGAATACAGCGAACGTGGCAAAGATATCTACTTTTATCAACTCAGTTGTGGTGGGAAGCAGTTTCCTCGTTCGAGTCTACTATATTTTCTTGGCAAATCGTGGATGCGATCATGTGGCAAAACGCTCTTATGGATTTGGCCCGGGGGAACTTTGACTTGGGAGTTGGCTACTACAATTCCCAGTCGCAGAAAGACGACGATGTGTTTGAGAGCAAAACGATGTTCCAATATTACTAAGACGCGGATGTAAATGTTATCGCCGAAACGCTTCCGAGGTTTTGTATTTCGTTAACTGCGCAAGTAAGGCGAAATTTAATGAAATTGTTTTACCAGCTGCATTGTGCACTTCTCTGTTCTGTTTCTTCGCATATGCAGGATTGTGAAAATTAATTGCTGAGTTCATTTTATTATTTTCTTCTTGCTTTTAATATTACAATAATTATATGAGCAATAATTAATAGGCAATAATAAAATAGTGAATGGGCAGTTAAAGTTTAAATTCTTTGATGACAATTATGAAATAGAATGTCCGCGAAGCTTGTCTCCGTGAACACGTGGTTGTAACATTCTTAAGCAATTTAAAATTATTTAGGTACTTTAGTTACTTTTATTGATCATGATTTGATGTTTATATGATCCTCGTTTAAATACAAACCCATCTTTATTATGTTATTATGATAACGCTTTCGTTTTAAACAATGCGAAATGAAAAATCATCAGCCAATTAAACCATAATGTTTAACTTAGCAGGTGATTCAGTACTTTGAATAAATTTAATTGTACAGCAATGAGAACGCCTTTCTCTTAAGAAATTCTTGAAATAGTTCAGTCGAAAGTTCTAAATAGCTGGCTAATATTTTATCGTCTAATGACCCGTTGAAAAGAAGTGACAAAGCATGTTTAACGAAACGCAGCGGGTCAGGCGACAGAGTATGAGGTACTTTATCGGGCTAATTTCGAGCGGACCGCACGAAATTTTCCGCTCGATAACTTTGCCTTCTGCTTTCTAAATTTAATTATATTACGTGCGTACGTGCCAGTTGAATAAAATTGAAGTAAAAACTTGAAGTAAAATCAAACTTGAAGTAAAAATCTATACATATTATAAAATCGTAATAAAGCCATGTCTGTACATTTAATATTTCTTCAAAAAAGTACTTGCAGTGCTATTTTTGGAATTTTTCTCCATAAATATGTCAGTCTGTCTGAACGGACATCACGCAAAAACCACTGAACGGATTTTAATGAAACTTGGCATATTTGTAGCTTATGTATCGTGTTAACATTTAGGGTACTTTTTATTCAGATCAATTATAAAGTTACCACTTATATTTTGACGTCTACGCGAAAGACGTGACGGGCACCGCATGTTTAAAAAATGTTGTAAAAACTGTAATCCAACAGCACTTAAGAACAAACGTATTCTGTATAAAGTTTTAAAGAAGCGAGCCAAAAAATGTGCAAGAAACGCTCACTCGGCAATATGTGAGTGAAACGTTTAACGACGTCAGCATAAAGATAATAGGAAAAAGTTAAATTATGTCGATGTGGCGTCTCAGGACGGATCTCGACGACCGCACCGCAGTTACTACGCTCCGCGGTTATAAAAGTTGAATTTATGACCCGAATTATTCCAGTCTCTTCCCTAATTTCGCTACTTTTCCACTGCTCGTGTCCAGGTGCATGATATGAAGTTAACTTTTTTAAATGGACTAAAGGAGGGGTTAGCTGCAGACGTTCCGCTTGGTTACTTTCGTTTTATTGGACTATTTCGTTTTGATTTGTTGGAGGGGAGAATTTTTAATTCTTTCAGACTTTCCGACGGAAGATTTGAGTTATTGACGATTACAGTTAAATAAACAAAGTTTCATAGAGAACGAATTGTCATTATTAATACGAGTTGGGCCATTATTAAACTCCATAAAATTGAAAATGACTTAAGTGTAATCATTATTGATTAATAGCCGATTCAATTCAATCGCAAGGAATTGAAATCGAAAAACGCATCGTTGTTAATCTCATCCCATTATATTGCTCACTTCCTATCCCATCCTAACAAATCCTATCAAGTAGAAAGTATAAATAGAATAAAAGAAACACCATATCTCATTATACTCGTATTATCTACCTGTACTATCCATCCCATTAAGAGGAAGAATGGATAGTTATAATTATACCGTCATACTTCCTATCCGCCCCATCCTTCCCGATCATTTTTTGCAAATCCACTCCTAAATTTTCAAAGGTAGGCGGCACATTTGGGGGCTTGTCAACGATATCCTAACTGGTATTGGCATGGATTGTGGGTGCCTATGGGAAACAGTATCTATTACGACCATATATGAAATCCTTTCATTTGTATTAAATAATATAACGCGTACCTATTCGTGCCAGAAAGTCTTGTATTAAAAACTATATCTTGAGAACTAATCTTAGTTAAATTCATGCGTTAAGATTCCTTGAAGGCATCGGGTCGTTGAGTAAATAATATTCAGGCTATTTACTTACGGTCGTTCGTCCTGAGAACGACGCGGCCGCGCGCACCACTGATTTTTCTGACAACAAAATGGTAGTTGAAAATTCCTCTGTTCATTGCCTATTTTTTCGAATCAATCTAAAAGCTATGTCTATCTTGTCACAGTGTACGTAAGAAACCCCAGATTAAATAGACAAAAAAATGCCAAATCAAAAAAATCCGTTTCTTATAATATGTTATATCAGTTTAATAAAAAATAATATATCAATAGATTTTTTGCGAATTACTGCAAATCATGTATTTATTCTACATATATGTACAGTTCAATATCAAATTCTACACAAGATTCTAACATTGTTTTACGTTTTAATTATTCCTATAGCCATCATAATAATGATGTGTATCGTCATAGTCGACGTAAAAGCAAGCATGGAATTATTTTACGTATTAGGCCATCGATATGTCAATAATTCACATGTTGGCTAATCCCATTGGTTGGATGCTGCTAGCCTTCCGACCGGTCGCGACATTGAGTAAGGGCCCGATCAGGATTACTCTATCGCCCACCCGAACCCGCTTTATTAAGACAAATACACAAGCATTTTTAACACGGAAATGTTTGGTAACATTCGACAAATTTATTTATGCGTGTATAGCGCTGATGACGCTTTACTCGCTACACAAAAACCTTTTCCACGCCATACAATGAACCATGCAACCGATTCCAACTATCCTGCTTACATAACGCGTGTTATGTCAGTAATTGTCAATTCAAACGAAATGGTTTACATTTCATCCGTGCGTAGACAAATAATTCATATTGCCTCGCCACGGGTCTATTTGAAACGCGTCACTTTGAACCCAACTCTTAAATAATCGCATGTCGTATTTCACATAACAGCTAAATCAAATATCAAATAAATGGCAGTTCCGAGTTCTGCCGTACGCAAACATAACTTTGTCGTAGTGCATGTTTGAATTGATGACCAAACGTAATACTAGCGCGATATTTTGTGATAGATGGACGTTATAAATCTGGAGTCAATAGCGATCATGGCCGCATTAATTTTAGGCTTCAAGTCTAGAGATAGCTGAGTAGAGTAGACTTTATTGTGTTAAATTCTCAGTGACGCAATTTTATTCTGTAAAAGCGACCAAATGTGACAAAAGACAAATACAAATGTGCGCACGGTAACAAGATAACAAACTAAATAGTACCTTAAAATATGAAATACATACTTACTCGCATTATAAAGACAATTGTAAGTTATGTGCGTTTCGATTGAGGGTCATACCTGGACATCGATAAACAAATTATATAAGGACACAGTAAACGTTTAAAAAAAATGTGAAAGTAATTCTGAAAATTTGTAAAAGAAAGTTAAATAAATTATCTAGATATAATGATTTGAAAGGTGGCCCTCAATCGTAATAGAGGTTTCACCGAGATCTCAGCAAACACGTTAAGTAGAAGTCTGGATCCAGTACTGATTTTTAGTACATATTTAATTTAAACTTTTAACCTAAAGTGCAGGAAACACAAATGTGACACAAAAAAAATCTAAAGGTATTTTACATCTTTTTTGAGGTTATGTTGAGATGATTGAGAATTAGAGAAGATACGCTTTAAAAAAGTTTTGTAAAAGTTCTCATAAAATTTGCAAATACATACAAAGAAACTTACGAGCTAAACATAGTTTTCGAGTAATCACCATGACAAGTTACAGTTTAAGTCACTGGTTTACCAAAAAATATATACCTACATAGTAACTACATGGAATATACAACTACAACTTTTACTAAAATAATTCACCAAATCACTAAAATTCTGTAAGGTACTAAACACTTTATCCAGCCACTATTTAGTAAGATATTAGACTTACAACGTTTGTGAAAATATATGTCTTTAAATAAGAGAGCCCAAAAATAAATAAATAACAATAATAATAATTAAAAAAATACCAACAAATAAATGATATAAATTTACAAGTAAGTAATTTATACAAGAGCTTGCAAAACTTACATATAAATTGTACATGGTACTTTTAAATTAGTTTAATAATTTATCAGAAAACAGGTCTTTCCGATAAAGACATTTAAATAGTTATTAGTTTTTATATATCTGGTTTTTTTTACATGTTTTATAACAAAGTAACTACTTAGTTACCTTGGTCAATACATGTCAAATTTTTGCGATTCTTGATTATACCTTATTTTAAGGATATCTTGACAGTAGTATACGGGCTAAATTTGTTATTATGGATTAAGTATATAAATGGAATAGCTTATGTACACAAAAGTCCACGTTAAAGATCTTTGTATCAACTATAATTATTACATCTACCAATAAAAATTTAAAAAAAGAAAATACAGGAAACATTGTCATGTCCTATGGCACTCAATGTGCCTCCATATCTGCCATTGTTAAACATGGAATGTCAATGGATGAAATAAGGACATACCATACCATCAGCCTGACTCTCCACTGCTGGATATAGGCCTCTCCCAAGGACCGCCACCACACACGGTCTTCAGCTCTTCTCATGCAGCCACTACCGGCGACTTTCTTCAAGTCCGTAGGACTGGCCGGAGGGCGTCCCACGCTACGTTTCCCGATACGTGGTCTCCATTCGAGGACTCATCTCCTCCATCGGTTATCGGTCCTGCGGCATATATGGCGTGCCCACTGCCACTTCAGCTTCCCGATTCTTTGAAATAAGGACAAGTTATGGAATATTCACAACATTTGCAAAATTTATTTATAATGGACTATAATGGACCCCTTACTGTTGCCATCCTTAAAAAATGGAGCACAAGTGCATTTTGAAGATATTCGAGAAAAATGCAAAAGAAATTGGTAAAGAAAAATAATTAAAGTCATGATATGATGATTGTATTAAAGCTAAATTTAGGCTAAATTTAATACAGTGTAATTTAACCCATTTGCAGGCATTTCTATCTAATTGAAGTGTTATAGATTCTAGTATAAAATAATTTGCAGCATGTGGTCACTATAGTCTAGAATTATTCCATTATGTGTATCACACTAAGACTTTATACCAAAAGACCTTTTTAAGTGGAAAAACTTCATTTAAAGTACTGTCTCTTTTAACAACATAAAGAAAGTAGTTTCTATTACACAGTTACTCAAGTGACCGAGGATTAAGCCGATGGTTTCGGGAGGCGACCACACTTTTCGCTAAACCCTTAAATTCTAACACATGTCTGTTAATCCCGGTTAGGTGGCGTCGAAGGCCGGACAGTGACGAAGTGTGGGCCGCACCGGATTACCGTATCAGGGTATCAGGACCGCCGCTTGCGGGTCACCGGACCGGCGATGTTGCTTTATTAAGACAAATACAGGGTATTTCTTATTCAAGCCTTGTTAAAAATTGAAGTCGTTAAAGTTGTTTATGTGAAAACTCTAGTTATTTAAATGTTTGGGTTAGTCCAAGCCATACTGAATAGCTGTGACAATAGAGAAGTTCCACATTTTTTTTCATTGCTTACCTTAAAAAGAATTTTTTTACGATATCATTCAATTAAAGCCTTTCAAAGCTGGATGTTGACCGAGCGCGTGTGACGCCACCATATATTTACATACAAACTATATATAGTTGAATAGTGTACACGAGACTACGAGCACACGTTTATCTCAACATTCTTTATTTATATACTTTATTGTAAACAGAAATGGTTATAAATAGTTACAAAAGACGTGCTTATCCCCTTGTGTGATTTCTACCAGCAAAACTGGGAGAGCGATAGGTGAGCAATGAAATGAGCAGACATAGTGCGTACCTAACTAACTAAACTACTACGAGTATTAACACTACATAGAAAAAATATTAACTTATATAAATCCACAGTTAATGAATCTGTATATTGTACATTGGAAATTTCAAATATTTCTCTAGTAACTTTGTTTTTATATCTTTTATTGGAACGTCTTGCACATAGCTGAAAGGATTAAACAACTTAATTTGCTCTAGCTCCGCTGTGGAAGTTTTTAATGTACCGACATAGTTTTACAACTTCTTCCTTTGTCTTTTATTGCTCTAGTTTCGAGCTTCTTTGTTAACTCTTTACATCACTGTTTATTTTTTCGATCTGTCTTCACTTGTTTCACTTCGCTCTAGTAGATATTTGTTAAATATTATACAATTTTCATTACTTAAATAATTGTTCAATTAATCATTTAAATATTAGGTATGACTTAACTGATCAGTGTTTTATTCGAGTTTCGATCACTGATAATTACAGTTTGATAAGCGTAAATGATTACTTGATCAGCGATGTGTGATCAGTGGAGAAAGAGAAAACGATGAGCTTTTATTTTTATGATGAACTCCTTTAAAAAACTATACGATTAACAAAAAATATAATATCAGGGATTAAAATACTTTTGATAGACATACTTTGAACTGGCTAAAATACTTAATCAGCTTTATAGTTAGAAAAAAATATATCTGAAAACCCATAAGTCTCACTTTTATATGCGTTATGCAGCAATTAAATAAAAAAGTTTTTGTAAATTAAAAAGTAAATGTAATATAATCACAATAATAGAAAGAACGAAATTCCTATCGTTTTTGGCTGTTCCCGGCCGAAACTTCACCTATGATTAACTGAAATTTATAAGTATTTCCAATAAATCAGGAAATTTTTGGCATAGTTAAATTGTTTTAATTACCAGTCATGTAAAATTACGTCTGATCACTTTTTAAATATGTTTGATCAATCAATATTTTTTCGATACAATGATTAAATTGTGCACAGACTAGATTTTCAAATAATCATCGCAGTTACATGGTTGTGCAAAATATAAATTAAATCGAATTTTGTTAATGTGAATTTGAATACTGGTAGAATAAGGTCTCTTAAATATTTATTAAGCTGATTTATAAAACTTATAAAAACAAAAATTCACAAGTTAAATAATTTGTTGCCTTTAATTAATATTTAAGGCAAATATATATAGTTAAATCTATCTAAGTGACTGGTCAGTCAAGCGCGGCTTGAGTCTTTACCTAATAGCCCTATACTCTATTCTACTTATACTCTATTCACATTAAGAACATTCACATTCACATTCGAACATAAAAAAAAAAAAAAAAAAAAAAAAAAAATTAAGAAAAAAGTGACGTCATCCGTCAAATGTAGCCTGCCCTAATTGGTCAATCGAGGAACGCTCCCTATCGTAATTGGTCAACAGGTGAAATCAGGTGACTGAAATTGACGACGTCACATTTTTCTTTACTTGAACGGAATATAATATACAAAAGAAAACACTCGAAAGCCAAAGGTTTACATAATATAACTTGATAATTGTTAAAAACGCCACTCGAGGATTCCCTGTGTTATAGGTACAGAGACATAAACACCGAGACCTGAAAAACGTCCGTCCTTATTTGTGTTTAATTTGAGTTTATTTATTTAAATCGTCAGTATTTTGTCGATGCTTAAATATTGAGTATTTCTTAAATATAATTAAATTATTTTAACCTTATACTTAAACTGGCTCAGAGATGACATTTCAATACAAAATACGGGAAATGTAATCCAGGTCCTTCTGAGTATCATTTATGTGCACTACCTACTAATCTATCCTAAAAATATTAAAATTTGACATTCAGACATTTGATATCATCGTATTTGAAAGTTACACTTTTCTTTATCAATAGATAAAATAATTCATCAGTACACAACTTTATGTTTTTGCTTCAATTAAATTATTATCAGACAGGCATGCGTAAGGCTCGTTCATCACATAATTAATAATTACATAACTCAGACGAACATTATTAGACTTTCGCATCGGAGTTGGGGAAAATTGATAAAATTGTCTTATTCTGTAACTCTTGTTAAACTCTTAATTACTTTCGCTGGTAGTCCGCAAACATTCATCTCGTTATACGTTAGGCTTCATTATTTACTCGTGCTCACACGTTACTTCTCTCCCTGCTAACAAGAAAGGACAGTATTTGATCGTCAGACAAACGCCTAAAACATTACAGACGCGTTGTTTTCTATAGAGTAGTTTACAGATAGGCATGGAGACTGCCACCTCACATGGTTACAAATATGATGCTGACTTTTGGTTCTGATTGAACTAGATCTTATTAACTGTCACACGCAATCTAATGTAATAAAAAAATCGCACAATCTGTGGTATGTACCCATATATTTAGTGATAATTTAGACTTCATTCGCACTGGTGCACGGGACAAGAATTGTGCACTTTTAGGGAAAACAGCACTAATATCCCTAATTTAGCCCGCTTTCTTTTATATCTGTTTGAGCTGATTCTTCGGATTCGCGAGGGATATTGCATTCATCATAGCAAGGGAATATCTATCGACGTAGGTATGTTTATACTCGTATGTTATTTGCGTGGTTCAAGCCGTTAACAATTATCGAACTAGTGTCAATTTGAAGGTTAATTAACTTGCTGGATCGGGTGTTCTTAGCCGTAGATTTCGCATTACCCTACCCTATAGCAACCATTACTTGATATGATTACTTGATTTTATCCTTGATAACTGCCAAATGCTTATTTTCTTTAATTGTAATATTGAAATGTGAATTGAACAGAAAACACACAATAACGATATACTTTAGTTCCAATTGCATTCTTCGATATCAATTATTGGTATTAAAAAGAAAATCATGTACAATATACAATATGTGCAGTTAAATAATAACCCGGATATATTGTTCAACAATTTCTATCTATATATATAAGACAGAGATTCCTTACTGTTATTCACCTCTATTTTGGTGCAAATATTTACCTCTTAACGAGAAACCTGACTTCACCCGCGGGTACTGTAATAAACTTTTCTATTGTTCGTTGCGGTTGTTATATACACTGCGGGGCAATCGTTACATTGTCTACCGGTTTACATTGGTTTTAATTAACATTAGGCTATGTATTAATTTATCATATTATTAATATTTACTGCTTTTTTGGCCACGATCCAATATGGTGACCCATACTGGTTCTTGAAATCTTATATACACCTGTACTCTTAGATTATTCAATTCTGGGGTACCGGATATGCATCTGCTTCACTTCTAAGCCAGGGCATGTATCTCAAGTAACTGTTGCATAAATTTTGGATTGACGACATCAAGTACGTATTCGTGGTACTTACAGCAGCCATCTAGAAATAGTCGTAAGTTATAGTTTTCGGAGGGGGGAGGGTGTGCACGCTGCAATCCAACAGCTACTGGGCGTACTCGACTTGAAATTTACTGCATTTCCCAAATTTAACATGTTTCCCAATGTACGTACGTGTTTCGGTAGTGAATGAGATATGCCAGAGCCTATTCCTATCCCATCCTATCCTTTCCCATTCCCTCGCTCTTTCTCTAAATCTATTCATAAATCAAGAGAGATTGGCAGCGATTCCGGCGGCTTGCCAACATTTGGCGGCATTTTGGACTAATCTTGACTTGTACTGTGGACTGTACGTTCGTCTGCCACCTTTATTCTATAACAAAAAATATAGTGAATGGAATCATAATGATTTTATACCAATGAAAATAAGTTAAAACGTAATGTAAATAATTTTAAAAGTAATTACCAAGTGAACACCCCCATATAAAAGGCAACGTCAGAAACTTAATAAAATATGAAGGGACTGGCATCGTTGAAGACCTCAAATAAATGAAAAAACGTCTGAATGTCACAGGTTTACAAAAATAGAAATAAATGCAGACATTGTGGAGGAGGCGAAATTGGTACGAGTTTCGCCTCGCTGTAAACCACTATTAGTTAACAGCACTACCTAAGTAGTTCCAGTATTAAATATTCTATTGCTTTTTATCGCACCACATTTATTAATAAAATGTATTTTACCTTTAAATAAAGTCTCCAATATAAACATAGTTGAAATTTATCGAAAAGGAAAGTTGTAAACGGCAGATGTGCGCTGCCAACTGTTAACAGGTCCGCGAAATTTTGATTCCATTGTTACAACGTTGATGAAAATAATTTCGAAACAAAATTATACGGTTAAGTACCCACAAGTACATAGTATTAACAAAATGAAAATATACTTGGGTATTAATTGTATTAATAATTAAATTATTGACAATACTCTCATTAAACTTGCGAAAGATGTTATAGAAACTGGACAAGAGAGCATGTAACCTACAATTAGTTAAAATTAAAACATAAAAATATATACCATTGAATGGTTCCTTTGTTACTTACATTCAAATTTGAGATACCTACTTACCAATTTTTTTAGAAGTAAGGTAAAGCAAGACATGATTCTCATTTTATTCTTTAAGCCTACAAGTTTTAAGCCGCGAAGTCCACGTTCGCTCCAGTTCCGAGGCAGCTCAAAGTATCAACAAGCAATTTTTGATCCGATCTCCCTGCTTGTCAGCGGCTGTAACGTTTTCTTCTTAACTTTAGCTCTAGTTTATGGTTTCATTATTATTTTTTTTAAATTACATACTATTTTCGTACAGTGGATGGATGTTGACGGCACCCATTCAAAGCCAAGTGCCAAAAAAGTTTACAATTAAATGTTCATAAATCTTTCTAATCTTCTTTGTCATAGAACCTGAAACATCAACATGAAAATAAACTATTAACTAAAATATTGTATGTATAATGTTGTCTTATTCTTTCCACCTTCTGCTACTTTGAAATCAGACTTCACTTGCACTTTGTTATTTTATTTGTATTATTCTACTTTCTTGTTTTTCCTGTAACGGTAGGTATAATGTTTCAAAAATTAAAATGTGTATCTAATCAAACATTTTATTTGAATTCGATTTTATCATCTAACATTTATATACCTATCTTTATTCTGTTATTTTGTTATATAATGTAAAAACAAAAAATATTGTATTATAGTTTGACATAAATATAACAAAATCGTATTTTATAATATAACCTCTACGCGAAACGTTATGCGTTTTTCTATTGTTTATTTTTTATAAAACCAAAATAAAAATTAATAAAGCTGACACAAACATAAGGAATTTCGTGTTGGCGGTAGCTCCACCAGCGACCGCTATGACCGATGACCTTTAATAGCGGACGTTGACAAAGCGCTCGCTGGTTCCCATGAAAACGTTCAAATACATCATCGCTCTTGACAGCACGATTCTGTGGACTACGAATTGCCATATTTTATTTCTGGTACGCTTCCCTAATAGTTGATTAATGATTTCAATTGGAAGAAATGTAGCACGCTCGGTTTTAGACTACACAAACGAGATGGACATAAATAATATTTTGTTATTCAATGAACGTTCCGACGCAATCTCGACGCGATATGATTCGCTTGCGTTTGTGTGTAAAATTGACTTGAAAAGCTTTGGAGTTAAATACAAATACATAGTATTTTTCGTACCGCATACCGCGTTACATACAGTGACTATACGAGACCATGGTAGCAATCATTTGTAAACCCAATTCTGATGCTGCACTTAAAAATACTAATACTTACATATTTGAATTTGACAAAGGCTCGCATTGACTTGACAAAAGGCTCGCCTTTTGTACGATAGTGTGTAATAAAGTTTATTAAATAACTAAATAGTCTCTGTCTAATAGGCCCTTCCTTACCTACGAAATGACCAATTTTATTACTGGCCACTTTGAGTTTCGATATCTTCTATTCTAATTTGAATTTCAAAATAAAACAAAATGTATTCTATACATAATCCTTTTTCATGTGATTGTCTTAAAAAAATTGATAAATTGAAAATGGCTATTTTTGAATATGAGTTTCGTCGCGGCACCAACGCAAGTCAGACAGGTCACAATCTCAATAGTATATAAGGGCCAAACACAACAAACGATCGTGCCGTACGTCGATGGTTTGAGCGCTTCCCTTCTGGAAATTTCGATCTTAAGGATGAGCTCCACGGACGACTTTCTTTCTTTCGAAATTTGGACAATTTTTTGCAAGGAAAAAAATTTGATTCTGAAGTAACTGTAATTAGTGAAGAAAAGTCCACGAAACTTTTACAGGAGTGGTATCAATCAACTGGCCGAGAGGTGGCGAAAGTGTTTAGATAATATGGGTCAATATTTCGATTAACATAATAAATATTTTTATAACAAAAAACTTTTTTTCAGTTTTTCATACATATTGGTCATTTCATAGGTAAGCACCTAATATGTATATCAATTTTCGGGTATGCAGCAAATATCCAGAATTTACATTTTCAACATGAAAATAAAAGTTAAACAAAGGCTAGTTGGCAAAGCACGTCGAATGATCGCTCAAAGCGCTGGCGTGTGTTTTCTGACAATAGAAATTATTCCCCCAAGTATTGTGAGGATGCAAAAATACACGTCTAGCTGTGACGTTGAGTGATGCGTTCTCGCGCGTTCCTCATTGTCTGCCGACTGAAAGAGATTGCACAATATGAAATACTTCAGTTTGAATCGCGAGAGGCTCATTGAATACACGATATGCCGTTAGTCGCTATTCTCAAACTAAAATATTCATATCGGCTCCTGAATACTGTGGATGTGTTTCGACGACTCATCCTTTATTAGGAAGTCCCTAGAGAGTGACTCACACTACGATGAACGAACCTTTGTATCCTAATTAGTCATAAATTAATTATATTATAATTACAGTCGCAATACAAGATTTCATTATTATAAAACAGTGTTCCACCACAGCGTGTGCTGAATTGGAACTCTCCAGTGGGTACTTGTATCGCAATGTACACAACAATACGTTAAATGGTAACTGAATTAATGGTAATCTTACTTGTTTCTCTTTTTTGATGGTGTAGTAAAATTATTATTTGTAATTGTTGTAATAAAATAATTGTTCGCACCCAGTCGCTTATGTCATTTTATTTCATTTCTACCGCACATCACTTTATATTGCTCCTGCCCCCAACTTAAAAGTGTGTGTATGACCGCTTAGTTTAAGTCTTTGACCCGACCTCGTTGCAGCTGGTTGTGTACCGATTCGATAGGGAAACCTTGTGGGCGTGGACCCTGTCTACGGTTGTAATTCCGCTTATTCGAGTCTTTGGCTTAAATTCGTCGTCGCTGGTTCTGTGCCGGTTCGCGAGGAAACCGCGTGGTGGCAGACTCTGTATACAACTGTAACAACGCTTAGTGAAGACTATGACTGAACCCTTGTTGCCGCTGGATCTGTGCTGGTGCTCAAGGCGAACTCGTGAAGTCGTAGGCCTTGTTTGCGATCTGGATCCCACTTATTGAAGGACCGCAAGAAGTAGTGAGGTCGTAGCGTGTGCCTGCCTGCCCAGTGTGCCCTGGCCGAGCAGAGAAGCAGAGCTACCAGGTGTCGTGTTATAAGTTTATATAAAAAAAATATAAAAATATTATTAAATATTGCATTACAAGTGAAATACAGAATACAGATATAAAAAATACAGAGGTTAAAAAGGTGAGCTATTGGAACAAACGTTACACAGGCCCCACAACGACCGTAGGAGGTACCTCCAGCCGGTGCATGCCGGAAGCGTACGGTGAGCTCTTTACATTTAGCTCGGTCTCGCACTTTATGTCCACCGTAAATTCTAATTTTTCTTTACCACCTGTAAGGATTGTAGGGTACCCGCTATTTGATAACATCAATGATCGAAGAGGGATTTCTATTACTTATATTTAATAGGAATGTTTTGTAAAGCTGTTCGATTTGATGCCAACTGCAAGTTTTATCGCACCGTTCGTCATTGTTGTGCGCCATCATCCGCACTTTCTTGACAAAGAATCGCTGCGTACAGTGCGATTAAATAAAACACTTTATACTCTGTGACCACTTACCATGATGTGGCCTCCTTCGTTTGCCATCTATTCAATAATAAAAAGTCTTACAGCACAATGCACTTACATAATGACTTATTTTTAATCTCATTTGGTAGTCATATTATTTCCGAAATAAATCACAATTGCTATTTATGTTATTCACACAATATGTTACACAATTTCACAATTTTATGTTACCTATGCTTTTATTTTTATTAAATTGCTTTTCCTCTACACAAAAATCGCGCAATTCACATAAGACCGACCATCTACATAGGCAAAGAGCGTTCCGTGATCCACTATTATGATAACGAAGCTCGCGTCGGTCTCAGTGCAAATATTCAAATTAAAACGACACGGAAAGTGTCCCTTTGACTCGCCGCACGGTACTCTCATTGGATAGTTTTGCTCCAGGAAATGTGTGTTGGCTTTTCACGGTGAAAACTGAGCGCTTTGCGTTAGTACGAGTTTGTAGCAGGTTGCTTTTTATCATTAATATAATGTGCTAATTTAAATGAAATCCTTTAAGATGCTCGGGTTTTTCACAGATATTTGTCAAAGACCTTGTCTACTAGACAAATAAATAAATTTGATTAGTACAAGTTCAACCGTTTAACTTTATTGAAATTACGTCTGTCTACTCTGTGAAAGGTCCTAGCTGTAATTCCCAATCGGTTCCTGTCTTTAACGCATATTCGCGATAACAATAATTTGTGTGTCTCTGGACCCACGACAAAATGGATCCTAGTGACACTATGGCATTATTTAGGCACTAGTGTGCTCTAAACTAACCGACGTATACCGACATCCAGATAACATTAACGTGATCAGATAAGCTAGATGTTGCATTAGCAAAAATGTTATTAGGTTAAGGAAAGCGCATGGTTATAAGTACAATATAAATATGACTCATCGACATTTTCATCATCAGAACAGATTTTAATTTTAACAAATATTAACAGCCGTTTAAAAATTATCGTTGACACATTTCCGTTTCTGCTCTTATTAAGATAGGCAGTATTTATCTATAATAGGAAACGTAACTAATATGAAATTTATGGAACTATGTAACGCTCTACTGGCAATGACATCCATTTAACCATTTCCACACGAAAACAGCTCCCACAGTGAGCTATTTTGAGTGTAAACAAGCACATGCCGACGGTGGTCGAGAATTCTCGTTGAATCTGTACGTATTGGGCCAAGTGGAAATAATCTTACGGAGAAGCGGTTTATTACGTTCGCAATATCGTTGGGGGCGCGGCACGATGCCGGCACACTGTGCAGTGTGCGCTCGAATTGATTTCGAAATAATTTGGCAACTTTTTTTGAAGCAAACCACCGGGTGATGAGCGATTCATTTAATAGTGATTATCGTTATCTGCAGCCGCTAGAAATATTTAATAAAAATGTACTTCTGACTCATTCAAAATAACTTTAGATTAGTTTTTCAATTATAGTTTTGAACTGTATATTTGTAATTTACCTGTAACTGCATTGTCTGTTTAATCGTTTAACGGCCATCACGTGACAAGTTCCGCCTAGTGTGAGGTGATCATAAATAGTAGTGGTGAGAAAAAGTAAATTGCCGAAAATGTAAAAGTGTAAAAGTGGTACTGTAATATTGAATTATTGAATTGAATTGAATTCATAAATAAATTATTAAAAGATTCCTAGTGCTTGTAGTGTTTAGAGTGTAAACACTACAAGCACTAGGAATATAAACTTTAGAGCTTAGACAAAACTTGAAGGGGGAGCATAAATAAAATATTAACAACTAAATGTGAGGTTCAACGATCAAATGCCTAAAGCTGAACAGCATATATGCAAGATATTATCGTAAAAGAGGATAAGAGACGTGCCAGGACCGCGACAAGAGGGATTTCTGATCGTTTGATATGCATAATTGTGCGTTTCCACTTTAAGACAAAAACATCAGCGACATAGTTGAACATCCTACAACCGTACGAAGTTCCTATAACATCGGTCTTCTGAAGGTATCGAACCCAGCGTCTCCTCGCTACAACCACGACATTGCTTGACGACTCGCAACACCTCTATGTATTTTATTTGTAGTGGGAAGGGATTCCACTAATAAAACACCTCACGACTGCGTCCGTGAAACTGCTTCGACCTATAATACTTTTACTATTCAGCTTCTTTTACTAATCAGCGATTTACCGATTACGTCCCGTAGACAGAACTCGCAACTAAATATATAGAATATCACAATTCGTTTTGGTCACGTCGCGACTCAGTTTCGGACAATGTCGGACGACATATTGTCAAGTCTGTATCTTCTTATTGCCCTATACCACAATACTTGAAGAGAGTTTCTAATCAGTGTACCATATAAGACGACGTATGGTGCCGAAATGAGGCCTCCAACGGCTACCAGCTTGGAAAGAACTATGCTCAGAGAACTTGATAGAACTCATAGAATCAGCGTATTTCTGTGGTAATGGGCCGATAATCGGTGCGGTAGATGAGTCCTCAAATGGAGACCACGTACCGGGAAGCGCAGCGTGGGATGTCCTCCAGGTGGACCGACGACTGGAATAAGTTCACTGGTGGTGATTGGATGAGGAGAGACGAAGTTCGCGTGTAGTGGCGAGCCTTAAGAGACACCTATATCCAGCAGTGGAGAGAGATGTGTCTGGATATTAACGTTCAAATATCATCATCGCATATCAAGTACTTAGTCGTAATCGAGTCGTAAATGGAAACACAATGACGAAAAACTATCAATATTTTTTTTCGATATGGCAACGGTGCAATTAGCACATTCTACCAGTGTCAAATTTTCTTCGTAATAAACAATTTCAGTCTAAAATGTCGTAAACGTCTAAACGTCCGGTCCCGTCGAAATAAGTCAGGTGTGTATCAGTAAAGCGATAGTTAATTTACTGGAAACAAAAGAGGACTCCTTGTGGAAGCACACGAAAAACGCAGTCCCACGTTTTATTTTATTATCACAAACAGCACGCGTAAACACTTTGAAGCTTAATAAACTCAGTATTAAACCGCAAAACACATAATACACAATTTTTAATACACATAATACACAATTTTTAATACACATAATACACAATTTTTAATACACATAATACACAATTTTTAATACACATAATACACAATTTTTAATACACATAATACACAATTTTTAATACACATAATACACAATTTTTAATACACATAATACACAATTTTTAATACACATAATACACAATTTTTAATACACATAATACACAATTTTTAATACACATAATACACAATTTTTAATACACATAATACACAATTTTTACAATTATAAAACAAAAACTCAACTTCACTCCTCGAGTTCCCGCTATCAGTCCTATCAACAATGTTTGTATGTATACGTGGGTATACATATGTATACGTGGGTATACATATGTATACCTATACATTACAGTGATACCTATCTAGACGAAATTGTCTTTACCACTAAACAACGCCATGTTCGTTAGCTTCAATGTAACTCCGGTAACGGGAACGATGAAAAGGGATCGTTTTTCTTGTTTCTCGTCCTTGCAAAGGTTTCATACAGCTCCGTTCTGTTTTTCTAAAACACGTCTGTTTTTACCACATTTTACAGGGAATTTGATGTAAATACGTACTAATACGCTTAAGGTGAAACGTTTTGAAGATATTAAATTTAATATTGCGCTCAAAGTAGGTCGCCCACGAGCCTGTGCTCTGTATCTCAAGCACGAAGTCCCATTGCGTCCGAACGTTTAGGTACTTTATGTCTTCGTTATCAAATATTTTCAAAAACAAGAAGGTAGATACTTTCCGTTTTGTTACGACATGGGAGTGTTCAAGAGAGTTGTGAATAAGATGCTGCAAGGTCAGCAGCGCATCCAATTGGCCCACGGTGTCAACACTTAACACTTGACCATCACGACCACTTACCATCACTTACCATCGGTGAACACTTATCACGCCCGCACGCTTGCCATCTCTTCTGTGTATAAAACAGCTTCTTCACTATATACAGTACAGATCCACATACCTTATTTTATTTCGGACAACAAAGATCCGTTTTAAATCCAAAACAATCGCATTTCACTAATTACTCGTACAAACAATAAATAAATATTAATAGAAATAAAAGTTGAAGCGAAACAGGCCTAATACCATACATAACATACACATCTAAATGGAATATATACATACTGTCAAATATGTATCGGGAATTTTGAAAAAAGAATGGCCGCGTAAAATGCCTGCGTAAAAATATATTGCTGTTAGATTGGCAATATTGTAGTTAATTTTCATGTAAAGTTTTGGTGCGATCTGTCAAATAGTTGTTTGAAAATTTTCATATTTGCTAGACGAATTCAAGTGTAATTTTGCAATGGATATCTATATATAAAAATATCGAACAAAAAATTTGCCTCAAATTTTTTGTTGCCCATAATATTGTGCGGAATCATTGAAAATGTTAGAGAAGGCCTACGGTGAGTCGACTTTAGCAAATACAAGAGCATATGTGTGGTACAAAACATTCAAAGAAGGCCGAGAAGTGGTTGAAGACTTACCTCGTTGTGGTCGACCTTCAATGTCTTCGACTGAAAAAAATATCAACAAGGTGAAGGACATGCTGATTGTAAATCGTCGCGCTAACTTAGGAGAGATAGCTCAGGAAGTTGACATATATTACGAATCCGTTCGCACCATTTGTATGTAACGCGTCGGGGCACGGCTTGTTCCGAAGGAACTAAATTTTCTTCAAAAAGATACCCGCCATCAGGTTGCTACAGACATGCTTGAACGAGCCAATACGAATCCCACATTCATGAAACGAATCATAACGGGTGATGAAACGTGGGTTTATGAGTTTCACATGCAAACCAGCTAACAAGCTTCGGAATGGCTCTTCGATAGCGAACCAAAACCGAAAAAACCACATCAAAGCCACTCAAAATCTAAAAGTCATGTTCTCTTTTCTTTGATTATTATGATTATTATAGTTCTTACCATTGTGTTGTCCACTCAGAATTCCTTCCGAATGGTCAAACAGTCAATAAACATTATTATCTGGGCATCATGAAGCGATTATGAGAGAATATTCGTCAGAAAAGACCAGATTTCTGGAACAACAATTCTTGGATGCTGCACCACAACAATGCGCCTTTTCACACCTCAGTCATCGTACGGGAATTTGGAGCCAAAAATTCAATGAATGTCTTCGACCAAGCACCATATTCGCCAGATATGGCCCCGTGTGAACTTTTTTTATTCCCCAGACTCAAATTACCAGACGTTTTGAGTCCGTTGACGTAATAAAATAAAAAGAGCTAAAAGAGCCAAAGGCCATACCGAAAAGTGCCTATAAGAAGTATTTCGACGAATAGATTATCGCTCGCGAAAATGTATTGCGTCAAATGGAGTCTATTTTGAGGGCGACAAAGTAAATTTAGACGATTGAAGCAATATTTTTTGTTTTAAAATAAACTTCCCGAAATTTATTTAAATATATTTATTATTAATATATATTATATTATTATTGTAATATAAAAATAATATATATTATTGTAAATCAATATTGTACAAATACTTTATATTTATAATTAAAGTATTAATTAATACAATAATAAATTTATTTATTATGCACTTGCAATAATATAATTATCAGATGTCCTACCCAGTGCAAATCTAATTCTAATTTCAAGTGGGAAACGGTATGTAAGGAGAAGGTTATTGAACATTGAACATTAACTATGAAATTCGTGAACGCAAATCTACCCTCAGGCTCTACATGGTTATGTAATGTTGATTACGCTTTAATGCAATGTTGGACATGTTGAGCGGACATGTCTATTTGTCCGGCGATTGTCCCGTAGCAATATATTGGCGGCATCAGGTTGCTTTGTTGTATCACATTATCAACTAGGAACAGTATACAATCTTTGAAAAAACACTAGAAATGTGATGCATACACCAGCAGCGAGTATGGGTTTTGAAACTCGATAAATGGTAGATAGTAGTATCATATCATGACTCTCCACCTTCCCATGGTGGAGATGGTCCCATGGTCCTACCGACCTTATGGTTATACGGACCGAATCGCTGGAGGTACGTAGAGCGAAGCGCATCTACTCTGCCTCCCTGCAAATATTATTCTTTGCCTGTGTGTCCCTTAACCACTCTCCCCTTTCTAAGGCATGGACTCCACAGATCATTCCTCCGTTGCCCAGCAGTTCTTATTCGATCTGGATCCTCTTCTGGTATCAGTGGCGCGCGAATTCTCGCAGTCTGCTGTAATTCGCCTCCGAGCTAACGAGGTCGTAGTAGTAAACTGGTCCAACCTCCCTGTATTCAATCCCCTGCAGCATCTGCTCGTGTTCTACAGAGTACAATAGACATGGTGGTATGTAGGTGTTTCGGTAGTGAGTGAGATATGCGAGAGCCCATTCCCATCCCATCCTATCCCTCCCCATTTTTCAATCCATTCCTTAATCTGCAACGGTAGTGCAATTAAGGATAGATCCGGGGGCGTGTCAATGTTTATCATTCTGGACTGATGTTTGCCTATTTGCCTTTGCTTTGCCTATATGAGATACACGTTCCTGGTACACACGCACTATTTGCTGGATGTTGTGAGCATTATCATAACAGGATTTACACAATGACACGTCCTTAAATGAAAAGTAAATTGTCAGACTGCACTATACCATTCCATCAGTTTAAGGGCCTTTCTCACCACCTCCTGATACTACATCACTACGTATCAGAAAGTCAGTTATACTTTATCAGTATCAGCTAGATTTCATTGGCATATAATTTATCTATCACATTGTTATCAGTTACTTTACCGGGAGTAAAATAATATAAATTCGTTCCGATAAAGTATCGGGAGGTGGTGAGAAAGGCCCTAAGTCTTTCCACTACTGGATATAGGTCTCTCTCAAGGCTCGTCATCACACACATTCTTCGGGCTCTTCTCATCCAACTACTACCAAACTCTAAACTTCGGCAAACTCCATCAAGTTGTAAACTTACCGCGCGTGAGTCAAAGGCTCCATAAGACTGAAATTCTCACTCAATGTAAATGTTCACCCCTCATGGTAACTACCAATAGTTTATTCTACATAACACCTTAAACTTGCGTCGATAGACATGGTTGAACATTATAACTGCTGTTACTTGGTTTTTATTTATTTTGTGTAGCTGATACATAACGAGACAATTGTGATTTTCACATTAAACGCATTCGTGTATATAGTCACGACACACTATAGGTAATATCGCTTTTCAAAATGTATTTTTTTATTTTTTCATTTCACATTGTAAATAAAACCAGAAGAGACAAAAATGCACTTAAACCTAAAAGTATAATTTGATTCAGGAAACGTAGTAAAACTCTTATAAATTAGGTCCTAAGAGCATCGAGGCAACATTAACATTTTTCTTCGGAGACTTTGTTAATCTAATAGATACGAATAAGAATAGAAGTTATTAAACTGTTTTTTCAAAATATGAGAAACTGCGTCTCAGTGAGGAAGCTCTCAGTAAGGAAGTAGGGGACGACCCATATGACCCCTACTCCCCATTTTATCCCTCTCCCTTCTTATCCGCGTATTAAACAAGTTGATTATGAGCTGAAAAGCAATTTGTAGGAACGCCCTATTGGCCGATACTTTACGTATATTTTGGAAATAGCGTGAAGTTTCACCACTATTTCTTGTCTATATTGTGTTCACACGTTGTTCTGTTGTATGGCATGCCTCCCGCGCCCAACAGTACAACAGTACACGTTAATTATGGCTAGAGTGATGCGCTGGCTGTGTCACTGCCAATGCGCCCGTTAATTGTCCCATCCTTTCGATGGAAAGATTAATGTCGAGCTAATTCACAATTAGTCCAGTGTGCGTGACGGTGATTGTGCTGTTATTTTTTTGATAATAACACATTTTTAAACCATACCTACTTAAAATATTACGACTTTAAGACCGATACGGAGAGAATATGTTACGTGGAGAGTGTGAAGCAACAAAGGAATGGAGTAGCTTATGTCCGAACCGAATATAATCGACAAAGATAAAGCAGCGAGACTCCGTTGGCTCGGTCACGTGGCTTGGCTAGGGGAGGATCGTGCCGTCAAGCAGTCATGTTATGTTAGTGTATGTCCTTTTGTGAGACAACGGTCCTAAATACAGTTGGAGAGTTGAAACAGAGATTCTGCTTATACGTAGCTGCGCAAGACTTAAAACGATGGCGACTCTTGCTATCGGAGGCCAAGACTCACTTCGAATCGTTGAACTAGCGAAGTAAATAATTTAAAAAAAACAACCTAGAAAGTTATGTTTTGTACATGTAAAATAATGTTGATTATGTAATTATTTAGTGTGACTTAATTATACAAGTAGAATGCCTAAATTGCGGAGTGACATAATTCGCTCTCATTGGATCAGAATTCGATGACTTTATATATCAATAACTCTACGTCATGTGGCATATATTTTTTAAAGCAAATGCTCACTAATAAAAAGAATTAATTCGTATACTGGCTTCTGTAGCGCATCAGGCACGTTGTCAGGAGCGCATGTCGACTATTTCTACACCACCATGCGCAATTGCAGGCCAGCCTCAACAGCACCTTGACTATGATAGGGAACATGTTAGACTCTCCTATTATGCTTCACTGCTGTGGACTACATATTCCAAGCATTCAAGTCGATAAATAATAACGTATAATTATATTAGTGGTATACCAATAATACTCAGAATAAGTTTTACTAACAATATTAAGTCTATGTAACTTGAAGATAAAGTTAAACTAAATAAATAAAATCATTAGATACGTTTAATAATTCAGTTTCTCTTATTTAGTAATGAGTATACACGGTACATCAAAATTAATCTATAGGTACATATAATAAAAATGTAACTGATCGCTGTCTGTACATGGAAGATATATGAGAAAAATATTATTGGGGGCCTTTATCAACGCAATAGAACCCAAAACAATGATTGTTAGAATTTTTTGTCTGTTTGACTGTTTTTGTTTGTCTGTTTGTCTGTGCGCGCTAATCTTAGAAACGGCTTAACCGATTTGGATGCGGTTTTCACTAATGTATTGTGGTAAGCTTCACTTAAAATTTAGTGTTTGTTTTATTTCAATCAGTTCATAAATAAGAAAGTTATATCAATTTATAGAATTTATAGAATTGATAGAAAGTTATATCAAGATAAAAAATAATCTATAAGAAATAATGTGTGTGATCGTTTTTGAAAATACCAAATACCCCTAAGAAGGTAAAGACGGTGTTTATAAACTAAAGTCCACGCGGCCGAAGTCGCGGGCAACAGCTAGTCCTAAATAATATTATATATTTTTTTATATATAAAGAAGACGACAGATGACAAGGCCACATTCCACCTGGTGATAAGTAGATACTGTCGTCCGTGGACACCCGCCGTACATGCCAATATCACTTCAGAATGACAAATGTTGGCACGCCCTCGGATGCGCTGCCTAGGTACGTTTCGAGTGTCGTGAAGGATGTGGAGCAAGGATTGGAAAAATAGGGAGAGATATGATGAGACGGGATAGGAAGGAGCTCTGGCATATCTCATTCATTACCGAAACAAGTACGTTCATTGGGGGAATAGGATTAAGTGGGAAATACAGTAGTCATCTGAGAGAGGGGGTAACCAGGCAAGTCGAGTGCGCCCAGCGGCTGTTGGGTTGCAGCGTGCACCCCCTCCCCCTCCTAAATGTGGAAGTTATCTAATACATACACAATACATACAAACAACATATGGACAAGTATATTTTTGCATAGGTTTGCATTGGAGAATGCATAGTTATACAACTTTCATCTATTTTTTTTCAAAACATTACAACAAATATCGAATCCAAGCGGCTCTCGCCAGCGGCCTTAGATTTATCTTTTGTTACTTTTTTTATTTAGGATAGATGGCAGACGAGCGGGCGAGCCGCATGACTTGCACCGACCATGCAGAATCCTGGTCACAGGTCCCACGAAGAGCCCAACAGCTTACTAAGTCTTACTGCTACTAAGGTTAACTAATTAAGTTTTAAATCGTGTTAAATCGGTAGAAATTGACCCGTCAAAGAACAACCCGTCGCCGGTTAAGTGAAATATACATAAATAGTACCTCCTTTTGTGTTCATGTGTAATTTTAATGAGTTTCGCGCTAGGCTGGCCGGCGACAACATCGCCCCGAGTGAGGTTGGGATATTAGCGACACGCCGGAAGAGACGAAAATCCCCCTGCACCATAGCAGGCCACCAAAGAACCTTGCGTAGTGATGGGACAACTGAAAGTAACTAGGTTCTGAGTTATCCACTACGCTTTTTATGGAATTGTAATGTAATATATCTTTATATCTTTCTGTTGATCGACCTCTATCGCACTGAAAACCACCCCAGCCATACTGTTAGAGAATATTAATCAATTCTAATTTTAGATCATAAAATATAAACCAATATAGATTTTTAGTTTTATTTAAGTTTGAAAAATATGTATATCCATACATAAATCATAATCACTAATTTTGGCTTTGCAAAGAGGGATATAATTAAACTCAACCCGGAAACGGGAAGAAATCTCAATTTTGTACAGAAAATATTCTTGCATGGCGGGAATAAGTTGTTAAGTCAAAATCATTAATTTTTCAAGGGTACTCTTTAAAAATGGAACGCTTGTTTTTGCTTTGAATATCGAGATACCATTTTAATGCTGAAATCGATTTCTTTAAACCTATCCAGTATTGAAGTTTTCATTTTGTATTGTAAATTCAAAGTTAGAACTTGTTATTTAAAACTGTACATTTCAACGTATTCCTGCCGTACACAGATATAATACATAGGGAAAATTACCATCCTTGTGAGCATCAATCGCAGAACAATTTGTGCATAATTAGCGTAAATAATTAATGATTGAAATACGCCAAAATCCATTCGTTATTTATTTACCAATACTACCAACATAATAACATAAATAAATACGACGTCACATCCCTAGTGGTGCCATTAATTTTGACAGACGCCATAAGCGAGGCTGTTGGTGTTATTAGCCTACCCTTTAATGCGTAATAATTTACTGCAGGTTATATTAAACAAAACAGAATTAAAACTTTAACAACAGAGGGTGAAGTAGTTAGCTACTTTAGGGGAGAACACCTCCAATGTCTATAGTGGTTGTTAACATGATTAAAGTTTTATAATCTCCAATCTGAAGTTATTCAATTAATTTTGAAACTGATAGACTAACCAGTACAAGACATAAATTGATATAAACGCATACGGAAAAGATTTCATTTACTATACCGTGTGGTGTAGGCCGACTTTAGCATAACACCATCCCATCCCTTCCTGTGGGTGTCATAATAAGCGACTATGCGATAACAAAGTGGCTACAAGCCCTGAGGCTATACATATTACATACAAAAAATACATATTTATTTATATACCTTTAACAAGCATGACGAGAAATGGATGACCGTATTTCTCAATATGTTAGTCATCTAAAGATGTTTTCGTTATATTTTTCCTATTTAGGTGTTTCCATACTTGATTAATTTGAACGAAGCAAGCTGAGATGAGACACGACGATGTGTCGAACAAAAGAAAATGAACATGCCTTTTGTACATCTCTCCTCCTTTATATTAATCTTCCCGTTTGTGGTATAGGCTAGGTATTTAAGTAAACAGTTGTTTTCTCCATACATAAGTATCTTTATACGAATATTTCATGGCACATTGGAATATTTAAGAAAATTTTATACTTTAAGAAACTTTTATAATATTTTTTATTATTTTAATTGAACACTAGTGTTCAATTAAAATATAATAATAAAAAGTAATAATAATAAATATCATTATTTAATTATCACCACTTATTTTAACTGTTACATGAGTTTATATATTCGTAGTCTGATTTATTGTTTCAAATCTATTTATTACTCCGAATGCTCTTCGAAGGTTCGACTATACTCAATTTATGATTACTCAAATGTGAATCGACCTTTATATGTTTGATCATAAAATAATATTACTCAACGTAATAAAAAGGTAAAGTAAATATGGCTTCTATTTTCGAACATAGTAATGAATAGTCCCTAACCAAGGATGATGATACAATTTGCAGAATTATTAAATGTTGTCACAGATATTTTTCTGTGAATATTTTTTTTTTCGTGAACATGATTCCTAGGGCTATCCTTCAAGAAAATTACTTACTTGTACCTTTAAGCTATATTTAAAATATATAGTTATATAATGGTTGTTACAATGATAATATCTATAAAATCGATGACAGAAAGCAAACCGTCAACCTGAATAAGGGCTTATCGTCACTCACAGCCTGGAAGAGATCGCTTTACCAATAAGGCCCACCTTTTCTATACCTAGTTATTTAAACTTTTGCATCAGTTTCACTGTATGCAATAAAATGTATTTTCATTTGGGTGCAATAAAGTGTACTTACATTGGTCTGCAATAAAGTGTAATGTCTTTGGTGAGTAATAAAGTGTACTTTATTTGGTGTGCAACATAGTGTACTTTCTTTGATGTACAATAAAATGTACTTTCTTGCATACTACTTTTAGTTAGTCGTCGATGATTATAATCGTATTTTTTTAATCATAGTTTTTATTCTAGCAAAGGCTCTAGCAACAATTACTTACTGCGAAAACTGGATGGTACATTTCAAGGGAAACTTCTTCTGAATCCCTGAGGTACACAACCCCTCAGGATATTTGTGATTTCATTCTATTTGCGATAGGCAGATACCATTAACCATAAACAGTCCTTTTATCATTCACTGCTAGACATGGGAATCCTCGTGCGCATCTTGTGCATGAGAGATGTATGGTCTATAAACACCACACTGGCCAAGCGAGTTGGTAAGTCCACTATTTTAGGGGTTGTGATACCTCGAGACTTGTGATCGCAGCTTTGTTATCGTTTACTCGCCTTTTACTACATCCACGAGAAGAGATGGGAATGATGCTATCGTAGACCTGACCGTAAACCTAAATATTACCTAACCTAATCAAATAAATGGAATAATTAAAATCCGTATTACTACTATATGTTACCACATAATTAACCCAGAACAAGTATCCTAACGCTCTGACCACCTTAGACACTCCTCGCTATTTCACACCGTGATTAAAATATACTAAGTAAATATTTTCTGAACCCTAAATTTCGCCGCCGTTTTAAAACTAGTCCACTTGGTGCAATGTTGTTGCAACAACTCTGTTGCAAATGCTTGAAGGATTGCAACTTTGACGCTGCTGTTTTCTGTAACTAAAAATATTTTTTGTTAAATTTAAGTAGAGTGAGAACTTGGGAGTATATATATTGAATAAAGAATGTTATTCTTATTCTTTGCTACCAAAATGCATGGCTATGTAAAGAGAAATTAGCCTTATTGATTCTACCATAACATTACATTACTATAACTAAAAGCCGTGTTTGTACATTCAACATTAAAAAAAGAGTTAGTACAGTGTAAAGTACGAGTGAGACGGAGCCCGAAACAACATTTTTTGGAATTTTTGTCCGTCTATCTGTCCTTCTGTCTGTCTGTCTGAAAGAGCATTACGCGAAAACTACTGGATGAATTATAATGAAACTAGGCGTACTTATAGCTTATGTGCCGGGTTAACATTTAACGTACATTTTATTCAGATCCATGATAGAGTTCCCGCAGGAATCACACAAAAGTTCATGCGAACGAAGTCGCTGGCCCCGCTAGTGTTAATAAAAGTCACGAATCAGCTTGAACAAAGCAATATAAAAAGGGCTTTAATAAATATTAATTTATTAAAGTTTTTTAATAAATAGCATTTATTAAAAAACCGCATCTGTAGTCTAACTTTGTATTTGCATTCTTTCTTTCAACAGAGCACCAAAGCAGACTTTCTTTAAAGGCGCGAGATAGGGAAGCGTAAAAGAATATAAAAGTAAGTGAATCGGACCATTCAATCACAGTGTATAAAACGGATCAGAATGTAATCACCAAACACACAAAATACGACATCAACAATCAGTACACACAACAATATCACGGACTCCTAATTGAACGTAATAACTAATCTATATAAAAGTATAAATTAGTATTTTTTTATATATATAAAAGTAAATTTATTTTTTGAATTATTTTAAGGGCAATATATAATGTGATGATATGATATTTTAACACCATTTTTTGTAACCTGTGTTTTTACCAAATATATCATTATTATTATAACTATATCCATAAATTGTACTGTACAAAAATTAATGTTAAAGCAAAATACATTATTTTAAGTGTGTTGGATCACGGCCGTGTGCTAGTGCTTGTGACTTGCTGTTACTAAGCTACTGCACGGAAACCGTCTCCTAAAGAAATAAGTGCCCGTGATCATTAAGTCTGCTGAAACATATTAAAGAATCCACAAAGAGTTAAATAAAACGCATGCGCACTGTTAACACTGAATTTCATTCGTGGAGACTAACATATATTTTATTCTACTATTCTTTTAAACTCAGCACATTTTTTTTACCCAAACCACCCACTCGCACTGCGTAGCTAGTCTTTTGAATCTAGCTTGATTACAATGACATCTGTCAAAATACCTCGAATAGTTCTCTACAAAACTAATTGATCTATCAAAACCTAAAAATCACAGAAGGTTTTTGCCATAGGTACACGAGCGTATTCTTTTATTTGTAGTGAATAACACTCAGTCGATAAATAAACACATTACCTAGGTTTGATCATTATTATCCCAGTACTATTCGAGACACTGACAGCTGTCATTCTAATCAAGCTATATTTAAAAGACTGTAGATACGTAGATACACGCACGTCGATTTACACAGATCTAGGTGTCTAATAGAGTGCTCGCCGCCAAAGAAGTCCCGCGGAAGTTAAAGGAAGGGAACTAAATATGACAGGTTGTCCGTTCTGCAAAATAAATAGGATTATAATTTACTTCTTAATTTAGACACATCTTTATTTGTAGGTGTAAATAAAAATACATAATTTACTAAGGTAAATTAGAACCAATAGGCTATGGAAATCTTATGTCGGCCTTATATCTTATGTTCTTTTGTGGCGCCTACTCTAGTTAGCGGTTCGATTAGCAGCTATTCAGCTATGTATTAATGAATGGTGTGCAGCGTTGCCGGTCGTAGCAGCGTATAGTACAGATTAACAAAGAAAGAAATTTCATTTAAAAAAAATACTTATTTTTTGTTTTTAGTGAAATATTGCTTTTTCGAGACTACAAAAAAAAGTGGTAGACCTAAAAGTTGTTGTTTCGGTTTGGTGTTAAGATTAAAAGAGGTCCATTTTATTTAACCCTATATAAAGATTCTATACTGATTACCACTATTCACTGTGATACAGTGAAAGAAGTAGCCAATCGAAGCACCGAGACGACTCATTACATACTCACGCCGAGCTTAAAACTCAGCTACATTGCTTTTATCTGCTGGATGTTGTTTCAAGAACAGTCTGTTCTGGTTTCCACGAAGAATGCTTTCACATGACCGACTGTTTGAAAACACCTCAAGTGATTACCGAGAAAATATTAAGAATGACATAGCTAATAAAAGTTACTGTAACCTGTAATTATTTTTTAAACTTCTATTTAAATAAACAATTAAATAAAATAAATTATTTATTTAAAAATAATATTTGTTTAATACATTATCAATTTTAAAACTGGACGTTACGTGTACGCGTATTTACTTATGGCTACAAAAATCGACTTTATCTTAAGGAGAATCCGTCACTCCCCTCGTAGAGCTTATACTACTGGATAGATTTTGGTGTATGAGGTATGAAACGATTTTTCATGATCTCACCAACTATTTGATTTTGAATCATAATCTCACGAGCTATTGACCTGACCATATTTATATACACGCGGAAAAGTATAAACATTCATGTTCAATGAGCTGAAATAACATTATGCAGGTCATATTCATCGCAGGATCGACGACCGACGGAGTGGATGAGTCCCCGAGTGGAGATTGATTATAATTCTATAATGGATTTTATTAACAGAATTATAATTCTATAATTTAATTCTGTTAATTCAATTGGTTGAATTTTAATTCTTTTAATTAAATGAATCAATATAGTGATCGTGGGTATCATCAATGTTTTCCTTCACCACTGAGCTAATGATAATTGAAATATCGGTACTTAGGTAGAGTGAAACTCAAATTGTGAGGTAGGTAGTGAAACTCGAACTCACAAACTCACAAATGTTAGTTGAGAACAAATATTTCTATTATATCGCCCTTGTTGTTAATTAAATACCTAAATTACACATATAAATACAGGCAAATTGTTTCAAAGTCGATTATTAAAGATCGTAGACTGTTCTTGTTAAACAAAGAAAACTTTAATAAGTGTTCGTCGGATAGGAATCATGCTAGCTCCAAGTTTTCGATAAGACGAGACTCCAGAGGGATTCGTCCACATTTACGCTGAACTCAGACGAGTCACTTTACAGCCATACTACAACCACATAACAGTGGTTCTTGCTATCCGGCGAATTCGACCAAGAACAATAACGCAACATGCGACTTCCATCTACATTTGTGTGAATATATTTCAGATATGACATATTTTTAGGATCTTATCGCGTTTTAGACATTCCCCTCATTTCTGCTTGTCCCATGCAACCACATTTCTGTGACTGGGTGTGATTCTAAAGTGGTTCGTCTGAGTTAACCAAAACGTCGTTCGATTTGAAGGCGGTTTCTTCGCGCACGCTTCGCCGACACTTTTAATGACTTATCCAGTTTTTGTTACATGTAAAAGAAAATAAATTACGGTTTGCGAAACGAAGTGATTATCGAGCTCGAACACTTACGTCTTACGAAATTGTCAGGTAAGCAGCCTTTTTGTAAACTCCACCATTACTAATTAATCCAACCCGCAGACTTCTATTGGTCTAGTAATATATTTGATGACCTAATTAATTAACTAATTTTATTTACCTAGTATATATCGCTCTATCTATAGAAGGTATAATCGATACATTCCCTAAGACCGAAATGAAGTATATACTGTATAAACTGTATTAAGTATATGCTTTGGCAATTTCTTTTTTTTTGATGCTTTAATTAAATGCTTTAATTAAATGCTTTAATTAAATGCTTTAATTAAATGCTTTAATTAATACTAATAAATATTCAAGTAAAATATACTCTGTACCTGCATCTCCTGTATAAGGTCAGTTTCCATGAAATGGACCTGAAGGTAGATCTTCTTAAGTTTTTTTACTTTTTATGGAATAGATGGCAGACGAGCGGGCGGGCCACATGATAGTAAGTGGTCACCGCGGCCCATGGACACCTGCAACACCAGGGGGCTTGCGGGTGCGCTGCCGACCTTGCAGATAGTGAATAGTAAGTGAATAGTAAGACTACTGTAGTCTTGATTCTCTATTGGACCAAAGATTGACTGATAGAGATTCAATAAGACATTAAGTCCGCGATTTGTACATTTGTCTGTGCAACAAAATTTACATAAATCGTTAAATAGATAAATATAATAAATTTTCGCATAACTTAATGTTCAAGTGTACAAAATATCTAAATAACAATGTCCAAAATGTAAGCATTCTTAAAATCAGAACGTCTCTAAAGCAAATTGTCTATTTTAGTGCTCCGTTGTCGTCCGTAGTCGTATGTTTATATACGTAGTTATGTATCAGTTTCTGTCACACCCCTAGAGTTTTTGAACTGGCAGTGTGCTACTGTAAATCTGCAAAAATAATTTTCAATTTCCATGTAATTTAATTTAATTTAATAATTAAATTACATTACGGCCATTTTCAAAACATTTACAGAAAAAATTAATACACCTCGTTACGACATAAAACCAGAAGGCTTCTCTCCCGGTTATTGAATTCCACATACGAGTAGAGTGTAAATAAAAACCACCCTTTAAAATCCAATCAAAATCATCGCCGCTTTGCATCAAACCTTTCCGTGAAACAGGGGAAAACAAAACATCTATACGTTTCCATTACGGCTTCACAAATACGTCACAGTCATGGTAAAAGTTACAGTAGAGAAACTTAGCTAATTCTCAAAATAATCACTTGTTGGGCTTTTACAACAGCGTGGACACATAGGAGAAGTTCCCACCTAATATCAAGTACCCTAACTTCCCACCTAATAGCAATCTCTACGAAACATGCACAAAAAGTGTTCTTTTCTTTTACTTGTAGGATTAGGTGAATACTTTTATTAGAACTTTTACTTGTCCTTTGGAAGCTAAATAGTTCACTATGGTTTTCACGTTCATCTCGTTATAATTTAATATTTTCATCTCGGTTAACATTGGAGACAAGTTTTAGTTTTCTCGACGAAAGACATATGGAACCGTTAAAAAAAATTAATATGTTAAAAACTAAATAATATTAGCCCTACTTTTAGGGTCAGATGTAAATTTTATTTCTTACGTATTTTCTCCTTACCACCCAAGGGGTCACTGGAAGGGTTCGCTTAAGGATAAGGCCGCCTGTTGTACTTTGATGTTATTTAAGTTGTCATTTAACAATCATGTGTTATTGTTTTGGAGTACAATAAAGAGTTTATCTATCTAACTATCATTCATAGGGATCCTACTTAAAGACCAACAAAATTCCGTGTAGCATTTCATAAATACGTCCTTTCAACTCCCCACAGCTGACGCTTTGCACACAACGCGCTTATGAGATGCAAAGTTTCGAAGACTCCATCCTGTTCTCTTTTATACTATGAAAACATGGTGTGTTATTGTTTGAAATTGGCTCATATCGGACACAGAATGGGATTGGGAAGCAGACAAATTAATTTTGTCGTTGTATTTGATTGTCGCGTGCATGGAACGCTTTCCTTTAATTTTATGGTGATTACTAAGTTATAACGAAAGTAGCAATGCCAGCGACTTCGTTCGCGTAAACTTTAAAGTGATTCCCGGGAGAACACTATTGGATCTGAATAAAAAGTACCTCAAATGACCCGGCACATAAGTTATAACTATGCCAAGTTTCATTGAAGTCTGTCCAGCGTGATGCGCTTTCAGACGGACAGACAGACGGACGGACAAAAATTCTAACAATTGTTGTTTTGGACGCTATGATGCAATCACTTTTTTCAAAAAATATTTCATGTACAGGCACGGCTCGGTTACGATTTTATTGTACTCGTACGTATAAATTAAACGAGTGTTGTTATTGAGGCCACTGCCAACACTTTCATTCCATGTTCGCTTAATGACAATTTTGTTAATATAATTAATAAGTTATTGTTAGTAATTATATTCGTAATTAATTAAAGCTACGTCAATAATAATCAAAACTGGTCTTTGACTTTATTTAAAGAAAATTATAACTAAATGAATAATATTTTTTTTATTTATAATTTATGTAAGGTAATAATAGTACTTAGCTACTACTAAGTTAAGAACCACTAAAAGATCATATATCACAAAGCTATTTGCTAAAAGTCAAACGTCAAACGGGGCGCAGTTTTTAAAGTTATTGTTTCCTAGAATTTAGTAATATTTCTCTGTCGATTTTCCAAGAAGACCTGTCGTTGTGAAAGTAACAATTATAATAGCTGTACCTACATATTAGTTTTCAATAACAGTCTTTCGGTATTATTATTATTATTCAATTAGATAAGGATTATTATTCTCTTTTTGTATTACTGGCCCTATTTGAACCAAGCGGAGCTTGACGGATCTAGATATATGATTGTTTTTGTTTTCTATGAGGCGGCAAATGGAGATAGGGCTTCAAGTTCACTATTACTATCAATTAAACTACATTGCACTCACGAGTCACGTAACCGCTATCCACGGATGCAAGATCGATAAATTCACGCATAAACTGGTATGAATCCTTAAATTTGATAAATTAGCTTAGGAGTACAGTTATTGTACTCGTAAGCTTATTGATAAATTTGATAGATTAGCTTAAGAGTACAATTATTGTACTCGTAAGCTAATTGATAAATTTGATAAATTATTATAGCTTAAGAGTACAATTATTGTACTCGTAAGCTAATTTATAAATTAGCTTAAGAGTACAGTTATTGTACTCAAAGCTAATTGATAAAGATAAATTAACAGACGATCACTATCGGGTGCAAAATTCTCTAGAATTTGTCTTGTTACAATAAAATTATTTGTGTTAATATGCCTGATATAGATCATCGTCTTTTATTGCAATGAATTTAAAAACATACAAATTATAATAGTAATTAATTAATCACCAAAATTTGCCATAGGATTTTTAGATTTTTATATACTCGTATATTCTAATAAAAGTCTAAATCTTCACTTTATTCAAAATTTTCACAAAAATAGAATTTATCACAAAAATCAAAAATACTAAAATGTTATTTTAATTCCAAAATACTTTGTTGATAAGAACAAGAACTTAATTTATTTCACGTGTCCACAATAATGGTTTCCACATAAATTCGTCAGTTGTTTTGCTTGGGGGCTGTACTTGATCCCCGCCGTTCGTGTAACGCAACCAGTCAATAACAAAGTCAAGATTTGATTACTATAACTTTGTCATTTCATTCCTCATTATAACTATAACCCATTACTTTCGTGTCAAAACACTAAATGTATTGAATTCAGGGATTTATCCTTACTTATTATTAATCTTATTTAAAGTTTACACATTAGTATATTAGATATTATAATTATAAATTGTATAAAAACTTCATTAGGTTGGTCCTAACGCCAATTACTCGGATATCAATATTAGTATGTAGGTAATTCACAATAACAGTAAAATAGGTACAATAACAAAAACTTAAGCATAAAAAAATAATATTTCAATTTAGAGACCAATAACAGCAAGGGCGTCACTTATGTTAATCCCCGTTTCATACGCCTCATTATCGCCACTATATTTATTACCTTTTTAGTTATTCATATAAAAAAAATCCCTTATTTAAGGTACTCGTTTTATTTTACGTTAATAAAAGGAGATAAATAATTAAAAATGTAAATTACTTCACAATTTTCGTTATCATCTGATAATTTATCTTATAATCTCAGAATATTTTTATGTCTGTTTTGTATTCTTAACAGTCAGTAGGTAAGCTTTATTATTTTGAGTGTACAATAATGTGCTTTCGTGTCATCAATAAGTAAAGTCTTGAATTCGAGGTCTCGTCTACCCCACCAGTTCATCGGTCAAATAACGTAATGCAAATAACATTCAGGATCTATTTATAACTACGTTAAATGTAAACCACCTTCTTTGCGTAAACTTATCAACAATAGATCCGAGTATCTATAACGCATGAGAGCTCCATATCAACAAAATTGGTCTCGTTATCATAATATCTTCCGAAAAATTCAGAGCGAAACATGTTAGTAAAGTAAATATGAAATTCGAAAAGATCAATAATATTCTTATGAGTCTTATTGATGACACGATTAAACTCATAATCCCTTGCAAGGAGTGTCTAAGAGTGTCCTGGTCTGTAATCTCTATATTCTATATAGAACAACCTTTGTCTGTCTATATGAGTATCTGTACTTTCATTAAGAAGCGCTTTCGACCTTTCGTGGAAAGGCTAGTTTAGGAAACTACTCAAACCGGTGTTATACTTAAGGAATTAATGTTTTTTTTTCTATGTAACAAAATAATAATACAGGATATGCCAATATATTTCACTGTCCACCAGGTCCAGTACGGATTGGTGGATACTTATACACAATTCTCCAAAAACATTCTGGTATATACCGACACAATAATTTAACTTCACTACATTATACAACTATTACTTGATACGCAATTAAACACTTCCGCTCGCCTCGACGGCTAGTCCAACTCTGACCATGCTGTAGACTTCTCTCGCCTACTTCACCTCATCTCCGTTTCCATGCAATTTTCTGCCTACCCCACATCCCTTTTTCAATGAAATATTAATTTATTATGGCTTGTATTTCAACGAACAGCGAAAAAACACTAAATTGGCAGCAAATCATGATCAGCAAAACGAACTATTTTTATAACTGAAATAAACAATTTTTAATTACTACACACAAACACAGAGAATGTTAACACAAAGGCGGATTCCTAGGGCTATATTGTCACCAGAAAACCTAAACCTAACCCGCCTTTAAATTTGCCATCGATCTGCAGCCACTTTCGGTATTTTTTTTTGCTAATTTAATTATTTCCCATTTGTTATTGCTTGTCAATTAAAAGACTATTAATAGAATCGGATTTTTAGCAGACGAAGCCGCTAACTAAAAGTTAGTTTTAAAATATGTGCGAACAATTTCACGGGAGCTGCGCATTTTGGTGCCGCCAACAGGCCTGAAATGAATTATTACTAACAATTACTAATTCCGCCTACTTACTTTAACTTTCGCAGAATAGCTTGTATACTGACTGGTACGAAACGAGAAAATTCACCCGATATTTGAGAAATTTTTGGGAAGATAAATATTATGAAAAATGCACATGGAAGCAAGGCTGGTGGCATGGGGGTAATCAAGTTTTCTGAACAAACATTTTTTTCTAAAATCCGCAGCTTCGTTTGCGTTGTATCCACTTTCAGTGGAAAAAACAATAAATTTTGGAAATATATTTTTAATTTTAGAACTTCAAAAATGTTTCCTAATTATATTATACGAGTATTCTAATACTGAAATAATTTTCATAACGTAGTATTCAAACCTTTGGGAATGATACACAATATACTCGTGACACATATAGTGAACACGGGAATGATACACATATAGTGAACACGGGAATGATACACATATAGTGAACACGAGAATGATACACATATAGTGAAAAACAAAAGAAAATTGGAAAATTATTTAAAAAATAAGAGCGAGCAAACAGACAGATTTCCTGTGAAGTATAATTGGAATATTTAACTTAACAGACAGAATTGGACTTATTTAACTTAACAAAAAAATCTTTAAAGAGGCAATAGTTAAATTGCATCGTAAATAATGCAATGAAAGTATCAGGATTCAGGCACATAAATCTTTAACTTATGCTACGTGGGTGGATGAGTAATAACCCACCTAAATCCAAAAAGATCACGCACACACACATGCACAAATGCACACACGCACACGAATGTACATTCATACGTACATAGAATTAAGATATATGTAATATAAGAATATAACATATTATAGTATCGTTGGTATTATGTATTACGTATTGGTATTATGGTTTGTGTAAATAATATAAAGCCTTCAAGTCAAAGCATCCTTAGCAGTGTTCTGTTTAGTTTAAAATCTGGGACAGCCGTAACCTCCTGAATCTTGTAAAGCTCCTTCACAGACGCATTAAAGTTTACAAGAATATTCCATGAAAATGAAAGAAGGAAATGTAAATATGTACTAGTCATTGTAGCGGAAAATAAAACTAGTCTGCAGCGTTTAACTAGGGTTGTTAACCCCGGCTGTAGGGCGGGAACCACCCTCTAACTTTACACTCTATTATTAATGACGAACCCTTACCCCGCCCTTCTTCGAGCAAGTGTAATGCAAATTATTGTATTGCGCAAATTTTGCTATCGCAAATGCAAACACTACAGCATAAGGAAAATGTATCACGCAACATGGATTCTGGTTTATACTCTATTATCTACCCAGAACACGTTGTTCTGGGGAATATAATGTTTACTTAGAATAGAAGACTATCTTCTACTTAATAAAAATCCAACACTGACTGACTGACAGACAACGCACAACCTAAACCGGTGGATCTACAAGCATGAAATTTTGCATAGAAGTTCCTTATAATTCCCATGGAAAGGGTGCGTGTTTCAATCGAAAACTGGCCACAACGTTCTAAAAATTGCATAAAAGAAAATGGTGACCATTTGGAATAAACGTTATATTTTTAAAATGCTAATACCACACCATTTCTAAAAGACACATTTTTTTTAACAAAATGATAATGTACAAAGAAATATCAATGTTTTCTTTGTAACAATATTTATGGCTAGACTAGGTATAGGTGATAGTTGCCCAGTGGTCTAAACAATAATTACAGTGAACATTGAAGGTCATACTCAGAACAAATAGAAATGTTTATTATTTAATTTTACTTTCATTTACAAACAACGCAGGTATAATTTTGTCTCTGTAATTAGACAAATAATTATTTTTTTCATACGCCCTCTTTGACTGAATTGTAAGAGAAATATAAATTCTGAAATAAAATATTTCTAACAAAATGTTTCATAAAATGTCTTCGCGCAGAATAATTCATAGTTACCCTAATTATTTTTATCTGGCAAATATAGCCAGCCAACTTATTCCTCGTACAAAATTCAATCCAAATGAGTGCCAAGTTGACACATCGCATGTACAATATTTTCGAGGGTTGAAGTAAGTCAAGGGTGCATTTTGTCTTATTATTTTTCAATTAATTCTGATTAATCTGATGGCGAGAAAATTACTATCGCGTTTCACTAATGTAGTACTTAATTTAATGATGGTGCAGTGGTGTTATCTTGTAGACAGATTACTCGGTTTTTGACTGACCCTTCACGCTTTTTATGACGGAATAATTTGATTTTAATAGCTTTAGTAAAGGTCAGTGCTCACCCCAAAGAATAATTTGTATTGAATTCATTACAATTATCCAGTTACCATCGGGTGGATAGTCTAGTCTGCTCATGTGCCAACTTCATTTTATTAATAACCCACCGAGGTACACTGAAAAACTGATTTCCAAATCGGGTTCCAGACGCACGAAGACAGGTGCATTTTTTTTATAGCCGCAAATGAGCACACAGTCCACATGGTGGTAAATGGATACTGTCGCCCATGGATACCTGCGGCACATGCCAACTTCAGTCCAGAATGACAAACGCTGGCAGGGCGGATGGGTACCTTTCGTAACGAAAGAATGGATTTGGAGAAAGGATTGTTAAATTAGGGAGGGATAGGACATAATTGGATGGGAATGGGCTCTGGCATATCTCATTTACTACCGAAACACGTACGTACATTACGGAATACTGGTAAATTTATTTATTAATTTTAACACTTTATTGCACAAAGTAAATACAATTAGAGGGCTTCATGCTACACGGCGTCGTCTTCCAGCCAACCTACCTTCAGGAGAGGAAAGATGAATATTATTTACTTATTTATTTTATTTAACATTTACAAACGAAAGGTACTTAAAGATAATTTCTTGGTGCCATAAAACTGGGTGAGTTAATCACGGCACTGCAGATTCGCTTGAAGGTAGTTAAGTAAAATTGATAGGTACTATTGTATACTAATGCATGGTCTATTCCACTCAAATTTCTATCACATTATTTAGCTAGAAAATAAATAAAAAACACATTTCATATGGCTTTGATATCATATTTTAACTGAAACCCATTTAGGAATGCTTACGAACATGATATTGTTGTTCTTTAAATTATTAATTAACAGGACCATTAAAGTCGCCTCGCCTTTATTACAACAATAAAAGCGACTTATGTCTATGAATAAATTGAAATTGAGTATATGTTTAGTATATAATAAGTATACGTGCACAAATTATTATAAACAAAACAAGTTTTATATCATATGGCCCTGTGGTGTCGGCCAGTTTCAGATTAGTACCGCTTGATCTCTTCCCGTGGATCTCATAAAGGCGACTAAAGGATAATAAAGCCGCTACCACAAGTCCTGAGGAACTACACCACCTCTAATTAAAAGAGAAGACTCGTTAACCCACGCGCTCGCGTAGCGTATAAGGCCATGCATTCCTCCCATACATGCCATACAAGACAATGTGCATGAGAAAGCATTGAAAAAAAACAAAGGACTGGTTACAGTTACAGTTGTTATGCAATAGACAACATTTTTTCCGGACAACATAACACGCAATAATTTGTAACATCCAATATAAAGAGAAAACACGTCAGAAATCTACATAGAATAAGTGCCGCAGTACCGTAGGAAGTATAATCGTGCAGATATGTGTGCCAGAAATGAACTCCAACTCAGCATGAGCTGCAGTGAACCACAACGCTGGTTTTCAGTGGAGCCATCACGTCGCCACGGACGTCGGAGAGCAGTAAGAGACGATGATAAACAAATAAATGGACAAACACGCCTCTGAATGTATTTTCTTTTTTAACGATAAATATATAAATAATTAAATGGCTGTTAGTAGTTCGTCCACACCACAAAAAAACGCAGTCTGCCGACATAATGTTTTCCACGCTAGAGGGTAGCATCAAGAATTTTCAGGGTATAAAAGATGAGTACTATAGGTAATACGTCATTAGTAGGTGTTACTCTATTAGTGACGTCACTAACATAGTAGGGGCCATTACATACACGTGCAAGTGATAGAGACAGCGATGGTTCTCCACTTCAAATATTTTCAAGCTCATATTATCTAGCTAATTTTTAATGAATTTATAACATATTTTTAATGTCGGCTTATTATTCTTTAGTCGTTGAATAAGCCATAAAATATATCAATTTCAAGTACGTACACTCAACTTCCATATTAAGTTATTTTCACCATCATTAAATAGCTCAAAGGTTGGTTAAAAGAAAATGTTTTATAGTATTAAGTCGGGCTAATTAAACTGTTAACGCAATAGAGTGTAAATTAATAAATTAAAATTCCATACTACCATTCCATGCCATCTAGCCGATGTCTCTCCACTGCTGGATATAAGCCTCTCCCAAAGCTCGAAACCACACACAATCTTCGGTGTTTCTCATTCAACCACCAACGGTGATCTTCGACAAGTCGTCGGTCCACCAGAGCGGAGGGCGACCCGCACTGCGTTCAATAAATACATAAATAAAAATACATCAATATGAGTTCAATCATATCGACCTCTCAGAAATCCCATTATATTGTGGCCTTATATTTTTACAACCCTTATAACAAGTAACATCACTCGGGCAGCACAGAAGGCAATCAGGAACAAACAATGAGATTTGTCCAGTTTTATAACATGACGGCCCGCGCGGACTGGAGGCGCGGACGGTCTTTGATAAATATGAAATGGGCAGACGTATCCCTCGCTATAATTTGGCTTTGTGGCAAATTACATTGCCAAATTAACGACACTAATAGATTCTTGTTTGTACGTGGATTAATTCGTCAGGTGAAACTTCTTATTTTAATGGGAAGTCCCATTTTTTTTTAGGTTCAACATAGACACATAACTACTAAACATTAGCATGAGTTAGCGTAACCAAGTAAAAGGAGATTCCGCTATCGTTGCTTGTGGTTGTGTGGTGATCGCTTTATATAAGTGAAAGTATTACTGCGACAAATCAACAAATATATAGGGCGGATTTAATACCATTTTATTCCAGAATTCACCAAATGGGTTTTAATTGACCAAAGAATTTTTTAACCGAATAGTTATGAAATCGATAAATGATTCTGGAATAGAGGAATATGTACATACTAATGTTTCATGGCACAAATTAACAAAATGGCGCACCCTATTCCGATCACTGTTAATAAGAAATCCAATCACATATTTACGTCATACAATCTCCCGTATCACATACACGTGTCACGGTGATATCCAACACGTGTAATTCCTTTATAAGTTACTGCTTAGGAAGTATTCGATGATTGCAATGCTTTGTTAATTTCAAATTACGTAGGTATGATCATTGGACATCCCGCTGCGAGACACTGGCCTCAGACCATAATCACAACATGGGCCCAGTGCGGACTGAAGAATATGTATGCACCAGTTTTTTTTAAATTCCTGAGCATGCGTATTTCCTTCCGATGTTTTCTTTTATCGTTGACCTAGTGATTTTTTGGAAATATTTACTCGTATATACCTTAATATGTGACGGTATATGACCAAAGGTATGTTATTGTCGCTATGGACTTATAAGACTTTTGTTATTGATTTATTTAAGCTGTACTGCAATAAAATTGTACATATGACGGACTTAATGCTTAGTAACATTATTTGCCAGTCCACCTTCAGTTGACATAAATAGTTGGCATGTATCGTAGATGGACGACAGTATCCTGCACTTATGGGAAAGTAGGTGAACTATCTCCCCATCTGCTTTTTAATATAAAAAATAACCGTTGTTACTATAGAAAATGCAATGCAACCGGTCCTTTCAGTATCCACTGTTGGACATGGGCCTTCTTGTGGATATTGTTCCGTGCATGAGGGATGTATGGCCTTAAAACGCCACGCTGGCCAATAGGATTGGCGAGTCCACTTTTTTAGAGGTGGTGTAATTCCTCAGGGCTTGTGGTAGCCGCTTTGTTATCGCTTAGTCGCCTTTTATGACACCCACGGGAAGAGATGAGGTGGTGGTAGAGGTGGGGGTGGAAATGGCGTGCCGTGTGGTGTCCACCGGCTATAGACTATAATAGATAATACTCGAATGTAAATGTAGTGTCGAAATTCTCATTCATAAAATAATATTTCTTTTTTATTATTGCAGATTTTTCTTTAACTCACCACAACGTATCCCAGTCTAGGAATGAAACACCAATTTTATTAAAAATCAGCAAAAATGGAGATTGCTCGAGCTCGAGTTCACTAAAATTTGTGCACTCGAGAAAGTACGCGGCCAATAACCGCCAACATCTGGCAGTGCGCGCCACTACAACTTGATCCAGGAAACTAGTACACTCGCAAAATATATTAAAAGCATAAAATTCATATATGATAAGTGAGACTAAATAATAAACAAACTATGCTGCATGCAGCAAAATAAGACAAAATGGGTCATCACAATGACAACAATTTTCAGGTTAATGGTTACTATAGATTTCAGGTTAGTGACCACTTACCGTATGATGGTAAGTGGTCACCGTTTCCCATGGACACCTGCAACACCAGGGGGGTTCCAAGTACGCTGGCTATGTTGCAGTATCTTATTCACAGCTCTCTCGAAAAACATGTAGTGTAATGGAAAAACATCAGTTGGAAGTCTTGAAGATTGTGCATTGTACATTGTGCACAGCAGCGTTTTGTCAAGAAAGTGCGGATGGTAAGTGCGAGTGACGGCGGTGGTAACAACCTGAAATTGACATCAAGAACGGTAAAATAAAAAGTATTGTACAGTAAAATATTTTAGTAGGTACTTTAGAAAAAAATACACGGTTATATCTGATTATAGATATTTATCTATACCTAGATTAACTGATAATATCATACCTAGTTCACTTAAAAGTGAGTACATTAGCCTAATTTAACAAAAAAATGCGTATTATAATAAATAAAGCATTATATTTAAATTATTTTATTCATATGTATGGTCTATATATTTAATATTTGTTTTTCAGTAGTATATTTATATATTTTGTTATAAAAGTAGATTACTATTGTGTTATTTGTATTATATTATTATTATATACAAATGAATTAAACTAGTGAGCTAATTAAATTAAACTGAATTAAATTAAACAGTGGTTACGTTTATACTGCAATCGCTTTAATTTTTTCCAGTTTTTTTTTTAATTTACTCTACTGTCTGAGAATAGATTTCACAATAATCTTGGTTCATTTCGAAACTAATTACTTTACCTGACTCAATCCTTACACAGCGGAATTAAAAAGCTCAGTATAACAATTTCTTTATCATAATGTCTCAAACAAATAACCCAAACCGCGTTCCCTAGATTAATGGTGTAGCGTTACTCCGAAACAGGCGACGGTGAGCGTTAGATCACACGTTACCGATATAAGACAGGAATAATTTATCACCGCGTCGCTCGCTCGTGATTAATACCTGTAGTAACACCGCAAGATAGCTGTGAATACGTTTTCTTTATCGCCTTCATGATGCTTCGCGATTCGAGTTGAGCCGTTCTCCCATTGCCGAAGAGTAGCGATGAGCTATTAACAATATAAATGATTCGTATAATAATGACAAATAACAATACACACAACATATGTATTATAAGTACTTACTTACGATAATTTAGAAATAAAAAAAACAATCACATTTTTAATTATGGTCAAATTCTATATTTGTATAATATTTGAATATTAAAAATATAAATGTTTGCACTTATGCCTATATATTTATAAGATAGTCTAAAGTATATTGCTAAAAAAATAAAATATTATATTATACGATATTTCCAGCATATACCATCTATATAAATATTGTAAATGGTGTACAAACACGTTTCAATGTTCACATTTTGAATTCCATTTAATATCAATCTATCGTTGTGGGCTTTTATAAGTCCTACTGCAGGTTGCAGTCTTGTTCTTGTAGTTAGGAGAGAGAAACTCCCCAGTGACCATTACGAGTTGACGAGTCTACTCCAAGGGGTCTGCTTATTGCCGTTCGATGTTTGGCGTTTATTCCTAGTAAGAAAGAGTATTCCTGCTCTTTGACTATCTCATTACCACTACTTTGCCAAAAGCTTGACTCTCCACTGCTAACTATAGGCCACTCTCAAGGACCGCCTCTATCTCATTAACTATCTCTTGTTATTTAATCAAGTCGCCCTTAACTTTCTACTGATTACTCATCAACAGAACACTAAAATGAAGATATGGTAAAACCTTAAATAACTAAGATTAACTGCTCTCACACTGCATGACAGTCATATATATTTGTTGTTTTAGCGTGTTCACACAGAGCGCGACGTTGCGCTACCATGCGACACCGTGCACCTGTTATAACACCTATGTTTATCCCTATTTAAATTCAACTTTTTGTTATATTTTTTGTAATGCTTAACAATGTAGCAATTAAATAGCAAGCTAGTAAGCCTAACACGCTAAGTTTACATTAGTCAGAAAAGTGCTTTATTGTGCTCATAAAGTAATTTAAATTTATTCGACACGGTATCAACGTGCAATAAAGTTGTTAGTAAATGCAAGTATTATTGCGTTCTTAACCAATTTTCAAATTAAATCGCATGCACTCTATATTGGAATGTGTATTGTTTTGTAACATGCCATGACGGATATCCGTAAGTGCTTGTTCTCTTTAGATGATGAATCTAATCCGATTGTGATAGTCCAAATATGGTATCAACATGCCAAAAAGTTGTTAAAATTAGTGAATACTATCGAGCGTTCTTAACTAAATTTCAATCTAAATCACTTGCACTCAATTGATAGGTATGCATATTTTTTTATAACATGAGATGACCCATGTCCGTGAGCGATTGTCGTCTTTAAGATGATTAATCAAATCTGATTGTGAGAGTACAGAAGCCGGTATAAACTGCGCCATATTTTCCGATGAAAAGGGGAAGTCATTTCGTGAAATATGGCCTCAATAATGTGGATAGACACAACTATGAATAATACATACGTGACGCAAGTAATAATCTGCCAGCAGCAGCGGAGAATATGTGATTTTGTTTATTTATTCCAAAATACTTTATGGTCATACGTGACGTGGCCATATTTCAGGATCACAATAAATATTTGTATCTTTCAACCATTGTTGTACTTAATCTGTTTCATGCGCACGGATTCATTAGCTCTTTCAATGGACACTGATTTGTTATTGACGCAATATTATAATACATGTTAGACGGTATATAAAGACATAAAAGAGTTTGTGACGTTATCTGAGAAATTATCATTTATAATTTTTTAAATATAGAGATTTTAATGAAATTAAAAAAAAAAATATCTATTTTTAATAGTTTATCTTAAAAATCAGATATTAGAGCATGTTTCTCGTTAAAGATAAACTTGAAACAACGAAACTTTAAGTTACAATTATTCAAGGAAACAACGAAACTTTAAGTCACATTTGACTGGCTAAGATTTCCTTGAATAATTGTGTTAAACTCATGTGTTCAGAATCTTTAAAATTTGTTCAAATTAGTTTTTCTCGATTGTTCTATCGAAGGCAATTAAATAAATGTTATGTTATTTATAATCATTAATGCGTCAATAAAGCCTTGTTTATTCAGGTGATACGATTCATACCAATTACTGAAACGTGAACTTCAGGTTTTCTTCATCTTTCAAGTGGCTCGTTGGTCTAGCGGTATGATTCTCGCTTTGGGTGTGAGAGGTCCCGGGTTCAAATCCCGGACGAGCCCTGTTTTAACTAACAAAGGTAATCATTTTACAAAATTCTAATCTCCAGGTCGAAAATTTATGACCGTGAGTTGAATGTCTCAAAGGAACATTTAAATTACTTGAGTTACTTCTACGTTTTGTTTTGGAATCATCAACGATAACATCACATCTGATTTTTAATAACGGTTTACTCGTAGTTCAAAGAAATACCGAAATACTTTTTATCGAAGCAGTTTTACGGGAATTCTAAGTACCTATTACCGTTAAAAAAAATCTCAGTTTGCATTCTACATTTGATTTAGCCACAGTTTGGCAGTGTGATGTGGGTCTGTTGAAGAATATCATCACCCCATCTCTTACCGTGGGTGTTGCAAAAGGCGACTAAAGGATAACAAGGATAACAAACTATACAACCTCTAGAAGAATGGACTTGAAAACCCGTTTGGCTAGCGTGCCGTTTTAAGGCCACACATCCCTCGTGCACAAGGCAATGTCCATGAGGGGGCTCATGTCGAGCAGTGGACGATAAAAGGGCTGGTTACGGTTAAGGTAAGGTACAGCTTGAGCACGATTCTCTTAATATTAGGGCCTTACCTATGAAATTGCCGTTTGTTGATAGTGGCCACTTTGAACTTAGCGAATTATCTTGCGCTTGGAATTAAAAATTAAAATTACCTGCAATTTAAAGCTGTGATATTCTTTTTTAAAATCAGTTATTTATTTGTTTTTCCGTCAAACGGCTTTTTTCTTTGATATCTGTCTATGATACGGAGCAAACACCGCAAACACACGGTGCGTTTTTGGTGTAAGGTAGCAGCCTTCGGCGTAAGTGACAAAATGATATTGATTCATTTGCGTCAAATCGGGAAAGTGAAGAAGCTCGGAAAGTGGGTACCGTATGAGCTTAATGAAAGTCAGCTACAAACATGTATTTCTGAATATTTTAACGTCCTTAAGAAAAGAAAAAATATAATAATGATTAGAAATGTATTACCATGTCACCAGAGGACTCTAAAGAAAGCAGCATTCAAAGGCTGTGGGTACAGATCATCAATTTGCACTTGTGCAAAATAAATCTGTGACAATGATCATCGGCGCGCAATAATCGTGTCATCTCGGTTACCATCGCGAATGGACGTGGCTCCAGTCGGAGGTAATCGCGCGCAATCGCTGCGATGCACTCGTACCGAAGCTATCATTATATGGAAGAATATCAGATTAAATACATTTGTACTTATAGTAATGAAATAAAACTGTGACATTGACAATTGCTTCGTGATAATCGTGTCATCTCAGCTGGCCCGACCATAAGGGGGACTACGGGGATAGTTCTACCGGGTAATACGATACATGCATAGTACCTGATAGCGCGGGAGTGCGGTTTCAATGGATTTTATAGCGATGTCAAAACAACGTTAGATTGTGTTGATAAGTACTTACCAATAATTTGAATATTACTAGCTTTATCAGCGCGGCTTCGGAAAAATTACGGGATAGAGAGTGTGCATATCTATCTCGTGAAAACATGACAAACGGACAGACAAAACACTTTCGGATTTATAATATTAATCTGACCAAGCGGGTTGGTGAGTCCATTCTTTTAGGGGTGGTGTAGTAGGACTCGTGGTACGAGTAGCGGGTTTGTTATCCCATAGTTGTCTTTTACGATACCCACGGGAAGAGATAGGCCAAGTCGTAAAAATCGCAAATTTTAAGTACAAGTCTTGAATTGAGAGATATTGCAATCATTAATAAAGTATACCACATTTGCGATTCAAGGTATAAAACTTTCTTTAATAATGATAAAAAATCTGATGGTTATTTAATAGTCTGTTGCATAATATATTAGCTCGGCAGTCCAGCGATGTGTCACAAATGCAAGCCTGCAACGAGCGCGCATCCAACATGCATCCAACACAGTTCGCTTTGTTGAGCGAAATCAAAAACAAGCGCTACGCTAACAATTGGCACGTCACTAAGGCCTGTTTGTATAGACATGTTGCAGTATTAAGCCCAAATCTGCTAATGTATATATATTTGCCAACCATTCACGATGTTTACAATCGACAGAGTCGTATTATTGGATAGAGCTACTGTAAATATGTTGCCGCTACAAATACACTAATACATGGTCCAGAGTTATCGCAGTTAAACAATTTATTGGATGGTCTACCAGCACTTAATTGATGGCTATTCGATTACAATGACTTATGTAACTTGTTACTTTTAATGTTTATCTCAAGTTTTTAATAGTGTATTTGCTTGGATTATTCTTCTTGTTCCGCTGTTTGATCTCCTAGGTCACAATATTACTATTACGAGTATAGTAAACTACACGTCTCTAAGTAGGTACATAGAAACATATATTTTGTTGAAAATATTCTATTCGTTTTTTTCTAAAATAAATGCACAATGCTAGTGATAGACGAATGCCTCTTCAGATCGGCGATGGGTCTCACAGAGGAGGACATATCGCTCCGTTTTTTTCATCTAAAAGGAGTCCACTGATTATTTATAATTATTATTATATAATTTATTATTGAAATATATTTATTTGCAATTCCCATTAGCGACCCTGCAAACTTTAGGACGGCCAAGAAGAACGTTCTACTTTCATATTCCTGTTGTCCACTGTTTTCCATTCCTGTTCTAGGGGAGAAACTTAAGGTGGAAATTTGTGACTATCTAACAAAATTGCGTAGGAACAACGAAATTATTTATGTTGATACGATCTGACCAGCTTCAAATACAGTAATATCAGTTTTATCGTTTTTGAGTTTTATAATTATTCGATATCAGCGGGCATTTAAACATTTTTGTATCTACGATTCCTTTCTTTGCGACGCAATCTGTGAGATTCGTAATTTGAGAAAAAATTAATTCATATGTGATGCGTTCGTATATTTTTTTTTGCCGCGCTGATCTTCAAACCACCTTTTTTCTATTAATTATCTTCTCTATATACGTTTTAACCAGAGCAGGGCAGCGATAACCTTAAATGTCTGACATATTAATTTAGAGTTCGACATCAATAAACAGCTATCCAGCACTTACTTAAAGGCGTCACAATCCGGATTATGTTTTAAAGAAAAGGCTGAGTTCGCACGCGAGCGAGGCGGTGGCAAGCGGGCCAGAAGTAACAATTACCTGGTCATGCGATCAGGCGATCCATCACCCACTTGCCTGTGCCACTGGCAATAGCCATTCGACTCCTATACATGGGTCGCCACCGCTAAGGCAATTTCCGGACTCTTATCTGACCAACCGAGCATTTACTTCGCAGAGTTTGTTTAACAGAATTACATAGTTATTGACAACAATCTTTGGCAAGGTCGTTGAGTATTGCACTTTATTTTGGTTATCGTTTCACATTAGAGTTTTGGATATATATATATATAATTTTTAATTAATAGACTACACCAAAAATATTTTATTCTTATAATTGCTCAAGACTCTTCTTTTGATGGCAAATAAATATACACAGAGTATCAAGAGCTAAAATGCTAACTAACTACAGGACTACAGGAGTTTTATGAAAACTGTGTTTAACAAATTTGGTAATAAAAGATGTACCTTCATGGTACCTGAGAGATTAAACACCTCCTACATACTTTTGTATACTTAGTAAGTACTTCGATCAGAACTTTCAGACAGACTTCGAGGAAAACTAACTATTGTGTAGATCACATCTTCACAAATTCGGAAAAGTGTCGGCACAACTAATGGCGACCAGCTGAATTGAAGACAACAATCAATTTCGAAGTTTATTTATATACATATATATGGGATATAACAGAAGTGGGCAAATTATATATTCATTTGGGATTCATTCAATATGGGATACATTTCTTAGCGGATTAAAATGAAATTCGATGGATGGATCTATATTTCGATTAAGTTCGTGGATGAGCCAAATTGGTTCACTAGTTCAAAATTACTACACAAAAACTTTTCAAAGAAAACCAAAAAAATCAAGACCAAGGCAATATTGTATATATATATAAAGGCAATATATATACAAACGATATGTTGTTGGACAGTATTTAAAAAAATAACAAATATTGTTTTTTTCTAAAATTGTTTAGCCAATATTGTTTCTGCCTTTCGATTGGCTCCGGCTATCGGCATTTTGTTAATAATTTACGATGTTTAATTTTACCCTTATAACAACTAATCCGTTAGGTACAAATCAAAATGTTCTGAATGTATAAAAATGTGTTTAATTTATACACAAGACGCCTCCGTCTAATTTCACAGTCACCGAATTACAGTATTCAAAAGTGTAGTTGCGTCATCCAGCGTCAAACATGCCACTGCACTGGAATAAAAATGTCACATTATTATTAAATTCTTTCATAAGCACCGTCTTAAGCCGCTTAAGGTTCCCTACACTGTGTGCATAATTCTTTAATATAATAATAGCCTTTTGAAATACTGCGACACCGTCCATATTTTCAACTGGATTTATAGGAAGTTTCCAACGTTGGCTCGTTTAATTATTTTCCATTGTTTACAAAAGATTAAGATTGTGTACTAGTTATGAGTTATATATTGCTAATGGAAGCTGTTGCACGATTGCACGCACATTGTAAAGAAACTGTTGATAATTTATTTTACAAAGCGACGGCATAAACGAACGTACAAACTTTCCAATAAATTGTAATGTATGATGATATAAATAAGTGGAACGGAGTATAGGTGTAACAAATAAATAGTAACAAATGATAACACTTCAAGAAGATATACACATACCACACCATCAACCTATGTCTCTCTACTCCACTCCTATGTTTCTCACCAGCTCGCAGCCAAACACGTTCCTCTGCAATTCTCATTCAGCCACCACCGGCAAACTTCTTCAAGTCATAAGTCCATCTGGCCGGAGGGCGTCCCACGCTGCGCTTCCCGGTACGCTGTCTCCATATAGAAAGTTATATCAATTACAATTAATATGTGAAAATACCTCATATAAAATTCAAAGTTTATATAAAATCATATATAATCAAGATTCAAAGTTAAAACAATCTCTGTAAACGCCCTTTAACCAAAATCATTCGAACTTACATTATAGGTTTCTCAAGTTAAGCGTTATGACATTCGCGTCGAGTTCGCCCCCATCCCTTACCATTGAACTTCGGTAATCGAAAACAATAACAAACGAAAACGACTTTGGAACATTCATTGAAAGGGAAAGTTCCTCCGCAGCGAAGCGTCAGGTGCCTTCACAGATCTCGAATATCTATACCGATATTATGTAAATGTCTACGCAATAAAAGATAAAGACTTTATTTGATTCGACTTCAGAAACATTGATAATGGTCGTCTCATCGTTTGATTAATCAAGAGCGCACTTAACAAATAAGACAGACAATTGTTTAGAGCTCAAATATTTGCTCAGCCGAAAAAAAGGTTTTGTGAAGCGAAAAATATTCTACTTATTTTTTAAATAAAAGTAGGTACTTTAGACGACTTGCGCCTTATCGCAGAGCGTAGAATATTATAAAACGTAGCAATAAAGTAAATAAAGAGACAAATGTACATATTCAGTGAGACGGCAACAAAGACGATGGAGTGTAATACTTAAGAAAAGTGTGTTAAGGTTGTTTATTGTTTGTATTTTTTGAACACGAAGCGGTGAAGCGGTGCTTGCGAGAAATATTATGAAAACAAATTCGCGTTGAGCACGTTCACTGTGCAAGTAATAAATAAGAGAGCAAAAGTAGCTCCTGGACGGCGGAAGCGAACCACAAAATGGCATTGTTTGAAATTATATTACGGAGTTTTCCGGGGAAATAGTGTTAGTACTTTTGAGTTAGCAGCGAATTAGCTGATTGAATGATTTATTATTTATTAATTCCCTAGATTAGAATAGGTGTGGGGTTAAAACACAAAGCTAATTGGTAGAAAACATTAGGGAGACGTTTTAGTGATTGTTTAGAGGAGGAATTAAATGAATAGTAATTAAATGTAGTAAAGAATACCTACTGAAGTATTAAAAAGGAATTATAGCAATACGGAAATTAAGTAAACGTTTAAAAAGATCACAGAAAACGATTATCTTCGAAACGTTTTTGGGAATGTTTTGAACAGAAATGAAATAGATAGTATTGGAATGTAGTTAAGAATAATTAAGTATTAAAAGATAAATTATAACATTATGGAAATGAAGGGAACTTTGAAAACAAAACAGAAAACAATTATCTTTTTCTATAATGAATGATGCTGCTATTTGTTAGTTGTTTAAGAAAACCAGTAACTTCCTTTATTGAAAAGTGTCAGTCTAGCAGATCCACTTGATAGTAAATGGATACTGTCGCCCATAGACACTACGATACATGCCAATTGTCAACGTCAGTCATGAAAGAAAACCTTTATGGAATTAAGAGTTGATTAGGAAATTGTATTGGAATGTATAGGAATAAGTTGTGTAATGGGATGCGCAGTTCTTCCATTCTTCGTTGACATATACCATTCCATACCATCAGCCTGTGTCTCTCCACTGCTGGATATAGTCCTCTCTCATGGACCGCCATCACACACGGTCTTCTGCTCTTCTCATCCAGCCAGTGACATATAAGTAAGTAACACACTTTTTTTATTACATTATACTTTCCACTTGATAGGATGGGATGGGAAATGGACTCTAGGAAATTTCACTGGTACACAAGTAGGTATAATGTACCACAAGAGTGAGTGGGTGAACAGGTATTTTGACTCTTTCAATCACATTTATGCAGTCAAATGAAGCAATGACTAGGTACGATTCAAATTTTCTACATTTTCATTTCTTTTTACGGCAGAGGTTAATAATCCTGTTGCCATTATTCCAACTTTCTATAACACAATACAAATACGTAACGCGTACGAAGTCGTTATGTTAAACGTAAACGAGACAAAAACGAAAAAATATGTTAAACAAGCAATTCACGCGAATCGGGATCACCTGACGAGGCGTCCAGGGGGTATATTACTAACGCCATACGATAATGTATGTTACGAGAACAAGAAAAAAATCTGACAATAATAATTTAAATACATAGCTTACATGACTTTTTACAGTTCCACCAAAATTACAGTCAGATTATTGAAGTTTTATCCTTGTCTGTGAGTCCAACCGAAAGATTATGACAATCAACGGTCACAAATCTCAGATATCAAACAATATCAGATATCGAACAATATCAGATACCAATCAATATTATAAGTACCTTATAGTAATTAGGTAAGAGAGGGCTTATACAACAATATATACCTTCTACCCATCAGCCATTGCTTCAACCCGGGCAGCATGTTAGGGCATCCTCGGATACCATCGGCCGAGCTCGGCTGTCTTCGCGAGACATCGGGCGCATTCTACGGTCGACCACTCTCGCTTACTGTACGGATGGCGGCGCTTATCCATTGTTTGAATTTTGTTAACTTATTTTATTATCTTCTAATTACAATCTATATTATCGTAATCAGCGCCTATTATTGATACAATAAATACGTCCTACACACAACACTTACACGCACGCCCAGTAGCTGTGATATGGGATGGGACATGTTCCGGTTGGAGACTCATTTGACACTCGCTGCCGAGAAGCCGACGCTACTCCCATCTGATGTTGATATGTGTATCATATCTGCTGACTCTGTCATTCATGCGTGGTTGTAATGTCCTTACCGTAAAATTCTCAGGCTCATACCTAGTTAACTTTCAAATAAATTTAGAAAATTCTTTTTAATATGTGTACACTGTGCAACTAGAGAATTCTTCTTTAATTGTCGATATATTGTAGTTACACTATTGTAACTACAAATATAGATAACTTTAGCATCTACAAATTATATTCTCTAAACCTTATTCTTATAATCTATGTGTCCTAAAATCTCCAGAAATGACCCTAAGTTTATAGAAGAAGAAATTATGCTGAAATTAGGATTATATGCATATGCATATTTGCATATGCAAAATGCATATTTCTCGGTTTTCACACTCTTATGCATATTTATCGCTATAATTATCTATAATTATCGCTTATCTATAATAATTTATCGGTTATCTATAATTTATCGCTATTTATCATGCCATTACCCCCGGAACCAATAATAACCCGATGGGGTACCTGGTTGAAAGCAGTTTTGTTTTATTCCGAGCATATTGAGTCCATAAAAGGGGTAGTTGGTCAATTTGATAGTTCCGATGCACTGGTGATTGATTGCATTATGCCACCTGGCATTTGAAGACTCTTCGATTAAGAAAAATATAGCGTTCATTAAGACGCACTTCAATGATATTCCCGACATAATTGAAAAACGTGAAACCAAAAATCTTCCTCTATATATATAATTCCTCCGCAATTTTAGAAAAAATGGTGGAGTTAATCCAGACCGTTCCGGGCTCATTTTCGGAAAAGATCCGAAACAAATTCTTGTTCCAAAATCCGGGGCTTTACGTAATTAAACAAATAAATGTATACATTAATGCAACAGGTCAAAGCTTGCCAGACTTTATTTCTACGGAATTAGTACCAAATTTCTAATTTTGTTCTGTCACGTCGGTCGACGTGGAGCGATAATTTTCGGATTACAAATTAATTTTAACTGTCAAACGTCACAAGTTTGACATTGATAATTTAGGGAAGTGAATTGTCACAAAAACTATAATTGATTGTGTAAATTTATGTCAGAGCTTTTCTTTTGTGCAATAAAAAATTTATCTCACACAAAGTTGTTTATTTTCTGATAGTGCATATATAATGCATATTTAGACCTTTTGTCGTGCATATTTGCATGCATATTTTGGCTTTTTGATAGTGTTTGATAGTATAATCCCATGTCTAGTTATTATATTTCTCTTGGCACTGAGAATAGTCCCCGTACGCCATAACACGTCCTCGTGATATCACCCGAATGTTTTCGCGAATTTCAGTTGCGTCATACAGGTGATAGGGGAAGGATCACAGAGACATTGTTTCGGGGCGGCAAACACCTAGTAGACTATAATGTTTATTGCATTCGGTATAAAAACATACGCCTTCGTTCTTTTTACAGCATTGTTTATAGATTTCTGCGATGAATAAATGGATCTTGCTTTACGAGATGCAATAATAGACATCAGCTAATAATTATGGCAAATATACAGTTCTTGTTGCAGAGACTATTACTACTGTTGTCGTGGATTTTACGAGCATCTTGCTAATATCTGAGTATAAATTACGCGTTTATTATAAAAAATCAATGCGCTTGTACATTATATTACGTATATAATACCTGATGTCAACCTTTTTAACTTCGCACTGCAGAGCACAGGCCTCACCAGTAAATCACTAGGGATATCCAGGCCATAATCCACCATGCACACCCAGTGCAGTTTGGTGGACACACCACCTCTAGTTTTCTGATTTAATTAATTCTGGCCCTCGGCCCGTGTCGCTGAGTTAATTTAATTATTTATTTAAAAACTTTATTGCACATTATTGTACAAAAGGCGAGCTTAATGCCCTACAAGCTAACCTTTGGGTTAATCAGAGAGATACATTGGGTGGTGCGATGAGAGCTATAAATATATTAATTAAACGACAAACATGATAAATAACGTACATACATAAATATAAATATACGTGATGAATACATACAATATCAATAGCATACAATGTGCTTACGTATATATAGGTACATACTATACATACATATATATCATAGTAAGTACACATACATACATACATTTCATATAATATACATACAAATACAAAAGCGCTAAGTCTGTCATGAGTTGATGACGAAAAATAATATGTTCGCGTTCCAGAGTTTGCCTGCCTGCGCGGCGAAAGAGTTGGATAGAAAGCCGGTATGGTAAGAAGAAAGTTGGAGAACAGAATTGTCGGCAGTGCGAAGAAAACCGTCATGATAGTTTGATAGTGCAAATCACGATATACTGGTCTCAAAGTTGAATAAAATGGGTATTGGAAATCCGTTGTTAAGTTGGCTGAAAAGTTATTTGACTGATAGATCTCAATTTGTCGAGATAAAAAATTGTAAATCTAAAGTTATAAAAGTTCCTTCTGGAGTCCCGCAAGGCTCCCACTTGGACCCTCTTTTGTTTAACTTTTTTATAAATGATTTACCTTCATGTTTAAAATTTTCTTCGATACTTTTATACGCTGATGATGCTAAAATTTATAAGAATATTGAAAACTCTGTTGATGCAGAACTTCTGCAAATCGACATTGATAGTGTAATGGAATGGTGCAATCTAAACTTGTTGAAACTCAACGTTAAAAAATGTTCAATTATTTCATTCACAAGAAAGAAGACTGGTATAGTTTACAATTATGTTATGGGTAACGATCAATTGCAACGGGTGGAAACTGTTAAAGATCTCGGTGTCTTGCTTGATGCGAGGCTTTATTTTAATGATCATATCAAAACTATTTCTTCTAAGGCAATGCGAATGTGGGGATTTGTTTATAGAAACACGTCGGAGTTTTCGCGCGTTAGTACACTACTTTTACTATATAAGTCTGTCGTTCGCCCTTTGGTGGAATATTGCTCAATTGTCTGGTCTCCTTTTACAAACGAACAAATTAAACTCATTGAAAAACCTCAGCATAATTTTCTGCGACACGCGGCCTATCGCGATGGTTACGGAATGTCACGCGATAATCATGATTATTCTTACATTCTTAGTAAACTGGGTTTGCAATCTTTGCAGGAGAGAAGAGTAATTTTTGATCTCACTTTTTTATTCAAAATTATTAACAACTTTTTAGATTGATCTTTCCTAACATCGCACATAAATTATAGAATAAGTGCTGCTGGCACGAGGAACTCTGATGTGTTTTATGTCCCCTATAGAAGAACTGACGTTAGCAAGAATGAAACTTTGATACGACTGATGCGCAAGGCTAACGCTCTTGGTGATACTGTTAATTTTTATGGTAACGATATTGTTGAATTTTCGCGCCAACTGAGAAGTTCTGATCTTATGTTGCTTTGAGTTGTACTTTCTATTTTCCTTTCTTTAATCTGTTATGTAAAAAGGGTATATCCCGTATAAATAAATAAATAAATGAGTATCACCAAAAAAAGGAAATTTAGATTTCAGTTAAACATGTTTTTTATTAGCTTATATTAGCTTAACAAGTCTTATATTAGCTCGACGGTGAAGGAAAACACTGTGAAGAAACCCACAATATGTTCCAGAATAACTAAAATACGTATATATTTAAAATTATTTTTAAAATTGTAGATGAATAAATTAATTTCCAATTCTCGCTTTCTCTGTCTAGACGATATTTTTATGTTATACGACCAATTACACACACATACATACTTAATAAATGAAATGTACTGCATTTCCCATTTTATCGTATTTCCCCAATGTACGTACGTGTTTCGGTAGTGAGTGAGATGTGCCAGAGCCCATTCCAATCCCATCCTATCCCTCCCCATTTTCTCAACCCTTTCTCTAAATCCATTCCTATATCTCCAAGGTAGGCAGCGCATCCGGGGGCATGCCAACGTTTCTCATTTTGGACTAATGTTGGCATGTCTATGGGCGACTGTATCCACTTACCATCAGGTGGACTGTATGCTCGTCTGCCGCCTTCGTACATAAAAAAAAAAAAAAAAAAACTTGCATAAACATTTCAGGCAGGAAGGTTTGCATGCATAAATGATAGCGAAGTGGCTTCGACTCGCGCCTCACACACACATGCATAAACCAGATGCCCAAAAAACATGCTGTCACTCACAAGAGAGGGTCGCTCGTGCGAGTAGACAGCTGTCTTGTTGCGTGATGATGTCCGGGGGCACTTAATTAATAGTTAGGCAACTAACGTCCTGCATTTTCTGCTCTCCTGCTAAGCGGAGTACTAACACTGTGATGAGGTAACAATTTTATTTAAGATGTGATAATTAATTCATATGTAATTAGGACGACAAAATAGGTTGTAAATAGACACATACTCGTATTTACATATTGTTTGACAAATTGAGCGTTGAAACAAATACAAACGTTTTACAGCTCATTATTAACGTACTTAATAGAACCGCTAACATAAAATTGTAGAACATACCAGTTCATTCAGTTAGATCTGTTATCAATTATATCAGTTAGGAATATGAATGTAAAAAATACTATAATAACTCGTTCACAAATGCAAGAAAGTTTGTAATCGTACGTACACTCGGTTAACCAAACCGTTGTATAAACCTCCACTTTACCTGTATAGATCATATGGATTTGATAAATAAGTAAGCACTCCTCTTATGTATGAATAATAAATGTAAAAAAAACTTGGCAAATAGTTTTTAAAGTGTATGATACCGAGACAGATGTCCCAAAACCATTATGTCATTCACAGGGGAAGGTCGGCGGGTCGTAACGGGACACGTAACAAAATAACATTAGGTAAGAAATAATAAAATAACATAACATTAAGTACACACGTCTAAGGGTGCGGTCACATCAAGAATTAGTAACTAGACTAACTTGTAGATAGCGAGAATATAAAGTTCTAGCAAGAGATTCGTTTTAACAAAAACGGATTGTCGCAGTAGTTTTGCTGTTGGCCTAGACTAGTTACAGTAGTATTAGAGTAGTACCAGTTAATAGTATTATTAGTTACAGTAGTATTAGAGTAGTACCTGTTAATAGTATTATTAGTTACAGTAGTATTAGAGTAGTGCCAGTTAATAGTATTATATGTATATAGCTCAATCGTGTTACCAAACCAATAACTGGTAACTAGTAGATATTAAATTTCTTACAAAAGGCTAGTTAAATTCTTACAAGATTGTTGTAGTTCGAGTACCGAGCTCCTATGAAACTTTAATAGGTAATTAGTCAATCTAACTACTAGCTAGCTAACTAGTCAATATTGTTCCAACCAAACACTGCGAGCTAAGTTAACACTAGTTGTGATTCAGCTTCTCATTTTTTTAAACTATACAAATGTTAATTTAGCACTCGCCTTCGATTTTCAACACAAACTTACAAACACAATGTATTATCATCTCACTTTATTACACGCGAGCAAGTTGCATTATAACTATAACTCTTTTTATACTACAAAATAGCTGCACTAGTAAGTAGTTCATAACCAATGCAAGTAGTGTAACGACGCCTTAAAAGAAATTCTTTTAAGTAACTTTATCTCTTTTTATAGAAATATCTATGAAGTATCCTGGTACCTATTAAAATATTTATAGTAGCTAGATTGCAAAAAGAATTGTCTTAAACGTCGTCTCAAATACTTCAAATGGAAATTGTTCATTAAGAAAAACGATTTTAGTAATTGAGATAATGAGAGAACAGTTTTCTACTTTCCATTCTTTAGTTGTAGATAATTTTAAAACTTTACTCTGTCTAAATTACATGATTCTCCAAGTTTTTATTATAATTCTCTTCTATTATTATCGACCTTATTCATGGTGGATGGTCTACCGTCGTCACACGGTACTCAACATTACTCTCAAATTCCGTGTTGGTCGCGTGGTGTCCGGCTTTAGATAGCACCAGCCCGTCTCCTACCGTAGGTGTTGTAAAAGGCGACTAAGGAATAATAAAGCGGCTACTATAAACCTTGAGGAACTTCACAACCTCTAAAAGAGTGGACTCACGAATGCCCTTGGCCAGCGTAGCGTTTTAAGGCCATACATCCCTCATGCACGAAACAATATCCACAAGAAGGCTCATGAACTCGCCAACCCGCTCAGCCAGTGCGCAGGAGCGTAACGTTTTAAGGACACATGTCCTTTAAGGCGTTTTAAGCACAAAACAATGTGCATAAGTCCAACATGTCCAGCATTGGACGATAAAAGGTATGGTTACCTTAAATTATTAAACTTAAAATTATTTATAACAACATCGGAATCTTTTATTTCGATTCGGTTTTGAATATTGTTTTAATTCGGATATCCGATAGTTTCGGTTACGGTTACGGAGCTCCATAACATCTATAGTATGTATGTGCTGGTTCCTTAACTCCTGCCATCTGACTTACCGCACTTAACATTCTTTATATTCTGCGGTGAGAGTTATTCATTTTTCTACCAACCAATAGAAATTGGTGTACGATATCTGCTGACTCGTAGTTAGTGAGCATTACGAGATATCTCGGTATCACAAGCAATAAATAAAAATGAGAGCTGTGTCGTGATGGATATCGCCCCAGGGTAATCATTCACTAAGTGCCTATGAAACCTATATACGCAGCCTCACTTTATACACTAGTATTAAAGCACGAATAGAATATACGAGTGCTTAGCTATAAACCTATAATAAAAACGACTGCTTTGTTAGCTGATTTACTCAGGAAAGTCATTCATTTTGTAATAATTTAACACAATAAATGTCAGATATTTCAATAACTACGAGATTTTTGGACGTTTCGGAATAATTAATTCCGCCAAGGAATGGTTAAATCACTATTATTTAACACTGATTGGCGAAAGATTCAGAAATGTATCAAAGAAAACAGAAGCTACGCTTACAAATAAATATAGTGATATCATTTTATATTGTAAGTAGGGTCTGAACGCGTATAATTAAAGGTTTTTGTTTACGTTTTATCTGGGCTACCCGCCTCTTCAGCTGGGCCTCTTCAGTCAACTCGTGACCACGGCTGCGAGTCGAATAGAAATAAAAACTAATCGAAAACCTGAAAACCTTCAATTATACGCTTTCAGAATCGATCAAGAAAACGAAAGACGTTTCATAGGCAGACAGACGCGTACAAATAAATGTAGTGACATTTTTTAAGTTTTTGTTTCTATATACGACTTAATTATTTCAGATAAAAATAATTTTTGATAAGGGCTACATTATCAAAAACGTAACTAACATATTCGAGAAATTAACGAAATTAAGTTACAGTCTTCAATCTATTTTCCTTAAATCATAACTGTTATTATAATCATAATTTGACCATGTATTATTTTACCAGTTCTTATACGTAAAGTATGGAAAAATCTAGCGTTTGCACAAATACAAACTCCTTTGGAGTTCATTATAAACTTATTCAAGACGCGATTAGGTAGCAACAACCGTAATTAATATAACGTTGTAGAGCAAACCTATTCATTCAGTTAGAGCAGCGAAAATTGAAATTAAAATCACCGTAATAACTCATTTACTAAAGTAGAACGCAAAAAAGATTTGTAATCGTGCGTACGAACGCTCGGTTGGCCGATCCGCTCTACAGTTGAACAAACCATTGCAACCAGATTAACAGCAGCACAATACCTACATAAAGATTATGTCGTCACGTGACAAGGGCCAAACGAAGCATAAACCTGACAAATTAGGAGGGCACCAATCCGACTGCCATCTACACCTGCTACCATTGCATTTACATTTAGAATTGCATTCATTATAAATTGTAAATAAATTAATAACTTTATGTGTATTCGGTATCTTACTTATCATCAGATGGACTGTCTGTTCGCCAGCTACCTTACTTACTTTTATAAAAAAATAGGTACCTTAACTAACTATGAAAGTTACGTAAATAACTACACACAATTACAGCTCTTTTCAGACCTACTCTTGTTTCATAAAACCGCCAGCGTTGGCTATGCAAATATCTACAATTAGGGACCTATTCTCAAAGGGTACATATTTGTAAGATCGGTACTTCGAACCCCGGCCCGTACCATCGAGTTCGTATTTGCATACCTATTTTTCAGTTGTCAATAACTCGACAGTGACGGAAATCATCGCATGAAAACCATCTAACAGACATATTTTCCGTACACACTACGCTTTTCTGTCTTGACCTATATTTCACTTTCGCAGGTCCGTTGGAAGAAATATTCGCATTGTTTTTTAGCTTGCTTGCTATAAGCTTGCTATTTATACATCCTTTTTCCTTTTCTTATTTCATGTTATTTATGTACAATAAATTATTAAATAAAATATTAATAGAATATAATAAAACCGACGTGCATAGAATTAAAGATTCTATTCTATGACACATGTTTTGCATCGTATTGCACTACATAGAATTAAATAAAATCGCCTGTGCATCAAAGAACATGTTATGCATGTACATCCACCATACCGCACTTGGGTCCATGTGGTGGATTATGTTATCGTGCAAAGGAAGGCTTGTGCCCTGTAGTGAAACATCATAGACTGTAAACATTTAATTAACGAATGTTAGAGTGTATTGGGCAGTACTTTAAGGTCACTTGATTTTTCAGAAAATATAGGTGGATGTCAAACCTTATGTAAAAGCATCTTTCGAGACAAGTAATATTCTGCTCAAAGGCACCTTATTGTTGATATTAACTTATTGATTTATTAGATAATGATTAAAATTATTAGATAATGATTGTGATTGAAACATTTATGTCCTCTCTTACCAAAAATTATCTAGCAGGGATGACTTTTTAGCGATAAGACCGCCTTTTGAGCATTTCACGTGTTTACAATGCCTGTTACTATTTTGTTTTGTTTTGATGTGCAATAAAGAGTTTTATCTATCTATCTATAAAGAAATATTTGACTTATGATATCCCTAGTTCTAATATTTGTGACAAATAATATCACAAACATGTAAAATAATTTCCGAGTTAATTAAACTTACGCCTCCATTTTTGCTGTTAAATAGAATGGTCGCTCTTAAAATAGTGTTCAAGTCCCGAAGAAAGGTCAAACCATTAATTGAAAAAGTAAGTTGGTTCATTTCATTTAACCCTCGTATGTTGGACCGACATATGGCGCCCGACCCGTCGGCGGTCCTCTGTCTACGGTAATGTCCACGTATCCAAGTCAACAACTTCAGACACCTTAACGAGCTAGAAATAAGACCTAGAATTGAACGCTTTTGGTACACTGGCGTGTTGTAGACTGTAAACTGTCTACCTTAATGTACCATTAGCAATGGATCTGATGCAGGTACCGACCCTTATCTCTAGAGCACATATTTGAGAAGTTTGCCCGAAAAACTGGGGCGTATAAGGGTTGGGTTGCACCATATGTAATGTACGGGTGAGCGAGGGTAGTAGATGATCATTGGAATAAATGAGAATGAAAATACTGTTTTGAATAAAACTATAGTACCTAAGCTAAGGGAACATATTATTTTCGATTCACATAACTAGTTTTTAGTCACATGTATGAATTTTATGACGGTAAAAATCGAGAGAAAACCAACATGCTTGATAATTATAATCAAAAATTCTAGGTCGGGTGTAATACCCACCAAGACGTAATGGAACCACATGGTGCCTCAGAAACTGTAGAATTGGAAATATAAAAGGGACAGGGTATCGATTCAAATAATGGCAAGGTCGGGAGGACCTTAAGAAGTTGGAGGAACCTAAACTTACGTGGTGGATGTATGACCCGGAATCCAGGACAATGCTATCCATTTAAGCGTTATAGGCTGACATCGGCAATAAAAAATGTTTGTTGATTAAACTTGTAAACTAATGGAAAAGAAGACAACTGAGTATGTAAGTAAATACATATTTGGAATAAGATATACATAAGTATAAATATTGGGAGAGGAAGGGTGCACGTTGCAATCCCACAGCAATGCACGTCGGGAGCACTAGACTGGCCTCACTCACAGAAGACTACCGTAAAATGTACTGCATTTCCCACTTTATATTCCCCAATGAACGTACTGTTTCGGTAGTAAATGAGATATGCCAGAGCTCATTTCCATTCTATCCGATACCATCTCTCCCATCTTCTCAACCCGTTTTCGAAATCCATTCCTAAATCTTCAAAGGTAGGCAACGAACGCATCCAAGGGAGCATCAACATCTGTCATTCTGGACTGATGTTGACATATATTGCGAATATTCATGACGGTACTAAGTGAATACTACTTACCAACAGTACTTACATACTACTAATACTACCAACATATGCTCTTCTGCTGCCTTCTTTCTATAAAAAAATGAATATTTTACGATATGTTTGCAACACGCTGTTATACAGAAAAATATCGCGCACCTCGTCTCATCCTCGCATTAATGATTAATTTAAGAGACTCCTTGTTACCCCAAAAGGCGTTAATATCTTAAGAATGGACCGGTCAATCTGTCCGTGACATCTGTTGGGCGACACGACAGCGACCCGTTATTATTAGTTGACGTGATAAATTACTTGTCACTTGTTTAGTGACAGCACGCGAGACAGGAACACGGTGGATGCGATGGAAATAAGTCATGAGATTAATAATGGTAGATATTAATATTAAGAGAGTCCTAATTAGAGTTTCAACCCATGAGCGAAGTAAATAAAAATTATATGTAGACTATGTAATGTTATTTAGTAAAATTAGTAGCGATCACACTTCATATAAATGAAATTTTGGAGCGGGAAGGTTGGAGAAGGAATGCCGACTGACCGTGTTATTTTTTTTATTTATTTATTTACTCATTGTAGCAATTGTAAAATTGTTTTCAGATATGTATATGTCCATACGTGTCGTCAAAGTATAAATAATAAAAAAATATCAATTTATTATTAAATAAAAAAAGTGAAATATTTTGTCAATCAATTTAGGTCTTCAAGAGAGTAAAAGCAACCTACCAAAAGAAACTTCATTTGAGTTTAAAATCATTTGTATTATATAAAGACTATTTTACATCAACCGACAGCTTATTAAAAATTTAAATATGAGCAATGTTTTACGACATTTAGTTTGGGAGCGTCTAAAATCTTTTCTACGTGATCCTTTCCTCTTTAGTCTTTCTTTGTTCGTTCTATATTCATAAATGTACTTCCAAAACATAGATAAGGTAACCATCACAATAACTCTGCTGCAAAACGAGAGTAAGATACGCTAGAGCCCATATCCCACCCCATCCCATCCTACTACCTCCTGCCCTATGCAGTAGAAAGAATGAATAGGTACTCCATGACTGTACTCATTCATTCAACATCATTCAACACAAAGCTGCAAGCAGCAAAACCGCAGGCAGAAGTTAATGCGAGAATATTAGCTTTTTGCCCGAAGGCACCGTCTGCAGTGTTCCTTTTGTTACTCAGTTCTGTGTCTGCATTTGCTCTAGTCGTATAGTACATTAAAAAGATATTAAGATGAGAGTATGAATCCTCTACAATTTAAACTATTATTCCCGAATTACCGCTGTACATAACTTTTAAGTTGTCACTACAAGTTGTAGACGAATATATCTATCTTGGACAGTCAATCCAGTTAGATAAGTCCAACTTCAGTCGAGAAGTCGATAGACGCATTCAGCTCGGTTGGACAGCACTCGGGAAAATGTATCACCTCTTCTCGTCGTCTATATCACAATGTTTGAAGACAAAAGCCTTCAATGTAGTATGGTGAAGAAACGTGGTCTCTGACGGTAGGCCTGCTTCACAAGTTCAAAGTCGCTCAGCGAGCGATGGAAAGAGCTATCTATGCTCGGAGCTTATTTACTGGACAAAATTCGCAACGAAGAACTAAAGTTGCCGACATAGCTCCAAGAATCAGCAAGCTGAAATGGCAGTGGGCAAGCCATATATGCCGCAGGACCGGTAACCAATGGGGGAGGCGAGTCTTCGAATGGAGACCACGTATCGTGTAACATAGCGTGGGACACCCTCCTGCCAGGTGGGCTGACGACTTCAAAAAAGTCGCTGGTAGTAGCTGCATGAGAAGAGCTGAAGACCGTGTGTGGTGGCGGTCCTTGGGAGAGGCCTATATCCAGCAGTAGAGAGACACAGGCTGGGGATATGCATGTGGTATAACTTTTAAAAACAATCGTAAAAATCCTTTTAAACCGGTGTATGTTATGTAAAGCAAAGGGACCATTCCTTCTGAATTGAATTTATTTTTCAATATTTAATATCTTCATTTGTTCAAGTAACAATGTAGTGAAGTGAATTTATACAATCACGCACACGAATTCATTTTACTTTTTCTATTATTTACGTGTACATGTCATGTAATGTCATAAGACAACATTACAGACATCCTCTTCATCAAGACCTGGGGCCTCAATCATTATTGAAATTTCGAATATTCGGATAAAAACGACCCTGTCATTTTATGTATGAATTATTCATTTGTGAGTTAACTATAATATAAGATCAACAACATTCAGTAGTCGAAGTTTGGTTTATTTTACTATTTTTTAAAAATCTGATGCTGCCGGCACTCGGGAAACCGAAATTTTCAAAAAATCATTTCTCCTTAGTAAAATTAGTTTTTTTACTATAGTTAGTATGTCTATGGCTACTTTTGATTTATTCATATACTTCAGTATATCTGCTGTACATTACATACCCTCAATACGTTTATAAAGTGTATAGACGAAGTCGTTAGGGGAGAACGCATTACTCAGTGAGCGGTCGGAAATCGACAGGATGCGAATATATCTGGGGCATCGATTCCAGGATACACGTAATTGTAAGGCAGCTATTGAGAGCCCTTAAATGTTAATAGGTTTAGGTTCAGTTCAGGTGCTTACATAATTCAGATCCTTCTATAATATCAGTATCGTTATTAATTGGTATAGGAGCATGATTCACAATTTAGTACCTATTGTCAAGTAATGCCAATGTCAGTAATCGAAGAGAAAGTGATGTTTAAAGTGAAGCATCTTCCTTTCTTTTCACTGTAGGACATCTACCCGCTACTCGGTCATTGGTCCATCTAGCCGCGGGACGTCCCACGCTACGCTTACCACTTACCAGTACATAGTTTCCATTCGCGCACTCATTCACTCCAGCTAGTGTTAATATAAATACCACTTCAACTTCTTTGTTTTTAATTCAATGCCGACATAGAACGAATTACTTCTTTCCGAATTTTGTTCCTCAAAAGAAACTTCGAACGTTACTCTCTGCATAGCTCGTGAAGTGTACTTAAGTAAGTGTAAGTGAACTTCGAAGCAAGCTGAGAGTTCAGTTCCAACGACTCATCAGTCGTTAGTTTAAGTTGTCGTTAACGTGCTCGTCGTTGATATTTTATAGTAGACAACTTAGAGTATGCTACATTTAAGTTTGATTCTCTCGACAGAATAAATAAATCACAACACGAAACTCAAACTACAAGCGAACGCGTCGCAAACTACAGATGCGTCACAATTATATTTAGGTCTATCTATCTGTCACACCATTAATAATACAAAACCATTTCTACTTCTCACTTAACATTATACAGGTTATCTGTGGATTGTAGGACATTATTTTAAAAGAATTAAGAAAACTTAAAAGGGCCGTCCTTAAAATTAAGTGTTGATATTTTTTGCCGTACAAACATTCTTTCTCACAAATGTGTTCAACGGTGTCAGTAACATTAACAGTAAAAGATTAACACTACCAATAATTGTCATACACAGATACAAAGGAGTGCCAACATTTGTCATTCTTGATTGACGTGGGCATGTATCGTAGATGTCCATGGGCGACAGTATTCACTATATTATGTTTATGCTATGACTTGTTCACTATATAAAATTTTCATTCATATATGAAATTAAGGCTTTTCAGTGGATTATAAGGTTATTTTCATTTCATTAACATTGCTATCTACCTACATATTTAACATATATTTATACCGATGTATGTATATGTCAGCATTAAAAACACAAGTTGTAAACACACTCGTATAATATTACCTTTGCGTATCCGAGTATTAAATTCTGACATAAATATCTATTATACTGAAATAATAAGTCCATATTGCTTTCAGGTGTAGAACTAAAAGCTTCGATCAACAAGTTGTTGATCGCGGGGTAAAAGCCACACGTTATATAATATATATTACACTTATATTAACTTAGATTACCATGAATCGCGATTATTATCTTTATTTCTCATTTCAAAGTTTATCATCAATCAGCTCACATAGCAATGTGTCACTTATTCAAAGTCTTAAATAGTTATTGCCTAATTTTCATTTAAACCTCTTTAATCTCAAATATTATACAATTATCAGACTCTAATCTAACTAGGAGTTTAATATGTATGGCAAAACTCCATATAATTTGAACATACTGAAATATCCCAACTGTTCATTCCCTATCTGTAATGACCGGAACGTAATGCGTCTGCTCTGTAACGGCCGGCGGGGTATTCCAATAGGACTAATACGGTGCCATATCGCATTCGGGACCGTATCGCCATCAGAAATGTCCGTTAAGGGTCGAGAAACTGAGCAATGTACGCTGAGGTACGTTAATGTAAGTGGAGGTGAAGTGGGGCAAATAGCGAATAAGAAATACTGAATCAGATCTAGAGTTAGAGAGCGAGCGGGTTATTTATTCATTATTTCTGTTCCTGTTTATCTTACCGCATTTCACATGAACTCTTATTAATATATTCAGATAATTCCATAATATATGCGTATTATTTGTGTTTATTCATGTCAAATCATGTCTGCATATGATTATATTAAGTATATCTATTTTCTTTCTATTATACACTTACCTACAGGTACTACAATAGGTTGTATACAACTTGTCATTGTATAAAACGCGAAACCTCAACTAACTTGAAATATATGAATCCGTTAAGTTTTGTTCTTCTATCTAAAACGTTCGTAGCGCTCATTACTCAGTACATGGGAGCCTACAGTCTTTTAAATTTAGCATGAAGATATATTTTTTATTTGTAATTAAATGCATAACAGTCGGTAAATAAACACATTATCTCGATTTGATCATTATTGTCCCAGTACTATTTGAGGCACTTTGACAGCTGTCATTCTAATCAACCTAGATTTAATAGACTGGACGCAGAGCGATACGGGCAAATACAGTTGCGAGTTGAATAAAATATATACCAGAAATGAACATTAAGTTATGTAAAAATAACTTTTGTAAAAATAGTAGAATCGATTCTAATCTCAAAACTTAACAATCTTCTATTTCTTCTTGCTTTAGCTAAATATAAATCACCTGACTGTATTTTTTTCTTCTGTTTTGCATTTGTTTACTTACGCTGTGAAAGCAATAAAGAGTCACAATACTTACTTAAACCAAACATAAATACAAATAATAGGATACCCATAGCAATTTAGTGATGACTTATATGACAAAATACTGAAAATGAAACGAATACAATACTCTATTAATAAAGTAACTTTCATTAGTTTTGTAAGAAAAACAGTAGTGTAATTGTTTTCTCAAGTAGATCGTCGCGGCGATTACATTGTTTCTAAAGGCACCGGAACTTAGCCCCATCTTAGCTTTGTTAAGATAATCTTGGTGGGGTACCCAAGGGACGTCAACAAAGAAAATTGGATGGGCAGTGAGCCAATAGCTTTTAATCTTCCATTCTTTTTGATCTCTATTATCCGGTTGTATGTTATTATCGCATAGCTCCATAATATGTGAACTATAATTAACTTATATCATAAACAAATGAAGTAGGTTACGATTGCTTATGAATTTCAGTAGAACATCAGTCTGTCACATTTTCAAGAAATACGAAAAATTTAAATAATTTCATGATTTTCCAGACTTGTGCAATGCAATGCAACCAGTCCATGATGGACGACTGATAGACATGAGCTTCCTTATGCACATTGTCTCGTGCATGAGGGATGTAAGGCCTCAAAACGCCACGCTGGCCAAGCGGGTTGGCGAATACACTCTTTTAGAAGTGGTGTAGTTCCTCGGGGCTTGTGGTAGCCGCTTTGCTATCCCTTAGTCGCCTATTGCGACACCCACGTAACGAGATGGGCGTAGACACCATGCGGCACAAATTTTATCATTATTAAGAATATGGGTCTCAGTGCACGTCTCCCATCACTACGATTCTAATCTATTGTAATCGCCTCCTTTCTTACAATTCGATGCCAATTTTTCATAATTCCCCGCTGGTATCGTAGGATAATTTTAGCAACGAATGATTGGACCAAAAGTAAGCGACATTCAACGTTCGTCATTCTTATCTAAAGTTAAGAGTTACGAGGCAAAAGTGCTATTAAAATATGTACGAGACCTATTGAATCGAGCACCATATCATACCATACCATCAGCCTATATTTCTCCAGCTACTACCTACGAATTTCTTCAAATTGTCTGTCCACCTGGCTGTCTGTCCAAATTTCTTTAGGAGATATTAACAAAGATTTCATCTGAAATAAGAATAATTTTCAAAGTACAAGCACTAGCGTAAAATTTAGTAGAAGCATGTTAAACCTATCATTTACAATTAAAATAACAATTAACTACACATCAAAATATGAAGGTAGCAAGTTGTTGTGTGGACTGTATCAACGGAAATGGAATCTTCATATGCTGTTTTCTGTACAATGCATAATTGTTTTCACGGCAATGTTTTAATTAATGCATAAAAATAGTAATTGCCTCGCTCACGTCATAACTTCATCCAAACGCACCTCCATCATAAATTTCAACACGCGACTTGTATTATAAACTTTATACGGCTTTCAACAAACGCCAAAACTCATTAGTGAGTAGGGTGCAATACTCGTAATAATCGTAAACGTCCGTTCCGCCATTTTGATTGTAACTTACTAAAATCTGTGTTAACTAATATCAGATTAAGAACCATAGCACACTAAAGACTTGGGATCGATGGGTTAATGTTATCGTCCGATTATCAAGTTGAATTGGTTTGCTCTATAAATCGATATGAAGCTATAACACCCCACTGTATGGCATAGGCCTCCCCTACTAAATCACTACAGGTTGTCGGACCATAATAAACCACGCGGACCCTGTGCAGAATGGCGGATACACATGTTGTAGATTTTTTTAAATTCTAGATCATGCGATATTTCCTTCATCGACATGCTATGACAATTTTTAAAAATCCATACTTCATTAGAAACTCAGTGGAGCCGGCCGTGGATTTGAACTCACAACTTCACACATGATAGTCGAGAATAGATACCCCTAGGCTTCATTCTCTATAAATACGCTACATACCGCTCTATAAATTGCGAATGTTCTACTGACTTTTTGGTACAAAGACATACTATTATTTAGGATCACAGGCCACAATTAAAACATTCAGTGAAAAGTAAGTCATCAAACTTAGAAAAAATCCTATTTTCCTAGATATTTGTTTACCACGCTAAAGCTATCCGAGATAGTCTCATGCCACTAGTGAAAACGATGGATCAAGTAAGTGAATAAGAAATTGGATAGATCGATCATTTAATACTAGAACCTCCGAAATTTGGCATAATAATAAACATAAAGCTGGAAACATTCTGTGCGAATTTGCGAGTCGCTATCAGAGTCGTAGATAAAGTAAGATAGACAGACAGACATTATTATAGTATAGATAGATGTAGATAAGAAAGACAGATAACTAGATAGTGAAATTCTAACTTTTGGGGTACGATGGGGCTCACATACACAACCGTGTAAAAGCCCCAAAATAAAATAAAGAGAAAAAAAAATCATTTGACATTTTTTATACTCTTGTATTGTTTCTCGGGTAATATGTGTAGGATATTATTGGGAATATTATACGTAATATATCATTCCATAACACAAGTTCATAACATATGTTGGTATTCACTGATATGCACTGGTATATGTTAGTATTTATACGTCAGGGCACAGGTTCCTCTTTGCAATCAATCACAAGGAGGTTTCTGGGCATAATCCACCACGTGGATATGGATATAGTCCAATATGGATTAGTGGATAATAATCCCTTAGACTTAATTGTTCGGACAGAGATAAAGAAATCAAAAAGTATCTATCATAAATAACATTTCGCTTCTTATCGATATAAATTTACATGAATAATTTCACAACATTATACTATTTTGGCTCTCATCGTAATTGAAATATTCCACAAGATAGGATTTAAAATATAATTTGGGTCCTTTCTTTTATTGCCAACTAATGTTTCTGTCCGCAGGTGTTTGATTTGAAACTCATAAATTGTATAAATCAGAAATGATTTATACAATTTATGAAAAAGAGTTAGTTTTTTGTCGCGGTACACATAAGAGAAAACCATGGTCCCTGACTAATATAAATGAGTAATGTATTAATTACGTTGTCCAATTGTTTGTAACGCCAGCTCGTAGAAAGAAGTTCTCATAAAAATGGTGTTTACAACAAATATATCGCATCCTCGCAATAAGACAACAAACATCACACATAACCAGACAAAACTGTCCCGGCGGCGGTAAAATTGGATGTTTTTTCAAAAAATATTACATTGAATAGATTCCAATCGCCTGTCATTATAGTAAACACGAATTCATTTAAAGTAAAAAAAATCAAGGTCCTAGGTTTAAACACAACAGAAATTGACCCAGCGGCGGTTCTGGTGTTAAGGTTTTAAATAATAATAATAATCTAATAATAAACCAAATGATATCAACTACAAATAAACCCACTTGGTAGAAACAAGGTTAAAATAGGTCAGTACCTATAGAGTACCTATTAATTTTCATTTACCTTAAAGTATATATTATTCGAATAGCAAAGAATAACGAAAACAAACGAAAGTACTGAGCATTGGATATAAACATATTGACAATTTTTATATGGATATTGACAATATATTATATAATATAAATATTCCAATTTGGGACAGTGAAATTAGCAGTAAAATATGCATGCGTTAAGGACCCACTTTGAAGTTAAATTGCTAAACTATTAGTAGTTTAGCAACTTGGAGGTTGACGGTCGTGCAAAATGTCTTTGCTGTTTCTGTTAGTTCTACTTTCAATGTGATCTAATGTTAAAGCCAAAATTAATAACCGGTGAGTATAACGGGACAACAGCATGATAAAGTACATAATGTTAGTAAGTAAGTACCAGGGAAGTAGACATTCCGTTACCGTCATAGTCATCAGCCTTTTATCATCCATTGCTGGACATGGGCCTCCACATTGTATGGCTTTAAAACGCCACGCTGGCCTATCCGGTTGGCAAACCCATGGTGTAGTTCGTCAAGGTTTGTGTTACGCCAACCACAAGATATGGTGGTGCTATTCTAAAAGCTGTCACTACCACACGGCCTAATTGGCAGCCAGATATTCCAACTGGTTATAATCGATTTACCGGCACTTAAGCGTACAACAACCACCGAAGGGAAGTCGATAAACTTAGAAAAGTAAAACCTTCCTTAATGAGTATTTTTCTGGCAAATCCTCTTACTTTCGTTAATATCTAACAAAAATGTTCAAGTATGTAAATATTTTTTTTTTATATACTAGTTATATATTATACTTATATACTTTTTTATATAATGGGGAATGCTCTGAAGAACTGTTTAATATAATTCCCACCTCGGGTTTCTACAACCTCACCTCCCGTCACAGAAGTGCGGTCCATCCGCATTTCCTCGATACGGAGGTGTCGCGCACTGTTCGCTCCAAAAAATATTTTATACCGCGAACCCGTAGGCTGTGGAACGAACTGCCTCAAGAGGTCTTTCCATTAAGCTACGATATTGGGTTCTTCAAGAGAGCTGTGAATAGGATTATGCAAGGTCGGCGGCACGCCCGCATACCCCCTGGTGTTGCAGGTGTCCATGGGCGGCGGTAACACTTACCATCACGTGGGACCGCTTGCTCGTCCGCCCACTAGTCTATAATAAAAAATAAAAAAAAGAACTTTTCTATTCTTTAGTAATCTATGCCATAGAATAAAAATTAATTTTTGAGTAGATTTAACTTATATTCTATATACATTCAAGGTATTCATGCCTAAATGGAACTCACGGTATTCCCTTCATCTTAAGAAATTCAGCAATTCAACTCCTATATTGTTTTGACATCTAACCGCAAAGCAGTAACTCCACTATCGTGTAATAGAATCAATCTTCAATTCTCTCGATCGGTTCCAATTTCCAAACAGTAGCTGGTAAGCTATAACTTTAGGTAGGTGACAAACCGGCATTACATTTTAGGACAATAACTGTCGGTCCGGGATCGTGAGTGCACGCCTTATCTCTGCGTCGAATCGAATTGATGCGTTTAATAACGGAAACGGTTTCTATGCGGATGTAAGGTGGCTGGATGTGACCTCAGAGGAATTAATCACCCTGCTCTATTAAGTGGTTATCTGATTGCACGATTGGAACTAAATTGTAACATTCAAGCGACTAGCAGGGACGTCCTGCGCTTGATCTGACATTGGCACGGACCGGTCGGCGCTACGGCAAGCAATGTTTGTGGACGAGTAAAAGCAGTTTTAATTTTAAATAGAAAAAAAGTGGCAAACGAGTATAGAGTACACCTGATGGTAAGTGGATAACGTTGTCCATAGACATCCGCGATACATGCCAACATCAGTCCAAAATGACAAACGTTGATGCCAACCCGGATGCGCTGCCTACCTTTGTAGATTAAGGAATGGATTGGGAAAATAGGGAAGGATAGGATAGGGTGGGACTTGAATAGGCTTTGGCATATCTCACTCACTACCGAAATATGCACGTACATTGGGGAAATACGATAAAGTAAGATTCATTTCAAAGATCAATTTATAGATCAATTTCTCATAAACACTATTTCGATTCGGTCCGAATAACGCCGAGATTGGTAAGACCATGGGAAGGTGGAGGGGTACATTTACATAAATTCCATGGATTCCAAAAACATTTGTGTGAATTAATATACAATAAAAGGACTCTAAAAATCCATTGACCCTAAAGTCATTCTGTATTCTATTCAGGTATTTGACATTGATCCCCTAGTGAGCGACTAAAACGATCGCCAATAGAACACTTCATTATGATGGTAATTCCGTGTCTCACAGCCCAGCAGCGAACTCTATTAGAATGCCTGCGGGGACGTAACAGTCGACTGAGCGATTCTTTAATGTCCTCTACCTTTGACGTCGTTTGGTAGACCATTCAACGACTTATATGAAAAAGTTACGATCTTTTGAAATGGTGTCTTCGATCTCTGATTTTATTATCTACTCACTTCTTGATTTTAAATAGCATTTAAGTTCGAATAATCAAGTATTTCCGATAAGCTTTAGAGTTAAAACATCAGTTTCCTAATCTACAAATATTTAATATGTTCTTCTTGAAAGCTCTTAAAAGCTTAATTTTATGTGGCCATTAAAGCACTACTGAAATTTTTATCCCAAAATTTCACCGCGCTTATAAACAACGCCAACGATAATTTCTTAGATTATGAGAGATTTATTGCCAGTTACGGGTATAAAAAAGTTGGTAAATCGCTTGTTTTAAAAGTCGTTTAATGTTATGAAATAATTACTTGGCTACATCGCGATAAATATTTTATGGAGTGGCGTGTTGCTTTTACACTGTGACTAGCATTTCTTTAGAAATAGACATGTTGAGTAAAAATACGTAGTGACAATGTGACAGTATTTTAATCAATCACGCATTCAACTTGTTAATTTAATTTGGGCTGTAATTCCCCCTTCGTGCTATGAGTTTTAGAAAATACAAAAAGAATATTCTACGCACTCATCCCCTTTGGCAGTGCAGGTGTTTTTATAATGGCCGTGATCATGCATTACTAAGCGTCTACCCATCTATGTAAATATACATACATATCCCTAATACATAATATTATATTACAAGCAGAATGCGGTTTCAAATCACTTGCCGACGCGAAGCAGGCAGTTAAATCCTTACGTATTGACTTTTGTTGCTCTCTCTAACTAGACTAGAAACGAACATAAAAATATATAACATAGTTAAATCGTTATGTTATTATTATATAACAAGTATGATTAAATTCGTTACGTGCAATAGATTTCTCTGATACATCACGTGGATGTCAGTTGCAACAGCTTTCTAGCAATAATTGCTGGAAGATTCTGATCCTTAGACATCGGAAAAACATACAGGTTTGTTAACATAATGATTAATAATTAATATTTTTGTTCATTTACAAGTATTTCGTATTATGGACAGTAGGTGTCTAAAATAAAACTATTCATTATAATATAACTTAACTTAATCTCTTGGTTGAATCGCGTCCACAAAACCACATGTGGATGAAAAATCTAACCACAAAACCGCGCGATCATTAATGTTTCTGATATTAGCACTAAATTCAAATGAGTACTTTTTCTTAAAATTAATTAACTTCAATAAACTCGACGGTCTTTCTTCAAATATTCCTACCATCATCATCTATTAAATGTACGGTAATCCAAAACCGTACACACACCTTACCCACTCAATATCGCACAGCATGTTTTATGTCGTAATCGTGGTCAAATATGTTATGTCATTCTATATGTTATAAGCTGTAATTTCTTCATTCGAGCCGTGTCTTATTACAATTGATGGAAGCATTCAATGTGGGTCAGCATTTAAACGCTCATTTCGATTCCTTGACTTCCCCAGCTTTGTTGAGTAGCTCTTTTTTCCTAAAGGATGTTCGGTGAATTGCAAATCTGTTCGGTTCAGTCGACTTCAAGGGAATGGCTTGGCTGGAGACTGTGTAAATATTTAATGCATATTTCATGGCTCGCCGTTTACTTTGTAAGAGATCGGATGAAACAACTTCTTTGGTGTAACGTTGGCGCTTGATGTTAGTGATTTCTTTGTGGAACTCGTGGGTATCTTTATTCATAGTATTGGATCACATTTTATTTGAACCTTGAGCCTTGAACCTTGACTATGACTTAAGGCATATGCATCAAAGCCACTAAAGAAAAAAAATTACTTAAGACTTCATAATGACTCCACACTAGTCACTGGAAGCATTACTTTCGTGAACTGATAATTAATTTAAGTCCAGTGATTGCTATGAAGTATATAGCACATTGTATGCTATGAATTATCTCCTGGTTTTAAAATTGCACTATCCCATCGTAGTAAAAAGTGACTAAGGGATAACAAAATCGCTACCATAAGCCCTGGACAACTACACCATCTCTAAAAGAGTGGACTCGCCAACCCGCTTGGACAACAAGGCGTTTTAAGGCCACAACACAATCCCTTATGCACAAATCCCTCATCCCTCATGTGCATGAAGGAATCCGTGTTGATCAGTGGACGATAAAAGGGCTGGTTACGGTTAGTAATAACGACACTGTCCTTTAAATGAGTTAAAACCGGTTCGCTATTGATCGACAAAAGTTAAAGGATCTTACGTTTGAAATACACTCTCACGTTACTCGCTGTACCATGCCTGGACCATAATTAAATTCAACATCTCCAAATCTCGTTATGTAGAAATTTAAAAACTTCAGTAATATTTTTAGAGGAACATCATTTCGTTTCTGTATGGAAAATCGTAAGCGACCCTGACACTATTTGGAATGAGGGAATCTTTATGAGACTTCATGCGGGACACGGACGCAAATAAATATGAAAAACCCCCACATCCCGAAGGACTTTTGCAAATGTTTGTAAATAAACATGCCCTAAAGTACGTATCGAGTACAATCAGCGACAACTCGACTTGGTGTAAGAACAATCAATTATAACTGATAGAGAAAAGAGTTAAAATCCTCTTTAATTTTACCATTGTTTGTGTTTATTGTGTTTGTGTTTTATTTCCTTTTCTCTTTTTTTATGAAAAGAAAAATAAGACAGTCCACCTGGTGGTAAATGGATCCTGTGGCTTGGCTCCGGATGCGCTACCTTTGAAGATTTAAATTAATAAAATCGGAGGAAAGTTTGAGAAAATGCGGAGGGATATAATAAGATGGAATGGGAATGAGCTCTAGCATATCTCACTCACTACCGATATACGTGCGTACGTTGGAAAAATAGCATAAAAAATCTATTGAAATAAATTTATATTTAAATATATATGTTCACGTATTTTGTTAGTATTATTGTACTATTTATAGATACAAATTTTCCATAGGCACTTTCTGTCTTGACCTATATTTCACTTTGCCAGATCTGCTGGAAGGAATCACCCCCAGGAGTAGAGCTTGCCCTTTGTACATCTTTTCTATTCCTTCCATTTCATTTATTTCATGTTACGTGTATATAAAATAAATATGTGTGTGTATTATTAAATAAATAAATAAAGTGGGAAATAGCAGTACATTTCACCTTCTTCCCTTCTTCAGTTAGAGAAGGGTAAAAGTGCGCCCAGTATGGAAATCAGCGTGATAGAAAGGGAATCTTCAATCTTCAGTTATTCCAATTCCCGTCTTCAATTATCTCCAATTGTTCTAAATAACTTTTAAAGGCATTGTCTAAATGAGGATATTCTGACACCGATATTAGCCTAAAATATTTTATCTTATCACCATCCTACCTATAAAAGTCAAAGCTGACCGCTTCGCTTCAGATCCCCTGAGGATAGGCGGTGCATTCTTAATAAACTGCAGGCGCGGTATGCATATAAATTTGCTGGCAATGAATTAAATTTTTCACATTGCCACGTCCTGAAACCGAAGCCGAGACTGCACGATAGTGGCTGTGGACCACTGATCCATTCTGCATATTTTTCTGGGGAACTTAATTGTCTTTTATTGAAAGCAAGCGGAAGGACGTTATGTGACGACATTTCAGATATTTATTTGTTAAATATTTTTCAGAAATTATATTACATCATTATACATTAATTAACAATGATTAATTATTTTATTACTTTAGCTGTTTACGTTAGCTTTTATTACTTTCTATTGTAGTTGACTTTTCAACCGAATGGTTAAATGAAGCTAAAAGTCTCAGTTCCTAATTTAACCACTTACTAGTTTATATTACTCCATTTTATTAGTTAATTTCCTAAAGGTATGATTCCGAAGGCGGTGGACAGCCACAGCGACGGCGACAAGCCACAGCAAAGAGTCGCCAGTCGTTTCGACGACACGCAGCTCCATGGAGTTTCACGAGACACTTGTCGTTGCATTCGTACCTACTGTCGTCGGTCGATATCATTTCACACCTTCAGAACCATACCTTTACCCAAACATTTCTACCGACAGATTAAGGCTTTTATTGTGTGATATTTTCAATTTAAATTTATTAAACTTATTTTTTTTTTAATATTTATCACTAGCTCGGCAGTGAAAGAAAAACATCTTGAGAAAACCCGCATACTCGGGAATTGACAAAAAAAAATTGAGCCATGTCAATGTGTATCCATCAATCCGCACTAGAAATGCGTGATGGATTATAACCCGAAACCCCCGAGTGATTTAAGGCATAACCTAAGCCCAATGTCCTGTATTTAGTCCTGATATCAACTGTGATATTTAAAAATCATATGACAATATTATTGAACTTAGTTAAACGTGCGAACTCTGAAAGATCTTGCCGAAGTGCTAAGTAATAAGAGTAACAATAACCAGTCCTTATATCATGTCCACTGCTGGACATGGGTTTCCTGGCCTTAAGGTTTGTATGGCCTTAAGACGCTACACGGGCCAAACGAATTAATTACTCTACTCTTTTAAAGGTGATGTAGTTCTTCAGGGCTTGTGGTAGCGGCTTTGTCGCCTTACTCGCCCTTTATGATGACGATTTTTCGTGAATAACGATGAATTGTTAGAGATTTTGTATTAAATCAAATATTAGGAATAGGTCCGGCTAGTATGCCCACTGGAGCGGCTTTCCCTTCTCCCCATAATAAATTGTACATAACGGCACACGCACGCGAGTCACGCATAACATCTCATAGATTTATTCCCCACACTTCTGTCCAAATTTAGATTTACTGTTATGTTTAGCAGTAACTCACGCTTCTTTGGGGTTTTCGTGAGAAGAGGAGAAATAGAAATGGGATAAAAATAAATAATTTAGGTAATTAGGCACATGGTCAAACTATATCCGCCTTGTTGAATACCACGCAATCTACAAAAAATAAAAGGTCTCGTTGAGATGAAGCTCAGTTCAAATGAAGTTCTGCTGCCATTCACAACTGTTTAATTAAATTAAACCTCTGTTCAAACTTCAGCATTGCAAGTATCCAAGGCGGTAAAGTACTACAGCCAGTCTGACTACGCTGTTCATTATTGTACTTCTGCTGTTTTGATTCAGGTTGATTGAATGCACAATTGGCACAATGCACAATGGATAATCATACTTTTTTTTTTAAGCCATAATTTTTCAAATATGAATTTAAACCTATTTTTCATTTAATAAAGTTTAAAGTTTGTAAATAAATAAAATGTACAAAGTAATAATAAATAAAATACTTGTATAAAGTTCAATCTTAGGTTTATCAAGAGCCGCATCTAAGAAGGATTCCTTCTTTTTGTTAACTTTTTACATGTTGTATTAAACAATGTGATGTTCATTCGGGTCATTAAGAGTTATCCATAGGTTCATAATTCACTGCGCATATATAGAAATTTTCTTAATGTAAAGAAACACATTCAAGGGAAATCTAATTACAGAAAAACATGTAAATACAACAATTAAGTTTACGTGCACGAAGTATACTGAAAAAAACATAACTTTTCTACTAAAAATGCATCATAAATATTAATAAAGCAAAAATAATAAGCTGCAATTATGAAGGCTGCAGACAAATGCAAGGCTTAATAAAGCGAGGGTCAGAGGCTATTTATTCACAGCGCTCGTCCGCTCGCATATGAGTTTTACGTAGGCTTCACTAGAATACAGATCTGACAGTAAACTAACATAATACAAAGCTTGAAATGTACGCCACGCACACACGCACGGTGTCTGTGCGCTCTCGTTGACTGTGCTTGTAAGGTTCGAACTAAATGCACGACTCAGAAGTTCCCGCCACTCAGTAACGCGACGCAAAATTACTGGAGCGTGCGAAACTGGACTTATGCGTGTGTTACCTTACTGGTTATATCGGTATTCTGGTTTTACGTCATTTACGCAAATTTTTCAAAGCCCGAACAATTTTTCCGCGCAACGAGCATACTCGGGTTAAATAACACTCGTTAACTTTCAGCGCGGGCAACCCGATTATTTTTAAAACGCAATTTTTTTAACGGTTTGATTAAAATGCGTATATTTTTCTAAAGCATCTGGTGATTAAAACTGTGCATATACGTATATTTCGTTAATGCAGGGCCAGATAAGATGGGAGTAAAATAAATAGGTTTGAGTTTTTCATTTTACATTTTGGTATCAGCTGTCAAATGTATAATATAATTTTTGCAACATAAAAACAGCAGGAGTGCAAAAATGAAGCCATAAGTACATGTACAAAAGAGTACTCTACAAAAGAGAAAATGTAGGTACCTACGCATCAAAAACGTGCATATTCGTTTGCATATATTATTATACGCGTGAAAAAGCCTTGGGGCCTACTCCTACTTAAAATAATAAGTAGGTACGGATGTTTAGTCCAAATATACTACAAATTATTAAATTTTAAATTAACAATAAGGTCAAAAACGTTAAGTTTTATGCCGACGACATTGAATTTCTTATACTTACTGGATTTCTTGTAAATTTCCAATCATATATTCTTCGGTTAGTGTTATGGCATTCACGAAAATTATCCAAATACCAAATCTTTATTTTACATAAAGGTAAAGTTGAACTTCCGGTATGGTACGTGAAGGTAAGCTAAGGACTTGCGCTGCTACGATTTGTAATCGATAATATAAATAAAGTAGTAACATAATATAAAGTATACATAAAGAACAATATTAATCTAAAATAATTTTATAATTTAATGGTCATATACCTTGATAGCTTAAGGAGAAAAAGGAAATTCAAAACTAATTTTGCGACCTGACAGGAGTCGAATAAATATATTCAGCGGTGTAAGTTGCCATTACAAAATGTTTTATTTATTTATTTATTTATTTGAAAAGGAAATACAACAGGCTGAAAAGCCCAAAAAATATATAAAATATAAATGAAAATTGGTTGACATAGTAGTAGACTTAAAGTAGGAAATTATAATACAAAAGGATACCTTATTTAAATTCAAGTAAACAACTCAAAGCGGACTTGATTGCACCGATATTAAGATCCAACATTTCAATCGATAAATAACGATTTGCTAATCTAGTCAGTCTTGGTATCATAGAATCATATAAATATTTAGATCTACAGAAAAATTCTCGAAATAGATATACAAATCTCATATCTCGCTCGTTAACATAAGGTATAAATTTCGAATGTAATTCAACACATTTAATTTGTCCAGATATAATTTTGTATACATATAGCAAGTCGTTGAATTCTCGAACAGAGCGAAGAGATGGTAATTCTGTGAATATAGCAATTTCATTATAAACATGACTAAAAAAAGGACTTGGAAGTTTGAATTTAAAGGCAATATAAGAGAAAAATTTGTGTTGTACAGTTTCAATTCGACATATTAGAGCTTGCGTTTCTGGAGACCAAATCGGCGTGCAATACATCAATTTCGATTTAACTAAAGAGTTGTACAACATAACAATTGTTTTCTCGGACTTAAATTGCGACGTTTGACGTTTGACAAAACCTAACATTTTCATAGCTTCATTTATAATATAATCAAATTCATTTATAATATAAGGTTTGTAAAAGACATTTTTTCGTCTAAGATTATACCCAAATCTTTGATTAACGAAATTTTATCAATTGGTAAGTTCATTAACTGATAATCATAAACAAGTTCATTGTGACCTCTATTAAATCGCATTAATTTACATTTCTCAATATTAAGTAACAGTTTATTTGTCGTACACCAATCCAGTAACGCAGATAAGTCATTTTGTAATAATTGATTATCATTTTCGTTTTCAATTATTCTCCAAAATTTACAATCATCAGCATACAAAAGAAACGACGATTTAATAAAAACTGAGCTGATATCATTAATAAAAATATTGAACAAAACAGGCCCTAGGTGAGAACCTTGCTGATGGAACGTTAATAATACGCGATTTATATTCTCTATATTTAACAACTTGTAATCTTCCCAGGAGGTAATCAGCAAACCATTTTATTGGTATACCACTAAGATTGATATTTGACAATTTATACAGTAACAGGTTAATATCAACTCTATCGAAGGCTTTGGAAAAGTCGGTGTATATAGAATCTCTTTGTTTACCTCTATCTAACGAGTTAATAATGCTATCGGTAAAAGTGACAGATTACTGCATGTCGAGCGGCCAGTAAAAAATCCATGTTGTTGTGATATTATAATAGTTTCAATTTGTGGATGCAAATAATCGAGAATCAAACTTTCAAACGTCTTACTTATTCCGCAAAGTATACTTATTGGCCGATAATTTTTAACATTTTTTTGATCGCCTGTTTTAAAAATCGGTGTAACAAAACTTGTTTTCCATTTGTTTGGGAACGTACCAGTTAACAAAGATTGATTAAAAATAATTGATTAAGGAACAGCTAAAATTTGAGCACAGTTTTTGAGGATGAAGTCCGGAATCCCGTCAGGACCCGGGTTGAATTTGTCGCTTAATTTTGAGAGCTTATTCATTACAGAATCTTCAGTTACCACAAAAGTAACATCACGCGCTAAAATATCGTAAGCATCCGGTGTTATATCGACGGTAGGAGTGACATAGCATGACTCGAAATGATCGGCCAGTAAGTTGACAATATCGAAGTAGTTTGAAGCTGTTCTGTCATTCAAAGACATTATATTCGGAAGACCATAACTTGATTTTTTACTATCAACATATCTCCAGAAAGATTTAATATCTGCATAAATTGACTTCTCAAGATTATCGATCTTTTTGTTATTATTTTTACGCAATTGTTTTTTACATTCAGCACGTAATCTTGAGAATTCAATTCTATCAGCTATCAACCCTATTGTTTTGAACCTGAAATGCGCTTGTTTCTTTAGACGGTGTAATTGTGTCAATTTTTTATCAAAAAAGCATGATTTTAAATTATTTATTTCATAGGTAATTTTCGGTATATGCTTCTCGAATAAGTTGTAAATAATAGAATAAAAATGTTCAATACCTGCATCTGTAGAGAGTGTATATAAAATTGACCAATTGGTATTACACAAGTCGCTATAAATCTTTTCCAAATCAGCGTGTCTAAAATCGAATGTTGGTTTCGGAAATATAAAATTCACTGGCTGTGTTTCAAACGTCAAATTAGTTGACACCATTAGAGCTGGGTGATGTTTATCACATTTTACAAGAGGATCGTTATGTTTTGTAACTGAAGCATACAAATCAGAAGAAAGACACAAATCAAGTATTTGTTGGTTATCATTTTTTATATTATTTAGCTGATATAAGTTATATAAACTACATGTATTTGAAATAATTTGCGCATTATCAGAAATATCTTTCAAACAATCATCTAAAGGTAAGGCAGAAATTCCTATAGTATCGTTATGCCACAATATTTTTGGCAAATTGTAATCACCGAAAACAAAGGTTAGATCATTCGAATCAATATCTAATGTATCCATAGTGTTACAGTGTTCTATAAAGTTCTCTGATGGAGAGTGAGGGGGCAGATAAACACAGCCTATGTTTATCTTTTTATCATAGGCAAAAACCCGAATAAAAATATGTTCAGTTGAACAGAATTGTTGTGACAAAAGGATACTTTTATGACGCTTATGAACTGCTATCAGTACTCCTCCCCCGGTTGCTTTTTGTGTTTGTATCTTATCCCTGTCCCTCCTGAAGATGTGATAGTTATACAGGTTTAGTTCTTGGTCTTGAATCCCAGGATCCAGAAAAGTCTCGGTAAACAGCACGACATCAGGTTGGATGGGTTGAACTTCAATGTCCAGGAGAGAGTTTAGCTTCGTTTTAAGACCTCTGACGTTTTGGTAGTAGAGGCGGAAAATTTCACAGCGTTTTTTGTCTGGAGAGTGTTGTTGTGGTCACCCGCTTCCTTACCGGCAGAGGGTTTAGGAGCAGTGTCCACAAGTTTAGGAACGCCGTAGGAGAACTTGATCTGCTTTTTTCCTTGGTTTTCCGGTTTTTGTAACTCTCGCTTGATGTTTTTGTAGTGTTCGATCTGGGATTTGGTGAAATCGGCCTGGAACTTGACTTTGTCCCTGAAGGCTGACCTCTTCCTCAAGAGTTTAATGACAGTCTCCTTGTTTTCGAAAATAACTTTTAGAGGGCGAGGAGTTAATTTAGATGGAATCCTGATGGCTTTGAGAAAATTCACCTCCGGTTCTTCAAGGGTATCAAATATCGAGTACAAAAGCTGCTCATCATGTTTTATGCGTACATCAATGTCTTTGCTCTGAGACTCCGCCACTTCGTAGAAAAAAAGGTTTTTTTCTTTCGACTGTCTCGCCGCAATCTCTTCAGCTATCCCGGAAATGGTCAAGTCGTTGTTTCCTGCCACAGTTTGACGTTTTTCCAAATCATCGATCCTCGAGTTAATTTTAACAATATCATTTTTGACCTCGGTGCGAAAAAGCGTTAAGGAGTCGGCGAATTTATCAAGTTTATTCACCGTGACTTCAATGGCGGCTATCTTCTTGAGAACTTTTGGAACTCCACGTAGGCCTTGAGAGCAATCGCGACAATAATATTTCAACTTCCGATTCGATTTTAGAGCGAGGCTTCTCTGGTCGGTCGCAGAAATATCATCACAATCAAAATGAACAAGACAACTGCAGCTCTCGCAGGTTGCATGTTTTGTTGGTTTCTGCAGGTCAATTTCAACATGGCAAACGTCGCACATGGGCACGGTCGGCACTTGCTCCACGTCTGACGAGTCGTTCGACCCCGACATCGCGAATCAAAACCGAAATCCGTGCTATTCTTTTACCCAAAATCAATACTAAACTTAGCTACTCAGTCCACTAAATTAGCCGGTCAAAGATATGAGCAAACACAGAGATGATTAAGAAACACGGCTAGAAACGACTTTTGAAATGGTCAAACCTAACCTCAAAATCAATGGAGATGAGAATTTTACCGAGAACCGGCGAAAACAGGCACTCCAGGGATTCCGAGGGAATCAGTCCAGTTCTCCAATGACCAAAATAACAAATTGTATGTTTACTTGTCAAAAACACGAGTTTATTTTGCAAAAAAACTACATCAATGATAAAAGCTTTGTCCCAAAATTATTTCAATTGTCTATTTTTCAATGTTTTACATTATCTAAGTGCAAGCTGTTGTATTTAACCGCGGTACATTAAACAGTTAAATTCACTAACAACTTGGCCCCGACACCTCTCCCCCTCAGATAATGTCATGTAACATGCCAAAACCCGCAGCGGTTGCTAGAAAATGGATAGAGATTTTGTGAAATTCCATTGTAAATCACTTTGCGCACTGTATAAATAAATTTGTACTCGACATGTGCGCTAAATAATCTAATTGAAATGTGTATTTGAGTGGTGTAAAGCGCTGACTGCAGCTAACTTGTTAACATGTGTGTTATCTGACCTAGATTGACAAATACACAAATCAAATACAGTCGAAATAATGTCAAACGACACAAAATCATCGTATATTAGTCCGTACTGCTATCGACATTCGGTGTTTACGTGTATCTCGATGTGCGGTGGACCGTATGTTTTCAAGGAAAAATGTTTTCATCTCCGTTAACGTGTAGCTTAGGTTGCTGTCTCATTGGTAGAGAATAGCAATCAAATTAAAAGAAGTGTATAAATCACAAGCTCAATAGCTCGGCTCACATATCTGTATATAAGTCTCTCTATATACTATTCACAATTATATATCAAGGACATCATTGTACTTCATGCAGAAATAAACTAGAAAAGAGCATATTAAGTGAAATTCAATTCGCATTTACTAACGAATACAATATAAATTACAACACGCAATTCTGTACTGATACTGGTGCTATTTTCACTATTGTATTTAGCCCAGATAGTCCAGATTCACTGCTTTTTCATATATTTTTCATAATTGGTCCGGCGATTTTGAGGATATACTGATTTTTTTATTGGAGAAGATGGCCTTTAGCAATTTCTCAAGCGATATCGAGTTCGAAATAGGCAAAGACGCGGTCAAGTCTGTAAAATTTAATAAATGGTAAAAGAGCGAAAATAAGCAAGGCAAATAGAATTTTATTTATGCAGCGGGAATATAATAGTCAATGATGTATTCTCACCGCAGGCGTTCGAAGCAAAAGCATCTACTCTATATTATTTGAATATATTACTATTAATAATATTATTTGAATCTACTCTATATTACAATTACAACAGTCAATTGTTTTAAGAATTTTTATCTTTTTAAATGTAATGTTACGTAATTTATATGGAGCTTCAATTGAGTTGAATGACTTACATGGTGAATTTCTTATCACGTTTAGATGTATGGTACAATACTATATATGGGATGGCCTCCAACAGGATTTTTATCCTGAATAGGATTTTGCAAGGTCGGCGGCGCGCCCGCATACCCCCTGGCGTTGCAGGTGTCCATGGGCACACTTACCTTAACACTACCATCACGTGGTAGTGTTAAGGTACCATCACAGTAACACACTACCATCACAGTAACACTTACCATCACGTGGGACCGCGTGCTCGTCCGCCCACTAGTCTATAAATAAAAAAAAAAACAACGTCAATAACATCAACATCTGATGATTTTTTAGTTACTGAATGAGAAGAGCAGAAAAGTATTGTAGCGTGTTTTGAGAGCGGCCTATATTTTACAACTATATACTTATTACAAATATCCTAGAGTAGCTTATATCCTATCCGACAACGGAGAAAAGCACAGGCTGATATTATGGTATAAAATATAAGGCAATATGTGTAAGTACCGATAAGTCAAACAGTTAAACATTAGTGAATTAGCAGGGGTTTTAAATCGCTAACGCTTCTCGCTACTCGTCGTCAGTGAGATAGCTACTTAACGTACCCTTTTTGTTGTGTTCGGGAGCGTGAAGAAAATGAATCAGTACAGGCATCAGGTGTGCTAGTGGAAACAATCGCGCTTCATTAGGATAAACACTTCTCGGTGTTTCCTTATTTTTTCAGTACTCTAATAACTTTCTTTTTACTCAGTACATTTCACCTCTGTTTGTATGTGTACGTAGAGTTGTTTGTGTTGAAATACATATTCATTGAATCACCTTTAACGCTGTTTTATGTGATGATTTATAAAGAGATTGTCCTCCTAACCTGTCTTAGGGTCATCAATTGACAATATAACTATTATTTACATTTTGAACGATATTAACTTTTATAAAAAGGTAATACTTTAATTCAATAAATCTACACCTGTATTATATTATCAATTTTACAAGAATTAATTAGTTACATGATCGCTGTTATAATTTCTGTACCGGTACCAAAACGTTCGCCTCTGTCGGTAAGCTTGATCTATAAGTTCAAAATCACTCAGCGAGCTATAGAGGGAGCTATGCTCAGTTTCATTGCGAAATAAGATCCGAAATAAAGTGATTCGCCAAAAACCGAAAGTCACATTGATATTTATAGAATACGCATAGGCAGTCATATTGAAGTGGTTATAGGCGGGTCATATTGAAGTGGTTATAGGCAGGTCATATTGAAGTGGTTATAGGCAGGTCATATTGAAGTGGTTATTGGCAGGTCATATTTGTAGCAGGATGAGGTATACGATTCCTCGAATGGAGATCACTTACCGGGAAGCGCAGGGCACTCTCTGGCCAGGTCGGACGACGGTTTGAAGAAGTTCGCATTGGGGAACCACCACGGGTAGCTGGATGAGAAGATCCGAAAGCCGAATTGCGGGCTTTGGGAGAGGCGTATATCCAGCCGTACCACAGCCTAATGGTATGGTATTGTATGGAGATGGGATGGGATATATAATGGTGCCTGGTAAATTTCACACCCGTAACACAATAATACTTTTCACGGCTTTAAGATATAGATAGTATCGTCCTCCCCTCGACAATTACTCGTATTAAACTCGTATTCATTCTAATACATATATTTACCCATTTATAACATAAATCTATATGAATTATTTACATGCTCTCTCCCCTAGCTAAATTGACGCATCGCTAAGTGAAAATCATTGCCTTTTCAACTACATTTTTCTAAAATACTGATAGGGAATGGGCTAAAGTTCAGAACGCGGCCAGTTCTGTAATGGATCACTCCCGAGGGTGACGCCCAATACTTCGTATTTACTCACTGGAGAAACTACGATGTTTGAAACGATATGATATTGAAATTCATATGTGACGTTATTTCAATAAAAGGATATTATAGACTTATCGACCTCGATAAAGATTTTCTAACTTAAAACGTCGTTGTTTTAAACTTCCGTTTAAATAGACACATGCTCTAAAAGCTTTGATTTTTAAAATAAAGCATTAAAAAATTTATTATTTTCTGTGTAAAAATTGTTGTGTAACTGGAATCGACAATGAGGTCCCTTTTGACAAAAGACAAAAATTGTCTAAACATTTTCGATGAATTTAATGAGCCTTATCCAATAACATCATTTGTATATTGTACTAGCGACCCGCCCACGCTTGGCTTCGGTTTATAAGTTTTTTTTCCGACTTCGTTGACGAATATCATCATAACTTTAACTAATTTGCACATAATATACATAATATATGCACATAATATACATAGGCTATGCCTATGTCCATCTGGAATAATGTACCTTTCAAATAGGTGCAGTGATTCCGGAGATTACCCTCCACATACACACAAACTCACAAAATTCGCACTCTTTATTATATTAGTATATTATATTATATTATACATCTTTATTATATTAGTATAGAAGTATAGATTGTTTGTGCCGTGTGATGTTAGCCGGCCATCCATCTCACATTCACAAAAAAAGGTGGGTGAGGAAGCCCATGTCCAGCAGTGGATACTGAAAGGGCTGCCTGCATTGCATTGGTTATGAAACTTATTAATGAACTTTTTTGAGATATTTGTACCGTCATTATTTTATTACACCTTCCATATATACCAGAAAATGTCCGCTTGGTTGCGCGCTAGGTACTATAGTAAGCAAGCGCAACTAAACCCGTTGCTTGCGGTCTGGGTACTGGGTCTGGTAATATACTACCCATCGGGACGGAGTTGAAAAACATCCTAAACACCTTTATTAAACGCTCTACCCATACGAAACGTTGTCTATTTTGTTCTAACATAAATATTCCACAAGTTTGCCGTTGAAACACCAGTTGTTTGGAGTCCGTGTTGCCAGTAATACGCACTCAAAGTTGGTCTGTGTTGTTGACGTCACAACTGCGCCAAGTTTAAGTATTTTTCGAATAGTTTACTTACATTTTACCAATTTTACTTACATCCATCAATGTATATTTAATAGGGCTTCTAATAATACCTATATTTCAGTTTTGGGTGATGTAGTTCAATCACAATTAGTGTTTGTTTGAACGCATGAAAAGTTCATGGTTGACGGCCGGAAGTGCGTCTTGCGTCTCCGATTACAACCAACCGCACCATAAGTATCTTACTTTCTCTTCCATAAATATACCAGCGGCTATATTACCGTAGAATGTACTGCATTTACCAGTTCATCCTATTCCCCCAAAGTACGTATGTGATTCGGTAGGGAGTAAGATATGCCAGAGATCATTCCCATCCCATCTTATCCTATACTGTCCATCCTATTTTCCCAGCCCTTTCTCCAAATCCAGTCCTATATTTCCAAAGGTTACCATCCAAGGCCATCCAATGCCATCCATCATCCAAGGCCGTCCGGAGGTTGCCAAAGTTTGTCATTCGGGACCGATGACGACATGTATCTCAGACATCCATGGGCGGCAGTGTGGTATCGGCATCAGCGGTATGGCAGATGGCCAGACAGTCTATGTGGTAGTAACTGTCACCAGATGGACTGTCTGGCCACCTGCCACCTTCTTTCTATAAAAAAACAAATAAACAAAACCTTTAAAAACATTTTCTTCCAAATCCACTCCGGTAAAATGCAAATAAAAGTCATGACTGAGAAAGTAAATGTTAAAACATTGTCACGAAATGAAGATTTCCTTATACTAAATTAATTGTGAAGACAGAAGAAACGAACTCCGAGAGAACAAGCGAAATGAACACTTAACAAAAAGACATTAAACTTGCAATTCTACGAATTAAGTTGACCTGAAATATTTGGATCCTTTCATCATAGTAAACGGTAAAGTAACTTTATGAAACAGTTTGAAATGCAGGTCACGCACACAGATGCAGAAATTCGGTGTATTAATGTTCTTTACTGTCACTATGTATACGTTGCATGACTTATTATTTACTTTTATTTAGGTAATACAAATACGGCTCCCAATTGCATAAGAATCAAGTAGAACTCCTAGAAACCTCTAACTGCTACAATTTCATAATTTTAATACTTTACATTTATGACCAATTGGCAGGGTTGTCGTAAATAGAATTATATGTATTTTGTTTTGTCCAAATTAATAACAAGATTGTCAAGCCAATGCATTTTTATTGAGATATATGTATGTTAATTTCATATTCATCAATATTTGCGCCATTAATTATAAGAGTTGAGTTATCAATAATTTAATTAGTAATTTCTGCATTCCGCAAACAAAGGACAAACAATAAAGGGTCAAAGGTCATTGCTAGAGTAGTTAATAAATATCCTTGTTTTATATGTCAATACTTAGATAAACCCGAGTAGATTTTTTAAGGGCACACAAATGAATAATTCTGATGTTGTAAATCTATTTGGTAATAAATTTTATTGCAATACTGCACCTACCTACACCTACCCTATCTACACCTACCCTACGAAAATTCTCAAACATGTTTGCATACTGCAATTCGTATCTGTATTGTGCTTCTCTGACTGTAGTTACGTTCTGAATGCTAATAATGTGAGGGAAAGGGCTGCCCGTTGAAATTTATAGAATAATTAAAGTTAATTCTCGCGACTGCATTACGGGATGTGAGAAATTTATTTATCGTGGACATTTTAAATATTTGCTCAGCGATTATTATGAATATTGTTAAAACAATAATTAATGGTATCTTTTAATGAAAAATAAATAAAAACTGAATATATAACTTAATTCTTTTAACACAATGGTCACCGCTATTCTTTATACTCGTAATATTCTTATAGATATTATTTATTACACGATACGATAGTATTTTATTTAGATTTGTTGTAATGGTTTATAAAGCTGTGAATAGGATTTTGCAAGGTCGGCGGCGCGCCCGCATACCCCCTGGTGTTGCAGGTGTCCATGGGCGGCGGTAACACTTACCATCACGTGGGACCGCCTGCTCGTCCGCCCACTAATCTATAAAAAAAAAAAAGAAGGAAATTTCTCCTACCATTTTCCAAGAGATTGCGCGAGAAAACTAGGTTAAAAAATATTATGGCCATTCAAGTTTTAAAATATATTCGTAATGGGCGAGAATATTATGGTTCAACAAATAATTCTCCAATTTAGACAAGATAAAAATAACACTTGTTTTATAATAAACAGCTCTATCGCAAACATTTTGGCAAAGCAATCGATTTCATGCATCAGTAACAAAGACCACAGCTCAGTCCCAGACTGAAAGGGGAACGTTGTATGTCGCGCCACAAAATGTTTGAACTGTTTGTCGAGAACTTTTAGTCGGGCGAGTTTGGCTCGGGCCTTTTCTTTCACAAGACCACGTGTCTTTAAAACAATGAATAAATGGATTTACTTGAAATCCTCGGCAGAAGTTTGGCTTTAACATATTGAATTTTCAGTAAACACCGTTTTCAAAATTCCATGGTTTTCCATAGTTTTTTGGTGCATTGTGTTTTTTAGTTAATATGTTTATGTTTTCATCTCAAGATATTTAATACTAGCGACCCGTCCTCGCTTCGCTTCGGTTTATAAGAGATTTTTATTTTCCTAAGTTTTTTTTCAAAATTTCAAAATGAAATATAGCCTATATTAGACACGGATAATGTAGCTTCCTATTTGTGAAAGAATTTTTGAAATCGGTTTAGTAGTTCCAGAGATTACCCCCAACATACATACAAACACACAATTTTACATCTTTATTATATTAGTATAGATATAGATTATCGAATAAAACAACTAGAAAAGAAAACACACTCATAATATACTCTATACATACTAGCACATAAAATGGCAACAAAGCCGTGTCTACATGAAATATTTTTGAAAATGGTGATTGCAATATAAAACACGAATGTTATAGAGCCCAAAACAACTATTTTTGTCTATATGTCTGTGTAAATGCACATCACACTTAAGCTACTAGACGTACGTTAATGAAACTTGCCATAATTATTATACATTTTATAGGAATCAATTGTAGAATTCTCACGGAAATAATTCTAAACTTCATCTGAACGAAGTCACAGCACTTCCAGTTCCAAATAGTGTTTTAAAGAGGTTTTTCTTCAAGAAGACTGTAGATAGGATTCTCCAAATCGGCAGGGCACCTGCATCCCCCGTGATATTGCAGGTATCCATGGTCGACGGGGACCACTTACAGTACTCTCCTGGGTCGCCAACTGTCTGCTATCTTTTCTATAAAAAATCCATTAGAAAATGAGGTAGATATCAAGTTGAGTATAAAGTTAAAGTGTAAAGCTATTTCTTTACTCACACACGAGTAAATAAATAGCTTTAAATTTTTAAAGATATTCTCATTTACATTTCAACCATTGATTTACAGTGTCTTAAAGATATTTACAAAATTATTTAACCAGACCCTTTTCTTCTCGATCACTGCTGGACATGGACCTCCTCATGCATATTGACTTATGCATGAGAGATGTATCGCCTTAAAACTCCACGCTAGCCAAGCGGTTGACGAGTCCACTCTTTTAGAGGTAGTGTAGTTCCTCAGGGCTTGTGGTAGCGGCTTTGTTAAGCCTTAGTTGCCCTTTACGCCACCCATGGGAAGAGATGGGATGATGCTATTCTTAAGCCGGCAGTCACCACGCGATCACTACAATAAAATAATTTAAAACGGCCATTAATTAAATTTTCAACGAGTCAACTACTCTATTATGAGACGATAATGAATACTCAAAGGGTGAACTGAAGTTCCTTTCATTTATTAGAAATCTTGAGTTATCTATTTACAAATTGACTTACAATGTTTTCCGTTGGATTAAATTCCACAATTGTATAAAAAACAATGATTGAAATTTGAACTCCACTGGACTCGTTAGTAACAGTTACCACTCGGTCACTTAGTACTAGCTTTTAATGGATTTCATATCTTTCTTTTGTTGCAAATAAATAACATTCTCACTTAATTTTTTTAATAAAATTTTCGTCAATTCCTTAATTTATAATTAAGATGTCAAAATACACTGTAATTACCACTTCCAAATAACGTTGTTGACTTTTTAAATAAACAGAAAACTCGTTCCCCAATTGGCTCAGACTGGCAACCACTGGACCCTATTATTACCACAGACCTAAAATTTCTGAAAGGGTTAAATTAAATATCCGTAGGTAAATCTGGACTATCTCATTTTTTTGTAGAATAGATGGTAGCCGAGCGGCGAGCCACATGATGGTTATGTTGTCACCGCCGCCCATGGTCACCTGCAACACCAGGGGGCTTGCAGGTGCGCTGCCGACTTTGCAGAATTCTGTTCACAACTCTTTTAAAGAATGAAAAACCTCAGCTGGCAGTTCATTCCACAACTTTCGGGTTAACGGTATAAAGTATCTTTTTGACCGCACTGTTGGTTGGTTTTTGATTTGCTATATCTAATATTTTTTATGTTATTTCCATATTCGTAAATGCAAACGTGAGAACTTAATATGTTATATTAAAAAAGAAGGGAAATTATTTTATTGACTGCAACAAATACAGCAGGAATAACAAAAGAGAGGTAATGTTAGGTTTTTTTTATGGACGAAGACGGTAGACTAGCATTCAGTCCACCTGATGGTAAGTGGATACTGTCGCCAATAGACATCCGCGATTCATGCCAACATTAGTCCAAAATGACAAACGTAAACACGAACCCGGATGCGCTGCCTACCTTTGGAGATATAGGAATGGATTTGGAGAATGGGTTGGGAAAATAGGGAGGGATAGGATGAGAATGGTCTCTCGCACATCTTACTCCTTCCTAAACACGTACATACATTAGAGAAACAAGATAATGTGGGAAATGCAGTACATTTCAAGGTAGTCTTCTGTGAGAGAGGTGTAACGTGGCCAGTCGAGCCGACCCAGTGGCTGTTGGATCGCAGTGTGCACTCTCCCCCTCCCAAAAGCTATTTTGTCAAGACTATTTTATGCTGCCCAAAGCAGATATCGCATTGTTCTTTACACCTAACTATACCTAAACATATTAATATAAATACATAAGTATGATAAGTAGATAGTTATAAATATATTTGACTGATATTGTGTCAATAATGACATTATAAATGCTTCCTGAATACTTATACTAACCTGCATATGTCTATTCCATATACTGCACTCAGCTGTATATCATGAAGCACAATGCAAGCTGCAGGACTCACCTAACCGCAAGCGGTCACTCGCTTCTGATCACCGTTTGCAAACTCTTTGGAACATAGTATATGTATTTATTACACAAAGATTTTCCTTAGCTCCCTTTTTTCAAATCCACATTTTAAATTATTTAGAAGCATAGAGATTGTTTCTCTTGAATGTTTTTTCTTAATTAAGTGCAGTACGTAAATTAATTTAGAAAACGAGCTTAATGTGTGGAAGTTCGCTCGTCGCTAGGTCTAATTTGCTCGGCTTAAAGCAAAGACGTGTTTTCATATAGAGAGCGAATATTACCCGGGAGTTATTTAACTAATTTTACTTGCGGGGCAAGTTTTAACCCCACTACCATCTATTTGTGTTACCGCTGTCGCAAGTGAGTCTCGCGGACGAGTTTCCGTGATATGGAAGACGTTGATACGTGTGCACGTCTTTAAGAATTAGCTCGGAAATCTCCTCGCTCAAAAACAAACATTCAACTTGTTCTCGTCGACATACAACACCGAGACTAGAGCAAATGTTGAAGAATATTCAAGTCTTCTACAAACTTTTGAGGGGGAGAGTGCACGCTGCAATCCAATAGCCGCTGGGCGTACTCGACTGGCCACGTTACCCCACTCTCACAGAAGACTACCTTGAAATATACTGCATTTCCCACTTTATCTTATTTCCCTAATGTACGTACGTGTTTCGGTAGTGAGTGAGAAGCGCCACAGCCCATTCCCATCCTATCCCTCCCCATTTTCCCAACCCTTCCTCCGAATCCATTCCTATATCTCCAAAGGTAGGCAGTGCATCCAGGGGCGTGCCAACGTTTGTCATTTTGGACTAATGTTGGCATGTATCACGGATCTCTATGGGCGACAGTATCCACTTACCATCAGGTGGACTGTATACTCGTCTGCCGCCTTCGTACATAAAAAAAAACTTGGCTTCTTTTAAACATCAATAACATTAAAATTAAACAAACTCATTCCTCGATATATGTTTTTAAAGGCACTTAAATGAAATAAAATAAAAACAAACGATTTATTTTTATTTTATTTTATTTTATTTATTAGGTATAACAACAAATTTACAAACTTATCTAGTTACAGACACATTTTATATAACATTTGTATGTTCGTAAATTCACTTACAGTTAAACACAACTTTATGGGTAAAATGAAACTATAATATATATATATATCTTAACTATTTAAAAGGAAAAATGTCTATCTAACAGAATTTTAAAGCGGGCGTTGTTTAAATAGAATATGTCAAACTCGACATCCAGGTCGTTATAATAGCGACATATTCTATAAAATGGATTATTGTAAGAGACATTATTTCGAGCCCGTGGTATGTCAAACAGCTGTTGGGTACGTACAGGGCGATTCGGTGAATTCAGATTGAGATGCCGCAAGAGATCCCCATCCAAATGGTTATTCAAGATCTTATGCAATATATTTAAGGAATTGATTTTACGCCTCACTACTAAACTTTTGAGGTTCGAAAATTTTAATTTATCCTCGTAACATTTTAGTGTATGATTACTTCCAAATTTTAAACAAAAGTAACGGACAAATTTTCTTTGCACAGTTTCTAATCTATTTATGTGTATTTGGTACATGGGTGACCATATAACCGAACAATATTCAAGAATTGACCGTACTAAAGAAACATATAAAAATTTAAATGGTAGGGCTTTTTTAAAAGGTTTGCAAGTGCGTATCAAAAAACCTAGTAATTTATTTGCTTTACCTATAATTGAATTGTAATGTGGTCGAAACGATAAATTTTCATCAAATAATATTCCTAAATCTTTTACAATGTTAACTTTTCTTAGAGGTATGCGATTAATACTATAATTATATGTATAAGGTTTTTTATTTATCGTAAATGATATAATATGACATTTACTAACATTAAGAGACATCATGTTTGTTTCGCACCATTCAGATAATTTATTAAGATCTTGCTGCAAAGCTGCGCAATCAGTATTAGAAGTAACCCTACTGTATATTTTAATATCATCAGCGTAAGCTAAATGATTACATTGTAGTATGGTCAGAAGATCATTGATAAAAATTAAAAATAATAATGGGTCTAACTTCGAGCCCTGAGGAACGCCAGATATGGCTGGGAAAGGGCTGGAGTCATATCCATACACTGCTACAAATTGCGATCGATTAAGGATGTAAGATCTTGGCCATCTGAATAACGAACCCTGAATACCAATATGATTTAACTTTGCGAGGAGAACGGCGTGATTAACTCGGTCAAATGCTTTAGCAAAGTCCGTATAAACAGAGTCAACCTGAATCCCTGCATCAAACGATGAGCTCAGATAGTGAGTGTATACTAAAAGATTGGAAGTTGTTGAGCGATTGTTGACAAATCCATGTTGTGATGTACTTAAATATGGAGAAATGAAATAATAAATTCGGGAATATATGAGATTTTCAAATAATTTTGAGAAGCAAGATAATATGCTTATTGGGCGGTAGTTTTTAACATTGGACTTATCTCCTCCCTTATGGACTGGTACAATGCGAGCCGCTTTCCATATATCTGGAAATATTCCTTCTGTCAAAGATTTATTAAACAATGTAGTTAGTGGCTTTGATAGAGCTTCCGCACACATTATTATAAAAAAAGGAGGTATGCCATCAGGTCCGGCCCCTTTGTTTATGTTCAAAGTTATTAAAGCTTCTAGGACTTCAGTTTCTAAGAGAGAGATTGTTGAGAGAGCAGTGTTATATGTGAAAAGTCAGGTATATAATTATTATTATCAGTAATCGGATGTACATTGTATACAGATGAGAAATATTCTGCAAACATGTTGCTAATATCATGGCCAGATTCCGCAAAACGCTCATTTAATCGCACACGTGAAGGGAGGGTATTTGTTAACTTTGTGTAACGCCAAAAAATCTTTATATTTTTTATTAAATTAGTTTCAATGTTTTTAATATAAGATTTATAGCACTCTCCAGTTAAAATGTTAGCTCTTTTACGAAGTAAAGAATAAGTATCATAGTCACGAGGGTTTTTCCCTTTTTTAAATCTTTGACGGTACTTCTCTTTTTCCTTTAGTACGTTTTTTAAATCAAATGTAAACCAATCAGGATAATTAAACTTTTTAGACATATATTTAGGTGTATGTTTTTCTATAATCGACCATATCTCTTTATAAAATATATTTGTGAATTCAATACACGTGTGGGATTGGTATTGTTCCCACTGAATATTTGTTAAATCTGCTTTACACTTTACAAAGTTAGTTTTACGAAAATTATATTTAGGCTTCTCTTTACATTCTCTTTCAACAAGGATTGCTCAAATGTGTCAACTGATAACATAAAGGGAGGATGATGAGCGTCAACTCGGCTAATGGGTTCGGCTGGTGTGATAAGGCATTTAAGAGAATCATTAGCAAGTACAAGATCTAGTATGCATGAGTTCACATTTTTAACGTGATTACACTGTTGGAGCCCGGAGGTCTGGACAAGATCAATAGAATTTGGCTCCAGTTGAGGCGTCTGAAGCTACAACGCTGTCTTTATTAGTCCAATCTACACCCGGCAAATTAAAATCCCCTAGGATGACAAACTTTTCATTCGGTAGGGATAGAATCAGTGACTCACAATTTTGTGTAAAGCTTGTAAATACATCATCGGGAATATATGAAGGTATATAAACAATACACAAATTAAGAATGACGTTTTTAAATTTAATTTTTAACCATAAGTCCTCTATAGAGGTTTGCCAAGAGGATTTGTCCTCAACACTAAGATACCTCGACACTGCAACTAAAACACCCCCACCATGACTCTTGCAGAATCTCTCTCTGAAAGTTAGCGATCGATCTCTCCTGTACACAATATATCTATTATCAAACAGTTCCGAGGAAAATATATCCTCATCTAGCCAAGTTTCGGTTAAACAAATAATATCGTAATTATTAATTAATACTGTGTTGAATATATTAACTAATTTAGATCTCATGGAACGTATATTTTGATAGTAAATGCTTAAGTCCATAGTATTATACTAATTTTAAGTTTCAGATATAAAAACAATTAATATTTAAAGAGAAAGAAAAGAAAAATATTTAGAAAGTAGGTGCCAACAGTAACTTGATCTGGTGATGATGAGATAAGGAATTTATGGCTGTAAACATTGTAGAGTACAAGTGTTCTTAATGTGAACAGCTGGTGTGTTATCGGCTTTTCTCATATAGATTCGCCCGCCACGGACCCAGACATATTTGTACGAGAGTTCCCGTCGTTTAAGGCGTGCAGCCGCATGCAGAGATTTGTTCATTGGCGACAAGTGTTCTGAAATGTACACAGACACTTTCTCACCTCCAATACCCAGAAGAGACGTGTTTAGCTTTTCATTTGCATGGGCTTTATTGTATCTTGAAACAGCTGAGAGGAACTCATCTCTACACAGAGGACTACGAAGTTTTGCTATAACGGTGCGAGGCCTCTTACTCTCTCTGTTCAGTTTCGCAACGCGCAAACATTGAAGTAAGTTGCACGATCCAGATTATGTTGCACGATTTTTGCACACTGTTGTATGACGTTAGGTAAGTTTTCAGACCGATTCTCAGGCAAGCCATGAATTTCCAAATTACACTCGTAAATTTTGTTCTAGATGGTTAACACGCTCTGATAAATCTGATACAGTCTTTTGAAGGTCGCCATTATTTATCTTCAGTGATTTCACCTCGCTTGAGAGCTCTGCTATGCTAGACTGAAACTCGTTATGTTTAGTGTTCAAAAAATCGACGCCTTGATGAAGAGCAGCTAGGTCATCCCTGATAGGTGCAAGTTCAGCACGCAATAGTTCTTTCATTATGCTTACCATCTCAGTTTTGAGCATCGTCAAAATTTCTGATCTCAAGCCATCAGCTTGTTCTGGTAAATCATCGCTCGTTACAGGAGTATGTGGAGGCAGTGGTGTGCTGGGGTTGCTTCTTTGCTCAGTTTTGCATTTCGGACAAATCCAGGACAAGCGAGTATCCTTAGATAGCTTTTTGTAATTGGATCCTGATATATTCACGCATAGGTGATGGTAAACTCGATCGCATTGCGAACAAGAAATTCTATCTGTTGTTCTTACAATTTTTTCACAACCGTAGCACGTGCTCATTTTGATGGTTTCGTTTTAACAATGATTCAGAACGACGAGAAAAAGGAAAAAGAAAATAACGATTAAAAAAGCAACTTTTTCTTCGTGAGACTCGAACGTAGGTTTATCGGTGTAGTAGTTTGTTATTTGCACTTCGTAACCGCTGGGTCAAATAGCTTATTTTAATACTTGCCAATTTTTAGATGTCTATCATCAATAGTGATGTTAACATTTTAAAGTGGAGGGTAATGAAAGATTCATTTAAAGCACCCACAAAAGACAAACAAATTGTTGTCAAGATAACATGACTTTATATTGTTATATATTATAATTGTCACTGCACAGGTTACAATGATAGTTTTAAGTTATTCAACAACACTTTATTCTACACTTTCAACTGTTTATTTATGGATAACTTTGGTTATTATTTATGGACTTTGGTAATTATTTATGGACACCAATAACTTTGGTAAATTCTGCAATCGGTAACACATAACACGTCCGACACGTCCGATGTTATCCGACTATATATAGATTATTTATATGTTATAAATGGTTGTCTAACAAATAAGCTGACATTACTATAAATAATCCTAGCGCAATAAAAGCCGTAATAGGAGAGAGCTAAGCGAAGAATAGTCGCAACAAGGAGCGTATTATTCAGTGTCACTGGCGAGACGTGTCTTGTAATATATGTTTTAATAAAAGGGTTTCAATTCGCACCCGAACATACATCACGTGAAGAAACCCGAAGTATCAATAATATCGAAAAAGACCTTCAATTTATTATTCATTGAAGTCGCTGGTAGGGGCGGACGCTCTATAAATCTACGGATCGCCACTAAATCATCGTTTGCAACCGGCGGAAGGACGTGTGCGGGCGCAATTTTTATCCTTTTTCAGATGGCGGGAACAAATGGATATTACAACTGTATTCTGGATTATCATTAAATTTCAAAAGTAACAACAATTGAAAAAACGTGGAATATTTTCCAGATTCTTTTCTAGGTAACTTTTCTAACAACATCTTTTAGTTTCCGGGTGACCTTCGCACGCGGTATCGTCTTCCTATGCATTAACAATGTATTCTGAGCCTAAACAAAGAGAAGCAGGTGGATGTTGGGACGGCGACGTTACACCCACTGAAAGATTCCATAAAAACTGTACCGATACCCTCGTCACGTCCGGACGTCTTATTTATCTAGTCACGGGCAAAATCATTGTTTCCTTTTTCGTTGTGTGCTCGCAAAAACACCCCTTATTACGGCTACCGGCTAACAGATGAACTGCTGAACAGGCCCATTGTGTCGGAGCCTTGTGTGTGACGTTTGTTTCTCGCAGACCCGGGGAAAAAATGTGTCGCTAGCCGAGAAATGGCTATTTATTCATGTGCTCTTTCAGATTCGTAGGCTACCTAATTGGGTATCCGTATTTTACGGCCTCAATTCTTCACAAATTGCTGAATATCGCTAACATTAAATATAAAATATCTCTTTCTGAGGAGTTCAGATTAGGTATGTAGTATACGTATATTTAATATCTATATCCATAATCTTGTATACTTGTATCTTGTATATGGCACTCGGTTGGATATTTTACCCCTTTGTCCATAGAAGACTACCATAAAATATACTGCATTTTCCACTTTAACCTACTTCCTCAATGTACGTACGTGTTTCGATAGTAAGTCAGATATGCCAGAGCCCACTCCCATCCTATCCCTTCCCATTTTCCTAGTCATTCCTTCAAATATATTCCTTTAAATCTCCAAAGTTGGGCAATGCATCCGCGGGCGCGCCAACTTTTGTTATTAAACTGATGTTGGCATATACCGCAGGAAGTCAGTATCCACATACCGCCAGGTGAACTGTCTGCACGTCTGCCGCTTCCTTCCCATAAAAAAACATCTTATATAATTCCATTTATCGAGCTCAAGCTTATGAATCCTCTCCATCTACAGGCATCCTAGATCTGTATATTCAGAATTATTATGCTATTAGCTATCTATGTTGCTTACGGACTATATCGTAATTACTAAACTACGTGTTAAGTAAACACAATTTTATATTATATTTTAAGTAGGTATAACGCTAAATTTTCCTCTCAATTTTCTGGCTCTCATCAAACATTCATCAATCAAACACCTTATTATTCCTGTGTTCACTACAGACGCCTTAATTAATAAACAGTTGCGACTCAATAATCAAAGTTTGCTAAATTATATTTATTTATTGTATACAAAAGTATAATTTTAGCATTAATCAAATGAAATACAATATTCGTGCTATTTAGAATAAATGATACAAGAAATGAAATTATTATTCTATCTTTTATGACAAAGAAAACCAAACTCAAATAAGTTTAAAATTTTAGTAATGGTAACATTACAGCACAGTAAACAGCTTTGTTCTAAGAATATACAATATGTGAAGCAAAAATAACACAATTTACAGCACAAAATTAAAGATTCATAAAATTATTCTATTTGAATGATTATTCATAAAATTATTATTCTATTGTTTATATTCTATGGTTACCTTATTTATTTTACTCGACGTTTTAGTTGCGTTTCACCAACCATGGTCACGAACTGACTGAAGAGGCGGGTTTAATCAACCACCCGCATTTGGTCTTCATAGATAAATACACTCCCGAACACTTGAACTGAGCCACCCTGCATTTTCAGTTTTGATGGCATGAAGCTTAAAAAAATGTTTTATTGATCAAAAAGTTTTTATGCAGTTCTGAAGCTGGCACACTAACCATCATTACAGTATGCCATTATTCCAAATTAAAATTTTAAAAAATGAGTTTAAGTGTAACAAGTTGTGTGTCACCTCTCATGGGGAAGACTTGTATTGGATCTTTGAAGAAAACAATGGTTTATCTAAAAAAATCATTTATCAGTAACTTGTATCGTCTCCAAAAGCGTTTACGACGGCCGTCATGCGGTTTGGCATGGAATCAATCAACGCCACTATGACGTGTTGTGGAATGTTCTCCCATTCTTCCTCGATGGCAGTTTTCAGCTCCTGCAAGGTCTGCGAAACTGGGTGGTGAGCTCGAACACGCCTCTTTAGGTCATCCCATAAATGTTCTATGGGATTCATATCTGGGCTATTTGCTGGTCATTCTATGACTACGATAGCGACGTTATAAAGGTATTCCCTGACGATTCCTGCAGAGTGCTCTCTTGCATTATCATGCATAACAATGAAATCTTGGCCAACAAACCCAGCATATGGCATCACATAAGTCTCTAGGCATTGACGAATGGAGAGGTCGCCATTTAGTGGTGGCAGCCGTGGTCCCGTCACAACGTGAAGTTCAATTTTGCCTCCCGTGGAAATTCTTCCTCAGACTGTCCATGACCCCCACCATATATCACTTACTCTTCAATACAGCACTACATAAAACGCTCTCCCTGTCTTCTGTACACCTTCTTCCTTCCATCATTATAAAACAGCATAATCTTGGATTCATCAGTGAAGAGTACCTGGCTCCATAGACGTTGAGTCCAATACAAATGTTCGCGCGCAAATTGAAGGCGCGCCATTCGGTGAGCTCATGTCATTTTGGGCCCATTGGTTGGCTTATTTGGTTTTATATCACGTTCTTCAAGTTTGCTTCTAACAGTCCGAGCGATAACAGCCGCTTCATGTAAGTCTCGAAGCTGTTCTTGGATTTGTACTCAGGTCAGGTGACAATTTCGTAAGCTGGTCGTGAAGATAAACCGATCTTGTCTTTCGAGTCTTTCACTCGAAATCGTGGTCCTCCTGGACGGCGAACGAAATGTGTGTGAAAAACGTGAATGTCTCAAATGTTATGTTTATGTTATTATAAGGTTTGTGTTATAAAGTTATAATGAAGTTAATTTAAATAGGAAATTAAATTTGCTGAGATTGCATATGACGCAGTAGAGTGAAGAAAGAATAAGCAGAATTCATTATCTGAAAAAGAAAACACGGTTACATTGCTAATTTTATTATTTTGTGATTGTGAAATAAGTTTCTTTGTGGTTACAAAGGAATTCCCAGTTCCCTATAGTGAAATTTCATAGACTAATAGAAAAGATGAATATTCAAAATAACAATGTTCAATATCACAATCACATATATAGGTACCTACGAGTATCTACCTTTATAGATAATGTGTAGATAAATTATTTATACATACATGTATTTCCATAACAAGCACGGTGTCTTGTTTAGGTCTAATAAAAACCGCCTTATTTTCATGTCCTTTAGATCGAATTTGATAAAAAAAATGTACCCAAATTGTAAGGTAGGTGTTAGTTTTGATCACAAATTATAATTTGTTTTTATGATGTGTTGTTTTGATATAGGCTTATATCTAGCAGTGGTGATATACAGTTTTGGTAGTTTCCTTAACTTCAGTCCCCACAGACACAAAGACAGATGCTGTATTTATATAAATAGAAATTATAAGTGTCTTTACTTACAGAGGTGAAAACGACAAGAGAAAGCGGGAACATTTTTCCACCAGTAATGGAGAGGGAACGGAGAACTCGCTCGACAAAAACTCGCATATTACTTTTGAAGCGGCGCGATCGAGGAGTCCAATCGCAGCTATATACTGCCGATGACAGTAGAAAGCTCTGAAATTTTAAATAAGTATATAACATGTTTTTCTCATCCAGCCACTACCGAGCGACTTTCGTCATCAGTTCTCTTGGCCTGAGGGCGTCCCGCGCTATATTTCCCTTTGCATTGCCTCCATCGGAGAACTCGTCTCCCTCATCGGTTATCGGTCCCGCGGCATATATGGAAAGAACAGAAAACCATATGTTAGTGGCGGTCTTATAAAGATGTCTATATCCAGCAGTGGAAAAACACAGGCTGATGGTATGGTTGGTATATAATATGTTACTAAGTCGGTCATAACTGACGTGGGACTGGTAACAAGTGTGGTTTCTACCCCCGTCAGTGGCCCGTACCGCGTCAGTCCTTGAATGGAGACCACCTCATGGGTAGCGCAGTATTATACGGCCTTTAGCTAGTTGGAAGTCAGCTCCAGCTAAATTGAAGATGTTTGCCAATAGTGGCGGAATGAGAAGAATGGATGATATATGGTATATGTCGTGCAGTGTACTGCTGCTGACTACGTAGGTTGCTGGTGTTACATGGTAATTAATATACTACTACTGTTTTAATACTGATGGTAGAAGATTTCTTAATATTTTTTTTTCAAATTTAAAACTTATCATAGGATTCTGTCTCTTCTCATAGCACGTACAATTCTAATACATATATTATCTTATTTTTTTTCCCAGTTACACTTTTTAATGTAATCTTCATTTGTAAGTCATGTATTGTCTTATGTGCCTACATTTTTTTTCTCTCTTCATATATAGCAATGATGCAATTTGCACATTCTGCCAGTATCAAGTTTTTCTTTGTATTAAACAATTATAAAGTTTAAAACGTATCCTACCAATGTCAAGTCCCGTCAAAGTAAGTCAGAAGTTGCTCAATAAAGTGAGAATAGGTACGTATCCTACCAATGTCAAGTCCCGTCAAAGTAAATCAGAAGTTGCTCAATAAAGTGAGAATAGGTTTACTGAGGACAGAAAGGACTCCTTGGAAGCACAAGAAAAACGCAGGCCCATGCTTTAATTTTATTATCACAATAATCACGCACAAAAACAAATTTTTAAGTTTAATAAACTATCATTATTAAATCACAAAACGCACTATACACAATTTTTATAATGAATCAAACAATAACTCAACTTTACTTCTCGAATTGCCGCCGAAATGTCATGCCTACACTTGAGGCGATTGGGAGTTTACAGTTTCTTGAGTCATATTCAAGTGATACATTTCAATATACACATATTGAAAATATAAATAGGTACTTAGACATAATTTACATATAGGAAAATATCACTTGAATGTAACACGCGGTTTATTCTAAACAATTATAAAAGCTACTCTTCTAATTACTCAGATACGTTATGCCTTAAGTAACAAAATCATTGTTGGTACCATCTGAAATAATAGACTATCATATTAAGGTTTAAAAGGTAATTAAAAAACATTTAGAATACCTTATCCATAATGCAGGTTCCAAACCAACAAGGAACCATTATTTGAAGGACCATGATGGAGGTATACGTTGCCAGAAATATGTAGTATTGCCCTGAAGCAGGCTGTAAAAGTAATCAAAGGAATATTTTTAACACTTTTCTTCCAGGCAGGTACTGTATAACTTAAAATCATGTGCGTACTTACTAAAGTAAATCTGAAAAGACAAACGCAAATAATGCAAGACGCCACGCTGAATTGTATGAACAATATGAAACTAAACACTTTTTCAACCAAATTAAAAAACCTGTAATTTAATTTTGATTATTAATTAAAATATAAAATTAAATGATTCATAACTACATATTTATATTCACGTTATACTTACTTGCCAATTTCATCGAAATGTACAATGCACTTATTAAGCTTGATGACTAAATCGTCATCACTCTGATCCTTTAGCCGATGTTTATTTGAGAGTCCCAAATCTACGTGTTGTATAACGGAATCGTCTGCTGTCCGTCTCTCGTCTTTATTAGTCAAATTCCTCAATTTATCATCCAATATGTCCAATTGGGCAATAATAAGAATAATTACACCAACTATAAACGTATCAATGTTCACACAGTACAACATGTGAAAATGCGCAATACAAATTTGATAGAAATACAAAGGGTAAATAAATTTATGTCTAAACTCTTCAGGGAGAAAGGAGAAGCTGCTTACAGGTAGTTCCAATGTATTTTTCGTAAATAGATGTTTAATAATTGGTGACAATGCATGTACCAGTTGTGATGTAACTGATATAAGTGATACGATGTTCCAATATGTAATGTTGAAAATTTTTGCTTTGTTTATAATTTTAATACCATATTTAGTGTCGGCTTGAAACATTTTACTTTCTAATACATCAAGAATCTCTATAATGTCCTTTCTCATGATGTGAAAGGTAAGAACTTTTGATGTAATAGATAATTCAGTAAAATAAAATACCATTTCCTCTATAAAACTATCCAAACTTTGTGGCAAGAAAAAAAAGTTTAACGAGAAAAGTAAATCGAAGAAAACAGAAGACAACATGAAGAAGAAGAAACAATAATATTGTAGTATTTATTTCTATTCCCAGGCCAAATGGCGAGAATTTTCCAAAATTTCATGTGGTTATTAAAACAATCAATTTGATGAAATTGCATTGTTTCAAATGAAAATTGTACTTGTACAAGAGAATTACACTGCTTTGAGCTTGTATGATTTGTAGACTACGTTCAAAGCTGGGAGCATCTCATTTAAATAGATCGAGAAATCGAGGTCGGAACTGGCTTGTGATTAACAGTTTAAAGAATTTGCAATTTCTTAATTAATGACAGACAGCATATCTTGCAATTATATCGCACACTACGTTTCATTGAAACTTCTTATTTATTGAAAAACAAACATCAAAGGCCTACTTCCATGATATATACCCTATTATTTATTCTCGTATATACTAGTAATGATATATACCGATGCAAATGGATGTAGGTTAATTGCTGGAACTGGACTTTTTCAAATGAGATGCAATTAGTGGAGGTGACGCCGACCGCTTGTAAAATGGTTCAGGAATTCGCTCTAATTAACAGGCTCACTCGCAACCTTATTTATGAAAGCCTGAATTACTTTTTGAAACATCTATACAAATTTTTTGTTTATTTTCAGTAGTTTCATCTGCATAGAATTTTACTTTTCATACTGTTCATACTGCTTCTGCTCAGTTTCGGATATTTTTGTTCTCTATTGCATATTTTGCTGATATCACTTCGGCGTTCTATCTCTATAGGAATCGTACAAAATTAGACATTTATTCAATGGTAGCTCTACCACTGTTACAGAAAAAAAAACAGACAACACTTAAAAATATTAGTTGTAATTATATCTATCACATAATAACAATGGCTTCTTCACGTATTTACGTTATATACATATGTTGTTTACGTTCATATAGTTTAAATATATCTTAATTAAATTAAAATATGTCTTTGGAATAGTTAAAAGTATTGTTATTCCATTGTATTGTATTATATTTATGTTTGTTTTCTCGCTGCTATCATTCAGTTGCCGAGTGCCTCGTATTCAAATAACAATCAAGAACAATTTAATTTGTTAATTATTTTACAATAGATATTTGCGAATAGCTTACAATATTAGCAAATAGCTATTGTTACAAGTGCAGGGATGCGTATCTGGATCACGTGGTAAGGCATGAAAGATACGAGCTTTTGCAAATAATTATGATGGCCAAGATTGCCGAAAAGAACCGTGTTTCTTTCTTTCTTTCATTATTATATGTTTACTATCGACATCGTATCCGTTCTTAGTGTTCCTAAGGTTAATGTGTTGTTGCCTTATTTGAATATTGAAAAATTTATTGAAGGTTTAAATTTGAATTTAAATTATTGTCCTGCATAAAGAAAACACTCTGGAAAAAAGTTAACAAAATTAAAGATCTTAATACCTACTATACAATATACGTATGAATACATATTACATAATAACAGTATATAATATTTCACGATATTTTCCTATTTTTTTATACACGTTCGTTAGGATGTTATATTTTCAAACAGAAAATAAACGCTCAGAATGAAAATGTGTTATTGGCATAATATAAAAAACATGATTGTTGTTCCTTTACCAAAGTTGGCAAAGTTTCCGCCGTTATGGTTGCTCGTACATGACGGAGTTCGCTCTCAACAGGTAAATTTGGCTGCGGCCGAAAGTTACTTCACAAACTCAATGATATTCAGTTCGCAGAGTTTACTCACTTTTACCTCATGCGAGAAATATAGCCCCAGTTATAGTGCTTACAGTTTCGTACAGTTTACATAAATAATTATTTATTGGAACGTAACGTAAAATAGCGGGAAACAACAACAGATGCCTCATCTGCGTCATCTACTCGTATACACCTGTATACGTATACAGATGTCCACCTGTGACCTGTAACAGCGGATGATACGTTACCGGTATCGTGGATTTAAGATTCACTTGAAAGTACTCTTTGAACTCTTGAAGGACTCTCTGTCGTAGCGTGATGGAAAACCTCAGCTGGCAGTTCCTTCCACAACTTCCGGATTCGCCATATACTCGTAATATGCCGCGAAGACGGCAATACACTCACCAACTCTTTGTCAAGGAAGTGCGGAAGAACCACGCGTCGGTGACGAGAGCTGCAATATTAAAAACCTGAGGTTAGCATCAGATTGAACAGCTCTTCTGTAAATTGCGCATTATTCAGGTGGTAGAACACACAAGAGGGATGCAATATCTATACGGACGCTGAGCGAGCGAGAGTGTGATTCTAATCAATCCAAATGTCACGTCGAATTGGTATTTCGATTAACCGACCCCGAGGCATAGGTAAGAATTTAACTTGAACTTTATAAAGCGACAAACATTAACCCGAAGTGAGGTACTACTTCACTTGATTTCCGTAATCGATGTTGCATATTGTCATATTTTTCACGTTAAATTACTGTTAGGAATTTTTTCCCTATGTAAGAACGTTAAATTGATGATATATCATCAATTTAACGTTCTAACAAAAGATTGACAATACAAGTGTAGTACCTAATTTAAAAATGTTATAAAATTAACGCGAATTACCATGAGAACCATCTTTAAAAGAAACATAAACGAGACCAACTTTAAGCAGCAAAATTTTAAATATTAATTCAAGTTTTCCGTCCGAGTCGGATAAGTAGCCACGTAGAACAGATAATTTGAATTTTTAAACAGTTGGTAGCTAACGATTAATCCATGCCTGCCGCAAGGGAATTTCACCATAAAGACTTATTTAAATTATTGGTCGGCTGTAATCCAACATTTAATTTCAAAACGTTAATTACAGAAGCCCTCGTAATTTAAGCCGTCTTTGTTTCTCTACAAATGCAATGTAACACTCCGGTAATGATTTGTTAAATTATTAACTGTGATACGGTTCAAGTCACCCTCCACCCTCTGTACCCGCGATCGAAGGCAAGTTGATGTTTGACTGTACGAGGTGTTGAAAATTTAGCGAAAACCCAGTTTCGATGTATTCGCTAATGGGCCTCAAATAACAGAAGCGTAAGCGCAAAATATTTTGTGTCTTGTTTTGTTACCATTAGCGCTAAACAAATACGCGCTTATGTTGCCTTGTTATTCCGTTACAGTACGCCTACATTCTATGGAAATTTAAGAATATTTACCGTACCGCATCGTAACGAGCCCTTTTTTCGTCCACTGCTGGACATGGCCTTCCTCGTGGAGATTGTGCATCAGGTATGTATGGCTGTAAAACGGCTTGGCGAGTTCACTCTTTTAGGGGTGGTGTGTACAAAGACGCCGTTTGTAATTTTGCGAACGCTCGGTACGTCAATACTTTAGTTGTAATTTTAGGTGTTTAATTTGAAAGTAATTGCAATCGTCAATGCCCGGATTTGGACAAATTTGCATATCGTCAATTGTATACACAATTATCCATATATAATATCAGAGTATAGCCGCGCACCGCCTTGCCTGACCGCCAAGCTAGTGACAATTTAAAAAAAAAGCGGAGATAGTCTACGGATATCTATACTCGACTCTCATTCGTGTGATCGTGAGTTCAAATCCTCGACTCGTACGACTCAGGTAGGTACGAGCCGAGGATCCGAATGTGAGTCGAGTATAGATACCCCTAGGCCCTAGGCTATCATCGCTGTTTTTAATTAACAAACATCCTGACGAAACCCGCATGTTCGATTATAAAAACAAATCTGAAGTATATGATCCACCAATCCTGGGCACTGGGCCAGCGTGGTGAAGAACGGCCCGCATCCCCCCAGTGATTTAGTGACCTGCCACTGCGTCCCACTGGACGTTATAGGCTGAAACATACACAATAATAATACAACATTGTTATACAAAAAGGCGGTTTGATTCCCATACAAGATTTCCTTCAGCAAACCTGTCAGTAGCGAAAAGGCTAGACATTATTTATTTATGTATATAAACAAATTTTTAGACAAATTTTAACAGAAATGCAAGAATAATTATCTTTTGTGTTTATACTTATTAAACGTGAAGTAAAGTCAGTATGCTCACAACAAGGTTTAAGGGATATTCCGAGGCTATTAGAATTAGGCTCAGGATTTCGAGGCCCGCATCGAGCCCTCTCTTCTAACTTCCAACCCTTGCAATTAAGACGCACCCAAAGGGCTGCACCCACTTCTCCATTGCAAACACGTCCATTGTTTTAATCCCCATCCGGGTGGTATTCCGGTATATTCCACTTTCTTTTGACCTCTTCGCTGCTCAAAATTACTTGCGCTTAAGTGAGAAGCTGAGGTCAAATTAAGCTGGTGTATAATACGGAATCCACTAACGTATACTTGATTGAAATATTAATTTTGAAAGTTCTGGTCAGAGACAAAACATGGTAGAATGGCCAAGTGATATGCCAACAGTAGCGTCCTTTGGCTTTGACATAAGGTAAACAGTAGCGACAGGTAACTGCGTAAAGTTTGTTATTAACCAACTGGGAAACGTCAGGAGCAACAACAACACTAGCACTCGCCCGCGGTTCGCCTACATTGACATAGGTTTAGCGTAGGTTTCTATGTAGTAGAAAATTGTAACCTTTATTTGTCTGCTTATACGAGATACACGCAACTATATACAAAATACTATAATAATTCGCGTACTTTTTATATTATTGTATCCAATGTATAATATAACTGAATATCGGCAAATTCATAACGGTGTTGCAGGTGTCCATGGGCTTATAAAAAATACAACACTTACCATCACGTGGGACCGCTCGCTCATCCGCCCACTTGTCTATATAAAAAAAAAATCGGTTTCATTTCATTGCGGTTTCAAAGCAATATAAAATAAATATATGTACGTAAAATCGGTAGAAAAAATTAACCGGTTTTTAAACCCTTTTTATCTATTCACTTTGTGCTTTACAGAAGTCATTAATTACAAGGGACCGCAGTTGCCGCCTAGAAAATTTGTAATTTTTATTAATGATAGTAATTTAATTTATTTTTTATTTATTTAGTGGGAATTGTTGAAGATGTCCAACACTTGTTGGTGGAGTGTGTCCGGAATCAACAGGAACGGGATGCCTTAGTGAGGGCTCTCGATCTGAACAGGAATGATGTTTGTATGTTCCACGACATACTAGGAGAACCTAATTCACAAGCAGCATTTAATTTGTACAGATTCGTGAGCCCTCACTAGGGCTGACATACTGGTACCTACATTAATGTTGTAGAATGTAAGTTTAGGGTAGGATGGAGCTGACATGTGCCAAGGTATATGTTATATTAAAAAAAAAAATAGTGTATTTGTATGAGCATAACTGTTAAATAAGAAATGTGACAAATCAAGGATAAATCCTCATGGACACCTGGGAATGGGGGCCCCAGGTAGTGCCGGACTCTTACCGGCTAAAAACCTTGATTTGCCATTTCTTGTAACCTCTGACATAGATCAGAGTCTGTATCTGCCTTGTTTTAACTTGTTTTCACTTCAATGTTTGTTTCCTTTCAGTATTCTATATATTTAATTACATTCTGTTCTTATTTCTATATATTAGTGTTGCAATCCTTTCTGTCTTGATTAGGTAGCAGTTTAGTTTATTTATATTGTCACTTTATATGTTGTACCGTTTTATGTTTACTTCTATTCAAAACTTATTCCAAGTTTCATACTTCTATTTATCATCGTTTCCTTATTTATATATTTCTATATATTTACATATACTGTCAAACTTAATATCTATGTCTTGTTCTTATTTCAGTATATTTTACGTTTCTTTCTAAAAGCTAGCAGCTCCGTCTCCATGTCATGGCTTTCATATTATTGTATATTATGTCTATTTAAAACTTATTCTATATTTTCTTATATTATGTATTGCACTATTGTTATATTATCACATATGTTTCACATATTCTATGTATTACTCACATATGTTTCGTCATAACCCCATTTGTGTATTTTACATACATTCGTAATTAGTCTTAGGTTAAAAAAATTTTTTGTGTGTCGCTCCTCTTTCATGTTCTTTCTTTTCTCTTCCTATCTATTTCCTGCCGTTTATCCTTTCTTTTTTCTTTCTTCCTATTTAATCCTTCCAGTGTACAGACATCCCCAACCACCCTTAAAAACTTCTGATTTATGTGGCTTTGCAGCAATTGTGGCTTCTGGTTGTGGTCTCCTCGTTGCTCCTTGCTAGTTTTTTGGAACCGCTGCAGCATGGCGAAATTGGCGGTGTTGTTCTCTTTTAAAAGTGTTTCCTATTTCAGCTGTAATTGATCCAGTTTCTTATGAAACTGGATCCAATTTGCCTTCATGGTGTTTCCCGATTTCTGCCTTTAAGTCGGTTCTTTTTCTCATGAAACCGAACACGATTTAATTTTCTGTTATTTGAACATTTTTATATTTCAAGAATTATGCCGCGGCGGTCCAAGCTTGTGAGGCTCTCGCACTGCGCACTAGTTGTAGGCCACGGCTGATCTGGCCAGTGTGTCCCACTTCTTTCGCACCGGACATTCGGTGCTGAAGGCATTATGGTCCTGACGGTCCATTTTTGCCTTCGCACAATTCCGGCACGAAGGTTTCTCAGCCGCGCGCCACTCCGCGCACTGAAATTTCAGGTGCGGGCCTCCGCAGTGGCTACACGAGTCTACAGCCTCCACACAGAAGCGCTTGCTGTGGCCGTATCCAAGGCATCGGGAACACTGCACCAAAGGGGATTGATCCTCGACCCTTATACGTTGTAGGTCGATGTGCAGTGTTCCCGCCTCTGTTGCCCGTTTCCAGATGGCCGGGGATGTGCTCACTACTATATGGTTGGTGTGGGGATTCCTAGTCACTTTTCTGTATTTTACTTGTGTCCTTTCCATTTTATCCACTTTTTGGTTTAAGGCCCTTACTTCTTCGAGAACCTCCTGTACGGTCGGCTCCGAGCCCGCGCCCCCTTCGTCAGTTTGGCTCGTTTGTGTTTCTTGTTCTATGGTACTATTGCTTTTGCACCTCTGTAGGTCCGATTTGTTCCACTCGTCTACCTCCTTCTGCAGCCGCATTCGTGACTCGTAGAATGTTATCAATATTTTAAACATGATCCTCATCGTCTTCTGCAAGCCTTCTTTAGTTGTTGTTCTTATACTGGGCGAACCTTCCAGAATAGTGCCCACTGTGTGGAATTGTGCTTGTGCCGTAGCATACAGGACCGGACAAGGGTCATCGTAGTTTTCCTTGTCCGTATCGATGTCGAACGGGGTCGGGATGTCCTCCTGTAACGATTCTGCGGGCTGGCTTTACATTGCGGGCTTTTTATTTTTCTTTTTGCAGCCCTATCCTTTGGGGCCATCCTGGTTGATGCAGTCGTCTTTTTTCCGGACATCCTGGGCTCTTAATTCTTAAAGACGGTTGCCTAATTGATTATGCGATATCTGCTCAATAAAACAGATACCGCATACAATAAAAATGTAAAACTTTATTTATTCCAATTAAAATCACTACAGTTAGGCCGATCGCCGATTAAATACCTTTAAAAAGTTTTTTCCGTTTGACGAGATGTTTAAAAATGTTCAGGATGTCTAAGAATGTTTGCGAGACGTTTAAGGAATGTGCCCAGGAATGTGCGATAACAAACATCGCTCTCGACGATGGCGCGGAGAAGTGAATATTAAAGTACCTTACAGTTTTTACAATTTTTTAAAATTTTAAAATATTTCCATGTTTCTGCACTTTACTCACTTTTTATAATATTTTTTCCATTTTTGACGCCGCTATACTTGGTTTTGAAGCCCCCTCTTCCTCCTAGGCCACACGGTTCTGGCGAAATGCTTTTGTAGAAAAAGTCGATTTCCAGATCCGCGTCGATGTATTAGGATCGCCCGTGTGCCCGGAATTCAGCTGTAACTTTGCAGCCACTGGTCCGATTCTTCCTCAGCCTACTTCTAGTTTCTTCTTTCGGCGAGATCTTGCTAATGATGGTGCCAGAAGCTGCAAACGCGCAGCCGCTGAGGAGATACGGAGACAAAGGAAAGTGTTATTTCCCCGTATCTCACTCAAAAAAGGTGTTGAAAATCCGAGCTTCGGGGCTGGGGAGGAGGCTTCCGACCCCCACAGTTTGACACTAAAAAAGGGGGGGGTCGCCGATCTTGTTTTAGCAGCGTCTTTAGTTTAGTCCTTTTTTCACAGTTTTTGGGTTGCTGCGGCCAAAGTTGAAGTCCGATTTCACAAACAATTTCACAACCACTTTTGTCCTTCCTGGGCGCAACTTTTGATACTGTACACTTGTCCTTTTCTGTCAATAATCCACTATTAATGATTTTTGTTTGCGGAGCGACTCACAAACGATGCGCGCGCGTTAACGGTCCGGCTCAAGCTCCAAATAAGAAAGATTATATAACTGAACTTTACTGAAATGGTCCTTCGAGCCGTATTTGTATCAAACACAGTTAAGTATTTTTAAATTTAAGCTGGCTTTGTTAAACTACCTTCATTACTTGTTATCTATTGTTAATCTTGCGAAGCTGCCGACAAAGCCCTACATTACCATAACAAATAGTAACTAATCTCGATCACCTTCAGGTATTAATTATTATGTAATTTCACAAAGGGACAATAAGAGGAACGTATCCTCACGTTCGCTAATAGTCGACACCTGGCGACCGCTCTCATTAGGGAACTCGAAATTGTTCGAAATTGTCGCCGATTAAAATCACTAATGCCTTTAATATCGACGCCAGTCGCGTGTGAACATGGCTTTATAATTACCATGAGCTATAGTTAAGGTACGATTTCAATGAGGGATTAAGTGAATTCGTAATCACAATCATTAACTAGATATGTCAGATTATCTCATAATAATGTTACAATTATAGTTTATCTAGTAAATATTTGTCCTACCTATAGTACAATATCTGAGTCGCAGCTCCCTTTCTCAAGTTATTTGGATTACCAACGTTTTCTTTTTAATAAGATCGTAATAGAGCCGTGTCTGTACATGAAATATGTTTTAAAAAAAAAGTGATTGCAGTATAATGTACGAGTGAGAGTCTAAAACGACAATAATTGGATTTTTTGTCTGTCTGTCCGAACGCGCATCACGCAGATACCACTGAACGGATTTTAATGAAACATGACATAGTTATTGCTTATATGCTGGGTTAACATTTAGGATACTTTTTAATCCAGATCCATTATATATTTCCCATGGGAATCATAAGTCCACCCGAACGAAATCGCTAGTGCGAGCCAGTAAAATTTAAATAAATAAACATTGTTTAAATGTTTTTATTCAAAAAATTAACATTATCATTAAATAACGACATATGACAATATGAAGTGTGTATGATCTAAGTCCAATTAAATTTTCAGATTTATTGTTACTGTCTCAACTCAGTATGTATTGTTTCTGCCCACTGTGCAAAAAGTCCCGAGATTGATTCCCAGTCGCACAAACATTTGTTTGAAGCACAAAATATAGCACAGTAGAAAATTTTATGTATTATACAAAATTGAATAAATCACGGCGCGCATAACAATTCATTTAAGAGTATATAAGACTTTCATAATATAATGTACTTTTATTAGACCCCTATGCAATTTCATCCCGTCATTTAACTTTATGACTGTGACGTTTTAGACCACCGACCTTCGCGTCCTTTGCAACAAAAATGTTGGGTTTACCCCTTCAACTATAGCTGGCAATTTAATTCAGGCCGTCGACTAAAATTGTCCTGAGTCTTGTTGATGACAAAATTAGAGCGATATTCCCTTACCAGTGTCTGAGTTAAAGGCTTGACCTGTGCCAGTTAATTTAGAGCAATATTACTTTTATGTAACGGTAAATTAATACGCATGTTTCAGAATTTTTATTTGGCTTGTGTCTATCTGGTATTAAGAATAAAAATATTCAGTTTTCAAATACACAAAAGCTTTGAGCTTCCTGAAAACGATTGTTGGTAAATTCAATTGGTCAATATTCACGTACGTGCTGTCATATCTAAGTATATGTATATCGACATTCAATTATATCCTTTTTATCAACACAGATTGTAAAACTCATTATTACAAACCCATAATAGATCCCAATTATCCAAAAATGAACAAATTAAATTACAAATACGGTATGCATAAATTTGCACAATTATAAAAAAAATCCAGAATACACAAACAGAATATATTTCACTTCACAATAATTTATACAAATATATTACTAATACTAATATATCTACAATATATGTACTTACAATATACGAAGATACATACATTATGCATGTTGGTGCAATCACTTGTTATGCCCATCGTTTCGTTGATTATACAGATGCTTGTTGCTCCGATATGAATCATGGCCTTTTTAACAAATTGGATTTTAACGTCTTTCTAATAATTGTATATATTTCATTTTTGGCTTACGCAAGTATGACCATATATCTTCTTACCGTTCTCAGCTTAAATGGCTTCCGATCCGGCAATGCAGAGATGTAAGTATGCTCTGCAGTTTCTTCTCCATCCTATACAATCCATATTGCCCAAATTATTTGAAATGTAAGTTTCATTTTCTGGGTGATGCTCATGTATGTTCTCAGCGCTATGCCGTTAACTCCACACTCCAAGTCACTTCCGGCCGTACTGGCTTTATGTCCAACTCTTTCACCTCGAAGGCAATTAAACTCTGGAATGCGATTCCTCCTGACATTAGGAAAACTTCAAATAAAGATATTTTCAAACGGATGCTTCGGGCGCATTAATCGTCATCACTGCAACCTTACTGGTTTTGTATTTTTGTTCTTTGCTTTAACCATTCTCTTCTGAATTTGTCTGTTAATGAACTATCCTATATGTTTTATATGGTAGTGTTCATGTATTTATTTATATATACCCACTAGCGATCCGCCCTCACTTCGCTTCGGTTTATTAAATTTAAAACAATCGGAATAAGATATTTTCCTGCGGTAAAATGGAGCCTATACTTTAAGTTAGACCTCTAGCAATACATCGGTGAAAACTGCATTCAATTCCATGCAGTAGTTTTTGCGTGATGCGTGTACAAACATACAGACAGACAGACAGACAAAATTTCTAAAAACTGTTGTTTTGGCTTCTGTTGCTCTAATAAAGGCCCCCTATATTAGTTTTTTTCAATATCTATAATGTACAGACATCAGCCTGTTACAATTTTATTATATGTATAGATATTATATATATATGTTTTTATTTTTATATGTAAGGTTTATGTATTCATTAAGGTATAATATCGTACTATTTATAAGTAGGTTTACTTATTGCAAGTGTTTGTGTAAAATATTTACCAATCATCTTTTAAGTTATATTTATTTTATATATTTCATCGCACCTCCCAACGTGCCACTCCGTTTTACCCAAAGGTTAGCCAACTAGCCGGTTAGCTAACCTTGGGCATGCATCCAGGTATTAAGCTCGCCATTTGTACAATTAAGTGAAATAACGTCTTTTAAATAAATAAATAAAATAAATCTATATTCTTCAGTACAACTTAATAAAAATTCTGCTCGTCTCTTCGGCTAGTCCAACTCTGGTCACCGATTCTCGCATATTGATTCCACCTTCTCTCTTTCATCTACCCAAAATCCTTTTTTTAATAATTTATTACGGGAAATAATTAAATGAGCAGCATAAATACTGAAAGTGGCAGCAAATTCACGGCAGCAAATTTAAAGGTGGATTCGGTCTAGATTCTTTGATGAGTTATGGCAGTAAAAATACAGGAGTCCCCTCGCAGGACTCCGTCGGCTTTGTGCTGACTTGGAAATTAAAAACTGTTTATTTCAGTAATTTTAAAAACAGTTTGTTTTGTTAATAATGAGCAACAAAACAAACTAAATACTGCTGGGCAAATACTAAATGGAGAGCTAATCATTATTTGCTGCCCATTTAGTATTTTTTGCTACCCGTTATTACTGCATGTCAACTAAACGACCAAATTATTTAACGGAACCTGACCCATTGCATTCTAACATACAATTCACAACTATGGACGTGGAAATTATCGGCGTTCTTAGCAATAAATCCCTAATATTTTTAATAGCAGAGCCAAATCCATATGAAATTGATTAAAAAAATGCACATTTTATTACATTAAAAAATGTGTATACACACAGAAACACACACACTCATAAATACGCTCACACAATTAAACACACGCTCACACACACACGCACACACGTAACTTATTTTGCACACTATACATATTTTGTTCTTTTCGTTATTTAATTATTCTTATTTGTAATAAATGCATATTTTTCTTACTTTAAACCTGTGTAAGGGGAGGCATTGTCTTTCAAGATACGGATTTTTGAGATTTTTAATCTAGTTTGAGAGTCAAAATCTAGTACCAATGTAAAAGTAGCTAAGTCATTTAAACAAATAATTTAATAATAAGATATGATATAAGTGTGTACTGCACACTTCCACTTAAAGCTGCAATTACTTTATACACGATACAAAGGGATATTATGCAAAAAACGTTCGAAGCACATAATAACACGTTGTAAGGTCTTCCTTATACTTTTTAGAGAAAATTGCTCTTACACAGGATGTTTGTTAACTTTAACACTGCAAACTTCTTCAGTTTGATATTCTGAAATTATAAATATTACAGATATTATCAATTCTAATGCTGGCAAATACCCGCAGTATTTAATACACTCATTAGTAATAATGAACATTTTAATCATCCAACCATCACCGACGACTTAAAGAAGTTCCCCGGTGGTGGTTGGATGACAAGAGCAGAGGATCATGTGTGGTGGTGAGCCACACATGATTATCGGGAATTGTTCATTAGAAAAGCCTGAGCAGAAACTGTGTTATTTTTACTATATGTTGGTAGCACTGTATGTATTTGTCTCGTGAAGTTTTGGCGCCATCTGTCGACTTGTTTGTCCATCGATTTGATAATATATACTAGATATGTTATACCCGTACAAGCACTCTAAGGCAAGCACGTTAGTCTAATAGTGTTCTATGTTCAGTAGCTTTCAAACTCTTCAATTCATATGTGTTTTGAAAATAGAACATTCTTATTACGTAGTAGTTAATTTTCAAATTTGACTTTTTAATGAACCCCTCATCACATGTTTCACTGTTTTCGTCTGTTTTTCTTATAGATTACATTGTTTTTTTCTTTTGGTTATTGTTATATGTATATTGTATATGTGTGTTTGTGTTTGTCGGAATAAAGTGTTGTCTATTGTCAAAAAACAAATGTCTAAGTCAAAGCGAGTCTTATCCATGCACTGAGAACACTAAAAAGATAAAATATATAATTTAAGGAACGCGAAAGAGCACATTCGAGATTATGGGGGCCTTAATAGTGTACACTCGCTTTATTAGACCCCTGTGCAATTTATTCAGTCATCAGGCTTTATGGCAATGACATTTTGGACTACCTACCTTTGCGTCTTTTGAAACGAAAATTTAGCGTTCAACCTTTTACGAACTTAATTCAAATAGTAACCAGCCCTCTTGTTGAACGATAACTTGTATACGGCTGTATCGGAATTGTATACGGCTGGATATGGGCTTCCTCATTCACATTGTCTTGTGTAGGAGAAGTGTATGACCTTAAAACGCCACACAGGCCGTACGGGTTGACGAGCCCACTCTTTTAAAGGTGGTGCAGTTCCTCGGGGCTTGTGATAGTGGCTTTGTTATCCCTTAGTCGCCTTTTACGACACCCACGGGATGAGATATTCAAGTAGTAGCTCTTAAAGGCATATATTTATCTTTTTATATCACTCGACTTTTCGGTTAGATTACACCAAATCAAATCAAACAAATGGAACAAATCGACTGTATTAAATTGTTTACGACGGTTGTATAATGATAATTACAACATAAGAAAGTACTTAGTTTGTAGTGTTAAATGTTTTTAAAAACCAAATAGCGAACTTTAAGGCTTTTGACTTAGTTACGCATTCCAGACCTCAAAAATATTTTCAATTGTGTATGTCTATTTTTTTCTGGCTTTGAATTTAAATAACTTACATAATTTCATTAAATATATTTAAACGCATTAATATTTCTATATGGTGTTTATAGACGTGGCTATTGACGGTGAGGTCGAACCATGCATGGAATATGGCCGTTGTTCTTTTATCAAAATCGACAGAAACCGAAGAATAATGTGCCTAGATCAGACGGACGGATTGACGGATATGATAAAATTATAATATAAGACTTTATAAGAGTTACATACTCGTAGTTGCTTCAGTACCCAAAATATTGCCTGCTTGACTTTAAGAAGAATCAATTTTAAAATGACGCACTCGTAAACACACTTCATTAATATGGACTTCGAAATTATACGTCATCAATTCTAATAATTACTAAAATACTTTATACATATAGCCAAATTGTTTAGAATTCAGAAATTGAACCAATTATCATATTTAACGTATTTCATACTTTGATCCATAACGATTAAAGTCAATATTTTAACTGTTAATTCCGAAAACGGATTACAGAAAGGGAATATGAAATTATCGTAACATTTAAATTTGTACGAGATAGCATAATCTCACACTTTAACAGACAAGTCGTAGTCGAAGTAACACCTGTGAAATAATTTAAAAGTGTGAATTTGAACTTTTTAGATACTGAGATTAAGAAAGTGGTATAAATAATAATGAGTGTCATATTGTAACGCAAAGTGTCTGGAAACCATTGTTCCAATGCTGATACTATATTGTTGATCGAAGACATAAATAGTCACATTATTGCATTACATTGAATAAAAGGTCGTGGCAAATATTGTGTTGTGTAGCTACACAAAAAGTACAGATTTTTAAAAGAGTTACATATTACGAGTTACGAAAAAAATGTCACAAGAAACATCTAGTAATTTCAATATGATTACTTGCTTTCTTAAAATTTTTGGTATATGGCCCGAAAACAAACCAACACTTACATATAGATTATATTCTTTTACTTATCTTATGATAACACTCTACGTGTACCAAACATCGCTGACTTTAAATTTATTCTTCACACCTCAAAAGGTTGATGTTGTCATTCCTGAGGCCATATTTTATTTCACTGAAATGGCGACCTTTTCCAAAGCTGTGATTATTCTCGTAATACGAAACAAAGTCAAAGCTGTGTTCGAAATCATGAATTGCGATCCTTTTATAGGAGATGATGAGATTAGCAGACAAATTATTTCTAAATACATGGGATATTTTAAAAGTTACTGGAAAGCATACGCCATTCTATCAAATGTGGATTATATTCTACAGATATTTCCAAAAGTATTTGTGTATCTTATATTGGGGACTGATATTGAATTGCCGATATGCAAGTACTATTTCTTAAGTGACGAATTTCGTGACAAATATTTGGTCTATTTATATATTTATCAATCGATAGGAATTTATGGTCACATGACGTACAATATTAACATTGATGCTCTTAATGCCGGATTAATTTTAATGGCGATAGCTCAATTAAAAGTCCTTAATCATAAATTGAGCAATTTAAAACCAGGTAAAAATGATTTACAAGGGACAGCGAACGATGTAGAATCGGTTCAAATATTAAAACTGAATAAATATTTGAAGCATTACGACGTAATTCTAAAGTAATTTCATTTTAAAATTATAATTCACAGGTATATTTTGTAAATAGCTATGAAATAACATTGATTTTTTAATACCTTTTTTATATTTAGTTACTGCTCAAAAATCCAAGACATAATGAGTATGATGATGTTTATTCAATTTGGCTTGGGATCGGCTACAATATGTTTCTCGTTGTGCGGCTTGGTTTTTGTAAGTACAAAATTTACGTATTTATTTTTTGAAGAACTGAGAAAAAATTATTTTTATGCTGATAATTAGGTGTGGTTACATGTTTTAAACGACACGGCCGTTTGCTTCGTTTTTTTTTTTTACATTTTACATACATATTAAATACATACATCTATATCTATACTAATATATAAAGAAGTAAAATTGTGTGTTTGTATGTTGGGGGTAATCTCTGGAACTACTGAACCGATTTCAAAAATTCTTTCACAGATATGAAGCTACATTATCCGTGTCTAATATATGCTATATTTTATGTGGAAATTTTGAAGAAAAAAATTGAAAAATCAAGAAAACACTTATGAAACGAAGCGAAGCGAGGGCGGGTCGCTAGTATTAAATATAGGCATAATCCACCCACTTCATGATGTATAAAATACATGTATGGTGTTTAAATGAAGCCCGGCCTCTTACCTACATTCAAGCGCGATACGCGCGTTATAACAAAATTCTTACAAATGGTTACCTAGTTGTCATACATTGGAAATCCTGCGCACTCACCTGATATAGCTGCTGCGGCGAACTCCGCGAGGGGGCCTCCCTGTTGTGGTAGCCCGGCCACCGTCCAGATGGTCACAGGAGAATACACAGGAAACACAATGATGGCAATGAAAAGTCTATTTTCACTACCGACGGGTAACTGGCCGAACCGAGAACTCGGCCTTACATAATTTATCAACTTTAGCACTATGGTGCGATCAGGCGGCGCGTGCACTTCTTGCGACGTCAATTCCGGTGGACGTCCCGTTGACAAGAGAGAGAGTAAAGGCAGTGTTGCCTACGCGCAAACCTAACCCTTCCCCTTATTTTTATAATACATTTTGGACGCCGGAGAGACAAACGGACTTTTCCGAACAATACATATATTGCATTACACGAACATTTTAAAATAAAATATCATTTTCAGAATCCAACTGTGGAAGTATTTATTTCGACAATTCTCTACTTATTTTTGATGACCATACAAATTTTTGTGCCTGCATGGCTGGGAACAAGTCTAAGCGTCGAGGTATTTATATGACAATTAATACTTTTTATCTTATTATTACAATGATTATTCCTTTTCTGAAATTAATTCACTTAAACTTGTATACTTTGCAGAGTCAATCATTAGTGTTAGCGGCTTATAACTCTGACTGGATACCGAGGTCGGAGCGTTTCAGGCGCAATATAAGAATTTTTGTAGAACGCGCTAATAAACCCATCATACTAACGGGATTGGCATTGTTCCCTTTAACATTGGGGACTTTCACATCAGTGAGAAAATCTTCTTTCATTCTTGAATCTCTTTAGAATACATTATGCGTTTGATATTGTCACTCGAATTCGTCGTCGTTTTTTGACGAGACGTTAAGTTGCGATTATTAATATTATTATCAATCTACTAGTTAGTAGCATCATTAGTATATATTGGCATCAAGTACATTACTTCCATTTTTTTATTTTCAGATTATGAAAACTGCTTACTCTTTCTTTGCGCTGCTAAGAAATGTACAATTTCGACAAGAAGGACACATATAACTATTGTTTTTTAAATCAAAATAGAATGAATAATTTTATTTACATTTGAATGTAAATGTTTAGCTTGACGTGCATATTTTTACAAATCAAAAACAGGTTATTAAAAATTTAAAACAGCATCGATATCTTAATTACTTAGTAAACAACAAACAATTAAGTTGTATTTTAACTGATGTATTTTCTTTAATCAAGCTAACCTATTATATAACCTTTTCAATGTATATTTTCAATAATCGAAAAACGGTAAACGTATCTCATATCTAGTGAATAAGAAAGAATTAATAAAACTAAATAAATTGAACTAAATGTACATGAAATGACAATTCTCCGACACCTTTTTTGTTATTGTATATTAGGTGTCGGATACACGGTGCGTTGTTAAGTTGACTTGACAGCTTACACCGCGACCGAGCTACTAGCTGCAGCCAGCCACCCATCATAGGTTGCCGCGATCAAGGAGACACCGTGTGCGCGACGCCTTATAATGGAACCTTATTATTGTGTGCTAATAGTAACAACCATGCCATTATGTTCTATGGCACAAAACGTTTATAATAACACGTTGTAAGGAAGAATATTGTTTTGTGAAAATTCACCATTACACAGGATGTGGATTTTATTTGTCGAACTTTCTTCTATTTAATCAATTCAAAACACGTTATTTACATGTTTTGGTCAATCGTTTGGTCTCTCACAGAAAACTACTTTGAAATGTACTGCATTTCCCACTTTATCGTATTTCCCCAATGAGATGTGCCAGAACCCATTCCTATCCTATCCCTTCCCATTTTCCCAACCCTTTCTCCAAATCTATTCCTATATCTCCAAAGGTAGGCAGCGCATCTGGGAGTGTGCCAACGTTTGTCATTTTGGACTAATGTTGGCATGTATCGCGGATTTCTATGGGCGACAGTATCCACTAACCATCAGGTGGACTGTATGCTTGTCTGCCCACTTCGTACATTAAAAAAAATGGTTTATGCTTAAATACAATTTATTCAATATTGCGGACCATAAAAATTACACACTGTACTTAAAGAATGCATACATAGTGTGTTTTCTTATATAATTGACTTGCATGCAATTATATACTTGATAATACTTGATTCTAACTGAATTTATTTTACAGTTGGATAAAAATGCCGTGCACAAAAACATCTGAAAATTTCAAATATAACACTATATTTTGGAAATTATTTGGACTATGGCCGGGAACAATACCAATGACAATTTACAAATACTACTCTTTTAGTTTTCTTGTTGTTAATCTTCTGCTTTACAATATTCTTTTAACAATAAATTTATTGTTTGCACCGCGTAAATTAGATTCATTACTTCAAGAATTGATATTTTTCTTCACCGAAGTAGCTGTTACTGCTAAAGTCTTAATGATCCTAACCATGCGAAAAAGAATCATCGAAGTTTTTGATATATTAGATTGCGAAATGTTCAAAGGAAACAATGGCAATGAACAAATAATATTGAAATACAATTCCTACTATAAAACTTATTGGAAGTTGTATTCTGTTTTGTCTCATACTTCTGTTATGTTTTCAACAATTAGAATATTGAAAACAGAACCTGAACTGCCGGTGTGTAGTTATTATTTTTTGAGTGAGGACACTCGCAATAAATATTTTTACATTTTATACTTTTACCAATCATTTGGTATCTACGGTCACATGACATACAATGTCAATGTGGATTCATTTATCACGGGCTTAATAATGATGGCAATAGCCCAATTAAAATTGTTGAATAAGGAATTGAAAAATTTAAAGTCAGACGAAAAGGATTCAAAGAAACCGTTGCACGTCCAAGAGCAAATTCAAACATACAAACTTAATGAGTGTCTGAAGCACTACCAGTTAATTCTACGGTAAAGTTTAAAAATAACACTATTAATTTATTATAAATAAATTGTATTTTAAGATATTTTTTAAAATTGTTTTGATTGTCTTCTTTAGATATTGCTCATATGTTCAAGAAATAGCGAGCGCTACGATGTTCATTCAATTTGGCATGGCATCAACGATTATATGCTGCGGAATGTTTGGACTGGTTCTGGTATGATTATCGCTAAAATTTAAAAATAGACCTCTTCTTTCGTTGGCATAACGCTAGCAAAATAGTGTATGTAATTCCTTAAGTTCTAATATTAATTTCTTAACCCATTTAATTCTAGTTATTTTAACGAATTTCAGCAATCTACTACAGATGCCTTCCTTTGTATGATCTGCTACGTGTCAGCCATGACGTCACAAATTTTTCTTTATGCGTGGTATGGTACAAATCTTAAATACGAGGTATGTAAGTTTTCCTTTTTTTCGTTCCTTTTTATCTAACATTACTTATTTTTTGTCTTGATTGAACTTATGTTATGTAACAGTAACATTATTTACTTCACCTATCAGTTTCGATGTTAGGATAAAACCGAACCGAAGGCTATCGTTGGTTCTACTGGTCAACAAAATATTCCCATTTGCAATGTTACGTAACTCTAAGGGAACAAGTGGACCTACGACTTAAAGAAACTTGCCAGTAAAGACTGAAGGAGACGATCGCAAGATCATGTGTGATGGCGAACCTTCGGAGAGGCTTATTTCCAGCAATGGCTACCTAAAGGCTGATTCTATCATTATGGCCACCGGTATAATATTTACAAAAAATAATGATATATTTAACTTTTAGAGTCAAAACTTAGTATTTGCCGCATACAGCAGCGAGTGGATAGCAAGATCGCAACGGTTCAAACGCAGTATCATGTTATTCATCGAGCGAGCCAACAGATCAATTCAAATAACTGGTCTGGAGTTGTTCCCCCTTTCTCTTGGAAGTTTCATCTCGGTAAATATCTCTACATACTTAAAGGGCTCTATCTGTCTGTCTATCGATTGGGTTGTTTCCCATAATTTCGGGCTAATTTCATTGTTGTATTACATATATTTGTTATCCTTTCATGATATTTTTTTATGTTTTCATTACGCTTTTCACTGTAGACAGGGTTTTTTTTCATTCTATATATATATATATATATTTTATATACGAAGGCGGCAGACGAGCATACAGTCCACCTGATGGTAAGTGGATACTGTGGCCCATAGACATCCGCGATACATGCCAACATTAATCCAAAATGACAAATGTTGTCACGCCCCCGGATGCGCTGCCTACCTTTGGAGATATAGGAATGGATTTGGAGAACGGATTAGGAAAATGGGGAGGGATAGGATGGGATGGGAATGGGCTCTGGCATATCTCACTCACTACCGAAACGCGTACGTACATTGGGGAAATACGATAAAGTGGGAAATGCAGTACATTTCAAGGTAGTCTTCTGTGAGAGAGGGGTAACGTGGCCAGTCGAGCGCGCCCAGCGGCTGTTGGATTGCAGCGTGCACTCTCCCCCATGAGCTTTATATCTCATGGTTATTATATCTGAAGGTAATAAGGTATTTTTAACATAGACGATCCTGTAATCCAAAATGGGGAATTTTTAATAAGGAAATATATAGTCGTCTAAATAGATAAATGGCTCAAAAGGACTATAGGGCCTTTATTAATAGGTCCTAAAGTCATCTACATAAACTTTTTTTATAAAAAGACGATGGCAGATGAGCATACCGTCCACCCAGTGGTAAGTGAATGGTCACCTATGGACATTAACGATACATCCTCATATCAATAAATGAAGAGCCTTGGTACGCCTCACAATGTGCCGGCCTACCTTTGGAGATTTTGTTATAGATTAAGAAAAAATATAATAGTTTAGGAAATATAACGGGATAAGGGGTTTTCCCCATCAAATTACACTTCTAGTTCATCCTAGGGGTTCCTGATAAATGAAACCACGACCAAAGGATAATAGTTATATTTCATTCATAGCGATTATTTTTTCAATGGTGGTAATTATTATTTACTTTACTAGTTTAATATACCATACCATCAGACTATGTCTCTCCACTGCTGGATATACTCCTTCGCTAAGACTCATATCAAAATTTATCTATTAAACAGGTCTAAACGAGTAATTCTTACCTTTTTGCGAGTATTTCACTCGACGTTTCTACTGGGTTACACCAACCATGGTCTCGTGATGATCATGGTCTTCTAAGACTCTCCACCATTCACAATCTTCGGCTTTTCTCATCCAACCACCACCGGTGAATTTCTTTAATTCGTCAAGTCGGTTAATAATTGTTTAAGTTTAATAATGATGCCTAATTAAAATTTCAGATAATGAAAACAGCTTACTCTTTCTTCACATTAATAAGGCAATTTCAAGATCGTGCAGACGAAAAAAGTCAAAGCATTTAGCAACACTAAGTACACTGATGTCCATTCTGCTGCTTAGCTTGTTATGTATTATAATTATAAAATAAGGTTGAATATAAAAAAATAAGGATCTACAATAATCTAGATGCACCCAATTAAAACTTTTTTTATGTTTAGACAATGTGCACTACTCAAATACTGTTTTAATTCTTTCCTTATAATCCACTGACTGTATCCATCTTTAAAGTCATATAAAACATTAACATTGAATTAAAATTAAAGTAGATACGGTAATGATTTCTTCAGATTATACAAAGAACTAATTAACATGAGAGAAGTTTGTGTTAAAATGCAAAGAGGTGTTGTGATGTGACGAAACGGGGGTGAGGACACGTTAATGGCCGAGCTCATTATCAAGCTAAGTACACAGCGCCGTTGAGAAAACAATTCACACGGTCAAAGAAATTTATAATTGTGTTTTATTACATAGCTATTTTAGCGTTTTTAGAACTAGAGGCTCCATCTGTCATGATCAGGCGGGTTAGTTTACGAGTATGAAGATCTGTTTCATAGCAATTTCATATCAGAAATGTGTGAGTAGTTTCTCGGGTGAAAAGCTGTGCTGGGAGGGTCACGTATTTAAACAATCAAGGCGAGTTCGTTTCTGTAAGGGGATTTAAACAGATTTAAAGTACGACGTAAATGCAAAATGAACAAAAAAAATATATAAAATAAAGATTTTTATAAAGACAAAAAGGACTTAACATCTATAACTGCGAAATCTAATAAATTTGTTTAATAAATCTAATAAATCTAATATTTTCGACATATTTAGTTTGACGTTGTATTATTAATATTATTATACACCATATGACATTCATAATACAACGTCTACAGTCATAGTATTCTTCATTGGTGAGTTAAGTATATTATGTATTGTTTATTTTTTATACAATAAAGTGTATTATTATTGTTTAAAAAACGGTTGTAAACCCTCTCGCCTCTCCCTCAATAAGTCAAAACGAGGAAGAGACATTATAACCCCTGGTGGAAGCTCAGTCGGCCGGGGTTGAGGACACTAGGGAGAGAAATGGGCGGACGATTCTCGCGGAATCGAGCAGCACCGCCGTCTGCATCTTCGCTATAAGCGAGCCATCACGGAAACCCAACTGCCTCAGGTTGGTCTCGTAGCTGAGGATTTAAAATATGGTTCTTAACGATGGTTTCTAACCTAGGTAGAGAGAGACGAGATATCGTCTCTCCCCCGGTGTGCCAAAATGAGCGAGAGACGGTATACCCCTGAAGGAAGCACGATCGGCCGGGGTTCGCTAATAGCCAGCCACCACGGAAGGCCAACCTTTTTAGTATTGTGACTGTCAAAATTGTTTACGTAGTACTTATTTTAAGTTATATTTATACTACAAGGCACCTATGATAATCGCCTTTGTATAAATTGTAAAGTTAGGTATGGGTTAACATGGAGGTCTTTCCAGGAGCGTGCTAATGAGCTCGGTCATTACCGAATCGTGCATGTCCCGGGAACTTGAGGTATAGAGAACGTACTCGCATTCGTACAATAACACTTCCTTTTAGGAAAATATCTCCAGAATTATAAGTATCTAACATCTTGGTATTTCCTAGCTTATTGTTGATAATTTTACTCATTTCTTTATTCTTATATTGACAAATCCCGTGTATACATAAAATAATATAAATGAATGAATGTAGTGGGTGCTTATGGAGATTAAAATTTAAACAGATTTCTAGTTCGTGTAAAGGTTATGAATGAATATCTCCAAGGGCGTCGCCAGCCATCGCGAGCCAATGGGCCAGGGGTGGGCAAGATGAGGATGGAAGTAATATGAATTCTAGGTACAAATAATTTTTTTTCGTATCTCTAGAGGGGGGCAACTGCCCTCCCCTGCCCCCCCCCCCCCACCCCTGGCGACGGCCTGGGATATCTCCGATTGCCTATGTTAGTATTAAATAATAAAAAAAAACATGTAAATATAAGAAAGCAAAATCGACATGAGAGGCCTTAATTTAGGTTTTTTCATGTGTAAACTCTAATATCGCGTTTGAGTTAAGTGTTTTTTTTTTGTTATAGACAATTAACGCACCTATTGGTCATATTAAAGAACTTAAAATCTTCATACGCAAATTCGGTAGTAACCTTTGCAAACGAAATATACTTACACTCGAGGCATTCTTCACTTCATTTACTTTGTATATTGCATACTTTCTAATTAGCTAGTGCCATTGACAATACAAGTCGAATACTTGATGAGGAAAACCTCATGTAACGTTGCTCATTTAAATAACCTAATCCGAGTGTAGTTGCGTTACGGGCAGTAATCAGACGGCAGTAAACCGGCGTGCTTGGGGATTTAGTTTCAATCACGCCGCTGCCCGCGCGCTCTGATTAATGCATACTAAACAGGACAAGCGTATTCACTTTCGAGACAATTTCGCTTCCATACCTTTTACCGTTACCTTCCAGAATTCAGTTACTTAGTTATAATATGTTTCTAAATATTTACAATCTCTCCTTAAACATAAAGCTTAAAGATAGGAGAGACATAAAAGATCGTGTCTCTCTCTCTCTCTCTCTCTCTCTCCCTAGACTTGTTACCACACACAATCATCGGGTCTTCTCATCCAGTTGCTACCAGCGAACTTTTTCAAGTCGTTCAGTCCACCGCTCCGGAGGACGTCTCACATTACGTTACCCGGTACAAAGGACTCGTCTACCCTATCGATTGTTGGTCTTGTAGTAGATATATCCATTGCCGTATGATTATATGATCTACGTTGTCGATTACTTTAATGTCGCTGAGCGGTTTTAAACTTATGAATCAGGGCTACCGTCAGAGGCCACGTTTCAGCATCAGACCATGCGCAAGCGCAGATATAGACATAGGTACTATTTTACTATGTTAGATAGTATGTCAATGTAGTATGTCAATACTCATGTTAAACAAATATTTTATATTTTGATCAATAATGTCAGAAATAACATAAAGGCACATATAACAAAAAGGTTTCCTAGCTAAATTAATAAGAAGGATAATTATTATATTAGCATGATTTCCGTTTCTCTCATTGGTTGTTGCGGGCTTTGTTTTATAAACAGTGAGCAAATAAAGCGTTGCTGACGACAAGTGACTGACTGACGGGGCAATTAGGAAGCGGAGGCTGGTCGAACAAAGGGCCTCTTAGTTTCACTTAATTAAAAAAAGGAAGCTGAAGCGCCGGAGAAAAATTGCTTGAAAATATTGCAGGGCCACTTTACACTCGCTGGAAAACGTTGGGCGAAGAAATGCTTGAGCTGTAATGTATCTTATTAAATTACATAATTTTTTATCGCGTTGTAAAGAAATATGTGACATTATCTGAGCAACGTGACCTTACTGTCGCTCCACATCTCATTTTTAAGATCTCAATATCTAAATAACTAGATTAAAATCGCATTTCTTAGATAATGTCACACATATCCACTGATATACTTTGTTTTTTAATTTAGTTAATATTTAACTGATAGATAATGTCTTGAGTACATGTCATGCAAGTGCATGTAATGTAATGTACATATTTATACATGTCACATACCTAAACACTGAAATTAAAATAAATAAAAAATATATTTATATAAACAGGCAAGATAATTGATAACCACATATTATTTCTGTGTCATTTTATTAAATGACACAATAATATGACACGTTGATTAAATGACTAATAATTATTTTATTATATTCGTCAATAAACTAACTGATAAGTCAAAAACTAAATCAAAAAGGTGCATTGTAATTATAATAGATAAGTATCTAAATATTTGCATCGTCGTCGAACACACTGTATAAGTATTTATTATTTTAATATTATACGGGGGGCTGCTGACATATACAGTGTCGGAAATGCGACTAGTAGGTACATAACATGCTATATGCGTGGCATGTTATGTACTAGACCATCAAACCATGCAGTACGTAGAACAAAAACGCTAAAATAATAATAGTATAGTTTATTCAGACAAACGAACAGACGGTTATGCATACAAACCTAAATAAATAAAATAGAAATTATGTTTTTAACATATTAAAAAACAAACTTCACACAGCACACAATTTGCACCAACTCACAATACAGTGTGAAAAATTAAATTACTCGACATCCACGCGTAACTTCACAGCAAGTTTATGTGCTTTAATTTTCCGGACTCCATGGACTCACGCCGTAATGAGTCGTGGCCTGCAGCCATCATTAGCATGCGTCGGGCTCGGCTCGACGTCTTTCATCCATTCAGTCCGAGAGCCTATGAACTTCGTTCCGCGATGCGTTCAGGTTTAACGTTTATGCAAATAATGTTAAGTTAAATGATATTTGCAGAGTGCAGGCTCCGCCCGTTAAGCCGGAGTAATTTCTCTCTGAATGGTTTTTTTTATGCTTTAAATCCCTAGCAACACATTACGATGATAAAGTACTGGCAGAAACCGAGGGAAAGTAACCCATTCAATTATAATCGTAATATCTAGATACGGAAGGGTACATAATTTCATTACGTTCTGCCCTAGCGGTTCAATCACTTTAGGGAATTTTATATGTGGAAAAGATTAATAGTTATGTACCACAGATAGATAACGCAAGCCGTTCGTCGTTGCGTGCCTTAAGTTGGCGCGAGACTCCTACTTCTTACGCCGCTCATTCAGTTTGTTCCGACTCTTATCGTTCGTTGTTATAAAAACGCTAGCAAGTCGTTGTTACAAAAATGACTAACTGCGCTATAATCAATTGTAAAAATTCGTCAAAAGTGAGTCAAGAGTGATATGTATTTCGTTTCATCAGTGAGTAGTTTTGGTTGAACACGTGACGGATCACGAACTTACGTTGTCTATTTAAGTTACATTTATATTACCTATAATCCGACTTATACTAGAATTTCAATTCAGAATTTCTTGGAGCGAAAACAAATACGTGACAATACTGAAAAAACTTAGAACAGCAAAAACTGCAAGTTGCAATTTCCCGGTGAACAATAAACAATCAGCTTCGAAATAAGAGTAATTACTAGTATCCACCTGAACGGAGCGAGGTAATAAATCCATTTAGCGCTGAAGGGGCGCCTGATTTCTACGACAAAAGCAGAAGCGGCAATGTTCGGGCGCCAATTTAAACTTCTCGTATGCAGCTGTCCGTAACCTTATTAACACGTCTGAAATTAGTTTGGCTACAAATTCGCAAATTTTCACAGCTAGTCATTTTTGGTGTAAAATATTTGAATTTATTTAATTTCAATTAAATTCTTTATAAGCCCGTGGGATGTACGCTGGTCAGTCATCAGCGCAGCCCATTTACTCAGATAAGATGATTAGAATGATGATAAATCTTTGAGATGATTTAGAATTATCGTGTTCATACCTATAGCAGGAGAGAGACTTGTAACAAAGAAAGTTGCATTAGTTATATGAAATTGCATGAAGATTAAATATATTGAAATCACTCGATATCGATCTCTAACTCTCTCTCAACTACAGTGCATAAACTTCCAGGCATACTATGATCTGAAACGGCCCAAATCACGCGTGACCCAGTTTCCTCGAAATATTTTCCTTCGCCGACAAGCCGATTATTTATTGAAAAATCCATACGTAGATATTCCATAGTTCCAACCAATGGCCTCAAGAATGTGACGATACTATCACGGTTCAAATTCATTATTACTAAGAAAATAAAGAAATTTAATTAAACCCAATCTTAAACTTACATTACATAATCACTGTCCAGCGGAACAATAAAAACATTTTCCACTCACGGAACCCGCAAGAGAAAACGAAGAGCGCTTTTTGTGCCTCTGAAAAAGTAGTGTAATTTATTTTCCCTTGGTGCAATATTTAGTGGTGTCCATTACTAGAGTTCGCGACCGAGCATTATTCACAGACATCCATCTTTTTTTTCTCGGCCGCAGCGCGTGCGGACCTCCATATTAACTTTTTCATTCATATTCTTCACGCTTTCCGATATTGCAAGTCGGTTCGTAGTCGCTCGTATTATTAATTGGAGGACATTTGTCTTCGTAGGATGCTGGATGTCATTGGGTACCGAAAAGTCCTGAAAATTCATGTCGTTTTTACGAAGTAGATACGAAGATACCACTTAAATCAAAAATTTTCTTTCTCGTCCTAATATGTAACAGATATCACATCACAGGCATCTCAATATAAATAAATGATCATTTGTTTTTTAGCAAAACGACTACATTTCGTTTCTTCCCACACAAAGATGGAATGGGTTTACGTGCGATTAGTTAACAATATATTTTCTATTTCAGAATTTTAATGAAATGTACAAGTACATCATTTCAAATCCTTTGATTATTTCATTTAAAATTAGTCCCTGGCATCATTAAAAATCATTTAATTATTTCACTGTCTGACATATTTTTTTAATGTTGGGTAACTTCAATTGAAGTGGGTACTTCAATTAGGTATACTGCAAAGTCAGGAATTTCAAGTTAGGATCAATCGAAATATATTTTTTTTCTCTGCATTTCCAGTTGCCATAGAAAGTCTCAATGGCGCGCGCCAGCCAGGTAGATTTCCCTTTGTTTTATATCTCTATCTAAGACAGCCATGACAATTTAAATACCTAATAAAAATATAAATGCATGTATGACATTTGAAAGTCGTTTGAGAGCGCATAGCCAACTGTTTGCGTTGTTGGAAGTGTGAAGTGATGTCGCGAACGGCACGGACATCCGCCGGCGTCGCATCGCTAATGCGCCTTGCACTTAGCCATAAGAAAATGTGTGGAAGCAGTACGAAAACTTCATAAAGAGCATCCTTTGCCTCTCAGTTACAAGCGATGTTGCTTTGAGGTGGGTTCACTGAAGGCAACTCAATGTTGAACCCAGGCCTTCAATTGTATCCATAGACTCAAAACCGTAATCCATCTCGTGGGCAAATTAATGACCTATATTTAATGTCTCACTTTTTTAACTTCCAGTTGTTCTAGGTTCTCTAGGTTCCTTTCTCACGTTCTTCATCACTACCAAGTGGAAGTGGAAATCTGTTGAAACCATCTAAGTTCTTATAACTCTGTGATAGGTATGTAACTACTACAAGCAGGACCGGCTTTAGCCGTTTCACCGCCCTGTGCGTGATATTCCATTGCTTGTATGTGCGCCCGTTTTCTGTAAACAGCGCCCCTCCAATTCTAGGAGCTCTCTGTGTTCCGACGCTCCCTCCAGACCTCGGCGCTCAGTGCCGTATCTTAAATCGATACCTACTAGTATCTTTTTCATTCGTAAACATTTCTTGACGCCAATAAAAATAACGTTCACGAGCCATTTCCTTACTATCTTACAAAAAAACGTTTCATTGCAAAGGAAACCTCTTTGTACTTGCTGTGCAACATGGCTCCGCACCCAGTGCGGCTCGCACATCCCTAAAGCCGGCACTGACCACAAGGCATTTAACACGGAAGATATGGAAGAAATCACACGCACTTCTGTGTTATTTAGTCAAGATAAGACACTCAACAGAGATAAACAAATGTATTTCAATAGAGACAACATATCAACTGAAATAAATAGAATTAAGTAGGTACTAGCAGATAAAGCTAAATACACTGGATCGCAAAAATTCCGGGTCGCTAATAAAAACCGTGATATCTCCATAAATTATATACCTAGATCGCTCGAATAAATAATATGTAGTAAGGAGGTTACTAATGCTTGTTCTAAATCTCTAAAGAGGTTTCATTTGTACAAGTTACAGATTTTAAAAAAAATATTCTGCATTTTGAAAAATTTCAAAATTTAAAATTAGGAAAAGAATATTTTTTCTGCTTTTGTTTCAAACGGAGCTGTCATTATAAATGGTTCCTTGGATTGATCAGAGTATTCAATGCAATATCATGTCGTTATCACCTGAAGAATGTACACGGATTATTACCATGGTACAAGAAGGAAGAAGTCAGCGTAGCACTGCTAGAACAGTAGGAGTATCTTTATCAACGGTCCAAAGAGTACTCCAGCGATTTCAAGAGACCGGCATGAACATCAGGAGACCAGGAAATGGCAGGCCAAGGTGCACAACTACACGAGAAGACCGATTCATCGTGAGCACTATGTTAAGAAATCGACATCTCACAGCTGTTCAGGTCCGAAACAGTCTTCAAGAAATTCACCACAACAATGTGAGCTCTAATACGATTCTGCGACGTCTTCGTGAAGCTGATATAAAGCCTTATAGACCAGCAAACGGCCCCAAACTGCTCAGAGAACATCGAGTTGCCAGGTTACGGTTTGCTCGAGAACACATCCGATGAAAAGATGAAGATTGGTCCAAGGTTATGTTTTCCGATGAGTCCAGATTTTGTTTATTTACGCACCACGGGAGACGAAGAGTATTTAGACGGCCAGGAGAACGGTATCATCAAGCGTGTTTTGAAGAAAAGGTGCCATTCGGTGGAGGACCAATAATGGTTTGGGCTGGGATATCTTCAGAGGATCGCACGGAGTTAGTGATCATAGAAAACGGTTCTCTGACTGCTGTCAGATACGTAGGAGAGATTTTAAATGAGCATGCTGGTCCATTCTTAGTGAATATGGGTGCAATTTCCATTCTTATGCACGATAATGCGCGACCACATACTGCTCATTTGGTCAATATGTATATTCAAGACGTCGGTATTACCTGCATGGAGTGGCCAGCACGCAGCCCAGACTTAAATCCCATAGAACATGCATGGGACGAGCTCGGGAGATGCGTGAGACAACGCTCTCCTGCTCCCGCTACCTTACACGAGTTAAAGAATGCGCTAGTGGAAGAATGGGCAAACATAGACCAAAATCGTATTAAAAATTTGGTTTACAGCATGCCACATCGTCTTATTGAAGTGATGCGGGCTCGTGGAGGAAATACAAAATATGAAATTGACAAAAAAACTTTTATTTTTTAAGATTTACTGCGAAGTGTATTTTTGTTGTCATAAGTTAGAAGCGAAATTTTCTTATTTTTTAGTATTTAATTAAAGTTATATAGTGTACAGAACGTGTTACACATTTTTTTATATATATTAATCAGTCATCTACAATATACTATAGTTTCGCAAATTAGTCTTATGTATTTAAGAAACTATCACGCCATTTATTAGCGACCCGGAATTTTTGCCATCCAGTTTAGTTATATTTCATTCATAGCGATTATTTTTTCAATGGTGGTAATTATTATTTACTTTACTAGTTTAATATACCATACCATCAGACTATGTCTCTCCACTGCTGGATATACTCCTTCGCTAAGACTCATATCAAAATTTATCTATTAAACAGGTCTAAACGAGTAATTCTTACTTTTTTGCGAGTATTTCACTCGACGTTTCTACTGGGTTACACCAACCATGGTCTCGTGATGATCATGGTCTTCTAAGACTCTCCACCATTCACAATATTCGGCTTTTCTCATCCAACCACCACCGGTGAATTTCTTTAATTCGTCAAGTCGGTTAATAATTGTTTAAGTTTAATAATGATGCCTAATTAAAATTTCAGATAATGAAAACAGCTTACTCTTTCTTCACATTAATAAGGCAATTTCAAGATCGTGCAGACGAAAAAAGTCACAGCATTTAGCAACACTAAGTACACTGATGTCCATTCTGCTGCTTAGCTTGTTATATAGTGTACAGAACGTGTTACACATTTTTTATATATATTAATCAGTCATCTACAATATACTATAGTTTCGCAAATTAGTCTTTGTATTTAAGAAACTATCACGCCATTTATCAAACTATCACAACTATAGCCCGGAATTTTTGCGATCCAGTTTATCTTACCTGCTAGTACTGGTTAATTTAGTTAAAAAATAACGTTATTTTTAACTAAGTTTGGTGGATCCATCGATATCAAAATATAATTATGTACTTGCCCAACGGTACATACCTCCCCTTGTAAAGATGTTTTGGACGATTCACGCATCCCTACGCATTGCAGATTGTTAAGTAAATATTTACATGCGACATTTATTTTCAGTTTAATTCTCAACAATTTTAATTCACAAGCAGACGCATTTCCTCTACTGTTTTCCTTCACCGCCGAGCTAGTTAGTAATAATGGAATAATTCATATTTAATTAAAAACTGAGTACCTAGTACGACCGAGGATCAAACTCACGACCTCATAAATGTAAATTAAAAATAGATACATCTAACCTGTCACCTCTTTGGGTTTGATTATATCAACCGGAAAACTGAGCCAGAATGCTCGACAAAAAATTTAAGCAATCCGTACATTTACGCCTGTTCTAATTACGTTTCGCTACTGTTGTGTTATCTATAGACATTGTGGCCACACTTATCTCAATCGACCGCCAAATACACTCTTTGGCTGTTACATGTGTGACGAGATGAGTACAAGAATTACATTAGGGTACGTAAGACTAACAAGTATCTACTTTGATATGGCACGTTTTGACATATATACACTTAGAGACATCAGCCATAGTGCTATTACGATAGCAGCCTCAAGTTTATAGATTTCGAAAATTGCATAATGCAAAGATTGTAAATCTAACAGGGTAGATTTGTCTCAAATAAAAATTATTTCATTTTTTTTTATAATAAGTATACATAACATTTAAAAATGTACTCATATTTAAATACTTTTGCAGCACATAAAAACTTATAGTTTGTCAACTCCTTTGACGGTAAATACGAACGGAAAAATGGTGTTTGAAGGATATATTTTCAAATTTGACTTTATACACCTATAAATACTTTTGCGTTTGCGTTCATAGCTGTCAAACAATTCTTCATGCTTCCTCACCCCCGCAGTCCACCGCGAACCGAGCAGTATCGCCGAACAAGTTCACAGATTATTGCATTAAAGATGAAAATCAACTTTCCATGACAAACAAGAATGTTATTCTTCTCCCCACAATCGTGTAATTTACAAGTATTTTACTGCATAATTCATTCTAACATGTGTATTACGTTACCTAACTTTAATGCCTCCAGAAACCGGGTCAAAGCCAATACGTTTACATGATAGATGTGTTCAACCCGCCATAAATTACAGGTGGATACGTATTTCGCATTGACGGATGGGTTGGCGCGACCTCCTGCCTAACTTGTCGCACATCGCGTCAGCCCCTATACAGCTATATAACTCTACCTGTATTTAACGTGACGTCAAGGGTATTGTGTATGTACATACCATACCCTCAGCCTATGTCTCTCCACTGCTGGATACAGGCTTTTCCTAAGACACGCCACCCCACACGATCCTCGGCTTTTCTCATCCAACCACCACCGAAGATTTTCAGTAAGACGTCAATCCATCTAGCCAGAAGATACACTGCATTCTCTGTGCGTGGTCTCCACTCGAGGTCTCGTCTACCCCATCGGTTATAGGTCCTGCGGCAAATATGACCTGCCCATTGCCACTTCAATATTCAATTCTATTCAATTCACTTCAATTCTATATATTCCTAGACTATTAATAAAAATACCTACTATAAAAAAGTAAAACCATATATTTCTTAGACGAGGTGGCAGATAGATCAGCTGGCGACCCACTTGTTGGTAAGTATAAACAAACAAGATAAGTGAATCCTCGCCTGAGCAGGTGGGAGTTCCGTTACGAGCCCCTTTTCGTGGCATAGCGGAAAAACCTAAGCTGACAGTTAAGTTCAGTTTATTCCACAATTTTCGTGTTCGCGGTATAGTTTCTTGATGAACGCGCTATACACAGCAGCTTTTTGTCAAGCAAGTACGAATGAAACACGACGATGATGGGAGGTGTGATCGTATCATACTCTTATTATAATTACTCGTATATAATACTAGCTGTGCCCGGCCTATGTCCATCTGGAATAATGTACTTTTCAAATAGTGAAAGAATTTTTCAAATAGGTGCAGTGTTTCCGGAGATTACCCTCCACATACACACAAACCCACAAAATTCGCACTCTTTTTATTATATTAGTATAGATTATGTGCACCTAGATTACAGCTAAAATAATGTTGTGGTGTTTTCAATTGTCACTAACGCGGCTGGTAAAGAAAACAATAAAATGCATGAAAATTTAAATAATTTTGGACATGTGTAATTTAAAAATCCCCACACTATCAACTGGTCAAGACAAAATTTAGTTCTAATTTTGGTCAATATGACTGAAAAGGTAATCTTGTTATCTTGTAAGTTGTATCTTGTCAAGTATTGAAATGGTATTAATTAGCCACGTCTTATCCTGGTAATGACGTGTCAACATTTTTTTAGTTTCGATTAAAACAAATTGTTTAAAAGTTGCAATTCGCCAAATGTCTAATTCATACTTATCATTTGATAATGCAAGTTAAACATAATCTAAAGTTGATTAACGTTAAGTATATCATCCACTGTTTGTTTGTTGCAAACGCAACAAAATTATATAAATAAAAATATTTACACCCGGATACCAACAAACATTTTCTTAATGCGTTAAATCAGCGAACACTAGATATCCTAAACAAAAAATATCTCCACATCAGTTCCGAAGCTATCGGATTTTATCGGATTCACTAACGTCATAGATGTGACGACAAATGACCTGTTTCTCGGGTAATGTCGACAGACATTAACCCAAAAATGGATTTATTCCAGGTTTTCAGAAACTATATAGTTGCAATATAAAAATACATGTTAATGCTAATCACAAAGAACCGAAACGAAAGTCAATGAAACGAAACAATGACCAACAATAAATGATTGCATTCTGGTGGCAGCATTTGATAAAGACTGACATTATTATTTGTACTATATACATACTTAATCCAAAGCGCAAGCGCGTTCGTATTTCTGTTTAATCTGGTGGTTGACTGATAGAAAATGCAATGTGGCATTGAGTCCGCCATTTGTACACTTGTTACCATTGTGCCATTTGTTACTCCTACAATGAAGTTTAGATAAATAAATAAAAATATGCTACCGCAGTAGTCCAATATTTTTGCTAAGAATAGAAAGTATCTCTTCTAATCACTATAGCTTAAATTATATAAGTGTTATAATAATTGTCTTTTAGTTACTAACCATTACTTTTTTATTATAACAAATAAATATACAATTAATTTTACACAATATTACGTCGGAATATATATTTTCAAGAGTTACCTCAAGTTTTGGCAAACTTCCGAGAGATATCAAGGATGTTGAAAAGAATGAAGGTAAAGAATGTTGAAATTGTACTTACTCGTATTCTACGGCAACCTTTTAGTGAAATTGGCTTTTACAATGCTCCCGAAGGTTCTCCAATTGATCTTTTGTAATACCTATCTGTTATCAATTATCATAAAATTGATAATGTTGCCATAAACATGTATGTCGGGTCTTTTTTTTAGAAAGAAGGTGGGAAATGGGCAGACAGTCCACCTGGTGGACTGGGCCAATGGACACTGTCGTCGCCCATGATAATGACGAATTTAATTGCCAAGAATGATAATTTCTTTTCCCTATATTCTGTATATGTTACATTAATTTTGAGGTTGATTTCTATATTTGTTAATTCCAAAGGTTGACTAGGAGATAATGATGTAAGGCATTGAGTCCGAATTTTGTAATAATTTACAAGAAAGGGTAAATAATAAATAAATCAGCACCTTATTTATCTATTTAAAGCAGGTTAAGTATTATAGTAAAACAGTATGTCTAATAATTTAAAGCCAATTTTGTAACGTTGGTACACAGTTCATGCCGCGAAATCCATCATAAATGTTCTCAAATCGTACGAGTACGTCACTGTCAAATATGTGTCGATCATCAAGAAAATGTTAATCCTGACTTCCGCAATTCAGTGATCGGCTTATGATTTATAACTGCGTATCTTGTACGTCCGGAAACCGACCCGTCGCATCACATGTCGCCAATGAATTATACATTGGAGATTTTTTCGGCATTTTTGTTACATGCCCTTTGATAAATGGGCGGCAGAATGGCGGATATATTGACTATGTGCGGATTCATATTAGCTGATTTTTATCCGAATAATATGGAAACTTTGACTGTGGTATTGGACGGCTTTAGAATGTCACCAAAATATATCTCTTCCCATGGGTGTAGTAAATGGCGACTAAAGGCCGGTTTACACTGGTAGTATTAGTAGTAGAGTAGAGAGGTAGAGTGCGTACTATTCCATTACTAGCTTAGCGTGGAGTAAGCTATGGAGGAGCTAGCTTAGCGTCCATTACACTTTGAGATAGTGGAAGTAGAGTATTAAATACAGTGTCCGGTAGAGTAGAGTGGATGGCCCATGTGGAAAAGTGCACTCTAGCTTTGTGTAGACGGTCACTCTACCTGGAATGCTGGAGTGTAGAGGTTTGGATAAAAACTATGCTAGTGTCCTCTACTACTAACACTACCAATGTAAACCAGCCCTAAGGGATAACAAAACCGGTACCACAAGCCTTAATGAACTACACTACCTCTAATGGAGTGGACTCGCCAATCCGCTTGACCACCGTTTTGTTTTAAGGCCATTCATCCTTTCTACACAAGCCTATGTGCATCCTTCTCATGCTCATGTCCAGCAGTGGATAGTAATGGGGCTGGTTACGGTTATAGAGTACTTCGGAAAGTGCCTGAAACGAAGCCACATTGCTGGATTGTTGTCGTCAAACATTATGTATTAACCCCTAAAATGACCAATTATTATTTTAGTCTCGTGAAATTGTTATTTTTTTAAAAATATTACAATTAAATTCTTCTCGTGAAGTCTACTTATTTAAAACATGAGGCTGAGACTAAAAATGTTTAACTATTTACATTATAATTTCTTCTGAAGATTTACTGGTTGAACTATTCCAAGGTGTTAAATACTGACCTTCATCAAAAAATATTTTACTCACAGACAAGTAAGGATCTGTGGAATATTTCAATGCCTACATTATTAAGGTATTTTGTTAAGATGAAAATTACTAGTACTTCGAAGCAACAAATGTGCTTAAGCGTGAAGCACATTTGTTTAATTAAAGAATTTAACTTTAACTTAAAGGATTATTTCTGTTTCTTCTTTTTTATTCAGAAAGAAGGTGATAGGCGAGTACTTAGTGGTAAGTGGATACCGTAGCGCTTTGATCCACAATACGTGCCAACATCAATCAAGAATATCGAAAGTGAAATATACCTATATATAGTGAATATATATAATGACATGAGAATTTAACCTTATCCTATTAAATCGCCTATTCAATGTCATAGAATGGAATGGAAAATGACAAACTCTCACTCACTCCCGAAACACGTTTCATGACAATCTATGAAAAGTGACTAGGCTATTCGAGTGCGCCCAGTTGACTGTGGAAAGCAGCATTACTCTCCCAATATTTTACAAAATAATAAATACATAGGTAAACAAAGGCCAAATTCAAGGGACCAAATTAGAATTCCTGAGATTCCTTGTTACACATACCAAAGTCCTACCCCAAAAACACCCAAACACAAATAAACCAACCAATCAAGTCTTCATATACTAATTGTTTGTATAACCCAGGAGTCGAACTAGGCATCATAATACAACAAACAAGTTACCAGTATGATATATCTGGGTCATACATCTTATGTTTTTGAACGTTGTTTGTGTTCAAACTTGCCTCGTGTTTTTGGTTTGATTTCGACAATACGATACAATTCTCAAGGTTGTTTGCGTCCCGAATTTCGACCCGAATCGGTAAAGCCTTTGTAGAAATCCTGTTACTATATGAATTTCCATCGCTTACTGATTAATTCCCATCTGTATAATTTGGAGCTATTGTTTCCAAGACGTCGTTTACATCTGTTCCCTGGATACCGGCACCTTCAAGAGAATCTGGGAACGATTGTTCTCAAGTTGAATGTACTCATATGAACGCACAAGCGTATGCCCCGGCTGTATCCATTTAAGGTCCTTTTGTTTTTCTCCCTTTTGATTACATCGCCTGACACCTTTCCTGACCTTCTAAAGTTGGCTAGAAGACAATGCTTTGTAACATTAAGCCCGTCTTTGAGTAATAAAATAATTAATTAATTAAGTCTACATACACTTTAGTGGTGTCGTGTGGTGTCGGCCGACTTTTATATAACACCACCCGATGTCTGCCCGTGAGTCTCGCAAAGGGTGACTAAGAGATTACAAAGCCGCTACCACAAACGCAGCGGAACTATACCACCAGTTTTTTTTTATGGACAAAGGCGGTAGACGAGCATACAGTCCACTTGATGGTAAGTGGATACTGTCGCCCATAGACATCCGCGATACATGCCAACATTAGTCCAAAATGCCAAACGTTGGTACCCCCCCCGGATGCGCTGCCTACCTTTGGAGATATAGGAACGGATTTGGAGAAAGGGTTGGGAAAATGGAGAGGGGTAGAATGGGAATGAGCTCTGGCACATCTCACTCACTACCGAAACACGTACGTACATTAGGAAAATGAGATAAAGTGGGAAATGCAGTACATTTCAAGGTAGTCTTCTGTGAGAGAGGGGTAACGTAGCCAGTCAAGTGCGCCCAGCGGCTGTTGGATTGCAGAGTGCAGCTCCCCCTGCAAATTCAGTTATAGAGTGTACTCGCTAAACCGCTTGGTCAGCGTGGTGTTTTAAGACCACACATTTCTCATAAACAAGACACTGCGTAAGGAGACCTATGTCCAGCAGAGGCCTACAAATGGGCTGGTTACGAATTGATTAAATCAAATTTTCTTACAAACCCGCTATATTTTTATAAGGACTGGACTGATTCTGCTAAAAATAACATTAAAATCTACTAGATAGATAGTATACAACAAATTATACTAAATAGGTACCTTTCTTATGAGTGGCTTTAGGAAATGGAACTGTTGATTAGCGGCAGGATCCAAACAAATAGCAAGCAAAACACAGCAAACAAACAAACAACAAATTGCCCTTTATAACATATGTACATTAATGTAAAGAACAGAGGGTAATTATTTGGCAGGTACACATATACATACACATAGATAAATTATAGGTATTGTATTTAATTATATAATAGAGAGACGATGTATATAGTTAGTTAATTTAATAATAACAATTTCAGCCTTTTATGCCTTTAATGTATTGTCCTGTTTGTCTTTGTCTTGTTATGTCTTATTGGATACTTTCTCGCATGATTGATCAAATGGGTAATGAGTATAACAAAGGGACGAGCTAAAGGACCCGTGGGGTGGGCCTACAGAATAATGGACCTATTTTAACAAAATCCTTATTTTCCCACTACGTGATGTAATAACATGCGATTTCGTTAAAGAAATTACAGTATATTGTGGCACATTAAATGAAATTCATCTCTTAACCTCGGTTAAGCGTATTCCACATTCAGATGGAAGTATATTTTATATGGCAGCCCCGGGGAGTGCGGGAGCTCGACAATTACATTTGTAAATAAGACGCAAAGTTAACACGTTGATAAAGTCGCATTATGTTCTACAGAGTTCGTTACGAAATGTAAGAGCTCATAATCTGCGGTAACAGCTTTTACTTTAGAGAAAATTGAATTTGTTAGCCCTACATTATATTGCCTGGTACTGTATCTACTCGTGTTATTAGAAAACTGTTCGTTATCGGAACCTGTTAAATATCAGTTGTATACAAGTAACATGGAGTAAAATGAATTGAAAATTTAACAACTATTCAACTATTCAAACCTTGATTATTCAGCTCTGCTATATCAAAACCTAGTACCAAAATTTTTTTTTAACAAATTTTAGAACCCAAAACTTTCTCAAGCATCATAATTAAATGATAGGAATTTAACATCAATTTTTTAATCTTTACTAAGACATACAATACAAAATATTAGATATCATGCCCAAAATATTGTAGTTATCTCATATATGTTTTAGGCTTTTTAGTGATTTACGAGCATCACGTGATACGATACACCTACTAATTTTCGAGAATAATAAAAATAATAGTAAGAAGATGCATAAGAAAAATTTTAATATGTATTTGCATTGTTAGGAGGTTAGCTTTGTAAATCAAAGTTTTGTCAAAACACATTTCTAAATTTATTCCTTACTAAGTTTTGATATGAGGCAGCCGTATTGTTTGGTGGCGTGATTATTCTATGAATCAAAGTTAGATAAGAGACTTCTTATTGCTTGCTACCATCAATCTAATCAAGCCGAGTTTCCTTTATTAGCATGGTTATTAGTTTAAGTTTTTGCTAAAAAAAGCTTTTTAGCAAAAACTTAAACTAATAACCATGCTGAAAGCTTCCCAAGTTAATAAAAGTAAAAAGCACCTACAAAGGTACCTACAAAGATGTGACGAGGTGCTTTTCAAGTGGCCTTCCCTACATTTCCGCCAAAGGTTCACAAACTTTTAGCCACCGGTTAGAGAATAGCTAAGAGCAGCTACAGACACAGAAGCGAAATGAGACTGATCCTATTCTTATGATATAGGTTCTGAATATAAGTAATCCGGGATAATAATAAGTTCAGGATAAGGTTGATAGAAATCCTGACACGACATTTTTTTATAGAAGTTTAATAATAATTTCCCTTCTCTGACTTATGAAACTTCCGCTGCACCAGAAAGTGTAGGGATACACTGTCGATACGGTGTCGAATGCTGGACTCAGTGTTTTGTTAACTCAGCAGTAAAGGTCAAGAGGCACCGTACCGCCTCTGCTACCTTCATTCGTCTCTTGCTAACCGATTTGTGTAATCGTTATTGGTAATTGTAATCATGTAAAATAAAGTATTCGGAGGATATTTTTAGTGTCTCATTTAAATATTCGAAGACGCAACCCAACTCAATAGACACAACTAGGAACAGTCCCGAACTCCTAAATAAGCGAAGCTTACCATTTAACTAATACTTGTTTAAATTTATTCCTAAAGAGTTCAAAAAAGATCTTATTTGTCCTATAATGTTGCTTTCAAGGACTAAACCTTATTGGGTAGACAGGCTGATAGTATATTAGTTTTCGCTTACTTAATTCGGTGATTCAGTGCTGTTGAATACTGAAAACCCTTGAAACTTACATAAGACTTAAATCAAAGAAGAGTGCTATCATGCATCAGAAAAGTAATCTAGCTACCTGTGAATTAGAAATGATGCAGATAGTGACTATCTAAAAATCTTATCTAAAAATTGTTCTTTACTCAGAAAATATTTTTGTATTTTTTCTCTAAGTTAATATTTTTGGGAACGAAGTTCCTTTACGTGGTTTGCGGTAGGTGTGATTCGAGAGAAAATGTAACGTCACGTAAGATTTTTACCCCCTCCATACGCCTTTCGCTTTCTCTTTCTCGCCTTTCTCTTTCTCGCTCGGACACGGTATGGTCGCGATTCTCACGATCATGTCAGTTCGTCAGTATTCGGTAAATTTCGGTAGCGGGCCGATCGCTAGTTCTCTCTCTCATGCCTCGCTCGATCCGAAAAGAAAATATCCGATTCGACTACATCGCTGATTCGCTGAATCGTATCGTTGTTTTTCGATGTAATATATCGCATAATGACATCGATGTTAGAATGATATATTGAAAAATACATCGATATTTGCAATACATCGATTGTTTTTAGAGTTTACTAAGATTATGGTTATAACATGCCTGAAAATTAAAGTAAACGGATGCGTGAATTACATTCGGAGTATAAAAAAATGCGTGAGGATCTTCGTTCCTGACCGCACACGTTTTTTTTTTTTTTTTTTTTTCTATACTTTATATGCATTACATTGTATACAATGACTTATGTAGAGGTGATAATATATATACATATTCATTACATATAATTACAATACATTATTCATTCATTCATTCCTTATCAGCTTTTTTTTATTTATCCCACTGCAGGGTATGAGTCTCCTCTTTTTTACGTCATTTGCCTCTGTTTATGTCATCGACCCAACTGGATGCTGGAGGGCCTACACTTCTTTGTCCAGCTCTGGACCATTATTCAGTTAGGGTTTTGCTCCACATGTTATCCTCTCTAATATTACCGCTAATATATATACTAATTATATATCATTAAAGTGCACCTTCCAAATGCATCGCTCAACATCGCTCAACATAAAGGTTTGTATAAAAGACCTCAAAAACATTTTGAGCACGCATTTAGTACATAAATGTGCAATAAAATAATTTATGAAAGAATCTAATTTGTATAATGTGTGCACTGTATAATCTTTGCCAAGACTCGTTAGGTACACGAGTGGACCGCGTGCAAGCTTGCATTAACTTGTAAGGCATTAATGCACCAGCGCGTGGCGGCGTGACCACGCCTACCCACGAGGAACTTATTATGCCCGCCTTTTTCATTCTTTGTGCACCTACACTTTTGAGGCACGTCTGTATTATAAAATGTGAACTTAATTCATATAAATTAGCCTGTCCAAAGAGGCAGACTATGAGAACTCGCATGTCGCTTTCATGAAAATGTGTTATAACATTTTTTATACTCGTGTTATGTTCTTTCTCTCCCTTTTATACTAATTACTGGATTACTTAGTAAGTTACGTAACAGTGTAAAAGTAATAGTAATTTCAGGGTACTAAACTATTTATTTAGTGTTAATGCTAAGCTAAGACCTAAAAGATCTTCACAGCTACTTACTTCTAATGAAATAGTCATTGCCTTCACAAATATCTTTTACTATCGTACATATAAAAGTACGCTCTATTAGATGTACTGGTACCTGTTTCAGAATGTTTGTTTAATTTTAAACACATTCTCAAAATATCATTGATTCACCCTTTTTAGCGTCCCACAGCAGCGCACATGTCTCACCTAGTAAATCGCCAGAAGGTTTCTGACCATAATCCACCAGGCAGGAACAGTGCGGATTGGTGGATGGTATACATGCTCCAGATTTTTATTTTAATTGTTGAGTTAAATGATATGTTTTTAAAAATTCGTACCTATTTTAAGTAGAAATTTAGTAGTATGGGCCGTGGATTTGAACTCACGACCTCACGAATAAGATAGTGACTCGGATACGATTTATCAACGTATAGGTACTCGTACAAAAGTATTCTCAAGAATGTTTTACGTTAAATACGAGCATAACATGTTGAGGTATCAGAACTCAGTCTACTCCAGTATCGAATCCTTGATTAAAGTCTTACTTTAAGAAATGCAGTCTGAGACGCCCTCAGGCCAGATGAACCCAGTCAGTTTTCAAAAGAGTGTATTGAAAGATCGAAAAAACCTATATCTATGGTACACCTGAAAAACCGAAGAAATAACCCATAGCCGACTGAGCGGTCCTGACTGACCTAGTTACCCTCCTCTCTCAGAAGACTAAATGAACCAACATGTTTAGGGAGTGAGTGAAAGATCCCAAGAGACCATTTTCTTTTCCATGGAATATAGAATAAGCTTCATTATAAGCTTTATTCCCATTCCATATCATCACATGATATAATTACGACCCCTATACATCCACCAAGGAGGAATAAGTAAGTAGGTACTCGTAAGTACACTTTATTGCACACCAAAGAATATGTTGGAAAATGTCACAAAATTCAAATAAATAGGTTTAGTAAAGGTAGGCCATATCGCTAAAGCGATATCTTTCTTTACACCAAAAGGTTGCCTGGAAGAGTCCAGGCAACCTTTTGGTGGAAAGAGATGTATGGGAACACAAGAATAATAAGAAGTGTAATGACATGAGGACAAGCACCTTATAGAAGACCACGAAATGTACTGCAGTTCCCACTTCATCCTAATTTTCCAATAGTGAGATATGCCAGAGTCTATTCCAATCCCATCCTATCCTATCCCTCCCCATTCTTCAAATCCATTCCTATATCTCCAAAGGTAGGCAACGGATCCAGGGGCATGCCATCATTTGTTATTCTAGCTACATAGACTGATGTTCAGTGGCGGATTACGAGTTTCGGAGGCCCTAAGCATAGAGGCCGTGTAGGCCCTCTGTTGCTTGGATTTGGAAGGTAGAAATTAAGAAATAAAACAAAGTTCATCAAAATATATATTTGAAACTTATATTGGAGAACAGGGGCCCTAAGCACGTGCTTATAATGCTTATATGTTAATCCGCCACTGCTGATGTTGGCATGTATCACGGATGTCTATGGACGACAATATCCACTTACCATCAGGTGGGCTATATGCTCGTCTGCCACCTTTTTTACATAAAGGAAACAAAAATTAATTAGGTACTTTACTGTACAGAAATATTGTACAAAAGGGGTGCATAAATGATTGAGATAATTATATAATTCTTATTGGATAATTAATTTTAATTACCTATCCTTAGCAATATTTTTTCCAAATCCATTTCCTAAATCTCGAAAGGTAGGCGTCCCTACATTTTTTATTCACCGATATCGCAGGGTGACAGTATTCACTACAGTCAGGTGGACTGTCTGCTCAAAAATACTGGAAGTGGCAGCAAATTTACTGATAATAGTGGGTTATGAGTAGGTCCTTCGGAGATAATATCATTATCTCCGAAGGCCCCACAACAGTAGTCAACAGTAGTCCCACTTCGACTCCGTCGACTTTGTTTTAGCAATTAAAAACTGTTTATTTCAATTATTTAAAAATAGTTCTTCCTGCCCATTGTATAATATGTTTATATAGGCAATGTTTATAATATACGAATATCGTATATTATATGTATCGTAATTATCAAGAGACAGAAAGCAATAAGTCTTAAGTCAAATAAAAAAATATCTTCTAAAAGCTAAGACGAAGGGAGTAAAACCGGCTTAAATTTAAAGCTATTCCAACTGGAAGTTATTTGAACTCTACTGTTTTAACAATGCGAAGCAGTGTCTAGCTGAGGCTCAATATTAATAACTTGAAGGGAACTCTGTAAACACTCCGTCAAGAAATAAGAGGCTATGAATAAATAACGCCTCTTGCAAATGCTATGGCCCCACCAGTCTACACCGTAATGTCTTTACTGGCCATTAGTATAGCATTGAACAAATGTGCTTTATATCTTAAAGTCATATGCAAGCTGTAGATATAAAGAGTGGAAAAGCATGCGCATATGTAAGCATGGTATGCTTCCTATCATGCTTCATACTACAATTCTGACATTTCATTAGCGCTGCCGATCGGTTCACGAGAGACAGCGGAGGCCGAGGAGCATGACCCATTGTTTGACAACTATGAACGCCAACATTTCTATATTTTTAAATTTGAAGATATAAATATTTCTCGAAAAGCAAATCAGGGCGCAAGCGTTACCCGAAAAGACCATTTTAGTGATATATAATTAATTTTAGTGATATATAATTAATTAATGAAAAGGTTGTGGTTTTGTCTTTTCGGCGTCTACGGAATGCCTGCGGTGGAGAAAACAATGGACAAACAATAAAAGGACAAGGTTACATTTTGCTGAACCAATCAAGCTGCCCGTATGTTAATTGTCACCGAAACGCATTTTTTGTCATCGTAACCAGCTCTATTATCGTCCACTGCCGAGTCTCCTCGGCAGTATCTCCGTATCTCCTCGAGCATATTGTCTTGTACATACAATGTATGACGGATGTGGGGCCGTAAAACGTGCGACATTTTTTGACCCTGGCGAGTTTACTCTTCTATAGAGGTGATGTAGGTACCTAGTAGAGGTGGTACTTCTAATTACTTGTACTTTATATTTCTCTGTATGTTTTTGGTGTACAATAAAGTATATCTATCTATTGTGGTAGCGGCTTTGTGACCAAGCATTCTGATGCATTCTGAAACAATTGATTCTACAAATGATTCTGAGTTGACATACAAGGGTATGTATTATTTACAAATAATATCAATATCGGCTTTATATTTAGCAAATTTGTATGAAAAAATTGATACAAACTCAAAAAACTACAAAAAATATTAGTAACATTTTCATGTCAACGAACTAAAATCATGAAAGGCCTTCATGACTTCAGGCTTCGAGAAAGGTTCACTTAGACCCTGTATAGTAGTCAGTAAGTTTTGTAAATGTTAAACATAAAATATCTACCTACTAAAATACAAAGGAAGCCGCAGAGTTATTATTTTAAAGAAAGGCTGTTGGTAGGTTCTTCTAACAAAGATTTGTGTTTGTCTTAATGAGGTTTTGAAATATTTATTACAACTCCAAAACGATTTGCTTATTTGCATTTAGTAATTAAACATTTTTACTGTTTGTTTCTTGTTTGTTAGTTAATAAAAGTTATATAACTTGTTAAATTGTTGCAAGAAAAAGTTATTTTTGCGCAATTAGGTAGATTTGTTATTAGTAGGTATTTATAACAGATATTTTTACGAAAATTCGTGAAAAGTATATTTTTCTAAGTATTTTTTTTTTTTATATAATAGTGGGCGGACGAGCAAGCGGTCCCACGTGACGGTAAGTGTTACCGCCGCCCATGGACACCTGCAACACCAGGGGGTATGCGGACGCGCCGCCGACCTTGCAAAATCCTATTCACAGCTCTCTTGAAGAACCCTATATCGTAGCTTAATGGAAAGACCTCTTGAGGCAGTACGTTCCACAGCCTACGGGTTCGCGGTATAAAGTAATTTTTGGACCGAACAGTGCGCGACACCTCCGTATCGAGGAAATGCGGATGGACCGCACTTCTGTGACGGGAGGTGCGGTTATAGAAACCCGAGGTGGGAATTATATTGAACAATTCTTCAGAGCATTCCCCATTGTACAGGCGGTAGAACACACAGAGAGACGCAACGTCTCTCCGACTGCTGAGGGATTCTAAACCACCCGTGAGAGTGGGATCGTCGACAATACGAACAGCACGTCGTTCGATGGAGTCAAATGGGTCCAGTTGGTATTTCGGTGCACCGGCCCAGAGATGGGAGCAATACTCCATATGGGGCCTCACTAGAGCTTTGTAAAGCATAAGGAGATGCCCAGGGGTGAAGTACCGCTTCGCTCTGTTCAGCACACCGAGCTTTTTGGAAGCCATTTTGGCCTTATTTTCCAGATGACCCCTAAATTCGACTTTGCTGGAAATGTCGACACCAAGGATCCCGATACTCTCCGGGATCTTAAGAGGCATGCTCTGAAAGTGAGGTGCTACGACAAAGGGGTTTTTTTTTGCGGTGAATGCACAGACTTGCGTCTTACTGGAGTTGAAATCCACTAGGTTCAGAGAACCCCAAATCGAGACTAGATCTAAAGAGTCTTCGATTTCAGACTCAAGCCTGGCGCGACTCTCTTCCACTTCGACACGAGGGATGTTGGCGCGGCCCCTGTACAAAGCGTCTCCAGTACTGTCATCTGCATAGCAACGCATGTCACCAATTTGCAACAGGTCGTTGATATGCAGAAGGAACAGAGTTGGGGACAGCACGGAGCCTTGCGGGACGCCAGCGTTAATAGACATGGTGTCGGAGCAGCTACCATCGATAACGACTCTGATGCTCCGTCCAGTCAGGAAACTGGCAACCCATTCGTATAATCCCTCAGGTATCCCGTAAGATGGTAACTTGGAAAGCAGCGATTTGTGCCATACCCGGTCAAAAGCTTTCGCAATGTCTAGGCCTACAGCCAGAGCCTCGCCTCTACTCTCAATGGCATAAGCCCAGCGGTGTGTTAAATACGCTAAAAGATCACCAGCCGAACGATTATGGCGAAATCCATATTGACGGTCGCTAATCAGCTGGCGATCCTCTAGGTACCCAAGGAGGTGTGTGTTTATGACACGCCCCATCACCTTGGAGAGGAGGGAGGTGATCGCTATTGGCCTGTAGTTGGCCGGGTCTGTGCAGTCACCCTTTTTGGGTAAAGGGTGAACATGAGCTACCTTCCATGCTGACGGGAAGCTTTTTGTGGAGTATGAGAGTCTAAAGAGTCGCGTAAGCACCGGGGACAACTCGGGAGCGCAAAATTTAAGCACCACTGCAGGAATAGCATCTGGCCCACTCGACTTTCGGATATCAAGAGTTGCTAGAGCTCGCCGGACTTCACGCTGCGTGAAACAGATTTCCGGCATGGAGCTTGTGCATCTCGAGATAGACGGTGGTGATGCACCTCTATCGTCCAGAGTCGAGTTCGAGGCAAAAAGATAGCCCAGGAGATCGGCTTTCTCCTTCGCCCCGTGGGCCAGTGACCCATCGAGTTTTCGCAGTGGTGGGAGTGACGACTGACAGAAGTTACCTTCAGCAGCCTTGGCGAGCGACCAGAAAAAGCTCGGCTTCCAGAAGGACAGCTGACTAGTCGATCGCCAATTCTGCGGATGTGCTCATTCTTTGCTCTGACAATTATCTTCTTACTGCACCTCGAGGCAGCGTTAAATTTCTTCCTCAAGTCGGTGGTATTCGGATCTTCGGACACCTGCGCTTTGGCCCAGGCCCTGTATGCAGCCCGTTTATTACGACGGGCCTCTCTGCTGGACTGATTAAACCAAGGTTGGCTCCGTCCACTTACGGGTATCACGAAACAAGGAATATAACATTCCATGCCCTGCAACACCACGTCGGCAACGGAGTCTGCACAGGTATCCGGATCTCCCGACGAGAAACAGAGCTGCCCCCAGGGATAAGAAGCGTAAAATTCGCGCAACCCATCCCAATCTCCAGACTTGTAGTGCCAGACGTTGCGCGTTCGCTGTGAATGGGTCGGCACGGATTGCTTGGCTGGCACAGCAGTTCGAACGATACAATGGTCGGATGATCCTAACGGAGCATCAACAACAACATACTTATGTATGTCTCCCGGGGGGATATACTTATGCCCTACGCAGCGTTATGGAGGATTATTTATATTATTATATAGGTACTTATTTATAGACACATATCTCTGCGCAGATCATAATGGAATCTCATCTTTAGAAATGAAACCCGAAAATGAACTTTTAATGCAGTTTATTTCCAATTTGGTTAATTTCGGTGCTCTAGTAATAATAAGTAATAGTGATCATTTACTTAACACATTAAATATCAAAATAGAATATGAGCAGAAATTGATGCTATTTAATTTTGATAGGCGCTATTCGCTTGCGCCGGGACTACAAGTCAATAATGCATAAGTACATAACGTATATAAATAGGTAGGTACTTACATTCATTTACATTGTAGTACATGAATTACTAACCATTTATTTGATCAAATACTTAACTCTAATCATATTTTTGTAATCCATATTACGTAGTAGCTAAATCAATACTTTACCTTTTGTCAGTAGATGTGCAGAAAAAGCTTACAAAACGTGTACAGAGACAACACTTGCACAGGGCACATGATACTTTTAAATCACCGAACCGTGTCCGTAACCTGCAATATATCGCCCACTGCTGGACATAGGCCTCCTCACATTGTCTTGTGCACGAGGAATGTACAGTCTTAAACCGCCACGCTCTGGTCAATCGTGTTGACGAGTCCGCTCTATTAGAGGTAGTGTAGTTCCTCATGGCTTGTGGTAGCCACTTTGTTATCCCTTACTCGCCCGATATTCACGAGAAGAGTGATGCTATTCTAAAGCCCACCGTCACCACACGGCCAAAATCCCCGAGAGTAGTTATTTATTGTTGGTAGGCAAGTAAGAAAATTCATTCTCTGTCATTAAATACTTAATAAATATCTTTTCCCAGTTGCATCTCGGTCACCTCCAATGGACTCTTAAAGATCTGAACGAAGTTCTCAATATAGGTACCTACATAAACATAGACTATCATAATGAAGAATTCCCCAGACGAGGGTGAAGACTGTCGCTAAAGTATATAGGTAGCTCTTACTTAATATTTTACAACATTTTTGCAACACGGGAAATTACCCTACAGAATGGTTAATTCCCTTTGGCTATAAAAGTTACCCCTTCCCCTAAATGCTTCAGACTATATTACAGAAATAAATACATAATGAAAAGTGGCTGAAACAATGAAATAGCAACAACCGTTACTGCATGGCATATTGAAAAATAAACTCCGATTTTGTATTCGAGAGAGGTACTGGGTTAATTAATGTTTCAGAATGCCTACTTCAGCTAACTCGTAAATAAGTAAACTTAATTAATATCTTCATTAAGTCGGGTAATATTCGTTGAAACAATAAAACATAGGGGGTGAGTTACCCTTCCTTTTATATTAGGGGCCAGATGACTTAACGGCGTCTTTATTAAACGTAATAATAATTTGAAACTAGAATTTAAAATTGGCTTAAGATGTTCATAAAATTAAGAAAATATTACTAAATGTATAATTATAAGTATAATTGAATGTTTAAAGACAGTAATGACTAAGAACAATATAGGTAATGATCTCAATTAATATAATAATTTCGTCGTCGACTCAATTATATAGTTTTGTATAATGTTTAAATTAGAAGTGTATTTTTGTATTATAATGTATATTTTGTAGAGATGTATTCCCATATTATTGTATAATTATTAATATGTAAATCGTGTGTATGCAAATAAATAAATAAATAATTTCTCTTAGATTTACAAATACGTAGTGTATACCTTACTCAGGTACCGTTACGCCTCTCCTGCGAAGTTCATTTTTCCAAGTTAGCGAAAGTTTTCATAACAGTTTCTTTCTACAAGTGGATAGATATCTGAGGGGGGAGAGTGCACGCTGCAATCCAACAGCCGCTGGGCGCGCTCGACTGGCCACGTTACCCCTTTCTCACAGAAGACTACCTTGAAATGTACTGCATTTCCCACTTTATCGTATTTCCCCAATGTGTGTTTGTGTTTCGGTAGTGAGTGAGATATGCCAGAGCCCATTCACATCCCATCCTATCCCTCCCCATTTTCCCAACCCTTTCTCCAAATCCATTCCTATATCTCCAAAGGTAGGCAGCGCATCCGGGGGCGTGCCAACATTTGTCATTTTAGACTAATGTTGGCATGTATCCCGGAGGTCTATGGGCGACAGTATCCACTTACCATCAGGTGGACTGTATGCTCGTCTGCCGCCTTCGTACATAAAAAAAAAAAAAAAATGCATGTAATAAAACTGTAGAACCAGCGTGTCTGTACATTAAATATATTTACCAAAAACTGATTGGGGGCGATGAAGGAAGTGTCAGAATAAAAATAGGCGACTGAAATTTTTTGTGTTTGTGTGTTCGAACACGCTAATCTCCAAAACTACTAAACGGATTTTCATGAGGTTTCCACGGGTTATTAAGCTTAGATTGTTTCATCGAAATCGGCTGACGGGAAGAAAAGATGGCTATATACAAAGCTTTTTATAAATCAAACTAAAATTCCACGCGTACGTAGTCGCGGGCACAGCTAGTGTTAAATAAATGCAGGTCACGATGGGTAGCACTGCGTTTGAATTCACTGAATCTGAATTTCGATGGTTGCCTGCAATTTCGAGATGTACCTAAGGATTTCACTCAATCGGAAATAACATGTATTTATTGTTTCTCGTAAACAAGCTACATTTTGGAAAGGATTTTTATTTATTAGATTTGGAATAAAGGAAAATTGGGATTCAATGTTTCTTCGAGGCATAGGTACATGTAATGTAATGCAATAGGATTCATAATAATAAAAAATTCTACGTCAGCTTTTAATGAAATCATAATAACATAACATAGATCCCAATATAACATTTGCACCGTCAGCAGCAAAACCTATTATGTTTTCGTTGATATGGAATATTATGTAATTTAAAGAAGTTGACAATGCTATTGTATAATGTAAATAGTGTCTGCTGCAACAACTGCAACAACAAGTCCCAAAAAATTATCTCTCACATGATTGCAATTAGCACATTCTGCAGTGTTAAGTTTCTTCTTTAAGAATTTCAATGTCTAATACTAATCCTGTCAATGTCCAGTCCCGTCGAAGTAAGTCAGGAATCGCTCAGTAAAGCGATAGTAAGTTTACTGAAGACAGAACAGGACTCCTTGGAAGGACACGAAACTCCGTCCCACGATTTTATTTGATTATCACAAACACCGTGCACTTTGAAGTGTGTGGTGAAGTGAAGTGAAGTGAAGGTTTGAAGTGAATAAAGCACGACAAACACTGAAGTTTAATAAACTATGACTATTAAACCACAAAACGCATAGTACAATTTTTTACAATAATCAAATAAAAATTTCACTTCTCGAGTTATCCCCAAAAAGTTAATAAGTTTACTAATAAGTTCCTGTAGCGAACAGATTTCAAACAATAGATACCCTAGATACCCTAGATATATGATTGCGGTCTTAGATCAAATCAAAAGGATGAAGATAGGTAAAGATACTCACTTATCGCGCGTGGTAATACGTGATACGCTCACTAGTATGTGTAAACATGGTTTTGTAGTGGAAAATGCTAAATATTCCTAATATAAATTCCTAATATGAAACAAAGCCTATTCGAGTTTAATTAACCTGTGGAAACCCCATGAAAATCCGTTTAATAGTTTTGGAGATTAGTGTGTTCGAACAGACAAACAGACAGACAAATAGACAAAAAATTTCAACGTCTTTTTTTAATTGTGATACTCTTCTTTCATCGCCCCCAATTAGTTTTTGGTAAATATATTCAATGTACAGACACGCTTAAATATGCCTTCCTGTGCAAAAATCACTCGAGAAGCAAAAATAAGACGCATGGAATCACTTTTCACGTGTAAGTACACCAAAACGTAATAATTTGTAGATTTTTTTTTAAATTATTAGTTTACATTCAGCCATTAATGAGTGAGCGAGATAAAAAGTGCGAGATAAAGTAATGTTTGTCTCGCTCTTGCTACCATCCAATCTCATCGCCCTATCATTGTTTTTCGATGCAGTACAACGTGACTTCAATTATAGCTGTAGAGTTTGTGTGCATATAGTTGTGCATTCAAGCCTATTTTCAGTTTAGATTAGATAGATTGCGGTAGCAAATATCCTAGATCTGTTCTTCAAACAATCCAAAATAAGTACCATAGATAAACCGTGGATGTGTTTAAATACGAACTTGGCCTGGTGCACTACCGTATACCTGATTTATTTTACAAACCCCAAGTCTTTGGGGGAAAAACTGAACTTGAAAGTAAATTTTGTCTACACATGGAGGGGAAAACTGGACGGACAACCACAACTTTAAAGTCCCAAAGTCCCGTCATAAAATATTATAACAAATAGATCAAATCAAATCAAATTCTTTATATTTCAACATGTTCATCAACGTAACTTAACAATACTGGCATTTTACTGAGCGACTCCTGCTAACTGACTGCGACTTAGACGTTTTAGACTTTGGCATTCTGTTCCAAAAAAAAAAACAACACGGGCATAATGTGCTAATTGCACCATTGCTATGAATGAAGAAAAGAAATGTCAAGTGTCAAATTTATTTAACCACACATTTCAGAAAATTAATAACAAATTACTATTTTCACCCCTTTTTTAAATATAATATTAAATCTATCTCCATTTATAGATATATTTTAATTAATATGGCCGGCATATTATTAAGTCCAACTGAGAAGTTTTATATCATTCACGGTGTCAAAGTAAGTTCCTACAAACAATTCTAACCTGTCGCGGGAATGTTGTATATAAAATACACTGTAAAAGTAATAAAATAAGTAGACTTAATTAAATGGAAAACTCTTGTATCGGTGAAAAAACTCGCGCATGGTACCAGAAAACTGATTAGAAATCGATAAACATTCAATTATAACCTTACCATAATAAGCCAGCCAGCTATAAAATATTATAACTAATAAAACTTGGCATAGTTATGACCTATATACCGGGTTAACATTTAGGCTACTTTTTATGCAGATGAATTATGAAGTTCCCATGGGCATCTAGCTAACCGCACATACTGTAACATCCACACTTACAAAGTCATGAGCACTACTAGTGAAGTAATATAAACAATCTTTATACTTTTAACAGGATGACTTCAGATCAGATGGAAGGTCTAACATTGATTACAGACCTATGGAACTTGAATCAGATGTGGTCAGCCATGCTAGTGGATCGGCGAGACTCCGGCTTGCCAATACAGACATACTTGTTGGTGTCAAAACAGAGATAGATGTGCCAAAACCTGAACAACCAGAACTTGGTAAAATTGAATTCTTTGTTGACTGGTATGTTTTATATTATTTGGATTCATATTTAAATGAGCAGAAAAATATATAAAATGAGCAGCAAATTGTGATCAACAAAGCAACCTATTTTTGAATAACTGAACTAAATAATTTTAAATTATTACTAAGAATGTCATCACCAAGTGTACACTCTTATTTCTTTATTGTCACCAGGGAATCTTTAGATTAGCATGTAGTCCATTGGATTAGATTTACCTAACCCACTTTTAAATTTACATTCAGTATTTATGGCTATGTAAACAGCTATGGCAATCTTTTTCCTAATAATATAAGCTAGCATTAAATGGTTTTGGAGCCATATATGATGGTGACAGTTGGAGTAAAACCCTAAGTGGTAGCCCCAAGCTGGAAAAGGAATTGTACACTTTCCAGCAGCCAGATGGGTTGATGATATTTATATCAGCTGTTTACAGCCACACACAAACAAGACCTGATCTTACTTGCACAAGGAAGACAAATAGTGTGAAAGAGAGAAAAGCCTTATTATAACCCTGTTCTAGTAGGCTGTACAATAAAAAAGAACTTGAGAATGATGAATGATGGAATGCCTATGGAATGGCTAATGATGAAATTTGATGTTATATTATGTTATTACTAGCTGTGTGCCCAATGAGATTTCTCATTGGCAACATCTCAGGAACCATCCAACTTTTCTACCATGCAAACTTTTGTCCCTTATTTTACACCCTTAGAGGATGAATTTTCAAAAATCCTTTCTTAGTTCTCACCTATATTATATAAGGAACTCCTGTTCAAAATTTCATGCTTCTAGACCCACCGGTATAGGCTGTGCGTTGTCTGTCAGTCAGTCAATGTTATATTTTTATAAAGTAGATTATTTTATTATTGTTTCAAACAAAGTTTGACAAAGAGCGCTTTCAAGAGTTCTTTCAACCTTTTATGCATTTTGTAAAAGGTTTTATATATTCATTGTTTTTATTTGCAATAAAGTGAATGTATGGATAGTAGTAGTATGTATGGAAACATACACACAACTATACACAGAGAAGCAAACAGTGACTTTTATGCTTCTAAGATTTACTTTTTTATTAAAGGCCATAGTCCTCTACTTCATCAATCAGAATCTGTTCCCTTTAACCTTTTCACTGCTTTGGATTGCAAAAACATGCTTGCCAGAGGGTTAGGATGATTAACAAATCTTCATGCTATTTCTCTTTATATGTATCTACTTCTTAAGGACAATAGGCACGTTTAGATATTTATAATTTCAGTAATTCAGGCATACTATGGTTCACACATGTTTTAATAAATTACTCATATACTTTTTGACTTCGCCGTCGAACTTGTGCCTTGTGGTGGTGGCCGCTTTTAGAATATCGTCACCCGATCTCGTAAATGGCAACTAAGGGATAACAAAATCACTACCACAGACATTGAGAGACTACACCACCTCTAAAAGAGTCAACTCACTAACTGGATTGGACAGTGTAGCGTTTTAAGGCCATACATCCCTCATGCCCAAGACAATATGCATGAGGAGGCCCATGTCCAGCAGTAAACGAAAAGACTGGTTATGGTTACTTTTTAACTACAATAATTAATGTTAACATTCCAGTTCAGCAAATGCAACTCCAGAGTTTGAAGGCAGAGGTGGAGAACAACTGGGGACTAGGATATCTAACATGATGCAGCGTGCATACCAGTCATCGCAAGCATTTGAATTAAAGCAACTCTGCATAGTAGAGGGGAAACAGTGCTGGAAGCTCTATGTTGACATTTTGGTATGTTTTTCCCTATATTTTTCACAAAATCACACACTGTTACACACACTTTTTTGGCGTTAAGGAACTCTATTTTTACAGAAATAAGCAAATTAGCAGAGAATCTATCAGCAATACATACCAACATTAGTTAAGAATGTCAAACATTGGTAAACCCCTTAACCTCAAATATTGAAGATTTAGAAGTTTCAATCTTTTATACATCATAGAGCCACACCTACAATGCAGGATAGTTCATCCTGCTCAGAACAAAATCTGCATGTTTCGGAAATTTCTGCTCCCAAATATATGATTGTTCAGCATCTAAAAACTTGTAAACCTAAATAATTTCTGTACTGTTATTATAAACTAACTAACTGTTGCCCATGACTTCATCTGAGCAACCCACAGTAAATGAATAGACATTCTACAAAAGGTTATAATGACATATCATTGCAGCCTAGAAGAAAAGATATTATGACAAAGAATGAAAAAGGAATGTTTTGTTTCTATAGGTTATTTAGTTAGATTAATTGGGAGACTACAAAAGAAAACAAAGTTATTAATGCATACTATTTGAAACATTTTTTAAGAAAATGACAACATCAATCAATAACTTCTTCAAAGAATAGCAAGTTATCCAACTCACACATGACCCATTTTATAATTACAGATGTTGGCCAGTCCCTTATAAGGTATAATACTGCAAAGTTTCTATGACAGCCACACAGTGTTTTTGCGTGGTGCGCGAACAAACAAACAGACATAAATTCTATAAACTACTGTTTGGGACTTAGTTCCTATCATCTCTATAATACGTAGCAATTATTTTTACCAAAAAATACTTCATGTAGAATTTTGGCCACCTTGCTATTTTAAATTATGTATAGATAATAGATCACTTTGTTGAATATAATTCTAGATATTAGAATGTGGTGGCAACCTCAGTGATGCAGTTTCCTTGGCTGTCAAAGCGGCGTTATTTAACACGAGGATACCGTGTGTTAAAGCGGTGCTTATGGATGGAGGAGATGTAGACTTACAACTATCTGATGACCCATATGACTGCAAGTTACTGGATGTAGGAACAGCACCTCTTTTTGTAAGATTTATTTTGTTTTTTTTATAAATAATAATAATGCCACACTCAATGACCCACATTAGGATTCCCTCTTTTGTGGGTCCAGAAACACATCAAAGACGAACACAACATATGTAACACTCAGACCCGAACAAATACCTGTCTTTAAACAAATTATTGTCTGACCGGAAATCGGACATGGGCTCTATTATTTATTACCCAGCAGGCAGGATAACTACCAAGTGGGCTAATTGGTCGTTATAATATAGATACCATAAAAATAATTGACATAGCTATCTTAATTAATCAGTTAATTACGGCTTGGCCCAACATGACTATTGACCATTAATAAGAAAGATAACAATTGAGGTTATTAAAAATTAACAATGGATGGAATGTTTTAATACAAATTAATTTGCCAGTTTCGTATGAGTTATATCCATAAACGCAAGTCCCATGGGAAACCCAAGGAGCAAAATGACAGTTATGGAATGCACTATATCACAAAAATGTATAAAAAAAATTATATTGCAAATCCACAATGTCGTCGTGTTATTATGGCTCCAAACTTGACAATGCTATAATTGTATTGTAATTGCGTCGTTGCAATGAACAACAAGTTTATACAATGACCACTTATAAAGATATATATTAACTGTGCCAAATATCGTCCGTATAAACGTCTATATAATATTTATAGGATCAATTTTTAATAAATTTTGCTAATTGGGAAAGGCTTAGAGGTCATCTATACAGACTAGAGCTGACGACTGATCTCGAGGATATACTATAATCCGCCCAATCATTGTTCACTACTGAACACGGGCCTCCTCGTGCACATTGTCTTGTACATGACAAATAGGTAGCCTTAAAAAGTCAAGTTACCAATTGGGCTGGCGAGTCCATTCTTTTAGTAGTTCCTCGGGGTTTGTGATAGCGATTTTGTTATCTTTTATAGTACGGCCGTTATCATCTGAGTCGTCCGCCCATAAACGTCAGTAACAATAGGAGTGTGCAACGCCTTGGCAAGTTGTGAATCGACATTATCGACAGTCTGCTTGCTACCTGCGTACGTGCGGTCTATGAGTCATAGTAACCCTCATTAGCACGATCACTGATTGGTCTTTACATGTACACTCAATGACCCACATTAGGATTCCCTCTTTTGTGGGTCCAGAAACACATCAAAGACGAACACAACATATGTAACACTCAGACCCGAACAAATACCTGTCTTTAAACAAATTATTGTCTGACCGGAAATCGGACATGGGCTCGGACAGTATGGGCTACTCACTTTGTGTTATGACTTTCTTTTACATTCCTCGGTCTCACTTATAAGTTATGCACAACAGAAAATTGAATCTCTAACGTGGATTTCAAGAAATTAAATGGTGATATTAACGTACAAACTTGGACAGTTATTCACAACGTGTTCTTGTTTTTAAACGAACTGAAAAGTGATTGAATTTTTAATTACAAAACTGAAATTTCAATAAGACACGAGAAAATGCATATTTGTGGGGTGAGCAGAGCGACGGTGGGCCGAATAAAATAAATAAATATCGCAATCAGGCAGCCCGGCCAGTCCAAGAGAAAACTTTATAAAACCAGCTACTGTTACCAATATTGATATCTTTGACATTAGTCTACTAAAACACACTATAACTTCTTATTATGATAAAATCCATCAGGGGCTAGAATCCTTGTAAAATACTGCGAACTGGTGTCCGATTTCTTAAAATGTTTTGATTGCGGAAGAACTTCAATGGATTTTTTTTAATGATGTTATAAATTTAAGAAAAATGCAAACGGACGGAAATATTTAATGGAAAGAACCGACATTGTTTGTGCTAGAATGGATTTTTTAGGGAAATTGGATACACTGAGAAATACGAAAGACAAACGGCCACGATTTTACCTTGATGAGACATGGGTTAACCAAATTATTTTAGAAAATGCATGTGGCTTGGATAAAATGATAAAGGTGGTTTCAAGAATCAGCCAGTGGGAAAAGGACAGAGACTGATTGTTTGTCATGCTGGTTCTGCAAAGACTGGTTTTGTGTCAGAGGCAAAATTGATCTTTAGGGCCGTAAAGTCCAAGGATGCTGACTACACCATACTCAAGTGGATGGTGACACATACGAGGAATGGATTTCTGATTTTTTAAATCTTCTAGATTTTAGAAGAACCTTCAGTTATTGTCATCGATAACGCCAGCTACCACTTCATGCAAATGGAATGGATACCAACATCTACAAAGAAAAGTGACATTCAGGAATGGTTGACGAAAAACAACATCGCCTTGAATATTGATATAAGGGAAGAATTGTTAAGAAAAGTTAAAGAGAGTAGGTCTACAAAGATTTCATTTGTTTTATTTTATCTATATCAAGCTTAAATAAAATATATAAAAGCCATTTATTACAGTCGGAATTATAATTCGATTCCACATTTGACATTAGCTACTGTCATTTTGTAAAATAATGATACCACATATAATAGTGTAGTGATGGACACAAAAATCGATAAACAATCGCGATTTATGTTTATGTAATCATAATATTGGTGTGCCAATTAAAGACTAAATTATTGATTTTTATTTAAATAAATACATAATTATTCATAACAATTATTTATTAATTAGTAACCGCTGCTTTATTTTATAAAAAGTTAATATTTATGTTTTTTTTTATATTAAAAACAAAACTTATAATAAAAGAGCCTAGATAGTTTTCTGTATTGGCAACCCGTGCGCGCTCGTGCAGCTATCGCCATTTTGTTTATCTTGTCATTCGGCTTCATTCTCCTAGTCTGACTGCACGAATATCTCGTTTCATTGCGAATCGATATTTTGTTATTTTGTTGGGTTTTTGTTAAAGTTTTGTTACGTTGTGTTTGTTGTTACGTTTATAGTTTTTTGTGAACTTTGAGTGAATCTATTTGTTTTGGTTTTCCATCAAAATGGATCCTCCGCCAAGTACATCACAAAAAGACGTGGATGTTTTCTTGTCTCCAAGAAAAAAACGTCCACGAAAAGCTTTCACTGTTACTGAAAAAGTAATGATCCGCAACGCATATAAGTACGTGAAAAATGAAACTTCTGCGCAATTGGAGGCCTTTGAAGTTGTGGAAGAAAATGAATGTATGAACAAAGTTGCTCACATATTGGGAATAACCTCACGCTCTGTTTGTAACGTTTTGAAGGAAGTAAATAAAGGTGCGCCGCCAACTCCCCCTAAAAAAACTGGACCAAAGCGAAGTTTCAAAGATAAAATTGATGAATTTACATTCTCCGCAATACGACGAATAGTTCATCAGTTCTTTTACCGAAATGAACCTCCAACCATTGCAAAGGTTAGTCAATCAGTCAGACAGTATTATTTTATACCTACATCTTTTATATATAAGTACCTAATGATTCCAAACTATTATAAAATTTACTATTTCAGATTTTACAAGTGATGAACGATGATCCAGAAATGCCCAAGGTTTCCAAAGACACCCTCAGAAAAATTTTGAAGCATCTTAATTTTAAATTTGTTGCACGGTCACGCAAGAGCACACTTATTGATCGAAATGATATAATAACATGGCGCCAGCGTTACTTGCGATCTATATGTCAGTTTCGACGAGAAGGGAGACATATATATTATCAAGATGAAACTTGGGTTAACGCAGGTAAGGCTAACATTTTGAATTAATATACATTTACATTAAATTTAATAGTAATATTGAATGTTCATGTACTATATGTGATTTAAGGTCATACTGTAAAAAAAACTTGGGTGGACAAGCAAGTCACATCATCTCGGCAAGCGTTTTTGGAGGGACTGACCACTGGATTAAAAAAACCATCTGGAAAAGGCAAACGTCTCATAATTAGCCATATAGGTAGTGAAGAAGGCTTCCTGGAAGAGGGGCTCATGATTTTTGAAGCAAAGATAAATTGTGAAGATTACCATGATGAGATGAATGCAGTTTGTTTTGAGGAGTGGTTCGCTGGAGTCTTACCAAAATTAAGACCAAACTCAATTGTGGTGATGGATAATGCACCTTACCACTCCCGAAAATTGGAAACGGCACCAAAAATGAGCTGGAAAAAAGCTGCCATTCAAGACTGGCTTTTAAATAAAAATATTCATTACGAACCAGATATGGTTAAAGCTACGCTTTTAGAACTGATTCCACATAACGAGTCTTTTAATAAGTACGCTGTAGACGAAATGGCAGCACAACATGGGATCACGGTTTTAAGACTGCCCCCTTACCATTGCGAGCTGAACCCTATCGAATTGATATGGGCTCAGGTAAAGGGGCATGTAGCTCAAAATAATAAAACCTTCAAATTGACAGACGTGAGAAATTTATTTGAGGAAGGCATTCAAAAAATTACGGCCACCGAATGGTCTAAATGCGTATCCCATGTTGTCAAAGAAGAGGAAAAAATGAGTAGGCTAGATATGTTAATTGACAATATCACAGACACATTTATAATAAATGTTACAGAAAGTGACAGCGATAGCGATAGCGATGACGGCGACGATTTATAAAATAAAATATTACCATAATACATCTATTTGTTTTATTTCTCATGTTCCTTCATGATCACATTTATTTATTTATTTCACACACAATTATTAAAGAAAACTCTCAGATCCGTAATAAAATTAATCGTCATAACTAAATTATCCATTCACAAATATTTAATTTCCTGATATACTTAGTTTACGAGAATAAAATTATAAACGAGAAGAATCGATCCGGAAATATTCCATTTCCGTATCGAATAATTTCGCAACGTTACTATTTAGTACTTGTCATAACGTTGCAACACTGAAATTGTCAAATCTGGAATCTAATTAAAATTCCGACTATAGATTAGCCAAGCTCTTGTCTATGGCTTTCTGTAGATATAGGTAGAGAGAGACCTTTCATCTGCATCAGATAATATAAAATAATTAAAAATCACATCATTACATTTCATCGATATCCACGTGCACTACTATTACGCACATCACTATGGCGCTCCATAAGACCAATAAGTGCGAGCGAGACAGACTGATAAAAAAGATTTATCGGCTGACGACTCAGATAACTATAGTAACGGCGTTACTATAGTCGTCTTTTACTACACCCACGTGAAGAGGCTGGTTGGTGCTATTCTATAGCTGGCGGACGCCACACTGCCAAGATACACAAATAAAATACACATACATAACTACCTACTTTTTTTTTTATGGTCGAAGGCGGCAGACGAGCATACAGTCCACCTGATGGTAAGTGGATACTGTAGCCCATAGACATCCGCGATACATGCCAACATTAGTCCAAAATGACAAATGTTGGCACGCCCCCGGATGCGCTGCCTACCTTTGGAGATGTAGGAATGGATTTGGAGAAAGGGTTGGAAAAATGGGGAGGTATAGGGAATGGGCTAGGATAGGGATAGGATGGGAATGGGCTCTGGCACATCTCACTCACTACCGAAACACGTACTATAAGAAATAAGATAAAGAGGGAAATGCAGTACATTTCAAGGTAGTCTTCTGTGAGAGGGGGGTAACGTGGCCAGTCGAGTGCGCCCAGCGGCTGTTGGATTGCAGCGTGCACTCTCCCCCTCAGCAATTTGGTTTATATACTTACATGTTTGTATTTTCTTATATTATGTATGAGACATTACTTTTATATTAGGTCCTCACCTATGAAGTTTATATGTTTCATATAGAAAAATTCAAATATATGGAAAACTCATGTAATGCCATATGCTGGGTTTGTAAGCCAAGATTTCATTTTTATGCATGACAATGCAAGAGCGCACAATCGTCTGGGATCGTCAGGGAAATCTGCAGGAATGGAATGAGCTAAAAATCCATGTTCGAGCTCACCGAATTCCATGTCATGACTTGATTTCATGCCAAACCGCATGACGGCCGTTGTAAACGTTCTTGGAGGCAATACAATTTACTGAATAAACAATTTTTTCTAGATAAACCTTTGTATTTTTCAAAAATCCAATACGTCTTCCCCATGAGAAAGAAAGATGGACACAAGACTTGTTACATTTAAACTCAAATTTTTCAGTCCTCTGAATTCAATGAATTCTCTGGTACAATGGCACACTGAAGCATGCCAGCTCCAAACTACATAAAAACCTTTTTGATCGATTAAACATTTTTAAGCTTCAGGCCATGTGGGGTGGCTCAATTCAGGTTTCCGGGAGTATATATTAGTGTCCATTTAAACTAAAACTGCACCCGTGTTTTGTTTTATTTTCTGTTTGATCTGGTGGTTGATTGGGGTAGAGAATGCCGTAAGGCATTAAGTCTACCATTTGTACACGCCAAATACGTGTGCAATGAAATTTAAATACATAAAAAAAACTTTCAGGTAACATTATGCAAAATCGGCGACAAATGTGTAGTGGATCCGACAGCCGAAGAAGAAAGCTGTAGCTTCGTATCCCTCGTGGTAGGGGTTACCGGCTACCCTAGTTACTACACCAGTGATAAAAATGACTCCAATGATTTAATTGAAGGTGGCAAGTGTAGTACAGTTGGCATGAATGGATGTGGCAGTTTGGCACCCACCACACTGAAAAACGCTCTTGAACAGGGCACGTGAGTGAATTATAATCATATTTAGAAATACTGTAACCTGTAATGCGTTGTTGTAATATGATCCCTAACGCTTCAGTCTTAAAGATTATTTAACGTTGACTCAGATTTCTACGAAGTCCCTTTTTTATTTTCAGAACTGCCGCCAAATACTTAGACGAAGCCCTTGGCACAGCACTTTTACAGGAAAGAAGCGAGAACAGTGGCTTTAAAAAACATTCATATGGATTTTTAAAATAATGAAAATCGAAAATCAAACATCTATTATTTCTATTACTTGTAACTTTATTAAAATAAACTTTCATACAATATTTGTACTACATTCCATTAAGCTAATGTATCTCAGTAGTGCCCGATCGAGACTGATTTTGTGGTCGAAGCCCGAGACCTAAAGTTCGGTTGGGCGCTATATCTCAGTCATGTCCACATGTGATATTACTTGACATTAGTCACCACAAGTAACACATTCGATCTATCAGTTTAACAAAGCCGTAAGTTGTCTTATGTTGCAATTTAGATTTTACCATTATTTATATGCGAAGGCTGCCTTCTGCGAGCTAACACGTTAGTTAGGAAGAACACGTAAAGCCCAACAATTTGTGGTTAAACTTCGTTGGCCTATTAGTTTAATTTCACTATTTGTCCATAAATGTCTCTGGATACTAATACAAACGCGTCGTTTTTAGCAGCGGCTTTGCGTGACCTCGTGTTTTTTGGTGGAAAACATTTCACTCCTTTTTATCTATTATCTTTTTTTATAAATTTTATCTACTTTTATCTTTCCCATAGAAGACATGTTAGACGTGCCGGCAACCAAGATAAGTGATTATCGACGCTTATAGACTTCTATTATATCATCCTTCCGACCTTGCAGAATTCTATTCACTGCTTTCTTGAAGAGCCCCATGTCCTTAGTGGACATTGAACTTAGTAGTCACGGCTTCTTTACCAACTACGGATAACTACGGCCCTGTGAACTAGAGATGGCAATAATGGTTGAAATTGGTTATAAGTTAATAGTTAATTGATAAAAAAAAATATCGATAATTTTATTTGTTGAAAATATTAGTTAATATTCTTATTCAAGTACCTAAAACATGTTGATGTTAATGATGATAAAGTCGAATATTCTACTTATGCATGTTAAATTCAATGAACTTATTACAACTAACCAACCAATACACAACAACAAGGACGCGCAACTAACCAACCAATAACCAATAACATTACCTACGTATTTGATAAAAATATCACTTCACTTTGTTTAGAATAAAAATATCGACAACAGTAAATCAGCGGATAAATAAAAAATGTGCTTTATTAAGATTAATTTAAATTTTAAGAGCGATAGGCCATGCAATTGAATGCACTTAACTTTTTGAATATTCTTCACAACGGCTAACTTCAGTCTGGTCACCGGTACCTACTATCGTGTCGGAAAAGGACGGAAGTAAAATATGCCAGCGTACAAAAATGTTCCATAACAATAAAATCTTAGTTGAAATTTAAATGTAGCGTCAGTCAGGTAAAGCATAAGGTGAGGTCATCAACCCAGATTGAAGTTGATATTTTTATTCAATAACGTTAATTTTGTTTATTAAATAGTATGGTTGATTTTTAATATTAGTTAATTTTAATGGTTGATGGTTATAGTCATCATCTCTACTGTGAACCACAATGAACAAGGAAAGAACCAATATGTAAATTATTGGAAAAGTGGTACTAAATTCCCGTGAGATGCAAATGCAACCGGCCTTTTCAGTATCCATGTCTTGTGCATGAGGGATGTAAGGCTTCAAAACGCTACGCTGCCTGCCAAACGGGATTGTGGTAGCCACTTTGTTATCCCTTAGTCATCTTTTACGACACCTACGGGCAGGGATGGGAGTGGTGCTATTTTGCAGCCGGCCGACCCGACGCCACACGACACCATCTTGTGATGCATTCGCCTAATCTCATTTGGTCCAGACATTCTAACGGACTATAAAATCTGTAAATATCTTATTACAGAAATTTCATTTCATTTTTTTTCAGTTTATGAGACATAATTGAAAGGTGTCATTAAATAAATGTATTTTAATGAAAATAAAGATAATGAAAAAAACTCCTTTTAGCAAGCATTGTATGTAATTAATATATCTACTAATTATGTGTATAAAAATAAAAAAAATCTTAGCGGCTGCCGACATTCTGAGTAAAAATGAGTATACTATGGATGTTCTAAATGAAAGGAATATATGTATATAATGTAATGTAACACATTTGTACGTACCTAAATACTTATTTAAATTCCAAATTGATCAATTCCAAAATTGATTTTAAAAATAAAATCAAATAACAGATACATTGATACTTTTCTTAGCGGCCAGCGGCAGCCGACATTCTAAATAAACATAGGTAGGTACTTTATGTAACACAAATTAAAACAATACTTATTCTATAATATACATTTGTAGATTGTAGGCACCTACTTATTAAATGTAAAAAATATGACATACATTTGTATGGTAGGTACTTTTTAAACGTAAAACTAACGCTTTTAACTTTAAAAAAAATCATTTTTAATCACCTACCTACATAAAAATGATTGATTAGACGTATTTAAACAGTAACTGTTATTTGACTACTTTGTTTGGCTGACAATTTGGCTACCTCGAAATATCCCGATAAGTCGATTTATTGAAAGTACAAGCGAAGCCAATTAATGTAGGTACTAATAATAATATGTTAAAAATATTATTTTCTCTATTATTGTCAATTGATTACATTTCATTTTTAATTAAAATTGGATTATTTTACAAATTTGCATTAAAAAACATACGAAATATCCATATATAGATAGTTATTGCAGTTTTTTTTCCGTTAAAAATTAACACTAGATGTCTTAACATATTTCACAAATGGCTTTAATTAATCTTTCGTCCGCCGAACATCGTGCAATAATCTTCATTCATACGCCGAAACAAAACTACGCCAATGTAATAAATCGGTCCATGTGATTTAAACTCGAAATTGAATTTTAATTTATAAATTATAAAATAATTACTTGTAAATATACATAGATGCCATTGACGGAATGTCAATTAGGTATATATTACCTGCAGTTTTTTCAACCCCCTTAAGTTCTTAACGTCCCACTGCAGGGCACAGGCCTCTCTCAATAAATGTCATAAATATAGTATTAATTGTTTACTACTTCCCTACCGACGGATGCTCCCGTCACTGGCGGTCAACCTGTCGGATATGTAAATGGAGGTAAAAAGTATAAACGAAGTAGAAAAGTTCGAGATATAGTGTTACAATAAATACTTACAGGTAGGTGTCGGTTCGGGATTCGCACCATGCAGTGCTCTGAATGACAGCCATTGGCTTCGCACTGGGAGCAAAGGTCGAAGCTCTTGCACGTCACGCACTTGTAACGGAAACCGACAAGAGGAGACTCACAACCGTCATACAACGTCAAAGCAGGGATCATCGTAGCCTAACAAGAAAATGCACAAATCAAACATTCTACCAAATCATTTTTTCCAAATCCTGCCTCCCTAATAATTAGGTAGTAGGAACATTTGTGGATGTACCTATTGCTAATTTATTGATAGTTTACATTTGCCACCTTTTACTAATGCTAAAGGTAAGTAACCGGTTCCTACCTTTGTTAAAAAAAATATCTGCAGGTCTTCCGAAAATTATATACCTACTTATTAAGAATATTACGAGATACTACAATGACCGACACATAAACGGTATCAAAGTAGTTTTTATTTTCAATATGATATTGATTAGCCAATTAGCAGTTTCAATATTTTACTTCACAGCCACTGGATACCTACCTACTTGTTCAATGGGCGCCGAATCAAGCATATCTAGCGCCATGATCGAAAAATCTCCCTATGGCAGCGTCTTTCGCGCGTATAAAAAGTAGATCGATGTGTATTATGGAAGCATACAATACAACAATCAAATCAATTATCAGATGAATCATATAAAATCACATGAAAAATCAGATTTTCCATTTTATTGTTTTATTATAGCTATGTATAGATTATACATATAATATAATAATATAAAATATTATACAGGTTCTTAAAATAATAAAACTGGAAAATAAAACATGTACATATTATTTATATTATGCCTTTATTGAAATTAAGTCCCATACAATATTGATACTGCAGTATATTAAATGTAAAATATATTGTTAAAGTAAAGCTACACATATGATTGATTCGGCTCGATTGCACAGTGGCGCCGGTTACATCGTAAGAGATGAAGAGAAATTACAATTTGTGCTTATAGTTGCATGTGGATTTGCCCAACGTCCCCCGGGAGAGGCGGCACGTCATGTCGGGAGTTCATATAAACTGAACATGGAGCTTAATAATAGTTATGTAGACCGGGTAATGGAGATTTATTTTGTATAGGCCATATTTCGGTCCAGTTACATGGACTGTTGTCGCGACGAGACTGCGGCAGCGGGTTGTTGCTATACAATAATAAATCGTGACTAACCCGTTAACATAACAATTATGATGGTCAACCATGTAATGATAACAAAACAAAAAGTTTAAAATGTGTTATGCAACATAAAGCGTAATATTTTACAGAAATTCTGAAAAATAAAACCGACAGTTTTGCAATCAAACAAAAATACCAAATTTATCATATGTATAACCAACCACCTTTACACCGCCACAAATAAATCTAAATACACTAAAACGCTAAGTAAGACTAAATCCACGGAAAGAGGAGCCTGTTTGAAATACAAAGTTAGTTTCTATGTACGGTGCAGCAGGTAACGACCAATACAAAATTGAAAACAAAATAAATGTCTTAGCATAGAATAGATGTGTAGTATAATTTACTTTTTTTTATTCAGAATAAAAATTTAATTAATTTACAATAAATGTATTGTTAACAAATTATATAATTTACTTTATTCCGGTGGCAGCTACACCGGCACGCGCTGCGATGCGTTAGATTTTTTTTGTCGAATCCTTCGCGCGCGCGCGCACAACTCACCAAATCGGATGAATGGTTTAGGAACGCATAGAAGACGAACAAACAAACAATAATTTGTATATATTAGATTAGTATTTTTATACCTATATTTTCATATTCTCATAAATGCAGTCACGAAATATTGCTCAATAGCGGAAACATGATTCTACATTAATTTAATATTGGTCACATATTTAAGGTATAGAAATGCATTTTACGCATCGAAACAAAAGGATAGGATTGAATAAAATACCGTCAAGGAATGTAGATATCAGTAATCAGTTTTATAACAAAAAGGTGAAGCGGCCCATCTACATTCAAAATAATCATTACACGCTTTATGTAATGTAGTATATTCTAAATGAAAATGATACATTAATGTAACATACATTAAGTATGTACTTATTTTAAATATACAAATATAAAATCAAAATAGCAAGTGCTAAGCGGCCGCCGACATTGTACATATTTTTTTTACATTTTATGTAATACATTCTAAATGAAAGTAATACATGTAACGTATATATATACGTACTTATTTTAAAATATATAAAATTAAAATCAAAATAACAGGTATAGATATTTTATTTTATAAAATAACAGTTATTTTACTTGGCGGCTGCCGACATTCTAAATATATACTTTATGTAAAGTACCGTTGCAGATGATGCGCAGTACTTGCGCCAGGGTGCAAAAGTAATTGATCAAATGCAGCTGCTTGTGCAGTGCCAGTTCATAGTAGTCAGTCATGGCAATACGTTTGGTTTTACGTAAATTATTTATGTGCGTACTTCAAGAACTAAATGTCGTAATAGCTGAGAAATTGATGCAAGAAATACGGAAACTAAAAGGAAAACGACAGTGGATGAGGCATTAGATCGCACGAAGAAAATTGCTTGCAGGATCAAATTTACTTATGCAGGAATTGGCTTTAGAAGACTCAAAAGAACAACAATCGCTGAACAAGATTGAAATGGCGCCAGTACTATCCGGCCGCGTTCGGACGATGCGCACTGGATGAGGAAGTAGCGCGGGGGTGAAGGCGTAGCGGGAGCGAACGGGTCGCACTCACGCAAGGAACGAAACGAGTACAACTAAGCAACTTGCACTCGCACTTTCACTTAACAAAAAGTGTTCACATGGTGAAATTTGATGCACAGTAGTAGTACTTGCGCGAGCCACTGGGCATCGTCTATAACGGCCTTAACATATTCTAAATAAAAACAATACATTTATTGTACCATACATTTGCATGTACTTATTAAATAATAGATAAAGTCAAAATAATAGATACTTCTAACTTAAAAAAGCATTTTAAACACTCGCCTACGCCCACTACACTAAATAATTTCTTATTACCAACATACCCTAGACTATATAAGAGTTATATATAAAACTCCGTTAAAATATAAGATAAGGATAAAACAATAACTATCTCTTAGTTCAAAAATGTGTTGAATAAAACACAGAAAAGCGATTAATCAAAAATAGTTGTTTTAGTTAGTCAATATTAGGTCTGTCGATTGTCTATGTCGGTTCGATTATTCACACTTGATCAAGCAATGGACTAGATCGAGACAGATGTGAAACATAATTATTTTTAGTGTATGGCATTTGCAAGTACAGATGAGCGCTATTCAAAAAAATCTTTACAAAGAATTTTGTTCTTTTTTTTTTGAAAACACATGATTACATTTCGCGGCGAAGGCATAAGGCCTAATTTCTAGTAACTCGTTCTCGATCTAATATTTTCAAGCCTATTTAAGTGATCGCTTGTTGATGATGGTCCAAATGACTTAAGTCCTTGCTTGATCATGATGGTCCAAGTTTACTTCTTAGGGCTAACTGGAGTGAGCAAGTCGAGTACAGCAGCAATGTTACCATCCTTGCTCTCAAGCAGTTGAGTCAGCCATTCACCGTCGTTGGTGAAGCCCATTGCCAGCATGTGGTTGATGGCAGCCTCGATATGGGGCTCTGTGAGAGAAAAACTTGTTACAACTTGTTGAAAAACATTCACAGAATAAACAATGTTAAGTATTCTTAGACCACGAGTGGCTCCTTGTATAGCCTAGCTCCTTTTTTCGATAGCTACTAGTAAAGCGCCAACAACACGATTCAGTCTCGTATAAAACGCGTATAATTTGTTGTAATTGTTTCACACTTGGCTAGAAGATTAAATCAATCCTAATAGTAAAGGTTTTATTCCTCAAACCTAAACAATAATCTTACGTCATTAACCTGTTTCAAACCGGAATAAAACAAAAAATATATGTATCGCTTATTATTTCAGATAACAAAACTGGTACAATTTACAGCTTGTACATAAAAAAATATCAGAATTTGTTATCGTATTCAGTCTGATTCAGCCTTGACTCATTGTTGGTAGTAAACAATAGCCCGAGACACCAACTGTTCATATATAAACTGGCTTCCTTTTGTATTAATGAAAAACTACCTTTACTTGGAAATTACTTAATAATACAATTTCTGCACTTATATTAAAGCGAATTTGTCTGCAGCCATGACAATATATAGTTTGTTTTATTGAGCGTGGAAAATAATAAAATGTTGTAAATTATTTTATTGCACACGATGTGACAAGGGGATTTTTATTGTTAGAAATAATACTTGAATTTATAATTACAAGTTGAAAAGCAACTTGGTTCTAAGTAACAATTTAGTTATTATAAGAAATGCTAAATCTTTTTATGGGAAAAACGTAGCAGACGAGCATGAGTTTGATTAGATGCCAATACTGTCGCCCATAGGTATCTGCAATACATGTCATCGTGTCAAAAATGATGAACATTGTCAAGTCACCAAATCAGTAATTGCAGGTTACCTTTGGACATTTTTATATATTGTACCAAGTCTCAGGTGTTTGTGACATCCAACCGCTCCGCACTGAATGTGCGCAGTGGATTATGAACCGTAGGCCCATTCGTGATTACAAGAAAAGACTGGTGTCCTGCTGTAGTACGTTATGACTTCCTTGAAATGTAGGTACTGCATTTTGCACTTTATCCCATTCGCCAATGTACGTACATCGTCCGGTAGTGAGTAAGATTTGACAGAGCCCATTCCCATCCTATCCTCTCCTATTTTCTCAACCTTTCCCCCAAATCCATACCTACAACTCTAAATGTAGGCAGCGCATCCGGGAGCGTGCCAACATTTGTCATTTTGAATTGATGTTGGCATGCACCCGAGTGTCCATGGGCGACGGTATCCACTTACCACCAGGTTGATTGTATGCTCGTCTGCCGCCTTCGTTCTATAAAAGAAAAAGTTATGGACTGACATTGAATTTAAAGGCTAGATTGCACAGACGAAAATTGAGGATGTTTATGCTGGGTTACGTCCACGGCTCATATCATTGTGTTTCTACGAAAGGATTTTTCAATTATAACTTGCTCAGCGGTATGGGAAAACTGAGCAAACTAGCGTGTCCGAGGATTAGAAGGCTGAGATCAAGTATAACAGCATTAACCAATATCCCCTCCTGACAATTACAAAAAAGAACATACAAAGTATATGTCCTGCGGCCGATTATAGGCTGATATTGATCAATAGAATTTCAGAACTGAAAATTTACTTTCCTGACCTGCCCATCGCCACCTCACCATGCTTACTCTATGAACTATATCAGGGACATTAATTAGTTCTTAGTTTTAGATCTCACCCCGCAAAGAAATTCTGAGTATAATTCTCTATATAGGTGATTCACTCAGCGGAGTGACTTAAGAATTCCTGAGATTATGAAACGTCAGAGGGCACGTTGCGGCACCGTACGTTATAACTGGCAGGACGCAATGATTAAGGACTTTATTGATATCCATATACTTTAATGTACACACACACACACACACATTACTATTAATTATTTAGTCTATAATTATGGTAAGGAAGATGTAGAACCTGCGTAAATACATACAATTATAACTTTATGTTATGATAATGGTATACTTACTAGCATGGCGCGTTGGCTGCGGTTGCCTCGGTTGAGCCTGCGATTTCGGTGGTTGAGGCTGTGGTTGTGTTGGTTGAGGCTGTGGTTGTGTTGGTTGAGGCTGTGGTTGTGTTGGTTGAGGCTGCGCTCTCCGTGGCTGTGGCTGCGAGGGTGTATGCGTAGCCTGAGTCCAGGAGTATGCGACATTCGAGTTCGGAGTCCAAGTGAAAGGGCCCTGAGCCGGTTTAGGTGCCTGGGTCGGGTCGGGCGGAGCAGATGCTGCCTGTTGCGGTGCGGGCGAAGGCTCTTTGGGATTCAACACTAGATATTAAAATATGTATCAGTGGTTGTGAAACGTTTAATAAGGTAATTATAAAACAATATCACACCATCAGTCTATGTCTCTCCATGCTGAATAGGTCTCTCTCAAGACTTGCCATCCGTGACAAAACACATAATAAAATAAAAGAAGAAAAGTCTATACATATAATAAAATCGTAAGAGCCGCGTACTTCATATATATATTAAAAGTGATTGCAATATGAAGTACGGATGATATAGAGCAGAAAACAACAGTTTTTGGTTTGTCTGTCTGTCTATCTCAACGCGCATCACGCAAAAACCAGTGGACTGAATTTAATGAAACTTGGTATAGCTATGTTATAGCTCATGTGCGCAGGGTTAACGTTTAGGGTACTTTTTATCCAGAACAATTCACACGAAAATCACGAGTTCGGGCGAACGGCGCCCTATTAAGAAGTGAAGCCGACCGTGATCCCGTAACAAGTTTATTGTTATAATATATTACAACAATACAAAAATGGCCAACGGGCCTTATATAATTAATAGCACTGTAATTATTTGAGGATGTTTTGATCTTTAATCAATGTCGATGCATTAAATGTCGTTTTATACTGTATGAAACTGGATACTATAGGTTTTTGTGTCTGAGCTAATCTGGAAAATTGCCAGATACTCTGGTAAATTTTAACAGACACTGCCCGTTTCACATTCCGGACACATTTTATTCCAGCTGATTTGAATAGTTCTTAGAAGAACTATCGAAAAAGATTAGGTATTTTATTTTATCTAAATAATAGTAAACTATGATTGGTTGTCGGTACCTATGACTCATGAGTGATTCCTGTTTATAAAATTCCTTTATCTAATCATTAGCTAGTGATAGCGATGAAATGAATTTTATTTTAGACTACGACTTCCTTTCATAATATATGATACTTTCTAAGTATTTTAGACAGACAACTTTAAACATTACTTAAACCTTTAAACATTACTTTAATATTACTATTTTATTTTGATAATATTCCAATATTTATTTAAATCAGGAAAGCCTCTCCATTTGAACGTGGATTTGACCTCAATTTTTTCTCACGAATTCCATTATCTCTACATTACTTCAGCATTATTATTATTATTACTGTAAAAAAGTCCGTTATTTGCAGTTATTTTTCCAAAAGCTATTGTTTAAATTTTACAATGCAGTTTCTACGTCTATTTTTTTTAATATTCCAATAGTAGTACAGTGAATGAGAGTACATTTCTGCCATTTTGTAATTTAATTATTAAATTACTCTACTAAAATTATAAAAAATCATTTGTTTGTTAAAGTTAATCTGAGAAACTACGGGACCGATTTTGGTGGAATCTTTACTTAATTGGTTTTGGACCCTCTCAAGTAAACTAGGTAAAAACGGCAAAATGGATAAGTTTGCATGCAAGACTTTGTTCACAACCAACTGAGCTACGAAAGCCGTGAGAGCTGTCAGTAATTTTTTTTTTACACAGAGTGAATCAGTAAATATGTATCACTACTGGCTGTCATTTTATAGAATGACTTTATTATCGTTTGTTCAATGAATTATGACAAAAGTGCACATTATGCGCAATCACGTTCTGCGCCTAGCTCGGAAGATGTATATGAAACGATTGGGGGATTAATGAAATAATAATAGAAAATAAATTATTTATATTAAGAAAAGAATGACGACATTTATCCATCCAAAGTAGCATAAGTGTTAATTGGTCAATCGAGGAACGCTCCCTCTCGTAACCGGTATTTACCGTACCGGTAAATACAGTAAATAGGTGAAATGACGTGACTGATATTGATAACATCACTTCTTTCTTAACTTGAACAGAGACTATACACGCGCGAAGACAACGATATTAATTTTAAAGGTCATTTTTAAAAATAAGTATTTAAAACACGGCTTCAATAGTGACTATAGCTTCATTGTAAGCAAATTAGTATTACGTACGTAGCCAATGTGGTTGTAGTACAATACTGCCACTTTATCACTACTTCTTATTATCTATTAGAATCACAAAATATTACTTTTAGTTTATTTGTCTTCGCATTCCGTTGTACAGTAAAGTATCGCGTTTACATTTCACAAGAATAAGACTAAGCATTTCAATAAGTAACGTGAGCGTGAGATCATAATGCAATGACCATGATTCATGCATCATGTTTTGATTTATTAACAGTTATACTTTCTTAATAATTATAGGTAGATAATAAAAAGGGACGTGTAATGATATGTGTATAAATTAAAGTTTTTATATTTTAATGTAGTAGCATGTGTATTTATGGTCGTGTCATGTGGCTTTAAAATAGCACCACCCTATCTGTTCCCGTGGGTATCGTAAAAGGCGAATAAGGGATTACATAGGCGGTACCACAAGCCCTGAGGAATTACACCACTTCTAAAGAGTGGACTCGCCAACCCGCTAGGGTAGCGTGGCGTTTTAAAACAATACATGAGTGCACTAGTGCACGAGACAGACAATGTACATGAGGAGGCCCGTGTCCAGCAGTGAATGATAAAAGAGCTGGTAAAATTGTAGGGCAGTGGTAAGATGACAGTGTATAAGATAGAGGATAATAAATGTATGTACATATGTATGAGTATTGCTTTTCTTTCATGTCCCTGATCCCAACGCCACAATACCTCTATGTCGTCTAGACTCTGCCAAAGATTGCCTGGAAGATTTCGCTTATGCACCTTATCGCTAACTGGTCACCGGTTGTACTTCTAATTAGTTGTACTTTGTATTCCTCTGTATGTTTTTGATGTTCAATAAAGTATATCTATCTATGATTTCTTACCTGCGGTCGCAGTATTGAGAGGAGGATAGAGGTTCTGTCCTTCGGCAATTGAGGCCCTCTCTTGAAACTCAGCTGGCAAATTGAATCCGACTTGCTTTGAAAGGGTCTCGGGAGATTTCTCCTTCAGGTAAGTCATTTCCAAATCTAAAATTATAACAATAGATTTATTATTTGCAAAAACAGAAGAAATGAAATAAATGGAAAATTTTTGATTGTATTCATTTTAAAAACTTTATTGCACACTATGGTACAAAAGACGAGCTTAAATGTCTTAAGGTGATCTCTATCAGTTAATCTTTGGGTTGATCACAGAGATAAATCAAACAGGATAAATAACCATAGAACCAAATAACCACAGTAAGTACATATTTTTATACTACTATGCACACATATGTATTATATTAGAAAAAAATTAGTTGGATATGCCAGAACCGATATTCAATCCCATCTCATCATATGAGTAATACCTATAGAATTGTATAAAAAGGTCTCTTCGATCTCTAAAAATCCATGCTATAATATTATAGACTTAAGTTTGTTTTTTTATCTGTTAAAAGTACTGCACCGATTTTGAAACTTCTTTCACTTTTAGGAAGCCAAATTAATGCAGAGGGACAGGTTTGAGTTCCCTAGCAAATCATTAATACCACCTGAACGAAACTAGTGGAGGTCAATATCAATAAAAGGAACATAGAAAATGAGTAATATTTGATTACCTTTCTCCTTGTTGATCACAGTCCAGTCATCGACTTTGTCCGGCGATTCGTCTCTCTTGGACACAACACCCACAGACGAAGCCTCCGACCTGACGCTCACTGTATCGGGATCAACCGCCTTCTCGTCACCCTGCTCCACATCCACGTCATTATGTCCATCAATACCATCATTTTCGTTATTTCCATTGCCCCCATTATTTCCACTGGTTGACTTGGGCCTGATTTCCAAGCCATGCATATCAGCGAAATAAGTGATAAGCTTCTCAATGTCAAAAACATTGAACCCGATATGAGGCACTTGGGGCTGTTCTTGGGAAGTACTCGGATTGGGAGTTTGAGTTTCATTAGCCTGATTCGCTTCGGAAGTTGTTTGAGCTTCAGTGGTTTTCGCTTCAGTGGTTTTCGCTTCAGGGGTTTTAGATTCGTTGCTTGCAGTTGTAGCTTGATTGGTCTGCGGTTGGGTTTCTTGGGGATGCAACTCAACATCTCCAGCGAGATTGGCGAATTCGTTCATATAATTGGCGAAGGTTTCAAGCCAACTGCCACGCTGGCGGCGTCCATGGTGGTCTCCGTGGTGACGGTCCCGATGATGCTTCCTCTCACTACTTCTTTCGCTTCGGTGCCTCTTTTGCTCTTGAGCGTAGGGGCACTGCTCAAGAACGTCCTTCAAGAAGTAACGAGTTCTCTTGATGGCTTCCTTGATGGTGTCGCGCTAAATTAAAATATATTTTTTTGATATCATTTTTAATCTACGTGTAAGATGGTAAGGCAACAAATGTGAATAATATGTAGTTAAATTAGGACTAGAACATGTTGTTTATTCTGCAAGTTATTGTGATGTCACAAATTGCATTAAGCAATTATAGACACTTGCAATTTCAAACGACCAGGAGATCGTCAACGACTTTCGACTTTAATCGACCTCACTACTTGTGCTGTTATTAAATTGTCTACTACCTCTATGGCGGTCATCTTATTGGGTATTATGTCGATCGAGGTTTAGAGAATAAGTGAAAAATTCACAATGTAATGTTGCCGTAAATACTTACAGGTATGGTTGGGATAGCTATCCGCACCATGCAGTGCTCCGGGTGCAAGCCATTGCATTCGCACCGAGAGCAAAGATCATAATTCCTGCATGTGACGCACTTGTAGCGGAATCCAACAACCGGAGCCTCACAACCGTCGCACACCACACCGCAGTGCGGAACGTTGTTGCCTGGCAGGAACAATGCAGAAATCAAACTAAACTTTTGGTCAATAGAATTTTCAAACAATGTAAAACAATAGGCAGACTGCAATCGCAATTATTATTGAAATACTATGTTTTATTTAATATTTTACTGTTAAGAACACCGAAAAATAGAATAAATACTACATAAACTAAACCATGTTTGATCGCCAACTGTGACTGTATATGAAATAATATTGTCCGGCGTTTGTTTACGTTGTATGAAAGTTCTATTGACGAGATTTGTAGATAACAATACATCTTCCCCATCCTGCACAATTATTTTCGCAAATCCTGATTCCTAATAATTAGGCACAACGTCTGCGCAAGTGGTATGTATGGTCAACATTGGCCATTTATTACCTACTAATGTTAACAGGAACCGTTTACTTGTATGTAACCTTGCGGTGTTAATAAAATATCTGGAGGTTTGCCAAAAATAAGGAGGCATTAAATATTAATAAACGTTTCGCTATACGTAGTATATTGATATGCATGAGAATATTATTATTGCAAATATCATTCATAAAATAAAGAGGCTTGTATTTAAACGAGCAGCAAAAATATACTAAATGAGCAGCAAAATCACGATCAACAACAAAACTATTTTTGCATCATTGAAATAAATAATTGCCCAGAATGGAGATGGTATACGAGTATGCATTTGGTGTAAGAGAATGTGTGTACACTTTCGGCACTTTAGTTAGTTACACACTATGGTTTAGAAAGAGACTATCGGTTAGCTTGGATTTTGTAGAGCAATGTCTCTGTTGTAACAACACACGACAGAGACGACGCTCTACAAAACCGAAGCTAGCCGATCATAGTCGATGTGTATTACTTTCGGCCGGGATGTGTATGTATGTTTGTGTACCCCTTTGTTACCACTTTTTTCTGAAACGGCTGGACCGGACCGATTATGAAGCGGTTTTTTGAAAAAGTTTAATTGTACCTTGGAGCGTGTTCGAGGGTGGGTTTTTTTATAGTAAAAAGGTGGCAAACGAGCATACAGTCCACCTGGTGGTAAGTGGATACTGTCGCCCATGGACGCCTGCGGTACATGTCAACTACAGTCCAGAACGACAAACTTTGGCACGCCTCGGGATGCGCTGCCTACCTTTGTTGATGTAAGAATGAAGTTAATGTAAGTGTTGTGATTCTAACTCTCATCCAGAGGATTGAAGAAAGGGAAATGGACGGGATGATACTCATATCCAATATACACAATATCCCGATATCTCAATATCCTATTCCCCTTTCTTACCAATCCCCTATTCTTAATTGCGAAAGGTAGACAACGTATCTGCGGACGTGTCAACTTTTGTCACTAACGCAGCAAATAGCGAAATATAAATATCACGCGCGCGGCGCATGGTAAATATTGAGCATAATGAGATATGGTGAATGACATACCTTCATGACATTATATTACCTGATAGATGAAACAGGGTGGAATGCGATAAGATAAGGTTGCATGTTAAAGTGCATCCAACTAGTCCGTTGAACGTGTCCAGTCGGACTAGTTCCCATTCGTCGATATTAATTAACATTTAATACAAAGTCATTTGTATTATTAACAAATATTTACTTATTATTAAGCTCGAAACTCTTCGCACGGACACAGGCAGTAATGTGTTAAATTTATGAATTATTATTGAATATTTATGAATAAAATAAGGGTGTAACAACCAACCTACGATCAATATTTGTAATTATTTGTGTAAATAATTCGCAACCTGGTCGCCAGCTATACGGGTTATCCTTGTGCGAGGCCCAATAGGAATTCTGTGTACCTAGGTAAGGATTTTCGCAAATAAAGTACATACATACTTGTAATGTATGCTCTTAGAGAAAGATTTTCCCGGTGATGGTTGGACTTGGATGCATTTATAGAAAATAAATACACTGGATCGCAAAAATTCCGGGTCGCTAATAAAAACCGTGATATCTCCATAAATTATATACCTAGATCGCTCGAATAAATAATATGTAGTAAGGAGGTTACTAATGCTTGTTCTAAATCTCTAAAGAGGCTTCATTTGTACAAGTTACAGATTTAAAATAAAATATTCTGCATTTTGAAAAATTTCAAAATTTAAAATTAGGAAAAGAATATTTTTTCTGCTTTTGTTTCAAACGGAGCTATCATTATAAATGGTTCCTTGGATTGATCAGAGTATTCAATGCAATATCATGTCATTATCACCTGAAGAATGTACACGGATTATTACCATGGTACAAGATGGAAGAAGTCAGCGTAGCACTGCTAGAACAGTAGGAGTATCTTTATCAACGGTCCAAAGAGTACTCCAGCGATTTCAAGAGACCGGCATGAACATCAGGAGACCAGGAAATGGCAGGCCAAGGTGCACAACTACACGAGAACACCGATTCATCGTGAGCACTATGTTAAGAAATCGACATCTCACGGCTGTTCAGGTCCGAAACAGTCTTCAAGAAATTCACCACAACAATGTGAGCTCTAATACGATTCTGCGACGTCTTCGTGAAGCTGATATAAAGCCTTATAGACCAGCAAACGGCCCCAAACTGCTCAGAGAACATCGAGTTGCCAGGTTACGGTTTGCTCGAGAACACATCCGATGGACAGATGAAGATTGGTCCAAGGTTATGTTTTCCGATGAGTCCAGATTTTGTTTATTTACGCACGACGGGAGACGAAGAGTATTTAGACGGCCAGGAGAACGGTATCATCAAGCGTGTTTTGAAGAAAAGGTGCCATTCGGTGGAGGATCAATAATGGTTTTGGCTGGGATATCTTCAGAGGATCGCACGGAGTTAGTGATCATAGAAAACGATTCTCTGACTGCTGTCAGATACGTAGGAGAGATTTTAAATGAGCATGCTGGTCCATTCTTAGTGAATATGGGTGCAATTTCCATTCTTATGCACGATAATAATGCGCGACCACATACTGCTCATTTGGTCAATATGTATATTCAAGACGTCGGTATTACCTGCATGGAGTGGCCAGCTCGCAGCCCAGACTTAAATCCCATAGAACATGCATGGGACGAGCTCGGGAGATGCGTGAGACAACGCTCTCCTGCTCCCGTTACCTTACACGAGTTAAAGAATGCGCTAGTGGAAGAATGGGCAAACATAGACCAAAATCGTATTAAAAATTTGGTTTACAGCATGCCACATCGTCTTATTGAAGTGATACGGGCTCGTGGAGGAAATGCAAAAAAAAAATATTAAATTGACAAAAAAACTTTTATTTTTTAAGATTTACTGCGAAGTGTATTTTTGTTGTCATAAGTTAGAAGCGAAATTTTCTTATTTTTTAGTATTTAATTAAAGTTATATAGTGTACAGAACGTGTTACACATTTTTTTATATATATTAATCAGTCATCTACAATATACTATAGTTTCGCAAATTAGTCTTATGTATTTAAGAAACTATCACGCCATTTATTAGCGACGCGGAATTTTTGCGATCCAGTTTATTGGTATAAAACATAGTAGTGATACGATATCAATATCACCAACTTGTACGAATGACGTAATCATAAGTTAAAGTCGTCAATTTCACAAAAGTGCCTAAGGGCGCCGTGGCTTAGTTGGTTAAAGCGCCTGTCTAGTAAACAGGAGATCGCGAGTTCGAATCTCGCCGGGGCCTCAACGTTGTTTCTATAACCTTCTTTTTTTTATTATCATTTAAAAATAATTATTTGATTAATCAGGTGCATGTAATGATAATGTTTATTTTATTTCTCTTTGTTTATTAAATTCAATGGGGCGCTTGACGCAAGTGTTACATACAATTGAAATGTATTTAATCTTTCTTCATTTATCGGTAGTAAATAATTAATTAAAGGTTATTGACTTAATAACGGATGTAGTGTTTCACAGCAACATTGAGCCAACAACGTTACTAGAATCATTGGGCGTAAAATATAAAACTGCTTTGTATTAACCTCGTTATGCCTACGACCTCCAAATGTTACAAAGCGCTATTTTTAAAGATTGTGTTGTTTTATTTCTAGACTGGTCTTCCAATACTGAGCTCAACCAAATGTTGAAGACCTTTAAATTGATACTGAAAGCCGGATTCCAAATAGTTATTTTCATTGATAAATAGTTATATATACTTTTATGAGCAATTAATTTTTATAAGAATACTTAGTTATATTTTTATGAGAAATTTATTTTTATAAGATTTTTTTTAGACGTTAATAAGTAATAATAGATGTTTTTTTATACAGGAAAAAATAACCTTTCGGAATCCTGGTGGGATTTATCAAACCCCAGTCATATTAAAATTGCTGAATCTTTTGTACATTTTAATGTTAAAACTATATTTCTCAGTAGATCGAGATAGGATGTTACTGCTATCGTTTCACGTGTTTCAAGTCAAATGTGCACTGATGTAAAGTCGCGTGGCTGAGATTTAAGTTATAACCCACCAGTCGCATAAGTCGCACTCTCTTTATTTGTACGTTAAAGTTTTGTTATTCTTTATTTATTGCTACAAATATTATAATATTCGTATGTTCGAGGTCAGAGATGATCATCATAGTAACGGTGAAGTGGAAGACTTTGCGGGAGTGGTGACATTACCATACCATAGGCCTGTCCCTCCACTGCTGGGTAATAGGCCTCTTCTAAGGACCGCCACCACACACGGTCTTCTGCTCTTCTCATTAACCCACTACCGGCGACTTTCTTCAAGTCGTCAGTCCACGTGACCGGAAGGCGTACCACGCTACAGTACGTGGTCTCCATTCAAGGACTCTTCTGCCTCCATCGGTTATCGGTCGTGCGGCATATATGGCCTACCCACTGCCACTTCAGCAACTTCGTCGAATTACTTTGTTACAATTTTTGTCCAGCAAAGAAAATCCTAGCATAGCTGTTTCCATCGCTCGTTGAGTGATTTTGAATTGAATGAAGAAGTTAGTGGTGACGAAATTCCATCATGTAAGTACCCATTCTTCATCTGACAGAGAAGAAAAAGATTCTGTCAATTTGCCAATACCGGAGGAGTCAACTTCTTCTAGCTTGTTTAATGGTCGAAAGTAGATTGCGAGCCAGCCGAGTGATATACATGTACCTTATTATTGAAATACTGTATTCTGTGATTTCTTTTCAGTTAAATAAATAAATTTTGTTTCTATTTTTAGTTGATTTTATGTAGTTTGTTACACACAGCAGGTAGTCTGATATTTGCCAAAAAAATTAACTTTATATAATTTTCCCAAAGTGTAAATAAATGTCATATTTCCAATGATTTTGGGTTTGAAATGATTTGATGTTCAGTTTATTAGATCCTATTTTAACATCATAATATGGAAAAAATAAAGAAAGCATAACAGAAAAAACTAGGGCCACAAAAAACTAGGTACCCCACTAGGTAAAAAATTGACCCCACAAGGCATGACTTGTTTAAACTTTTGACCAGGCCCGCGAAGGGTTAAGAAAAAAATAATAGTTAACATTATAACCATTGACAATAATAATTATATTGTCATTTAAATACATGAGTATTTAGAACACAATATCTATTCAATTTGCTCATGCTAAGTAGCGATGTTGATAAAATGACGCAGTGTTGCGCAACCTTATACCCAATAGAAATTGCAATTCATTCTCCGCTAGGCGAATGATTCCCTAGTAAAACAACTAATTACCGAAGCTACAAAAATGACATTATTATTTATATCATTAAATGATCTTGAATACTATTATCTAAAAATATTTTATACAGAAATTTTATTCTCTATCAACTAATGATGTGAATGAAAAATAATGTAAGCATATGCAACATAGATATTACAGTTAACGGCCATCACATTTACTTTTTTATAGAAAGAATGTGACAGACAAGCAAAGTCAACTTGGTGGTATGTAGTAAGGGGATGTAAGCAAATCTAAATAATTCTTTTATGACAGGAAATAATTCCATCTACATTTCTGCTAACAACTGTCAATGAGTGTTCGTGTTAACTTTAGAATTATTTATTCTGCAAATTTCGTCATCACTCAGGATATAACTTTTATAAAAGATTTAAGTATTGTCAAAATCAGCCCAAGAAGTAGAAATGACAACTAGTTTCACCCTAAATAGATTTGTTTCTGGATACTTACCAGCAGCAGCTGCACTGGACGTATTGAATGTAGGGAAATATTCCTCCTTGTTGGCTTCGGACTTAACATAAATATAGAGCTTCACCATATCATCAGTCATCGATTGCAGGAAAGTGAGCAGCTCACTATCAGATGACATGGTCACATCATCTCCATCTGGATCTACATACGTAAAGTAATAAATATTTTGAAATATAGTTGTTATTTTGTCAAAGAATTGCTCTATAGCTTCAGATTTTGCAAAATACATGCTAATAATATTTGAACACCATTTTTTCTTATTACAAAAATATTGAACTTTTATTGTAGGGTGAGAGTGCACGCTGCATCCCCACAGCCACTGAGAGTACTCCACAGCCGCTGGGAGCACTCACGTGGGCATGTTAGTCCTCTCTCACAGAAATCGGACTACCTTGAAATGTACTGCATTTCCTACTCTATTGTATTTCCCCAATGAATGTACATGTTTCAGTAGTGAGTAAGATATGCCAGAGCCCATTCCTATTCCCATTCCTTCCTATTCCCATTTCATCCTATTGACCTATTATATTGACTATCCATTTTGCCCATGTATAAATCTAAGGCACAAAAAAAGTTTAAAATTATTATATGTTTTAAGACAGTTCCATACTATATTAATTTAATAGGTTTACATTAAATCTAATGCACACAGAGAATGCATTTTGGTGGATGTTTTATTTACCTTTCCATGTCACATCATACTGACTGCCCCTAAGTCCAGGATAAACTTCAAGAAGCTTAGCAGTCAGAGAATTAATCTTTACAACATCATTCCTTGGAATGGTAAACCTCCTCACTTCAGGTTTGCTGTTGTTGGGCCAAAATGTGTATGTTTTATATGGTACTGGGTCCTCCATAGCTGCAAAATAATCACTCATTTATAGACTATAAGATTATAATTATAATATTTAATGTATCAATGACTAAAATTAACAATTAATTTCATTACATGACAATGAAAAGTGCAATCATGGGTACGCCGACTGCAGTGGGTCTCTACAGATAAATGGATTCCTCTATTTCGAGTCCTTAGAAACAGAGTAAACAGGGACATTTCAAAAGTCGAGAAATTGTATAAAATAACTAATTGTATAAAAATATTATCACAATGCAATTATAGAATTTTTCACAATGCAAGAACTTCAAACTTAAAATAGAATGAGAATGTTCAGGTAAAAAGAGGATTTACAGTAGGTTTTCAATATTTCAAATTAAGTTAATTAAGTTGGTCATTATGTTAATGACCAAGTATTGTTTGTATGCAAAGCATAATTCATAGACTAGACTGAGTTCATAAACACATGAAAATCGCTCTGGGACAATGTAAAATTCATTCATGTTTTCTATCCTCATAATAACACAGAAAAAGATGCAATATGAATTACATTGTCAATAAGAAATTTTCACATATTTTGGAACTGGACATAAAAATAATGATGTTTTACTCATTCACACTTCCATGAACCAAATGTATGTCCATTGACATTCATTAATGTTCATTTAAATCACACAGAAATTAATAAAAAAATTGTGACATGTGCTTATTTTTATATTCTGTATGGGGACTGCAAATATACTTATCAAAGCAAACTGCGTAGATTACTAATATATTCATTATGTATATGTGATTAGCAAAATCACATAGACAGGTTTCTATGACAGTTATTCTGTATTGTTATTCTGTTTTGTAAAAAGAAGTTGTATTTCTCAACATGTTAAACATTTAATAAAAACCTCTAAATTCAATCGCTCTTCCTTCTAAATGAAATAAAGGACACTTATACTATAATTAGTAATTAATGTTATTTGTACTATTAAAATATTATTTTTAGTGAAAAATTGCTTCATTCAATTCATAATAATGATTACCAATACAATTAAACCTGTACAAATTCATATTTTCATTTTAAGTAGTACCTTTTACAATATATTATCCTAAAAATAAAAAATATTTACATACAAAGCACTTGACTATACTATTTAACCTTTCACCTACTCTGTCGGATTTGACACAATTACAATTACAATGGTAATTACTAATCCATCAAATTGCAGACACGTAATAAAATCATGTATGATTGAATTAATTAATCAATGAGGGATGAGAGGTGATTCGGCTTCGAAATAGGAGATACTCTCCTGAGACATAACCACTTTGATATTCTTCTGTCTGGTCTGTTCGGGGCTGGTTGCAAAGTGTTTCCACGCACAATACAATCAGGTAGCAGAAATTTCTTCTATCTTACATGAATCCCCAGTATGAGGTTGTGAGCATCTAAAGCATCGGGGCAACATTGTGCCTTTATACAACTTTCTACAACAATGTAGACATTGTATTGTATGATACTGGTACAATACTGGTACAATATTGGTACAGGAAGAGCAATATATATGTAATATATAGTAAGAATATATATGATTGTGTAGGAGGCCAGCTGACAAGTCCTTCTACAATTCTCTTCCTGTTTTTTACATGAGCTTTAAGGGTGATACCACAACCAACAGGGAGTGTCACCGACTGCAAACTCCTCTATTGAAAGCTCAGTATCGACTATCCTACAATATCTGATGACAAGGCCTATTCTTGTAATGGTGGGTATTTTTTGCAATATATTTACACATCTTGAAATGGGACATTCTAGAAATTTGTTTTCTGCTACGGCAGAGAAAAATAAAATCATGTTGCAACCAACTCTCTTCACTCCATCTTTTAATGTGTTTTTGAATTTATTAACCATAAGGAAACTTAATCAGCTGCAGCACGGTTCCTGCCGAAGGATCCTCCTCCTTCTGAGAAACATGGACAATGTAAGGTCCCTTGTCATTGTTATCGTAAATTCTATGATCATCATTCAAACTGGTATGCATGTACACCAGCGGAATTGACACTTCAGGGACTGGTCTTTTACTGATTATTGCAACCTAAATTCACTTTCAGTATTGATAGTCAAACTAATACAGGATTTCACCAATGGGAAACCTATTTATAGAAACATTCGAAGAGTTCAGTACTCTAAAACTGTATGTACAAAATGAAAAAACAAGATGTACGCGCTAATTTATTGACCACAATACCTAAATGGTAAAGTTTTCATAGAATAGAGGCAAAATTACAGTGTATACTTTATTCAAATAGCAATTTTATAGCAGCAGTAGCATAAAAATGCTTATTTCGAAATATAAACAAGTTATACAAGCCGGTAATGTAAAGTCAAATTTCACAAACGTATCAAATATACCTACTTAATTGCAAAAGGAAGTAGGAACAAACAAATTAATGTAGTATAAGTTTACACTTTACATTTATAACTGCGTAGATTGTATGAACATACCTTTCAAATGCAATAATCCACTTCAAGACTTCAACGACAGTAGAAACAAACACGGTCAAACACTGCTGTATTGATAATGTTGATGTTCCGCGGCGTATTGCGTTTATGTATTAAAAAATATATGAATCATCAAGTTCAGAACATTGGAGAAGAAACAAACAAAAAAAAATACACAGACTGAAAGTTGTGCAATAGCCGTATAAACCTGTGTGTGTGTCACGTAAACACGTCACAGTTAATGTTATAGTAGTGTCTATCTGTCAAAATCAAATGTGCTTAGTTTATATCTTTAACTTTTTAATTCTCGCCGCAGGCACGCGTGTATACATAGTGATACTATTTCAGCGGATAAAGATGTTAAAATATATAATTTTTTTGCCTAGTTGTCATAACTAGGCAAAATTCGACATTTCTATAAATAGGCAGTAAGAATAAAGTTGAATAGAATGGCAATTTCGTGCAGGTCGTTTTGAACAAATATAATATACGCGATTCTAGTACATAATGATTGCCTCATTCGTTGAAGTTCCGTTGTATTATTGTAATCGGAGTCGATAACAATTAGCCGGAATCATTAAACGCTTCCGCTCCGATGGCGGTTTCGGATCTTTTAATTCATTGAATCCGGAGTTATTACCCATCGCTACATACCTACTACCGCCCATCGTCCTGCTTCAAATGGCATTATCGAGCGCTTTCACGGTTAACTGAAAGCCGCCATTATGTGACATGTTTAATCATAGTGGACTGAATCTCTTCCCCTGGTTGGAGTACGTAGCGAAAGGATGACGTAGCGAAGGTTGAAAGGATGACATGCAAGCATCCGCAGCAGAGTTGGTATACGGAGAAGCTCTATGCTTACCTGGTCAATTCCTGTTTCCAACCAATGACTACGCTACCTCGGATCTCACAGACTCTCACGCTACACACCTACAAATGTACATGGCCAAGCTCAACCGGAAACCTAGCTCATGGTACAGAACAGGTCCATCCTACCTTCCTAGAGAGCTCGCTGACTTTTCATGTGTTCTTGCGACAGGGCCATACTCGAAAACTGCTAGAACCGCCTTTATGGAATTTATAGTCTTGGAAGTATTATAAGATAAAAGTATCAAGCAAGCCAGTCACCCTGACTATCGATCGCTTGAAGCCTGTTTGAACGCTATATTATGCAAATAGCAACTGCTCCAGAAAAACCACTAACACTATCAGAGCCAGCAACTGAAGTCCAAAGACGTGCAGTCCCAGATTATTATCGACCGTAGGACGGTTTCGGTGCTGTAGTGTGTAGTCTTGTTAAGTCTTTTGTATTTGTGGTAATAAATCGATACCAAAGGACAAGCGCACGCCCCTCCGTGTGCGCGCAGCTAGTCCCGCGACAGCATCAGTGACGTACTTATATGAAGTGTATTTTTATTTCATATCGTAGATAACTATAGGATCTAGACTAGGTTTACAATTATTCTTCATTTATGTTGGGATTTCATACTATGTATTTTTTTATAGAACAGAAAATAAAATATTTCATATATTGTCTCCGTTTTTTTCTTATTTAGTGCTAATGGGGTAATTTTATATATTTTTTCCACACTTTTCTTGTGCCTATTTCGTTTGCCAGTTCTATCATCGCCTTCCTCTAATTTGAACATTAGCTCCAGTACCTACTGTAACCAACTTCATAATCCTCTTGAGCGAGTGTGGCAATTGTAATATGTATTAAATTTTTTAACGAAATATAAAACGACATATAAGGTATAATTGATATTGGTAGAAATAACAAGACAGGTGTACTATTAAAATTTTAATTACAACTGTAAATACAAGAATTCAAACTAATATAATAATAACTAATTGTACTTTAAATATCTGTTTGCACTTAATCTTGGTGTTCTTTTTTGACAGTTTTGTCCACATTCGCCCCATAAGTTTCATGGGCGAATTTGGGAGGTCCACCTAATTGCACAGTTTCTGGAATGTTCAGCTCCTCGTTGAGTTTCTTTGCCAGGAAATATATTTCAGCCAAGGCAATGACCAAAGCACACATGACGCCTAGAAGAAGCCTAAACCCAAAGTCTAGGTTGCCTACCATCCACTCCACACCTCTGAATCCAAAGAGGAATCCAGCAAAGATTGATATTACAAATTGGCCTATAGCTATCAACTGGCGATTCATACTTTTCACTGTAAACAAACAATAATTAATACACTTTTACTACAGTTACGTTTTAGTTACAGTTACAGTTTTAAGAATCGTTAATTTCATAAGAACATTTGAATTTTTCCATTGAGCAGAAGTAAATACGAGTACAATCAAATATTTTAAAAAAATATTTATTCTTTTAGGTATTTTTATCTATGAAATGTACTCAAGTGATGTCAAATTTAAAAAAAATATCCATCACCCATGCCTTACACCTTCAATATAAGTAATCTTAAAAGATCTTCCAAAATATTCTTGGAATTGCTACTGTCTTTTTAATAAGTATCTAACATTTTTTACAATCTTACAATTTTACAATCTAAAATTGTCTCTTAAATAATTTAAATGAAATTGGGCAAAAAATAATTTGTCTTCCCAAAATGACGATTAGATAAACTTAAAAAAAGGTCAAACTATCATCCCTTTTTTCTACCAAAGCTGCTCGCCTGGGTGAGATCTTGTTAAGAAATATGTTCTGAAGTGTTTCTATAAATTCCATTATAGAAATAAATTCCATTATAAATTCTATAAACGTTTATTTTGTAGGTGGAAGAGAGTTGGGTAGGCTTGTGTCCGACATCAAGAACTCCCTAGTCTCGATTTGGGGTAGTCTTAATTTGGTCCAATTTAACGCCAATAAGATACAAGTCCGTGCATTCACCGCTAAGAATGCCCCATTTGTCGTGGCACCTCAATTTCAGAACATTACTCTCAAGTTCTCTGAGTTTTAGGATCCTTGGCGTCGATATTTCGAGCAAAGTAGAGTTTTGGAGTAGTCCAGAGAGCAAGACAAAACTTGCTATAGTACGGCCGTTATCATCTGACGATAATAACTCCGGCCATAAATCTTGTTTATCAGTCTGTATGTATAGCACTTCTTGGTCTTATGTCTTACGCCATAGTGATGTGTATAATAATAGTACAAGTGGATGTGATTTTTAACTATTTTATATATCTGATGCAGATGAAAAGGTAGGTAGAAGACTTCTACCTATACCTACAGAAAGCCACAGACAAGAGCTCGGCTAATATAATAAATGGCTTTAATATATTTAATTTAAGCTTGATATAGATAAAATAAAATAAATTAAATTAATATAAATATTTTATTATATATTTTGGAACTATTTCTCGTATTAATGATCTTCCTCGTCCGAGTCATTCATGTCACTGTCTTCTTGAAGATTTATTACCAAAAGGTCGTACTTGATGTCTTAAAATGGTTGGTCTTCAAGTCCATTTCCTGGAGCTCTTCGGCATGCTTCACACATAGTGGTGTAGGCTTTCTCGGCCGGTGTCCATATTAATTGAATCTTCCGGACTACTTGGCCGAGGTCTTCTGGAATCTCTTCTCTTTCTTCCAGAATCTTTGTTTCTCCTTCTCTGGAAGGAAGAGAAGAGATTCCAGAAGACCTCGGCCAAGTAGCTCGGAAGATTCAATTAATAATGCTTCATACAGTTAACCCAGTTCTCTTTGGTAACATTGTCGATTGCTTTATGCAGGACTTCAACATCCGCTATCTTAAATGTGTGATTATTGGAAGCAACTTCTCCTTTTACCCGAGCCCATATGAGCTCAATAGGGTTATATTGACAGTAATACAGTGACAGTCCTATTACTTCATGGCCACATTCATTTGTCAACTGATCTAATGCATATATCTTTCTAGGGCTACTAGAACCTTTTCTTAACTAACTTTTCTAACTAACTTTTCCTAACTTTTCTTAACAATTCTTACCTTATATCATTATTTGAGAAGGTGATGTTGTTTTTCGTCAACCATTCCTAGATTTTTCGTCAACTTTTCTTTGTAGAACTGTCTGAGTTTGTACGTTAATATCACCATTTAATTTCTTGAAATCCACATTAAAGAATAAATTTTCCATTGTGCACAACTATAAGTGAGACGAAGGAATGTAAAAGAAAGTCATAACACAAAGTGAGTAGCCCATACTGTGCAATTGTAAGTGATCAGCGTGCTAATGAGGGTTAGTATGACTAATAATGTAGGAAACTGTCGATAATTCGCAAGGCGTTCCACATTCCTGTTGTTACTGATGTTTATGGCCGGACGACTTAGATGATAACGGACCGACTAGTAAAAAGCTCAGTGTACTGAATAGAGCGAAGCAGTAGTTCTCTCCAGGGCAACACTTGTGGCTTTATAAAGCTCAAGTTAGACCCCACATGGAGTACTGCTCACACTTCTAGGCTGGTGCACCGAAATACCAGCTGGACCCCTCTTGACTCCGTCCAATGACGCGCTATCCGAATTGTCGACGATCTCACTATAACAGGTGGTTTAGAATTGCTCATCGATAGAGATGTTGCGTACAGTGCGGTCAAAAAGACGTTATACCGCGAATCCATTACTGTCCGAATCGAATTGTAGAATGAATTGCCAGCCGAGGTATTTCCATTACGTTACGAGATGGGCCTCTTGAAGAGAGCTGTGAACAGGATTCTGCAAGGTCGGCAACGCACCCGCAAGTCCCCTGGTGTTATAGGTGTCCATAAGTGGCGGTAACCACTTACCATCATGTGGCTCGCCCGCTCGTCTGAGAATCTATTAATAGATAAATAATCTATAATAAAGTATAGAATACTATAAAAAAAATATAAATTTAAAAACATAATTTGGATACCCTTAATTGAAATTTGGCGAAAACTGCGACAACGTGCCGTTATAACGTGCGACGTGACTGGCGGGCCGCAATTAATTTAAGCTGTTGACACTCCATTTTTCACGTCGTCGCACAGCGAATAACTTTCGAATTACGTCCGTTAACTGCGCCCGTTCAACACACGTTGAGGCGGGCCGCGTCGCAGGGAATAACATCGCGCATAAATACGGCTACAAGCGATCCGACAGTGCGTTGTGTTGCGGTCCGCCTCAAGTGTGCGATAGTTTATACAAAATGTATGAAAATGATTCAGGATATTTGCAATGTTATGCGCTGCGGTGCGGACCACCGTAATTTGCGCGACCCTTTAAAGAACTAAAGTCACAGTCAAAATACTTACACTGATAAGCAATACTATCTTCGGGGAACCTCATTCTAACATTATCAACACTCTTTGTCATCTTTCTATACTCCCTTGCTTCTTGTTGAGCTCTCAGTTTCACACATCTAGCTTCCAACACTGGATTCCTCTTGATTGTTCTATTCTCTGGCATATCAACATCTACCCCTTTTAATAATTCATGCAAATATGGTACTTTTTGGTCTGACTTCTTTTTATTTTGAAGGTAAATAAACAGCCAGTCTATGTCTGATGTAGTCAGATGAACTAATTCTTTATTTTCATCTTTTATACTTTCATCATCTTTTGACCCTTTCCCATTTTCATTTACTTCATTATCTTCAGAACACAGTGATTTACGTTCATTAGTCTTTATTTTAGTAGCTTTAGGAGTTTCTTCTGCATTTATTACATCATCATTAATATTTTCTGATTCCTTTTCTAGGCCAGTTTCTTGTTCCTTAGTATTAGCTTTGACAGATTCCTTTATTTTTTTCAAATTTTCAATGTCTCTATCAGTTAGTTGTATTTGAATTGGTTTTTCAACCTTTTGTTTATTATCAAGTTCTATTGTGTTTTTCGTAAGTTTTACAATATTCATAGGTATGCCAACTGTTATAGGAATTGTTTGTAGGAAGTTTATTAGTTTCTTTGATGGGATGATTTTGAGTTTAGTGTCAACTAGGGATCCTTTGAGATCCATCTTTATTACTTTGTTTTTATCTTTATTTACTTTATTTGTTTAAAATTTGCAATTGTGAGTTTGTGGTTCAAGTCAGCATACAAGTCTCGGAGCTCTTCCTCTTTTTCTTCAAAAGCGTTATCAATTCTTTGGCACTTAAAGTTCATATCATCAATGAACTGATCCCATTCTTTCTTTCTTTTCTCGCGATTTTCTTCTCTCTTTTCCTCGATTTTCTGAAATACCCTGTATTTTTTAATTCATTATCTAGCCGTTAGAATTTTATTTCCAATATACTTAGAATTTTATACTTTAGGATTATACTAATTTTTGTAGTTAGAACTACTCATTTTTATACTTAGTTTATTAAAGAATTTTATACTCATATTTATGACTGAGAACCAAAATTATTATCTAAAAGTCAGTCATATTTGTAACATTTTGTGAATTATCTGTAATGCATATACAACAACAAAGAAACTCTTCATGTTCATATAACAAAGTTATATTAAATCCATCTAATTAAAATACTAATGGTTAATTTGGAATTAACCATTGATAGTATAATTAATATAAAACTAATATAATTCTAATTACAAATATGCTTTATTAATGAATAAAATTAGGCATACTCTGACTGTTTACATATGTAAGCAGTATGATTCAATAGTTCCTAAATTATGCTTTGATCTTGAGATCCAAACAAAACATGATTATGACAAAGGACACTTAATTATGTTCAATAAGGTTACCTTATGACCCTCAAGATAGTCCTTCTCAATATTTTCACAGAGCTGTAATGCCTGCTCTAGTTTCTCGCTTAGTACAGGCAGTCCAGTTTCTGCACTCTTCTTTATTCTATCAACTTGTGTATCTTTTATATCAGTTACTTTTTCAAGGATTGAGAATAGATTCTCAACTTCACGATCACCACGTTTTTCCTGTAACAGTATATGAAATATATCATACTGGTGTGCATTGGGTTTGAAATTTGATAAACAATAGTGTCCAAATGCAGATTTCTATATAAAAATTGTTTTTATCGATGGGAAAATGTGAGGATAACACTAGCGATTGTCTGTGACTTCATTCATGCTAGCTTAATGTAGATGAGCTAACTTTAAAGTTAGCATTATTACTATTTTTAGGTTTATTTATTATTATTATTATTTAGTTTTTAACTTTATTATTATTATTTAGGTGAGTATTAGTTAAATGGTAAGTTCTGCTTATTCACTTATATGATATACAAACCCTTGCTATTGGTTGGCTTCAACTATATAGCAACAATATTAAGATATCATGTTGTATGTATTTTATATTAAAGGTATTAAGCTATTGCATTGTGAAATACAGTAATGTATGTGTCAGTACAGTAAAAACTTAGGGTTATCTATTCTTGATTTTCTATTGTGAGGTTGTGAGTTGAAACATCAGCCTGTACCATTGAATTTCTACCTAGGTATGGATTTCTTTTAATTATCATTAGCTTGGGAGGAAAGGTAAATATTATGAGGAAATTGGTGTGCCGAGGACTCTAAAGAAAATCTGGGTATGAATAATATCCACACTGAGCCGGAGTGTTAAATTATAGCTTAAAACTAGTAGTACCATAAAAAGGTAGATTATATAGGATGAAAAAAAATCTAAATTTCTATAATTTTCAAGTTCCTGGCCCCTTTTAAATGGATATAGAGTTTTATCCCTAGCTCGGGGCGGGTTGACCGCAGACAAAAGTTGCTCCTCTCTGCACCCACCCCCTACACAATAACACATCGTTCAATAAGTCCCGGGACTAGCGTAGAGATGGCGCTAATAATGCCATGTATATACCAAGGTTCAGAAGTACCAACCTTTAGATGAGATGTGTCAAAATTTGATGTAATTCGAAACATAACCAAGAAAGCTATAGTGGTTAAAGTGACGCTACCCACACATGAAGAAGAAGAAAGTCATCTTTCATCAAGACAACGCACCGTGCCACAAGTCAATCAAAACGATGACCAAATTCAACGAATTGGGCTTGCAACTGCTTCCCCATCCTCCGTACTCGCCGGATCTGGCCCCCAGCGACTACTGGCTCTTTGCGGATCTCAAAAAGATGCTCCAGGGAAAAAGATTTGGCTCAAATGAGGAGGTGATCGCTGCTACTGAGGCTCATTTTGAGTCAAGACAAATCGTTCTACAAACATGGCATTGAAAAGTTAGAGAAGCGTTGGAATGATTGTATTACACTTGAAGGAGATTATGTTGATGAATAATAAAGAATTTTGCGGATAAAATGTTGTTTTCATAGTTAGTCCCGGACTTATTGAATGATGTGTTAGTACCATAAAAAGAGGGATTTTATTGGATCTAAAATTTTCTAATCTTTTTTTCTGTCCCCCATTTCCTATACTACAACCCAAACTTGTGTTTCGTTAACAAGTTTTTAACACTTTTTGATCAAATGCTTACTTGAATAACAAAATGCAATCTGTCACATTATTTTTTAGGTAAATGGATGTTTTTGACACAATAATCGATAAACCTAGCCTATTTTTAAATATTCATGTTTTAGAAACTATTAATTTCTGGAAGTTGAAACTTTGGCATTTAACACTTAATAATATACCCTACATCCACAATTAAAATGAACCCACCTAGCTTCAAGTGCCTATTCTAAAGTTGAGACAAGGTTTATATAAATACAAACCTTAGCTCAAATACTAAAAATACAAAAGCAAAATACAAAAAAAAATACAAAGCAGTAAAAAATACTAAATGAGTTTGTTTACTCAGGAATTTATAATTTTTTGATTAAGAATCAAGATCAATAAAACAAGCTATTTTTGATAACTGAAGTAAATAATTTTAAATTATCTATACATATATAAAATTATCTATAAAATTGTAACAGGCCGATGTCTATACAATAAAGATATTGAAAAAAAACTAATATGGGGGGGGGGGGTCTTTATTAGAGCAACAGAAGCCAAAACAACAGTTTTTAGAAATTTTGTCTGTCTGTCCGTCTGTATGTTTGTACACGATCATGCAAAAACTACTGCATGGAATTGAATGCAGTTTTCACCGATGTATTGCTAGAGGTCTTAAAATATAGGCTCCATTTTACCGCAGGAAAATATCTTATTCCTATTGTTTTAAATTTAATAAACCGAAGCGAAATGAGGGCGGGTCGCTAGTTAAGAACATAATCACGAAGTTGATGATGATTATATTCTTGCATCATGACTTCTTTACTGTTACCAAAGCTACTAATGTTTTGCTACTTATTCAGTATTTACAGTTAAATATCATTTTCAGCTTAAATATCATAAACACTACAGTGAAAACTAAGTTAGAATCTAGGAAGTTTTAAATTTATTGCAACCATAGAGTACATCTTTGAAACCGAAACATTTTTTAAAAATTACATTACGTTTTGTTAAGTACAAGTATGGGTATATATCTCATTCAAAACGCATCAGAATAAACTACCTTTGCTAGTTGGTCACATAAAGATTGCGGTTATCACTTATCAGTATCACATTGTTATTTCATATGAGTCGTGCTTACCTCAAACTCTTTCACCATAAACTTTATTTCGCCATTTAAAAATGGACGGTGATCGAATAATCTTGACCAAACCTTTCCAATTTCTGAAAAAAGTTCAATAATTCTGGTTATAGATACATATTTGAATACCTACCTGTGAGTCTCACAATGATGATAAAATTATGTACTTATTCGATATTAACTAGTTTATATGAAAATGCAAGTTTTTATATACGTCTGTTATAGAAATCTGTTATTCCACAATACCGTGAATGTTAGTATCTTCTATTATTTTAATAAGTTACGTTAATCTAACATTTATCAAATTTTAAAAGATAATATACGAATGTAAAATAAATTTCGAAAACAAAACTTGTAAATAGGTCGTACCTCGTGACAGTTCCGTCATTGTCATGCATGTAATATAATTTTATCGTTCATTCATATCACTCATTCATTGCGTTTCGGTTCTATTACTTTGCACTGCTGTTAGAAAGATTTGTTTTTATCAGAACTCAATTCACAATTAATAAACTTACAAACCAGGCTTTTTAAGCTTTCATTTAAACTCGGACAATTGTGAATAAATATTTTGGAAAATGATACCTATTTCAAAAAACTTGTCAAAAACAAAGATTTAAGGTGTAGAAATCAAAAAAGATGTGAACATAATGTTTCAAAGATTGTTCTTAGGAAGTTAAAGCCTCTCTCACAGTTCCCTTGACTGAAATATATAATCCAGCGGAATCACTTGATAATATAGAGTGGAAAATTTTAGCATATACTGTGGGGAATCTTAAAAATATTGTAGACATTACAGAACAATTATCTGGAGAAAAATATCCGACCATGGGTATGGTGATTCCGTTGATACGAGGACTGCAATCTAATTTAAATATGATCACAACTGAAACAGTAACTGGAGCCGAAATTAAAGCATCGTTACGTTAATAGATAGCGTGCAAAGACACCTTGGTGTGCTGGAAAGCAATAAACATGTGGCAATAGCATGTCTTCACCAGTATGCTATAAATATTCCAAACGGGCAAAAATATGCTAAATTAGCATCGAATATGCTAAAAATGATCACACTGACGTTTTGAATGCGTATTGGGGTGAATGAGTTAAGCACGCCGCACGCGCGCAGACACATCACTACAATCACTACCGCCGCCGTTCCCATCATGGACGCCTTACTTTACGAACTTCTTTAAAAAGAGAACCATAATATGCACTGATCTAGGATTATTGCGTAAGTATGTCTTTCAACACAAGTAACAAAAATAAACTATAAATTCTGTAAATAATTTTAGATAAAATTTTAGATTTTATTTAGATTTTAGATAAAAATATATTTTTCTATGCTAAATAATATTTTTGTTTACAGCAACTTTAATGAATGAACAACGTTCAATGCCCTTTCATTCCGTCGTTACAATTCATTCATTCCTATTTGCTATCTCTTTCTATCTTCAACTTTCATCAGGCAGTCACTCAGTCAGTAGCTTATTCACTATTTTATGTACGGTTGTGTTCCGAGTTCAATAGTTTGTGAAATTGGATGCGATATTGTTTTTATTTGCGCAGAAGTGTTTTGTACGTGACAATGTGTTCAAAGATTGACAATTTGTTGTTCGTGCTTTATATTGAGTGATAATTTAACTGTTTGCGAACGTAAAGTTCGGGACTTTTATTTGAGTGTAGCTTCGTGATTGTGAACACCATGCCGGGCCTTATTGGCATCGGTGAATTTATCGAGGAAACTCGAGAGGATTATAATTCGCCGACGACATCCACGTTCGTTTCGCGTATACCACAATGTCGACAGACAATCAGTGCTTTGGAAGAGGTAAACTTTAAATTAAAACCTTCGACCTTTTAATTGCTGTTGTAAGTAACACCTGTCGAGATAAGATTCATCCAGCTTCATCTTCACTAAATGCGCCTAAAATTTATCGGGCTTTATGAATACAATTTAACATCACTTCAGAATCGATTATTAAAAAATATATTCGCTACTATCAACATCAACCGTCTTTTTGTGGTTGTAATAGATTTTTTTTTATATATTATAGGACAAATATGTCTTACCTATCTCAAATATACATTTCTCTATTTTAATAATTTTATTCTTATTGTTTCTACACAAAATGTTACAAATATACTTGCACACTTGTCCTGTTTTGTAATGGACGCTTTCCATTATATAAAGTATTGCGATCAAAAGCTATCAGTTGTAAAATACACAAAGCAATATAAAATGTTTATAAATAAGTAAAATTATTTATTATGTATGTGGGCAGGTCAATACCTGCCCACATACCCCAACTAACTCGTTTGCATACATAGATTCTCCATTCAAAATCGCGTCAGTAATTTGTGTATTTTAAGGTTCAGTTTAATATGATAGACCAGAAAAGTGAGGGTGAAAGACGAGTTACCTGATGGTAAGTGGGTAGGTACAGTGTCGTCCGCGGACGAGAGTGACGATCGCTGATTGATACGCCCCCGTGCCCCGTTTCGTCGTCGGATGCGCCCACTTACTTTTGGAGAAATAAATACATTTGGAGTGGATTTATAAAAAAATGGGTTGAATGGAGAATAGGGAATATGAGGATGAGAAGTTTTTCTCGTTCCATCCATTTTTTAGGAAGGATGGAATGGAATAGGGTTATAATGGAATGGAATGAATGAGGAGACTTCCCTTATCTCATTATTCCTACTCCCACTCAAACATCAACCATGTTTATCCAACCAGGAATTAAACTTTTTGAACAGGTGAAATAGTCCACTACCAACAAACACTACATCAACTCCATTAAAAGGGATGGTTATTGGGATGACGAATAAGGTATGGAATATCTCATTCATTCCTGAAACACGTATACATTGCCATAATACGCCCAGTTGGGCACGGCCTGTCGGCTGTTGGATGTAGTATGCACCGTCGCTCTCATGATCAGAATTATCAAATTACTAGTGTTGCAACGAATAGTACATTCGGCCTTCCGCCGAATACCGAATATTCGGTGGGGTCCTCGGCCGAATAGCCGAATATTCGGCCAAACTATTCGGCCATATTTCGCGCCAGTTTGTCTAGTTGTTTGATGTTTGTCTGTTTGTTCATTTGGCTCGCGCTCCCTTTATATCGCCGTAATCGCGTAAGCGCCGTAACATCAGGTGTTGACAACGAAATTTTAGCAGACCTAGATATTTACCTTAATCTAAAATAATTACAAAGGAATAAAAATCCATTTTTTGATGGGCAAAAAATAAAGCAACATTTTCTCAAGGCTCAGTAAAGCTTGCTGCAAAGTATTTGTCCCCACCTGGAAGCAGTGTTTACTCGGAGAGACTTTTTCAGAAGCAGAGCATTTGTATGAAGAGAAGAGAAACAGGCTTCTTCCTCCTAATGCCGAAAAAATATTATTTTTACACTACAATCTACCGCTTTTTAATTTCATTATTAATTTCAAAAAATATGTAGATGTTATTTATTACCAATACAAAAATAAACACTTGAAATTATAAAAAAGTAGGTTATTTTCATGATAAAATATCCTGCTTGCAAAACAACTTATAGGTATTCGGTATTCGGCCGAATAGAAATTTAATATTCGGTATTCGCCCGAATATCGAAAAAGGGCCGAATAGGCCGAATACCTAATAGTAACCGAATATTCGTTGCAACTCTCCAAATTACTCTATGAAATTGAATTTCAAAAAGCCGCCGCAAACCTAGTGGTCATAATGAAGCCAAGCAGGAATTGCGTAGGTGCTCTCCACACGACATGACCTTGACCACCCTCTCATTATTCTGAACATGCTAGCATTTATGGAGCTAAATAGTGTACAGGGGCGGATTCAGTCTTATCAAATTGCTATAATAATATGATACTATCTTATTATACTTTCCTATTACCTTCAGACTAATTAAAATGAAACTATTTCATTTTAAACATCTTAAAATCTAAAAGTAACATTTCTAATTTTATTCATATAACATATCGTAATATGATCAGCATGGTCTGTTCGACGATTCGCGCAAATCATTAGACCAGATTAATTAACAATATTCTCTTAAACAGTTAATAGACTACCTACTATTTAACTTTTTAAAGTTTCGCATTTTGTATACATGTTATATTGTAAATTGTGTCTAAACTAGTAGTTATTAATTTGTTTAGACTGGTATTAAACTTGACAGCCGCCGCCGCTTTGACCCGTTAAGATATTTATTATTATTTATTTTGTAGGTATACCTTGACCAGAAATTATTCAATCGTTGATCGCATTAATTTAGGCCCAAGCTACACTTGATTGCAGTTCCTGTACGGTCAACTTCACAACACTCGCAATATAAAATATTTATTTACTATATTACCATACCATCGGCTTGTTTCTCCACGAGGTGACGAGCCTTGGGAGTCCTATATCCATAGGACTCCCAAGGCTCGTCACCACACACGATCTTCGCCTCTTCTCGTCCACTATAACATCCCAGTGGGACGTTATATGCTAACATGATGCAGAATGAAAAACGAAAAGAAAATATCGTTCTGTAAATCAACACAGAACTTATTGCTATTTAGTTCCGAGACCAGAGTTCTATTTGCTTCGCGGAGTGGCGCAAGCGTAGACCTTAAGGGCCGATTTTTAATTTCTATTTCAAGAACCTACTTAAAATACTGCACTTTAGTTCCTAATTAAAATCTATCGATTTCGACAGCTAACGAAGTCTCTTCCAGTCTTCCCCTAGGATTTCTAACTAAATCCTATTTCAAGCAAATTCCGCGGTGCTTCGAGTAAATTAATCCGGTCCAGTCTGCGCCTGCGATGCGACCTGTTAACGCGTAAACTAATATATAATGTACTATTTGTCGCCCGCGGCTTCGCTCGAGTGGAATTTAGATTAATAACTGTACTTTGTGCTAATCCGTCCTCCGAAACAATAATACGAAACAAGCTAGGCACACAACACTGAAAATCTCGTCGAAACCCACGGATCAATCAGTCTAGTTGGTCCGTGATTCGAAAACCATTACAAACTAAACATTTTTGGTCCTTTTACTGTTATAACTATTATATGAATGAATGAAACTACGTTGAACCAGTTACGAGTTTCCTGTGAAAGCTGACCACTGTTATCGGAACTTAACTATATTTAAACTATAGGTGTATTCTCGTATATCCGGTAACAAGTAAAACAAACTTTGATAGAAAGTGGTTAACGTGCTCACAGCACAGGTCACTGGGTTGCTAATGTATTCCAGTATCGTGGAAATTAAAGCAATGTTACTCATACGTGTTTGTGTATTACCTTTTACTTATATATGCAACATAAGAAATTGATAGAATTATACCTAGAAAGTATTATAGAAATGCATCCAGGGATCATGTCCCCATGATCGATATTTGTTGTCTTATATAGGTAAGATGTAAAAAAATAATGCGACATAATAATAATTTTCTTTGTTGTATAAAAATTAACAGTCCACATCATAACGATGTCGTTAGGTTGTGTTAAGTATATATATATATACCATGGTCGTGTTGCATTTTTCCAAGCAAAATGAATGGCAAAATTGTGTTTAAGAAATCCTAGTACAATTAAACCTAATCAATTGACAATTGGTCGCCATTCATTAAGTTCCACTATTAAAAAGACTGATGAGGTTAATCATTTTGGTTAATCATTCAGAGTGCGTGCTTTTTTGCCACCAACTTATATTACTTCTGTTTATTCAATTAAACTATCTTGTGTTTTATTTATACACGTTCCCAAAATGTGGTTGGATTCCGTAAATACAAGTACGGTATTTCAAAATATTAATTTATTATTCTACACGGGGAGTTCCGAAATATCTCGGGGTAATTACGAATGATATTCGAAAGTAGTTTTTATTTTATTTTGACAGAGTTCATTTATTTTTCAATAAAATTCACAAAAATCTCTGGATTTCCTTCTGAATATTTAATCTTTTATATTCATTTTATATTTTTTTTTCTCATTTTTATATTTCAGAATCACACGCGAAGAGAATGTGGTTCTCAACCTTTTGGTTATACTTTACATACTGAAAAGATATCAGAAATTGAAAAAAAAGCAATAAATTTGAATAAAAATTTATTTTCTTGTTACTTAAATTTTACTAAGATAAAGAGGTAGTTAAAAAAAATCAGTACTTAACCTTTTAGTAGAAATTTCAAATATTCGTAATTTCCCCAATTTCGGAATTCCTCCAATGCACCTTACCCTAAAATTATCGAAGTAACTGATCTATATAACTGCCCCAAAGAAGGGCTGAAGAAAATAACTGGAATTGTAATTCAGGTACAGAATTACTATTATATTTCATACTTGATTCCGGATAGTTGTTGAGGTTCCATAACTCAGTATCTTCTGTATCTAGTGGGTATCTGCTTTTCATTTTGCCATTCTGATTTGGCAACATTGTTCAATCAAAATACATTTGGTTGATTCATGTTCCATATGAGAGGTCATACAAAAATTAAAATATCTTTAGTTTCCCAAAGATTTGACTCCAAGGGACGAAACTTGTCAATGTTAAAGTTATCAATATCAATGTTAAAATACTCTTTCTGTTATACAAACTATTCCATTTTTCCTATTAAGCATTATTGTCTATTATTGTTTGTTCATGTGAAACGCCAAGTGACTTGTTATTTTTTTAATACCCAACCAACAATCTGCTTGGTACTCGTATCTGGATAACAACTATGCTAAATGGATATTACTCGTAATTGTAAGTATTTGCAATTTAATCGAGGTAATTAGTAGAGCAAGACCAAGAAAAACAGGTTTTTTTGTAATTACAAACTTTTATTCGACATTTTAGTACTTAAAAGTCTGGTTTTATAAATTTTGAGCTCCATTGGCTATTCGACTTTGGTTTATTTTACTCTGGCACTTCTTTTTTTGAATAATAAGTACAAAATAAATGAATAAAACTTTATTTTTAATGTTCAATCTCGAAATCTGGTTTACCAAAACTCATCTATTTTGAGATACGACCCGGCTGAAGTTGCTGATAACTTTTTAGATTTTTATGTTTTCCGGACATATTTATTTGTTATACTAAACGCATTCTAAACACATTAAATTTGGCATTACCTATTTACATATTATTCTATGTGAAATTGTAAAATTTTAACACAGGTCTCGGATCAGCTATGCATGAGACATTCCACCGAACCGAACGACTAAAGGCCTGAATTTATCAACGCTTACTCGACTCAGGATGTTCACAGAATGCTGATGGGTTTCAAACGATGCATGCACTTATTATTAAGGCACTCTATTTACCTTCAAAGAATGATGATACGCTCGAAGTGAATTGACATCTCGAGTTTTAAATACACAGTTTAAAATATTTTGAACATTGTGTGTTCTTTCTACCTCGTTATTGTTTTGTATCGAGTCTTCTGAAAAGGTTTCTTGATTTTCTTGCATCCAATTTGATTACAATATTTGTGTCATGGACGCCTGATTATTATTATTTCGACTATATCTCAGTTAATGTTTAAATTATGTCACCACTTAAGGGTTTGGCAACGTGCCTGTGATATAGCAGGATGAAGCACACATTACAAATTGAATAAATGGATACTTTATCAACGTCAGTTTGAGCGCGCCGCTCATCGAAATCCGAGAAAGAAAATGTCGGTGGAAAAGGCCCTCGTTATATGTGAGCCAAAAAAATAGCAGCCTCTGGGATGTTAGACTCATAAAATGAACTAGTGACATGATACCAGTTAAAAGAGCTCCCCTTTCTCAAGTTTGTGTTAAATGAAATATGACCGCACCGCCAGCAAACTTTTTTCAAAAGAGTTATTTTGTACAATTTTGCTTCGTCTTTCTACTGTTATTTATAGGAAGCCACCCACCATCAATGTACCTTATGGTCATCTTCACGACCATTCGTCATAAAAAATAGTCCTGAAGTATGAACGACAACTGATTTTCAAAATTCTATGAGAGAACCCTTTTTTACGTTTTCGACGTATTGCTTAATTGGACTTAAAACAAAAAAATAAAAGCCCCTTTTTTATCAACTTAACTGTGTGAACAATCAGCTCTATTTTTAATTATCACTGTATGAAAATTGAAGTATACGTATTATATGTTCAAGTGTGACCTAATCCGATAGTGAATCTATGGTCACTAATCAAAGTTTAGTGCGTTACATACCAGTCCAAATAATCACCCTTCTACTGATCTTATTCCGATTCAAAAAGATCAACGACCCAAATGAGTCATCGTATACGAATGCAAGTATTCTTTCTTACGTTGATGCAGTGCATGCCGAAGAGTCGGTTGTGTAGCGTAACGCACCGGTAGTTGCACGGCAATAAAAGATCCTATCCGGTGTGAGTCACTCGTGGGTTCCCTAGCCATATTACGTAAACTTGCATCAACGTTAAGCGCACCACACGTTTAATTACACCGTTGAAAAGTATGCATAAAAAACTGTTCATTGTCACCCACATATTTCAGTGACGGTACAATTTTTATCATAACAGTCTTTGGCCATGTGGTATAGCGCGGCTTTAGAATACCACCACTCCATTTCTTCCCGTGTCGTAAAGGGAAGATAACAAAGCCGCTACCAGAAACCCTGAAGAACTACACTACCTCTAAAAGAGTGGACTCACCAGCTCGTTTGGTCAACGTGACTTTTTAAGTCTGTACATCCCTCATCCACAAGACAATGTGCATGAGGAGACCCATGTTCAGCAGTGGACGATGAAGGGACTGGTTACGGTTACAATCAATATCAGTGCACATGTGCTCTGTTTTCCTGTTTTCATTGCTGCAAATTTTTAATTTATTCATACCAAGATAAAATGTATTGTTTTCTGGAATAATTTGTTTGGCGTTGCCAACAAGGGTCTATGTTCTCAAAAGGCAAATCCCCACTTCCCACCTTGTTAACATTGGAGACCGAAATCTTTTTGAACGTCAAAACAATAACTTCGACCGTCCTAATTCGTTTTGCTTGTTTAACTTGAATAAGTAAGTCTTTCATTTATCTATTTAAAAAACCACTTCTCTCGAGTTCCCGTGTGTATTTTCTTTGAAAAAAACAAAATGTTACTATTGAGATCCATCAAAGAAACTCCTAAAATATCGTTCGCTGGGTCTCGCTCACGAATTTGCAGCTGATGTCAATTTTAGGTATAAAAGTTCGATTTCTGAAATCACCGTGATCGGCTGTCCGTATACTACTTATTCATGAAGGAATACACAATGTTGATACTTATTGATTATTATTGTATCTTATTAATAATAGTTTATGTTTTATTTTCGCGAGTCTTATATATGTAAATGGTCATTAACCATATTCACTATGATGGTGGCTCTATGGAGTTTGTGCCAGTCTGTGGTTACTCTATGGTTGAGGCAATGGAGGTTTGACAGAAGGGCTGTGTTGTCACTTATGTCAGGCAGGTGCAAGTGAATATATAAGAATACTAAATAAATAAGAATACTTGATGTGTAAAGAATTTGAGAATCAATAGCTTTAAATGTTGTTTCTCTTTTCTTTATACCTAATATATTTATGCTTTAAATATATATAGCCATTTTTGTGTTATATATACCTAAGTAAATAAAGTTTATTTATTATTAAGTATTTACTTTAAAAAAATTAAATAAAATGACAGAATTTAAAAAAAATGTTTATTTAATTTTTGTATTTACAAAAGGCGACTTTAATGTCTTACTATAGTAGTAAGTATAAAAATAAACAAATGTAATAAAAGCAAACAGAGAATAAATTGTAAATATTAATACGGTCAATAGTTACATTATGTTAACAATGAACTCTAAAGTATGTTTCGATGTTTGTTTCCTTTTTCTAATGTCTAAATACGCTAAGTACAAAAATGGCCGTCCGGCATTTATGTACTAATACTGTACGTTTCACAGCAAAATGGGGTAACTTAGGCAGTTGAGCTAGGCCAGCGGCTAAAAGATGCAGCATGCAGATAAACGATTCAAATTCTATAGTTAATAGCTAAAGAGGTACACTCACTTCTTTAGCTATTAACTATAGAAACACGCATTCGAATAAATGAATACATTTAGAAATTATAATCACATTGGTACACGTCAATCTGCTGTGTGACAGAGGTAACACCCAGTCGGTTGTGGGATACAGTTCTTCTACATAAGAGCACTGTTCATTGGACCAAACAACTTCAAAAAATGTGCCCAAACATCATGGTAGTATCGACAAATTCCAAGGAGTTCTCTTACCTACTTTCGTTACTAGCTAGTTTTTTCTCGCTATATGGTTTATAATAAATGAGAAATAGTCATCCCAAACAAATTGTGAATTTGTAAACGCTTTTTAATGTTACTAAATACAAATGAAACTTCTTTTCAAGCGTCCAGAAATAATATCCAGATGAAGGACAGTTCTTTCTATATCAGCAATAGTTATTGTCACAAATTACAGTTATTTTGCCACTATTGTCCATGAAAAACACCAAAAATGCTTGAAAAACGTTAACACCCTCTTAATACTACTATACTATTATATATATTGTTTCGATTCTCGACCTCTTGGATCGCTATTTTCCGTTCCTTCCGCCCTGAGTCCCTCAAGGAAGAGAAGGTTCGGCTTGTTTACCCACCTTTACACAATTTCTTCACCCAAAACTTTTGAAATTATTGTCATTGTGTGTAAATTTATGTATTTTTGGATTATTTGGGTTTCTTTCTTTAAATAATCGTTGAAATCTGTTTATGTATCCTATTCCTTCTGATTTAGCTTTAAGGTAGCAAAACATAAGTTCGTGTAATTCTTCTTGGGACTACTTTTTTCTTGCATCTTCATTACTAATATTTGTGGTCGGTTCCAATGCATCGGCTAAGACCGTGCCTACTCTGCAAGGTGTTATCGTCATGACTGGTATGATCGGTTGTGGTATTTTCGGGTTCCCCGGCTCCTGCCCGCCTGTTCAGCATCCCTGCCACTGACGGTTTGCATGCTTTCTTTCACGCCCAGCGTCAGCTCCAGACGTGCTCCGCCGATCGCCCCCAGGTAGCGGCCTAATACGTGTACATAATTGTTTTCTCATGTTTATTCATGGTTGCTATTGCTCTTTTGGTCATTGGTGAGTAATAAAATTGCCCTCACGTGGCAAAAATGATCATGCACGGACGTAGAGTTAGACTTGTAAGGGACCTATTATATTATATATAGTATATTTTTATATGGTATAGTAGTATTAAGTGGGTATAAATAAATTATGGATAATATTAAAATGGAAATAATTAAATTATACCCACTTGACAGTGGTCAAGTTTGTTTTCACCGTATGGCGTAACTGGCCGGTCGCACTGATTTAAGATTTTAGTATTTAAACATTCCAGCATAGACAACGAGAAGAGATGATCCTTATCTCAAATCGTGCCCAGCCGAACTATCACGCGTTTTTATTGGTCTCTCAACTGAAGTTGGACTTTCCTAGCTGGGATGATATATTCGTCTACAACTTCTAGTGTTACTTCCTCGAAGCTTACCGGTCCTGAAATGATATGCTACTTGAAAATTACTTACTTTACTGTAGTTTTTGCCGAGACCAACGCGTCGTTAGTTCACAGAAGCGTTTAGCGTTTAGGTCCTTTAGCGTTTAGCAGGGTCGATTCTGTAGCCCATATTTTCATAATTAGTGTAATATCGATGGTTAAAGATTCAATTGGCGTAAGGGACAAAAGGGTGGTTTTCAGTAGAACAAAAAATTGTTTTCTGGGACCTTTAAATGACTAACTATTATTATAATAATGTCACTTACGCCATTACTCATGTGGTATTTTTATATTAAATGTATAGTAGTAGGTAATTACATTCGTAATGAATGACAAAGAACTTTACAAGGTTAAAATTAAATGTTAATTAATGGTTACGCCCCTAGTAATTAGAGGAAAAATTAAATGTATTTTACAGCATTTTTTACAAATAACCAAAAACAGTATTTGTAAATTAGGTACAGTACAAAATCGTCATTTGAATAGATATCAGTTTGTTGATGATACAGTTGGATAGAACAGAAAATACGAAACAAAATGAGAGAAACATTTTTTTCTTGATTTGTTCCTTACGCCAATTAAATGTTTAACCATCGATATAGTTAAAGCATGACTATATATACATACTACGGTACTTCATTTGTTGTGCCAATACTTGTAAGACCTACTCCGGCCATTCAGTATCTTTGACTGCATTAAAAAACCCTTTCGATCACGTAGACACTTGAGCTATAGACCTATGCGACCCATGTAATATACGCATGAACGGTATGTTCGCATGTATCAACTTTGATTAAACTTTTATAAACTAGGTATAACGTAGGTATTGGTGACGTGATCAAGTGAGCGTGACTTTATCGTGGGAAGTATGCATGTGGTCGTCTGGTGGGTCTGATGTTATGTTGTGCGCCCTGGTTTTTATGTTTCGCTTTAGACGTTATATTACAGCGGTAGTATTTTTTTTTTATCTTTTTCTTTGAATTTCATTTCCTTAGAGAAATATGAATGGCACTTTTTCGAAAATTCACTAGCTATAAATTTGAAATCTCGTCGTTATAGACGCTCTCTTTGATATGCGCGTTTTATTTAAATTTTAACTTTCGTGGACCTAAAATAACTAGAAGACATCTACACAAAGCAGTTCACAGGCCTTACGAAGTTGCAATCTTAATTATAAAGTGGTTTCGGGTCATAATCCTCCACGCTGACCAAGTGCGAATTGGTTGATATGTTATGGTCAAAGTTCGTTGTGCGGTTTCTTCGCGGAAGGACTATCCTAGCATTGACCAATGGCCAAAGCCTGAAATAGATTTTAATTTCGATCTTTGGCTGGTGTAGTTTTGATTCATCTTAGGAGTGACAACTGAGCAGTCAAACCCCGAAACCAAAATAATCTATTTCGGCCCTGGACTAGTGCATCCTACTCCTAGGTGTGACTGTAATAAAGAAGTCAAAGCTCAATTTGCGGGTCGTTATCATACGTATTCGGACCTGTCTGTGGGGATTAAGTGAGATCAAAATTACTGTGTAGTAATTCTAAATGTCACAAAGCCTCTATTTGCCAAAACAAATAATCGATTTAAGTGTTATTTTTATTGAATAAATGCAAATAATTAATTGATGGGAAATAATTATGTAAGTATTTCCTACTCAGAAACGATTCGGCTTGATTAGGTTAGAAGTTAGCGCCGATCGCGAAGCGCGAAGCGTGGACTCGCCAATCCGCTTGGCCAGCGTGAAGTTTTAATCCCTCACGCAGAATACAATGTACATGAGGAGGCCCATGTCTGGCAGTGGAAGAAAAAACTGGTGTTGGTGATATAGGTTTGTACTTAGGGATCTAAATAATAAAATATGTGTGATTTTCCAATGGTTTCTATAATTTAAATTAATAATTATACAGTTTTTAAACATTAACATAAACATTACTCAATTAAAATACACTATTAAAATACAGTCTCATCATCATTATTAAGTTTGTTATTATTTGTATCAAGAAAACAAACTTTGATCAAAGTGAAACATGTGTTCCTTGTTAAGATAAGCGAAAGTACTTAACATGCGGTTTGAGTAGGCTTGTAATGAACTTTCTCTTTTAATTTAGTACGTGATTGTACGTACATAAATTTACGTACCTACATAAATTATACACAAATATAGTACGTAAATAAAATGAACAAAACAATATTTAGTATCCATTTGAGACAAGGGACCTCTTATTGTCGGTTCTAGTTACCACAGTAGTGAAATCTTAAAAAAATAACATTTTTTATTGCTGTCTTAAAAGTGTCAGACGTTAGAAAGTGTTTCTATTTAAACAGAATCTTGAAACTTAAGTGAGAAAATAACTAAACTCAAAAAGTCCATACCGACAATAAGGTCTTGCACAGATAACATCGCATATGTTTTGATTACCTACTTTGAAAGATGAAAATTCGAGATCCCTTAATTATCCCAACGGATAATCCAAATAAATTAAATAGATAGCGTCAGGATTTGTTTTCATTTATAAAAACTGAAATATACATAATAATAAGCGAATGTGCAGTGCCTATATAAACTATTCAGTTTGACGGCATTAAGCAACTCATGTATTTATGTTAAAATTCTGTAAACGTTGAAATAAAAAAAAAAACAAGACAGTAGTCGTATTAAGATAGGAGGGCGGCAATAGGCAACTTTGAGTTACCTAAAAAGAAAACAATTTTCTACTTAGGTTTTTAAAAAGTATCTAAAGTAAAAAGTAATTGCTTCTTGTCATTACTTTTCTTTCTCTCGTAATAAGAAGAATGTGTCGTCACTATGATGATTAATCACGTGTCCTGTGTCCCTACTACGGTTACTGCTGTAAAACTGTTACTTTACTGTAACTAAATATAACTGTAATAATAAAAAAAGTAAATAAACAAGTGCGTATCATCGCAACGCATTTTGACCCAATAAGAAACGGGTTTGTAACAGTTACAGTTAACCAAACGACTCTATGATACACGTTATTTATCTGTGACTTACTTAGTTATTTAATGAATTTCTCTTTTACTTTGTGGTTTACTTTTTAGAGGCCAATAAAACATACCTTAAATATTTTAGATGTCATTAATGTAAATACGATATGAAAATTATAGATGTTTATCTTACGGTTATCCACATAGCAGCGATATCGGAGCGCATGTCATATATAATATATATAATCCGGTTTTATTATTAATTTATTGACCAAAAAATAATCTTGAAAAAAAGAAAGATTAAAGTGGAAACCTGATGGGAGGAGAACCTGTTTGCTATAAACCTTCACCAATGGCTTGAGAAAAGCATTATTTAATCGTTTACAACTGTATCCAACCAAACCAAGGTTGAAATTGCCAAAATGAGTTTTGATGGCGAAAATGGCATCATAAGAAGTCGATAAATTGTCACTAATTACATTTTTTTCTTTTAAATTACGAAAAGAATTACTGAAGCAATTCATATTACTAAATGAATAATGCCACACTCAATGGGCCACTCTGTATCGTGAGTCCAGAAACATAAAATCAAGCACCTAGACTCTATTAACGCTTGTTTCTTATACCATTGAGTGACTGGGTCTTGTTTAATATAGACATGATAACTTGAGATCTATAACTATAGGCAGGGGCACTAACGAAATACGTTTACAAAATTACGAAGGTATTAATTTACAGACGTTACGGGTACAAATACTGAATAATAATTACTGTGCGAATCCTAAATTATATTGAATAAATAAAATTATACGTATGCCCATTGTAGCAATTACAGATGGGTACACAGATGTACCCATTTGTGAAGGCCTAGCCAATTTGATATTTCTCCCCCATTTCTCTTGTTAATAATATTCCGTCATATTATTATCTTCATAATCATTATTCATCCACTCAGTATTTAGTGTTATAATAAAATTCACTTTCTTACATTAAACCTGATTTTAATACTGTGACTGCACCGAAATTTGAACTAAAAATATAATTTTCTTCTTTCAAAGATTCACTATCATAGTGGCAACATTATCATTACATTCAGACTGCTGTTTAGATCAGGAATCTGGTGCTCATCTTAAACCAGTCCTGTGGGGTTTTCAATCAATACGTCTTCTGCTAGGTATACGACTTCTATAGATTTGTCAGTGCATCACCGGAAGAATGATACTTCCTATTGCGAATGTCACCATCGAATTATAAAAAAAATCATCACCTTTATTGTACATACAAATTAGTAATTTCTAGTCCTTTATTCCATCTTTACATCACTGTTTCATATTTTCTTACTCGTTCCCTCCACGACTTCCTTAACATTTTCCTGTAATTTATATTGTAAATCGGGTCTGAACAATATAAAATGTGTACAAAACGCTAAAGTTTAAAAAGTTATATTTTCCCGTATACTCCGAAAGCTTCAATATACACCGGTCCTTAGTTAAGGAGTATGATGACTCCGTATAAAAGAATAACATAACATAACATAAGAGAACATAACAGCTAGTCTTCTGGATTCAGATGCATAATCTGAGGGAACGATTGCGGAGAAGATGTTTTAATATAAGTGCTTTATGTGTTTTAATATAAGTTAAAGCAATTTGTGCTTCCAATAAGCCACACAGCACACCTGACCTTCTGCACTGAAGTTACTTTTACTATCGATTATATTTACTTATATATTTTAATTTTAAATATATTTATATCTTCTCTACGACACAGCCGTGAAACGATAATGTTCCACCATTATATGCAAGTTGTTTACATTTCCTTAAGATATTTGTTTATATGAGCTAACACTTCCACGCACGATTATTTTGGTTGGATTGTAAAAAGTTTTAGAGATAAGATAAACATGATCTAACGCATCGGGGTGATAAAAATCGGTGCCGCTGTTGCTAACAGATAACATAAACAATGACGTCGTCCAGTTGAATTTTTCCACATTTTTTGGCTGATGAAACTTGTGAAGGATTTTATCTGAAACGAATGAACTCTCTCTGAAAATGTACTGTACATTTTCAGAGAGAGTTCATTCGTTTCAGATGTGTCTGACACTAAAAACCATTTCAAAAACATGTTAGAGCTAAAATCCTTACAGTTTTTTTGGCCTCATTTTTAATTTGTCTCTTTAAAATGGACTTACAAAGATATGAACACAAAAGTATTAAAATATAATGAATCCTTGAAAAAATCGTCGCGTAATCATGTTTTTTTTTCATTTGTTTTTATCTAAAAGGTAAACTTACCTTTAAACTGTCCGACTTTAATCACAATGGATCCAACCCACAATCGTACTTTTTTCCATAATAAGGAATTTTGTGACAAAGAACTCAAATATATTGTATATTTTATCAATCAAAACGCTTTTAAAACTTAAATGAAGACCTTGGAAATCATGTACCTACATATTGTACTTTTTGTTTTTATATTTGTTTTATATGATGCAAAATGCTCCAGCATCTTAAAACTTTCATTTTTTCATTTTTGGGAAGGTAAATCTATATATATCCACCTATGATATGCTTGCTTTGCAATATGACTTTCCTGTGCAACCGATTGTGCAACTGACCACATGGCAACAGCGTAGAAACTATGGAAACGTAATTTTTAAAAGTACGTAGGTACTTCATCCGAGGACGAACGCAACAGCTGCGTTAGATTCGCGAGAAATCCCTCAAACACGTTTTTCGAGAGAAAGTTTTAATGCTGGACAAAGCCCCGATAGACTCGGTGAAATAACAGACATAAAACCGGACTTGTTTTCATAACATGCCGACGGGGTCAGCTTTATGAAGTTATTTTGTATATACATATACACACACACGGTATTTTCAATGTATATATTTTGTTACCAGTTAATAACGAATCGGATCGCTACTTGTACTCATAGAGCAATGGTGGTTTTAAAATTGCTATAGTGCGTCTATAATATTATCTAGGAAAAGGAACTTTATTTCGATTCTAGTTTCTAAGATATTGAAACATGTTACAACTTAAAATCAGATGTTACAACGTGTTCCTATTTAAACATAATCATGGAACAACGAAATTTTAAGAAATCTTAAACGAAATTTTAACGGAAATATTAACCAAAGTCAATCCCTATATCAACTATATCGATATAATAAGTCTATATCGACAATCCCCTTTACTTTTACTCACATATTGGTCGATTATAAAAAATATTGTATTTTCTCACAAATTTTATAGTGTATGGTTTTACATATAAACCAACAATTTCATTAGTTAGAGATCTAAAATATATTATGTAGTCTTCAACAAGGTCAGGTTACAAGGTCAGCCGCTTTCACTGTCGGTATATTTGTAAGCTACGCGTCTTACTGACTTCCACCATCTACTGTATATTATTCATTAAAACCTTACTTGAAAATGTCCTTTTACAATTAATACGTCGTTTCTTACATTATACATATGTATAAAAATATGAAACAATAAAAAGAGGTTGTGTTGATAAAAAACCCTAGATGTGTGGAGTTTTTTTGTATTCTTCGCTGACTTTTAGTAATATCATCTCGATGTGACTCACACACAGCTATTCATTATATTAATCAAATGACAAATCAAAGCCTGAAGTTCCCATTGTACGTATGTTGGTACAACACTGAGTCATCACTTTCTCAGCATCTCTGATAGATAACAGAATGTTAACGCCCACATTTAGGATTAATAGTGGTTGAGCAATCACTATTTCATTACACTGCTATTACTTAAATTATTACTATAATTCAAAACGAGTAACATCATTATGTTATAGTTATCAAGGACATGTGACACTATAAAATGGTTTAAATGTTTTAGTTCCAACACGTGCCGTTTTGGTTTTACAATAAAAATGTCAACATTTGTTGCGTTAAATATTTTTGTGTTGCATACCACGGAGAACTTCAGCAAACTGTCAACACTATTACCGAATCTCCAAAAGTGACAGTTTGTAATAAAGAAAGGGGTTAAAATTATTTGTGTGACTAGCATGCCATAGATGCAAGTAACTCTTACATAATCTATCAATTCATCATTTTACAGCTTAATTTACTGATTGAAAATTCCAATTTACAGAACTGATAATAAATCAGAACAAAATAACCGTAACATTATGAAATACCTAAATTCTGAAAGGCATCTTTAAAAACACTACAATTTATCAATGAAAAAATACTTTTCTATTTCTCGATTTTCAAATACTGTTGTGCGATTCATCGATAGAGCGTTAAAATTGTTTTTGTTTCTAATTGTGTTGTATTGTTAACAATAATAGTGTGTCAGAGACCGTGACGTATTGTTTTGCACCTTCAACTATTCCATTCAACCAATCATTATGTTTTGCAGACATGAGTAAGCATCTGTGCGGAAGTAGTTACAGGTAGTCGTTTTGTGAATTGGCACAAAAACACGATTTTTTTTCATTACATAACACCTTGAGGATCGACTATTAGGTATTGAATGTGTCTTCATAGTAATTATGTATAGTAATAAATTTTCATATATGTTTTTGAGAAATGGAAGTTGCAAAAAAGCAATCTTGAAGCTATTTGCAAATCGTTTCAAAGGGAGACTTCATTCGGTCTTTCGCCGGATCCAAGTATGATGTAATATAACTTCTCCGAATAAGCATAATTGGATTTATCTTCCGAGATTTCAATCTCCGCTGATTTAGATTATTTTCCAGAAAGCATTAATCGCACTGCCATAGTGTATTTTATGATTATTGTAAATGTTATATTCGCGCTTCCGACAATTAACACGGTCATGGTGATCTCATAATCTCTCCGTATAAACTACATAATTCGAACAATTTTAATTAATTAAGAATTAAATCTTAAAAGATTTAAAGTTAAGACATTCTAAAAGAATTTAAAATAAAAGTTATATTATTTAATCGGCTAACACTAAGTACAGACAGAATTTATGTCTATTACGATCTCATTCACTGTAACAATATTTGCGACGATAATGTACTTGAATTGTATTGCAGTAATCGGTCATACATCCAGCACATTCATAAGTTCTTCGTGATAAAATTTCTTAATTCGATTTGATTAAACGTTGACTTTGTAGCTTCTTTTTATTTCTTGTTAATTACTATCTAGATATTTACTAAATGTTACTATCTAGATTGTGTCTCAAGTGTTTTCAGTATTTGCTATGTGGGAACTTTTAACTTTAAGAAAAACAAAAAGTAATAAATAAATCAACGATTATGTTCGATTTTTGTTTATTGGATTATTAATTTAAAACTGTTAATGGTAGAATAATTATGAAAAACAGGATGGGCCGAATGTGGATTCTGCCGAATGTCGAGTTCGGCCGAATATTCGTTAAAAACATCTGCCGAAGTCGAAGTTCGGTTGGATTTCGTTCGCCTTTATGTTAAATTGGCTAAGAAGTTTCTTGCAAAGCCGCGGATATCAGCTAGTATAATATTATCTAATGCAGTTGCAGAATACATCATTTTAGCTGGCAGAATACAGGCTAGGCAGGCTACTAGTCTAGAATTGACTAGACATTTTGTAGCATGAACTAACATTATTGAATGTTCCCGGCACACGAACCGAATGCCGAATTTCGGCATTACCGAATGTGAAACGAATTTTGGTTTTTAGTATCAAGGTCATGAAAATGTAAGGAAAGCGCAAAATTTATCTTATTGCAGTTCAAGGAAAACTTACAAAATAAATTAATATTATTGATATAGTTAAATGAGAATAACTTTGTACTTGCTACGCCTTGTTTTAGATTTATCTTAAAAATTATCTTAAATTTCTCTTTACTTTGAATTTATTAGTTGTGAACCAAGAACGTTTACTAACGAGTAAACGTACTTGGTCACTGAAATTCAAAAGAAGCAAATCTGGCGATAGTCAAAAATAACACAGCAACAATACATATACATTGTCATCGTCATAATGTTATCCCCATAATGACGTAGAAATTCAAGATTGACGTATTACGCATGACGTCCACGTCACATCACGACATGTACGGTACGAGTGGGGGTGAAAGCGATTTCTCAAGTTTTGCTTATACGGGTAGGTATATGCATGCATTATGTAAATACTGGCAATTTTATAGTGTCATAACGTCCCACTGCAGGCCACAGGCCTCCCCTAGTAAATTACTGCGCATTGGTGAATCACAGAGTACCTACTGCAGTTTTTATTTTTATTTTTGTAGTATGCGGGTTTCCTCATGATGTTTTCCCTCACCGCCGAGTTAGTGAGAATTTTTAATAATCCGTACCTCAGTGGTACGGGCCGAGGACTTCAACTCACGATCACGCGAACGTGAATCGAGTATAGATACCCCTAGGCTATCACTGCACTCCTAGCCTATCATCGCTCCTAGCCTATCATTATGCACGTTATTTATTACGCAAGCAATTTTTTCTCTGGATTGGTAAACTGCCTATTCAGCCGGCAGCCAATGTGTGCACGTGGTCTGTGGCGTAAACGAATAGCAAAAAATTACTATTGTTTCCTAAGCTCCCATTATGGATCGCTGTTTTGCTTGCTAACGAGTGATGTAGGCGGTCTCATTTACTTTGTCACGCGATGTTTAAACGAGGAATTTTGAATACCTACAGCACTAAATGTGGGGCGTATTTACAGGGCGTATTAGAGTTAAGCATTTTTGTGTTCCGGAAAAAGGGTTAAAAACATTGGTTACCCAAATAAATTAAGGCTTACTTTGGCATGTAGGTACATTTGTAAAAACACATAATTTACTTTTTAATTTTGTGGTAAAGGCTCCACGTGTTGTTATTTCCTATTTCATGTCAATAAATAAGGGTCTCTTAACATATAATTACTTCCAGAAGGATTTCGTTATTTTATTTTGAAAAAGGGTAATATCCCTAAGTAGGAATAAATTATCTTAGAAACAGAAACGTTGGAAGGTGAAATGTTCCGTAATTAATGTGTCATTTTCAGTATAACGATTCATTCTACTTTAATAACTTTGTGCTGAAATCGGTTGGTCGCGGTAAAAAGTTTTTAATAATTCTCATGATATCTTGGTAACAACGGAGGGAGGAAGCAATAAATCAGAGGGATGATGAAGATGTTGTAATTTTAACGGTCATATGCGCTTTGGATGAAAGTTCCATGTTTTTATTAAAGACATTAAAGTTTTGGAAATATGTTTGGGGTAATATTACTTCTAAATATTGTTAGGATTATTCCATAAGTCCCCAATCTTTTTTTTTTCACTCTTCTTACTCGTAACTCAAAGGCCAAATACGAGTACATCATTTCAGTAAGAGTACATAAATAAACTGGATCGCAAAATTTCCGGGTCGCTAATAAATGGCGTGATAGTTTCTTAAATACATGACTAATTTGCGAAACTATAGTATATTGTAGATGACTGATTAATATATATAAAAAAATGTGTAACACGTTCTGTACACTATATAACTTTAATTAAATACTAAAAAATAAGAAAATTTCGCTTCTAACTTATGACAACAAAAATACACTTCGCAGTAAATCTTAAAAAAAAAAGTTTTTTTGTCAATTTAATATTTTGTATTTCCTCCACGAGCCCGTATCACTTCAATAAGACGATGTGGCATGCTGTAAACCAAATTTTTAATACGATTTTGGTCTATGTTTGCCCATTCTTCCACTAGCGCATTCTTTAACTCGTGTAAGGTAGCGGGAGCAGGAGACCGTTGTCTCACGCATCTCCCGAGCTCGTCCCATGCATGTTCTATGGGATTTAAGTCTGGGCTGCGAGCTGGCCACTCCATGCAGGTAATACCGACGTCTTGAATATACATATTGACCAAATGAGCAGTATGTGGTCGCGCATTATCGTGCATAAGAATGGAAATTGCACCCATATCCACTAAGAATGGACCAGCATGCTCATTTAAAATCTCTCCTACGTATCTGACAGCATTCAGAGAACCGTTTTCTATGATCACTAACTCCGTGCGATCCTCCGAAGATATCCCAGCCCAAACCATTATTGATCCTCCACCGAATGGCACCTTTTCTTCAAAACACGCTTGATGATACCGTTCTCCTGGCCGTCTAAATACTCTTCGTCTCCCGTCGTGCGTAAATAAACAAAATCTGGACTCATCGGAAAACATAACCTTGGACCAATCTTCATCTGTCCATCGGATGTGTTCTCGAGCAAACCGTAACCTGGCAACTCGATGTTCTCTGAGCAGTTTGGGGCCGTTTGCTGGTCTATAAGGCTTTATATCAGCTTCACGAAGACGTCGCAGAATCGTATTAGAGCTCACATTGTTGTGGTGAATTTCTTGAAGACTGTTTCGGACTTGAACAGCCGTGAGATGTCGATTTCTTAACATAGTGCTCACGATGAATCGGTCTTCTCGTGTAGTTGTGCACCTTGGCCTGCCATTTCCTGGTCTCCTGATGTTCATGCCGGTCTTTTGATATCGCTGGAGTACTCTTTGGACCGTTGATAAAGATACTCCTACTGTTCTAGCAGTGCTACGCTGACTTCTTCCTTCTTGTACCATGGTAATAATCCGTGTACATTCTTCAGGTGATAACGACATGATATTGCATTGAATACTCTGATCAATCCAAGGAACCATTTATAATGACAGCTCCGTTTGAAACAAAAGCAGAAAAAATATTCTTTTCCTAATTTTAAATTTTGAAATTTTTCAAAATGCAGAATATTTTATTTTAAATCTGTAACTTGTACAAATGAAACCTCTTTAGAGATTTAGAACAAGCATTAGTAACCTCCTTACTACATATTATTTATTCGAGCGATCTAGGTATATAATTTATGGAGATATCACGGTTTTTATTAGCGACCCGGAATTTTTGCGATCCAGTGTATTATAGCTACATGTTCATCACTTACGTCTAAGGTGTAAGTGTTTGTGACGTTTGTTACATTATTGTCTGTCAGAACACCCTTAGCAAATGCACATTCCTTACTCCATTCTTCAGACCTCCAAAGGTTCTTTAGGATTCTCTTGTAATTACAAAGAATTACGAGAAAAGGCGTATGTTCGCTACATGTAGCGATTTCAGCACCTTAGAGCCATCGTTAGCACCCATACACATAGTCAACTCAAGTTTGTGAAATTGTATGGAAACCAAGTGTGTCACGTCATGAATAAATTTTACGTATTTTTGCAGTTGATTATAGCGCCATTGGACATTTTTCTGTTTTGTACTTGTAACAACTCGTAGCAAGCGTAACTGAACGAACACCGCGAGAAGTAGGAGCTTAGCGTCAACTTCGGGCACGCAGAGACGGATAGCTTGCGTTACGAGTATCTATTTATCCTTCTATATCTGCTGCATCTTTCTACTGTCTGTGGTAAACATACATCATATTTAAACAGAATTGTAGTTCTGCACCTTTCATAATTAAGTTTGTTTTCCAGTGGTAAATATTAAAAGGTCTTCTAGTTTTCTCGCATTCTATTCATCGAATTCGAATTACGGAAAAGGTCTGAATCGGAAAAATCTAAATCGTGTGCGCACGCTCGCCAGGTGTCGCGATTCTAGACCGGTCGGTCGTCGTCACCCGCCCACGTTACACGGCACGCCCGAGCCTATTTTTTATGGCATAATTATTTGTAATGTTGCTAAGGAACTTTTTTGGCTTGGAATAGTGACTGAATTATTATGATATTAGATGCTTACTAAATCCTGTAGTGCACTATTCTTTACTAAATTCTACAGTGGACCTCCAGAATATAGTGGATCGTGTTAATGAGTATATCGTCAAAGCTGGTTCATTCATGACAAAATTCATGGTTGTCTCAAGAAACGCCGACTTAGATTTCATTATAACGGTAGCAGGCCAAAAACTTGAGAGGGTTTGCAAATATAAATATTTTGCCACCGGGCTGAATGAAGACTGGGATAGTGTTATGGATATAAAAACCACCCCCATTAAAATCGCTGGGAATGTCTTCACCAACATGATAAACTTTTTTGCAACCGAAATCTCAAGATCTCCTTGCGCATCCGTCTCCTCAAGTGTTATATCTGGCCAATTTTTCCATATGGATGCGAATCCTGGACAATGAACGTGGAACTTAGTAAACATATAAAAGCGTTCGAAATGCAGGCGTACAGACGTATGCTGGCCATCAATTGGTCGCAGAAGGTCATCTATGAGGAAGTCCTGCGACGCATAGATCGGGAAACGCGAATTCTCGCAGACCGTCAGGTGGAGAAAAGTTGCGTATCTGGGTCACGTGCCAGGGGATGAAAGATACGAACTTTTGCAACTAATTATGATTGGCAAAATTGCCGGAAAGAAGCATGTCGGTCGCAGGGAATAGTCATGGCTACGTAACATACGGGAGGGGACTGGCATCGCGAATACCGCCGAACAGTTTCGCCTCGCGACAGACACGACAAAATAGTCGGAGCTGAATGCCAACCTCCACTGGTTGGAGGGGCATCACAAGAAGAAGACTAAATTCTATATTTGTCTTTATCTTCGAAAAGGTATCTTATTATCGGTTCTAGTCTAGATATTGAGACATTTAAAATCTTACAAATCAGATTTTAGACCATGTTAAGTTAAAAAAATAGCCGGCCAATAAGTTCACACATATATATGGACTCTGCTCACACAATGTTTCGATATCAGCCTATACCGCCCGCCCCACTGCAAGGCACAGGCCCATCCTTGCACATAGGGATTTCAGTTCATAATAATCCACCATGCAAGCCCAGTGCGAATTGGTAAATTTAATAAGTATAGAAAATTGTGATAGGTAATTACATTATCGATTATCTTATCACAGTGTACTGTTTTTCAGAAAAGTCGATCTGTAAAGTCGTTTTGCTCCTAAATAGATTACATTATTTGTAAAAATCCAAATTTCATCAAACAAGCAACTTCCTCACTGCCGATAAAAAGATTAGATGCATTTATAGAGAAACGAGGCGGGGCGTCGTTCTGCTTCTGTCTATAAAGATTGTAATAAAGTTAATTAACCAATTGAAAGTTCATTACCATCACTTCCATTATCGGTTACATCACTAAGTGTCCGCCCATCTACTAAACTCGATACGCACACTCGATTATAAAAGTCATTCACCAAAACAGATCGTTGCGCGTTTTATATTTTCCCTTGTATAAAGGGGGGATTTATTAATCGCCGGGTGAAGCGACAGATGTTCGGTGAATGCAGCTGAACGGCTCGTGGCTCCTATTGTGAACGAGTCTTTATGGCAAACGACAACTTGTATAGCTCGCAATATTTTCGGACAGATCCTCTAACTATTCAGAATTAAAAACAGATCTCTCTTCTATTTTATTTTTTCTCTGCGATTTTTAAAAAAAGTCAATTTATGGATTATTTTATTATTAGTAACTACTTGTTTATCGTCGACGAATTAATTCAGATAAATGACATGCCATTTATTTGAAATATCGACACCGTTCATTTTGCACCTCACGTTGTCACAATTTTTTGTTAACTAAATGTACTTTTGTTTCAGACATTAGACTTCGATCGGGACGGCCTCGCAAAACTAAAGAAGGCCATAAAAGCGATACACAACTCTGGAAATGGTAAGTTTGAAAGAGATAAATATAGACAAACTATTTTGTGTTCTCTAGTTTCAGTCACCCGACACGAGACCGCTCTAAAAATATGTGGAGGAAGCAATATGAATAGTCTAGACGAGAATAGTTGCGATATCCGATGCATTTTTAGTGCACTAAAAGCAATGTTAAATATTTTAACTGGCAGCTGTTTATCCATTTTTTACATATTGAAATGCATATTTTACATTTCATGAATTCTATCATATATCTCGGTGACTTAACAAAGTAACTACATTTTAGTACCAAATGGTAAACGTATTGAAGAAAACAAAATTAAATTTTGTACATCGCTCTTGGTCTAATCACTTTCACTTGAAGTGAAACGTCTGTTCCTGTAAAGAAAATATTTTTTACTACCATATAAAATATGATTCGATAAATTAAGTAATAAAATATAAATTTATATAGGTATTTAACATAATAATATAATTTGATTGCTGTCATATTTATTGATAAAAAGTGTCGAACTGTATAATTTGAGGATGTAGATAGATTTCATCGATTTTTGGGAAGACGTGAAATGTGTTGCACGAATCTACAAGCGAACTTTTCTCTAAAGCTATAAATTCACATGCGATGTAGTTTTGCGTAACATAAGCCTTTATTAAAAATTGTGTTACAACATTTGTGGTTCCACCCTTTTACTCTACAATCTTGTACCTCGTTGCCAAGCTGTCTCAATAAAACTGTCACAGCAATGAGTGCAAATACGAATGTGTTGCATGTTTAATGTAGAACCGGCTACCCTAGGCTGGGAGGCCGTTCAACCCACTGAACTAGAATGACCTAAATATCGCAACAATAATGCTAGTAGACACTCGCATATTCATACACGGGTAAAATCTGTTAAAATTATATTAGGTAATTATTTGTTATGTTGTAGAAGTAATCTTGGACTTCATGAGGCTATTTAAATATCCTTTATTGCAAAAACTGACAACAGGTGGACTTAATAGTTAGAAGTATTATCTCCCAGTCAATCTTTGGCCTATGCGGGGATGGCGCCCTAGGTGCAATGATGGGTAAGATTAAGTAAAACTAGGTATAGTTAATAGTGATGCATATTTGCATACATAAATAAATACATATTATACATTAGGCTTTATGGTGGTGACTGTCATCAATATCATCAACTTCGAAGGGCACCAACCCTACGATTCAATCCTTCACCGTAACAGTATGATCATTATTTTTAAACAATCTTCCTCCTTTGGCGCTACAAGCCTTTGTAGGTTTTGGCGTCCTCCACTATTCTTTTCCAACTGACTCTATTCCTTGCCCTCCTTCCTCTATGCTTTAAACTTTACCGTCTGCCTTAGATCCTCTTCCACGCTTGGAATGTAGGTAAACAGCCTACAGCTCTACCGGTCCCAAGCCTGGATAAAGGAGGAGGGTTCGTCGTAGAGCTAACACTGTACACGGTAAAATCCCACTGGTTGTGAAGTCCCTTAAGAAAACTACGAACGGATTTTTAAACAATATTTGAATTAAAGTAAACTGCTAAGAAACGATCGAAAGAAATCTAGAAATTCTAAACCAAACATTAAGTCTAATGTGCACTCAAACACCTTTCTACACCTATAAAAGCATAAGCTTCAATAAATATGGTGATTTAGCTTTCTAAGTAAGCAGATAGTCTTACTCAGAAACAGCAGACGTTGAAGACACCAAATATGGCTACCATAAATGCAACTTCATGTGTACACGTCAAGGGGAATCGGTTTCTTGTTACGTGCAATGAATATCTTTGCAGGTTGACTGCCATTTTTGGAGACAGTCTTTCGTCATCTTTATAAAGAGATCTTAAAGTCTCTGGTTGGAGTTTAGAGTTAGTACAATTGCAGAGAAGGAATAAAATCTGAACAATATTCATTAAGCAATTTGTCCGATCTCTTAAAAGTCGTGTAAAATTTTCAATAGTCAAGTGCTTACTTTGTGTCAAAGACTGAAGTCGTGACAAATATTGTTTTAGTCTTCGTATGTCATAACCCTCCTACATTAAATTATTATAACATAACAGTTCTGACTACAGAATATAATAATTATTCTAACAGAATATAATAATCTAGAATATACAATATATACAATCTAACAGAATATACTAGAATATAATAATCTACAGAATATAATAATTATTTCCCTAAAATGTCTGGCAAATACTTGTAATAACACTCAATCCACCCAGACCAGGGGCCATCCACAATACTCTCTTGTAATATAATTCCGCAGACATTTAAGTAAATAGAATGAAATATAAACCGTAGATTAAATGTAGACCGGTGGGCTGCCGAGTGAATTTCCCTTCATGTGCCAGTTGTCAAGGAAAGTGGGTCGGGCGTCTTGTTTTACTCGCCACTCACAATATTCAGAACTAGACATATCATATTAAACAGATTATTATGTTTCTCAAAAACAATCAATTAAATTTGAACTAAGTAGTTATAATTTAATTTACTTTGTTCAACCAGTTTAAATAAAATTGTTTCTTTTATTCTAGCTTTCCTTAGAATATTTCGTAGTAACTATGACTACATTGGGGACACTGAGTGCCGACTGGCTATAGAATAGCACTCCCGTGGGTGTCGTAACAGGAGACTAAGGGATAAAAAAGCGGCTACTACAAGCCCTGAGGAACTATACCACCTTTAAAAGAGTGGACTCGCCAACCCCCTTGGCCAGCGTGGCATTTTAAGGCCATACATCCCTCATGCACGAGACAATGTCCACGAGGAGGCCCATATCCAGCAGTTGATAGGACATGATAGGACTTTTTGCATTGCATTGCACAGTGGGGACAACGGAAATTTGAACACAAAACTTTGTCTACAGCTCTCGTTGTCCCCACCACTGGGTATTGTCAATGCGAGCTTGTACCAGACTGATTATTGTTGTTTTCGTATCTATTTCGCAGCCTCGCACCTGCCAACAAACTCCACATAGCTCCGACAAATATATCGGCACAGTTTATTACGATTCACTCTCAGTTTCGTTCACGAAATTCTCTTTCTTGTTGCTGTATTTATACTTTATCTACATAACGTTCGTAATGAATACTAAGATCTAGTCCAATGTCGTCCATGATAATGTCGTGAGATAAACTTTATCGTGAATTGTTCATCTAATCTCGGCTTTAATGATAATTCTTTTATTGTTTAATGGAGTAAAAAACATCCATATTGTCTTTATTCCGCTGTTATTTTTGCACTTAAGGTACTCGGGATATTGCAAATCGTGCTTATTGAAAGTGCAAACATTTTTGTTCTTGTTTTGTACCTGGGTTACAGGTTTATTGACTGGAATTTATATCATTACTAAATCGATGGACGGCTCTTCTTAGTAATATTTAGTACGATATCTTGTGAAAGGGTGCGAAGGGTTCTAAATTCAGAAGTCTTAAAATATTAGGGTTAATTACTAGGAATAAAAATTAAAGGAGTAGGTACTGCATTTTTTCGCATCTAATAATTTTCTAAACTGTCTCTAAAAATGGTAGAACTACGACTTGTTTCTACTTTATGATGTTTTATAATTGTTGTAGTTGCCATTGTACAAGCTATAATTTTGATTACGTCTTTCTTTGTCCATATAGGGCCTATCATATCCTACCATCAAATTAAAACCTAATCTGTTGATCGCACTTCGTCTACCCACTTATTTCACTTTTTCGCTCTGTAATATTATCGCGTGCTAGGTTTGTTTACTGCGCCCGCGCAGAACTGGTCGCGCGGGTTTTGATTGCAGCCGGCAAGGTCGCGCGCGCCTGCTAAAACGACCAATCGCGAGCGCACATTCCAACCGAATGATGCGGTGTTTAAGGAAGATTATTTATGTGTACAGGTTAATCTTTTGTTAGTTGATAAAGAGGTTAATATCTATTTTTAATTAAATGGGAATAAAATTACAGACAACATTGTTTGTAACGTTTAACATAACCCAATTTCTGATAAAATCCAAAATGTAAAATTGACATTAACGTGCATTTCTCTGCTACAATAGCTACTCGTACAACGACATAGGCGGAGATAGTTAAGTCACGTACAAATCAAGTCGACCTTAGACCTTAGCCTTACTACTTGTTTTAAGTGCCCAGTTACGAAAATTCCACAAACAACTAATTAGTTATATACTTTTTGTGGTGACTAATTAGTTATACTACTGCTATACGAAGCTTAGAGCTTGGTAATACAGAGTTTACCACGCCCTAACTTGGGCGAACTTGAGCTTCGCAAGTCATCAATATCCCAATTCTCATCGCTGCTGTAGTCAAAAACGTTTATAAAATTTTAACAATAGATGTTCTTGGACGCTATCCAAAAGATACGTACTCGACACGGTATAAGATACGGTATTGCTGCCATAGTTCGCGTGATACGTGCTTAGATTTTATTGATGCAAATCAAAGAACCCGAAGCAATATTTTTTTGTCAAAGTCAAATCTAATTTGTCGTTCTATTCAATTTTGTAGAACATAAATACTTACTATATTCATTTCTCCTTGTCCTTGAAGATTGCGATTATTAAGAATGATTTTAGCTTTCACATGAACGAATGCTAGCAAATCTCTTATGATTATTATTTCACCATACCTCGGCGTTGGCACTTCTACACTGTAATGTACAAAGATTCGGAATACATTTTACATACAAAGCTGATAATACACGCGCGATGAAGCTTGGAAATATTCCCAGGGCTTAACTGAATAATATACCCGTAGTTATCAGTCGCTTGTTCAACTCACTCAGAATAGAAAGAAGTCCTCATTGTGGATTTAAATATTCTAAAGAGTTCTCTCGAACACTAAAGTTCGGTAGTCAATATAAATTGGATAGTAAATGACGATCCGCGGAGAAATAGAAAGGCATGAGTGTAACGAAATTTAGTATTCAGTAAACGTTCTGTAGGCTTAAGCTAAGCGAATGTAGGCCGCGATACGGATCTTCGTGCCTGCTTCATTTGGTTTCCGCTATAATCGTGTTTTATTTGAGTTTTAATCAAGCTCGTGTTTTATTTGAGTTAACGGGTGGTTACCCTATTGCAAGCGAAACGCTTGACATATATTTTTAAAATGTTCTATCATATATTATCCCTACTCGACTTCAGTAATGCTTTTAATATCGTTGATTTCCATATCATGCTTGGTATATTGCGCTCCCTTAATATTTCGCAGTTACTTGTATGGGCGAAGGCAACGTGTGCGTATAGAAGATACCTTCCTCTCCTCTGGGGCACTAGATCTGCCGATGTGCCACAAGGTGGCGTGTTGTCCCCTCTCCTATTTGCAATTTTCATAAACTCCTTACCTATCAGCTTGCTTCTTCCCACCATCTCTTTGTAGACGATTTACAAATGTATACACAAGCTACGTTGGATAACATCAACAATTCAGTCGACATAAATTAACACTGATTTGACTCTCGCATCATTGAATGGAGAAAATTTCATGGATGGCAGGTCAAACCTGCAAAGAGCCAAGAAATAATGGTCGGTAGTTCTAAGTTCATTAGGAAATTTGCTTGGCAACACCTCCCTGCCGTATATCTTGATGGTCTTTGTATTTCTTATAGCGAGAAAGTGAAAAATCTGGGCATACTTATAGATCGCACCCTGTCTTGGGGGCCTCAAGTCGATGAAATGAGCAGGAGGATGTTTGCTACGACATGATTCTTGAGACGTTTACCGGAATTCCTTCCGACAGACTAAAATTGCGCTAGTTCAATCTCTACTTTTCCCTTTACTTGACTATGCTGATACCTGTTGTCTTGACCTAACGGAAGACCAACTCAACAAACTTGAGCGCCTCTAGAATCATCGCATCCGGTTCATATTTGTACTGCTCAAATATGACCATGTTTCCGAGTTTCGTAATAAGCTCAAGTGGCTTCCAATGCGACTTTTCTGGAATACGCATATACTTTCTTTTCTCTACAACACTACTCTTTAACTCCTTGACCCCACAATTATTGAAGGAGCGTTTTGAAATTTTTAATTCACAATAGTTTTTAATAATTTTAAATTTTTTGCGTTTTTAATACTTACGTTCTTCTGAAAATTTACTATTTAAATTTCCTACCCATTCTTCAAATTTCTTTACTAACTCTTTCACTGTGCAGATTGTTAGACTTTGTAATTCCTTACTAGTTGTCAATAGACGTGCAATACGTCAATACGTCTCTGTCTAGTTTTAAAAAGCAAGTTAGAAATCAGTATTCTTATTAGTACGTTTCCTTAATTTTCAATTTTTTTTATTTACCAATTAATTACCTGTCGCTACCATTTTGTTTCTAATCTGTTCTATTTCACCCCTTGGATACTACAATTTCTTCGTATTTTTCTATACTTGTCAACTTTGATTCCTATTTACATATTAATATTGAATGCATATATAAATATGTATGTATGTATTTATTTATTTATATATTATTTATTATTATAAGTATTTATTATCGATATAATCGTTAGGTATATATTGAACATAATTCATTCTGACAATTTCAATTATTTGCACTACCTATATCTCTTTTATTTTTCTCTATCCAAATGTTGCCTGGAATAGATCGCCTTAGCGATAAAGTCGCCTATTGTATTTTGTCTTCTATTATTTGTGCACATTTAATAACTAATTGTATGCAATAAAGAGTATTAATGATTAATATTATTTTATTTATGTCAAATTCGTACAGTTGCTTCGTGCTTACAGTATACCATATAGGATTCTTTGCTACGGCAAGCAGTTAAATAGCAATAAATTTTGCTTTAAAGTCAGCTTAAAATTGGCAGGCTACAAGACTTCAAAGAAGCTCAACCAGTTTGTACAATCAAACTAACTTAGGAGAACAACTTCAAAAAGCACTAAGAAAATTAAACCTATAAATCTTCCTTTCAAAGTTAATCTACATTCGTTTTATCTACTTATTTGATCATTCCAGATTAAGCAAACAGCATTAAGAGCTATTCTAATTAAAATCGAAAATATTTTCTTGTAAAAATATTGTATCAGATTTAATTAGGCTTTCTTCTTCTATTAAACTGTGTTTAGATAAGACTTGTGTACATTTAATAATTAAAAAACGCATTAGTTAGCTTGAAAGGAGTTTAAACGTCTTGTAGATTCATACTCCCTTTATTATTTATATGTCAATCGATACTTTCCTTTCAAGCCAGTATTAAATTGAAGATCTAGAAAATTGCAGTTGATTGCTACCTTTGTGTCTTGGCTGGAATCCATAGCTATTCATTCCGCTTTAAATTATTTATACTGATAATAACAAATGACAGGCAATACACAAATAAACGCCCATGAGTTCTTTTGTTCTGTAAATATTGACTACTAGCAATTTCCCGAGGACTTTGTTCGCGTATAATTGAGATTACAATTATTCCATGCAACAACATACTCGTAATATCCTTTGGTGGGTGTCAGCCTTTGGTAGCGATTCGTTAATTTGTTGCAGTTATTCGTATAAGGTAACAACGAAACAATTTACAAGGTTACAAACTATTCGCAACTTCCGCAATATATTTATCCTCTTTTTATACCCCGTCTTAATACTTACCCTACTAAAATTGTACGAGTAGTTGCAAATGGCACACTGAATCCAGACTCGGCACAAAGCAGCCTCAACATTAAACACGGAGTTAAGCGAAACTTAAATCCCGAGCTTGCTTAATGGAGCAACTCTTTACAACGCCTCAGTTAATTCCACTGGGATCAGGGATGTTAGACGGCCACTTAGAAATCCTTGTACCGAGCTGGCTGAAAGCTGGTATGGGAGACGGGAAACTAGTACGCCTGTGCTCCGCTCTAGCGCTGCCAATACTGAGAGACAAACTGTGTCGGAAATCGCATCCCAGTAAAAAAAAATTATGTTATAATTTCGTATACCGTTAATAGAGGGCAGTAATTATTGAACACACGGAAGAAATATCACTTTTAACATTTCTTTTTGATATTATATTGCATTTCGGATATAATATGTAAAATATATTGAAAAAAAAAAAAATGATTTATAACGAAGATTTTTATCGAAAACGACGGTTCGCTTGAGCAAACAATGGAAAATAACTCCGACGTAAAGAAATCCTGAGAATCTAACATCCTGAGAATACGACGGTGGAAAATGGTAACTGCTCATCGAGACTGCTTGTTGTAATAAAGTTTTATAACATTAGGGAAATCTGATTGGAATGTTTTTTTTATGCATCTCTGAAATTTGTCGGTTATTCTATGTTGTCAGTGTATTTTTGTCGGTCAACGGCCAATCTTGGTATTTTTGCGTACAAGGACCGAGTAGTCTTGGTACATGGTACGTGACACTAAAAACTAGTATGTTTACCAAGAAGTTGGTACGTCTGACATCATTGACTGGGATACTAATTAAATGTCCGTTCACTCCCGGACAATACGAAACTCCTTCGAGCGCAGTTTTATACACAATAAATGTTAATGCTGAAAGGAAGAGTAAATCTTTTAAAGAACAGTCCATAAAAGTTTTACTCTTCACAAATATGATAGTAGTTTTTAATTAAAATTTCTTCGGTTCTGCAGGAATTAAATTAAAATACTTTGTTTTGCGAAGTAACAAGATTATGTAAAGCTCAAAGTAGTTTTCAAAATCAACAGAAACATAGTTTCGTCATTTAGTTCTATTTTTTAGCGATGCTTATGTAACATCAGTTAAACCTTGGGTTAGGAATGTTCTTTTCAATATGATCTTCCATCATAGAAGTACCATATTGTGTCATCTAGCTGTAAAGACAATTGCTGGCCATTACTGATAATTTGTCAGTCTTCTGCCTATCAAGGGTATTATTTATCAAAACGCTCCATGTAAACTTGTCTGTCGAATATTTGGATTGACAATTAGTTATCAACTCGTCATTATTAGCTACCAATGAAATATTTTATCTGCCTCTGGAATATGTACAATAGTGCCAAATGTATTATTTTGTTCTAGCTCACGTGGACAACGAGATGTACCTTTCTCGGGCTCTGGAAAGGCTTGGAGGGAACGCGCTCAGCAAAGATTCTGAGCCCGATATTGGTGCAGCATTCTTCAAGTTCGCTGTCGTCACCAAAGAGCTATCGGCGCTTATGAAAACGCTGGTTAGTAAAGACGTATATTAATTTAGATGTTTCAATTTTCTTACATTTCTTTTAAGAAAGATAATTATTTGGTTCTGTAACATTGAATGCTGATGCAATGCTGATGATTGGTACATGATTGGTTAAAGTAATATGTCAAGCAATACGATGATCATTTCAATGTTTGTCTTTGATAGCATAAAGTCTCATTAATTATAGAAGAGCAAATATTTCTTCTCATATAATTACAGAAGGGTTTGGGGAATCTAATACAGGTAAATGTCGGTGTATATAAAGCCTTTATAAAAGTATCCAATGTAGAGGTGGTGAAAGTAAATGATTATCATTAATGCGATAAAATTATCAAGATAATTTAGCAACATATTAGCGATAATAGTTTCACGATGTAACTGTTAAAACTGGTTTCTCGTATTTTTAGAATGCTAATGAACCTAAAAGCCTATTATTGTTTGTGAATCAATAAAAAGAATAATCAGATTTTCCAAACGAATGCAATTATTAAATATACTCTTGGACATGCAAGGCTATTACTCAATGAGAGCTTATGGTTGATATACATATAACTGCACTGCATTGCAATGTTTCATCAAACTGAAAATCGACTGGATGCAAAGGAAATTTTATGCGAAAATGAAACGATTCAAGCGCTTTGACCTTTGACTTTTTATTGTTGTCTGTTTCATTTTCTGCCCCAACCACTATGATTAACATTTTTATACACTACACTATATGTACCTGTAACAATATTTTATTGTCTATAAAGTATACTGTCTCCGCTTCGTTTGGGATAATTTCATGTTTTGTTATTGTAGTTTCGTATATTACGTAAGGTTTGTGTATATTTTTTAAATAAGAGGTGTCCCTAAATTACAATTCTTTCGGACAAATCTTGTTACGTGGAAATAAGGGCGGAAATGAAAATTATTTTTACAAAAAATATTGTTCTTTGTGGCAACGTGCGATATTCGCTCTTTGACAATCTAAATATGATGCGTCCCCTGTGGTCACCACAACACAAACACGACGTAGTATGACTATTGATTAGGAATGTTAACGAGCGATAGTCGCACGTTTAGGAAGTTTAGGAGTTTTTAATGAGCTATACTATGAGCTTAAGAGGGGACGACAGCAGCGTCTTGTCCATACAAAAGTATTCCCCTGTTTTCTCCCTGAATTCTAGCAATCGGGTAATTATTTTTAATATGTTACAGATATATACCCTGAGCGTCCATACGTTTTGATTTTCTTGATTAGTTGTTTCTTATAGAAGCTAGGACCCTCCAAAAATAAAAATAAATGCCCCGTTACAATGCTGCAAAAAGAAGTCCAGTGTGCAAATTTAATAACTCTTATTTACAAAACAACGTTCCGACAGATCGTTCCATTTTTGGACGAGGAAACGGGAGATTGCGAAACCTCGATTTACTCGAATTATTATAATAGGTATTATTATCAGTCGAAGTGCAACTGGGCCTTTCTCTCAAAGAAGTTGCATCGGTCGCCGCCGAGACAGCAACAAATTGTAAAAATTCCTATTTTTGAAATCTGCTTCAGTCATGTTCCCCTCTTAAGTGACTTGTAAGAACATTATATACATATACGAGTATATATATCACATATACTGACTGAACCCATTACGTAGATCACTAAGCACAATGAATAACAGTTCCAATATAGATACGAATATTCCATTCCAATATCCATATTTCATATAGTTGTGTGGAATGGCTATATGAAATATGGAAAAGGCTCCGACGAGTGTTTATAAATTCATTTATCATCGTCACGACTAACATTTTTCTAACATGTGTATTTGTCTGTATTTTTCTTTGTATGTGTCAATAAATAATCAACTAATGTTTGAGATTAATGATTTATTATTTAATTTGTGAGTTATTTATTATACATAATTTGATTATATAATTTTGGTGAGTTGCGTTGTTATGCTGATTTTGTTTGTTTGGATTTGAATATGTTTTATATTAATATCGAAAATTCTCTACAGTTTACTATATTTCCAAAACTATTGTTCCGATTTTGGCAAACGGTTTATCTCATATTCAAAACGCAACAATTAAATTTTATATACTTATATAATATTAAATATGCATGTACATTATAAATATAAGACGTATTAAAATTTTAAACAGAGAAATGTTTTTTTAGAGAAATGTAGTTAACGTTCCAAATTTGTTAGCGGCTTCTAAAAGGTTTTTAATAAAAGTATGCCAATATTAAAACTAGGCGCATTGCATGTGGCCCAGTTAGCCTCTTGTTTGCACGAACTTAGTAACGCGGCCTGTTTACACTGAATATATATAATACAATTTATTAACGTATTATATTATATATTTGCTTTGTAAATATTGTAGTTTTGTTAAATTATTTGACATTCTAGTCAATAAATCTTTTTTTTATTTATTATTATTAGCCATGATAAGATTATACGAGGGGGAGAGTGCACGCTCCATTCATACAGTCGCTGGGCGCACTCGCACTCGACTGGCCACGTTACCCCACTCTCACTGAAGACTACCTTGACTGCATTTCCTAGTTTATCGTATTTCCCCAATGTACGTACGTGTTTCGGTAATGAGTGAGATATGCGAGAGCCCATTACCATCCTATCTCTCCCCATTTTCCCAACCCTTTCTTCCAATCCATTCCATTCCAAGCCCAAAGGTAGACAGCGTATTCCGGGGCGTGCCAACGTTTGTCATTCAGGACTGATGTTGGCATGTATCGCGGATGTCTATGGACGACAGTATCCACTTACTCCAGTATCCAGTATCCAGTATCCAGTATCCAGACAGTATCCAGTATAGACAGTATCCAGTTGGACTATATGTGAGTCTGCCGCCTTTTTCTATAAAAAAATAGTTTTTAAATATATATAATAGATACTACAAAAAATATACAGGGTTTAACCGTAGTAGGTACTGTATCTGTATTATAATATTAATGTATTTTTAGACATGAAAAATTAGGTATTGATTATAACAATTACGATATTTACATATAGTTTTAAGATTGTAATTAGCTATAAGACCACTCAATATTGTATGCCGGCAAGTTATAGGGGACCATTTTATAAGTTTTGTTAAACATCTTTCTATTTACCTATAACTCCTATTTACTGGCGCCCGTTTAGTCCATATTTGTCCATTTGTTCGTACAGCAACCCAATAAGAACCTACCTATTTTATGTTTTGATATCCGAATGTTATGGACGTACAAATTTTATTGAAATATGTAATTATCACGCGTCCTTGTTTACTCACGCAGACACGTAATTGTTTATGATGTGTATCTTATATAGGTACGACTCCCATAGGAATGACCTTTTTACACCATTCTTATTTCTTTTGGAAGCCGCACAAATAATAAGGTTATATGTGAAGATAGAGAATGATTGTAGTGTCTAGGGGTGCTCTGCGATATAGAATCTTGAAACAACAAACAATGAATTATAGTTGGATTGATTGATGGGTCGATATATCATTTTATTATCGTTAATTAATCTTAGAAATAATTCGATAATTCATTTGTAATGTATTATGGCACACAGTAAATAATTTCTAAATATTTGTTCATACTGAATAAAGTCACAGACTATTATTATCTATTATTATGAAAAGGATAATATTATGAACTGCTAATTATTATGAAAATTACAGTAACACACTCATTTTAGTCTGTTATGAAATACCAGCATAATATTCATCTGAATCTGTTATAGGAGCATAAGTGTACAAAAATATAGAGATCTGTTGCGTTTTACGTTATGTAGGAATAACGAAGTTCCGTTCGCGAATATTTAATGGGATCCGTGATCTAAAGGCAAGATTCTAATATCTTACGTATAAGACGAGCCTCAATACTCCAAAAAATGGAGGGAGGTAAATTTTCCCAAGTTAACGTGGCATAAAAAGAGAGAAGCGTATCAAAAGTCGCGTCAACCCTCAGGATATTCGGTGCCTGGGGGCGTATCGGCATAATCTGCTTTCGTGCTAGCGAGCGGAAATTGTGTTATTGAGGGATCCGCAGCGGATGTCTACGCCGAGATTAGGACAGACGACGACTCGAAGCTGCAACATAATCCTAATGTAATATTTCATTTACAATTACATGTTACGCTGAGTTTCCCTTATATTTACAATATATAACCTATAAAGTTACACGTCTTGACACGGGAAGAAGGTATTAATCCATCAATTCAACGCTCACCGAGATACAATACATTACATTTTCGAGCACACGGTTACCGCACGATATTTATTCCTCACCACCGAATTGAAAAATCAGTCCTTGAATAAAGTCAGAGTGGTACGACCCGAGATTCAATCACGCGTCGAGAATATATACGTACCCTTATGTACCGCCGTTTGCTTTGCATAGAGAATATTTGTTAACAACATTCAACACCATTACTGATTAATCTCTGATGTTTCAAATAGTATGGGAGATGGACCAGGTATTTCATTTGCTTCTCTTCATTTGCTTCATTTATCTATCCCACAGACTGCGATATACGAGTAGTTTTGATTGATCTCACATCGTATTGTCATATAACATCTAGTTATGATTGAAAAATGAGGTCATCAAAGAAATCAAACTTTTCGGTTATCTAATATTATCAAACATAACGAAATAAGTCTTCCCAGTTTGAATATCGCATGCCAAATCAAATGTTCGTTTTACTGTCGAAGGTTAGATTATATATGTCCACCCGCGCATAGCCATTGTTTCTAAATACCTTATATTTACAGTAGAATGTAGTTTATTTATCAGACATTGTTTCCAGAAGCATTCTTGCATAACAGATACCAATTTGTCTCGATCCCCGCACTTGAAATGTTACCATTAATTACACCGACGGGAACACGCGAAGTGTGTTCTAAACACATACCGTCACGGAACCTATTGTTCATGTCGTGGACTAATCAGTTCCAAAATTATTAATATGGCTATCGAACGTCCTTATTATCATTATTATTGTCAGAAAAAAATCTTTGAAACAATAGTCTGTCATTAAATAAACAATTTGTCAGTCATTAAAGCTAATGACATTATTTTACAGTTGATATTCAAATGAGCAGCAAATCATGACCAACAAAATAAACTACATTATTTTTGAATATAAATAAATAATTTTAAATTACTACGAGTCATCACATCACAAAGTCGACGGAACGGGAGTCTTTCTTTCATATCACCAGAGAACCTAAACCTAACCCGCCTTTAAATTTGCTGCCATACATTTACTTCTCGTTCAATATTTTCTGCTACTCGTTTAATTATTTCTTTCTTGCATTTACCAAGTACCATCCAGTTGGTACAGACATCTGACCTAATGCACATCTCATGAGTTATTTTTTTTCATAGTCTTACTTTTTGCAAAAATGTAAACAATTTTAACGCAGTTTACATCCGCTTCACATCTAAATGGTTTTTCGAACTACGAGTACATTTATTTTCATGTGCGGTCCTTCTCGGTAAAGCTATAATCTCATTCTCTTTCGGGCGATAAAGATCTGCGCCCAATGAGCACGCGTGAATAAAAAGTTTTTTTGAGACAATTTAGTAGTTCATTATTTAATTAAATCTAGTTTTACTCGTAAAGAAGTACTCGTGAGGTCTTAGCAATTAGTAGAATATGTTCGCTAGCTACTGAACACACCTATATTAAAATCTTTTTCTAGCAATGTTGCCTTTGTAGCAAAAGTTAGTTCTGTTTCCTGTAGTATTTCTGCTATTGTGCTAATATGTACATAGTAGGGTACAAAAGAATGTACAATACGTCCATAGTAGCGTACAAAAGAATGTACAATACGTACAGTATGTACAATATGTTCATAGGAGCGTACAAAAGAATGTACAATACGTCCAACGTAGCGTACAAAAGAAAATTGCACAGTGCACCTCCAAAACAGTTTTTGGTGTTTACCACTATCAAATTAATGACAAATATAATATTAGATTTGTAATTGCTAGGCGCCTATCCAAAAAATATTGCATAAATACATATTTTTCCAGTGAAATAGTCCACACTCAAAATAGTAGTGCTCTTTAAATAAAAAGTGGAACTCTTAATTCATAGTGACTCTTAAGAAATGTTCAGTAAGCGTAGGTCCCAACGTCAATTGACACAGGCGGAGATGCGTGGGCGCAGATTTACTTGCAAATGGGTCAGGGTGGTGTGAGGTGACCCAGAAAATGTTGCCAGACGCAACTTTAGTTGCTTTTATGAAAGTAAATTAAGGACATAGTTAATGTTTATCGTGATTATAACTAACCATTATTTTTTTAACATAATGCTATCACGAAAACATTTTTAATACACGCAATGCAAAATACACTAAACTTAATATTCACACGTTTTTTTACACACTAATGATATGCTTTTATAAAACACTAGCGACCCACCCTCGCTTCGCTTCGGTTTATAAGTTTATCTTTTTTCTTTTTATTTTCAAAATTTTAAAATAAAATATAACCTATATTAGACACGGATAATGTAGCTTCCTATTTATGAAAGAATTTTTGAAATCGGTTCAATAGTTCCAGAGGTTACCCCCAACATATCCACAAACAAACACACAATTTTACCTCTTTATTATATTAGTATAGATATAGTCAAGTACGCATTCTATGGCGGATATGAAATTCGAAAATAGGCGTAGCAAAAGAAATAAACGCGGCAAATATATATTGTTTAATAAGGTTTTAATGTGCATAGTATAAAAATATATATTTTATGTACATAAAATTATGCCATTCCCTCGCTTAAGTTACAAAGTGGGGGCCGGCTGGAGTTATCGGGATTTAAAGAAAATTACTTAGACGTATAACTCAAAATGTTTTAAAAAAAAGTTTATAAACTAAAACGCGTCTACGCAAAAGTGTCAAATAAATTTTAGGTTCTTTAGAATGAGGCCTTTTACATATGGCGTAGTCGCATTTCACCTATAAATATGTAGTATTAAGTTTGTAAACGTGCCACTGCGCTACATGTAAAAGGCCTCCTGCAAAACAACCTAAAATTTATTTCAAACTTGCGTAGTCTGGTTCTAGTTTATAAACTTACTTTTTTTTTGTAAATTAATTCGATATCAATCTATAACATCCCACTGCAAGACACGGGCTTTCGCTTTACTTTCTACAAGGGTGTTTCTTGTAATCTCCTTTGCAAATAATTAAAAGGATTTCAAAAATAAACACCTCAACCCAGTAAGTACCATAACATCCGAGGAACCTTTAATGAAGTAACTGTTGAAAAAATTATACAATGTAGTTAAGTTACATTCAAATACTTGACCGGATTGCTTTCATAATGCTAAAAAAAATTAAAAACGTCCTCATGTTTTGTAGTGGTCATAGAATGCACACCTTTTGTCGCTGGGTTCACAATTAGTTGGCTAATTGGCACTTTTGAAATGCATCCGGCTACAGATTCGCTACGTTATCCTGCTGCGTTATGTGACTAATTTGCTCAACTTGAAAAGATATTCAGCACAACATTCATTTTCATTTTCAAGTTTTGAATTACTTTTTGCTATATGTTTAATATTGAATCGGAAAAAATACGTATAGTTACGATGTTAAAAAGTCTGTTTGCTCAAATTATTCAGCATATCAGTGCTGTGGTTCATTTCCTTTTTTTCCACAGCAATGCTGAGCAAGGTTCTTTTTTGTCGCCACGACACACATTCCCACATTATTACTTCTAGCACATTACTTATTATTTTCTTTTGTTTTTATTTGTTTTGTCTATCGTATTATGATAAATAAATAGGTATTTTTCTTTCTTTGATTGAAAAATTGTATTATCTGTGTTTAATATATAATGCTCTGAAAGTCCATTAATAGGTATCTACTTTTAATACGAATTTCGTTAGGTGCTTTAGCCAAATTGCAAATCGCTTTTAATCTGTTATTCAAAACATACAGAAACAACCACATAATTAATTGGACAATTCATATTTGAATTGTTTTGTTACTGAGGTTTACAACGTTTTCGCCCGTTTGTATTTCGTATAAAAGGAAAATAAATGAAAACCCTAATTCAGAACACAAAGGAACATTTTCTTATAGTGAAACATTTTGGCTTTTGATCTCCAATTGTTTCTGTTTCGAACAGAGCTTTTGTTCTACTCAGTGCTATTATTTTTCATGTTCTTGTAGTTGTTAGGAGGTAAGCACGTAGCTACACTTAATCAATATCGCTTTAATTAATATATAAATCGAAAGATTAAAACAAACATGATTTGAGAAGTTGGATGATCAAATTTCACCTTGGAAACATTTTTCTAAATGTTTCAATAGATAACTATTTGTTTAGACTAGATAAATTACAAACAATAAGTAATGCATAAAAAAGGAGTTTCCTAAAAGACGGAGTACTGAATTTATTTATCGAATCAGTGGAAAAAAACATTGGAATAATCCCAAAGTATTTTACACGAAATCGCAGTTTGTTTTTCGTATAATCCTCGACATACAGGTTACAGAGTTGTGTGTAGTCTGCATCGGTTTATGCATGACATTGAGCGATTGTCCCTGTTGATCCTAATAGTGGATATACAGAACACCTAGGACTACCTAGTAAGCACAACGTGTGCATTGGCATTTACCTCTATTTTTTTTCTACAAATCAATACAACGTGATCTACGAGCGATACGTCATCAATCAAGACTTGCTTCCTAATCTTAGATTATTTTCGATTAAATTCGATCAACGAGAAAGAATTGCTCCAAGATAAGATTGGTAAATATTTTTGCTAGTGCTTTCCATCAATGTATGAAGGATTAAATCATAGAAAACATATTTCTCAGAACTAATTATATGTTTGACAGTCATATAGTAAGAGTAGTGGTACTTAACAAATCGTTCACTGTGAAAAGGTGAAATTGTAATGGGGGAACAGATTGTAAACCGTCGAGTGTCCTCAAGTGAAACTTGTCGACTCCATTAGTAATGTGACTAGACTGGTTGCATGAAACCGATATGAATCCATTTATTTAAATTTATTTGTCTCCTCCTCCTTACAGCAAAATAATCTTCTATGCGTAAATTTTCGCTTATATGCAGATTACGTGAACATATTTTACCATCTTATTTATTTCTTTTGTTCTTTAGTTTTTGTCACAATATCCGTCTTTAGAACATGTCGGCTCCAATGGAGATATATTATAACTATCAAGTATTGACTCAACGAATAATGCCTTTATCTATCTCATATCAGATTATCTTCATGATTAATTACTTATATATTTCCATTTTTGTAGGTATGATGCACTAAGATATAGTATTCATACAGAAGGTCGTATCAATACCAGTGATAACGCCCACGGTTACCCACCTTGCATGGTGTACAGGACAAAGGATTGCAAGTGAGGTCAAGGGTAGGCCAAGGATTCTGCGCAGTGCGCCGGGCTCCAGACCGCGGACAAGGATTGTCGAACTGGAGCGAGGTTGCTTCACAATTTTAGGGTTCCGGGAATTCCGGAAGTTTTTTTCTTATTGACTGATCCCAAATTATTGCTGTTTTCGAAATTACTTTCATGTATTAAGAACATCTATTATATCGATTCGATATGATATATACCTACACCGTCTGTGATTGAGGAATTTGTTTGATTAAAAAAGCGTATAGTAAGATCCATAATTGAGGAATGCAAACAGTTTTTAATTTATGTAGAAACATATTAAAAACTAGCGCTCTTAATTGACAGTCAAAATTAACATCCGTATTAGCCGAGTCACGCACTCACGGACGTGGAAAATATTTCTCCAGATCTAATTGAATCACATCCGTATAAATATGAAGTCGTCACACGGAAAAAAATATTGTTAATAAAATCTAGGCAGATTTCGATTTACTTACTAAGAAAAAATAAAAAGGGAAATTATATAAATGCATCAGAATCAATATACATAATATCTAAGCCTGTTCTCCAAATAAAGCTCATTTTAAATAAATATGCTCACACGCATTAGTACACGCAACCGCATTCACAAACACAAACGCAATTACAAATCTACATTATAATCTAACTATTATAATGTTTTTCAATGTCCGTGTAATCTGTCTTTGGTCCTTAATATTAGCAATATAACTAAATTTGTTAAATAAGTTACATAAAAGGCTGTAGATAACATAAATAAATAAATAATCTTTGTTAATAAAACCCCTTTGTTGTTAACCGCGTCAAAGGCAATTTGGCTAAAATTGTGTGCCTATGCTCTCGCAGTTAAAATCTCGTTTTAATATTTGATGTGTTAACAAGTCAGGCCACCATTAAACATTCATTACTAACCGATCCCCTAAAGGACCTTTAACTCTTCACTATGATCATGCGCTTGTTATAGAATCGTAAATGTTGCGTGTCTCTGTTACATAATAGATTTTAGATTTTGTTACAATCGTAAAAAAGGTTTGCCGAATCTGGATTTGTGTTCCGACGTTATTAAATCAGTTGTGTTTTGAGTGATATTTTTATAAACAATTTATTTATGTCTACTACTATACAATAAAGCAGATTGTCCCCAACTAAAAATTTTAAAGATCGAAAAGTTAAATGGGAGGATACAAAGAGTCGTAGATCGTGTTCAGTGACGAGCCTTGAGAGACGCCTATATCCAGCAGTAGAGAAACATCGGCTGATGTTTTTTTTGTCATTTTGTTTATAGAAAAAGGCGGCAGACGAGCATACAGTCCACCTGATGGTAAGTGGATACTGTAGTCCATAGACATCCGCGATACATGCCAACATTAGTTTTAAAAAGCCACCGAAATATTAGATTAGTTGTTCTAAGTTCTGCATAATTTTGATAATATCTACAATTGTTACACTATGACTATGTCCCTCGAGCAGTTTGACACACTTGTTGAAGATGTTCAGCGATATTTGCATTCCCGATGTATATGAATTTGCTTGTCATGCAAATATAGTAGTTTAGCCTACTATAGATTTTTAGAATTTAGTAGTAAGGCTCCATACTTGAATTTTTTGTAGGCCATACATCCATACATCAACGCCATAGTAGGATACTATACGATATAGTAGGGTTGGCAACCCTATTTGAGCGTTCCATGTTCCGGCGACAGCTGAGGACTTCATGAAAGTTTGAAACATTTTATCATGCCCATGAATTGTGTTTGTTTATTTGCTATGAAAACATAAAATCAAATATAGGTACGTATATTATATATAAATACCCCAAACGGGATAATAAATACTACGAGTAAATCTGACGTCGGGATATTGAAAAATTATCAAATTGAACCGTAATTTTTTAAAGTGATGTTCAAAATCTATACCTATTGTACCATACCATGCCATACCGTCTTTGTATTGGTACAAAAATAAATCTTCCTCAAACATGACATAACAAACCATATTATCTTTGCATCAATAGGGTACGAATAGAATTGTTGTCGGAGAAAAGTACCTAAGACGTGTTGATCGCCAATTTTTTACAATTCAATTTTCCATATAAGTAGCGATATGTTTGTTTACCTTGCAAAAATACCTAATCGTTATCGCTTAATCGGCCTCACCTGTAAACGATAAGCTGTTGTTGTAGTACATTTATAACAGACTACATATTTCTCCGGCGGTCTAGCTGGCTCGCACCGACAGGCCATTTACATACAATGGCAAAGCGCAGCTCGCACGTGCTCTCGATCCAACAATGATAGTTGCACATTATCAAGTTATTGTTACATTAACATGGTAAAAACTCGCTTACATTGCGAATATCATCTGTATCAACGCCATACTGTAGACGTACGAAATGTTTTTTTTCTATGTTTACGTTCCTGTATATTCCTACGTTCCTGTTCCTTGTGTTGTTATACAATTAGCAAGTTATAATAATTTTAAAAAGATCGTTTTCAAGTGCGTAATCTCTGCCTCACAAAAACAAAACAAGAGTTCTTTGAGCACTTCAGTACATTGTTTTCGTGTAATAAACGAACTGACTCCTGTATTCTTTTATAAAAAATGCTTTATTCACTATAAATTACGCAAATTTTAAAAGCTAAACAAAACGCAAAATCCTACCTATCAATTTCTGTGGCACATTACTGCATGACGTAATACGTGCAACACACGGCGTAACATTATATCTTTCGACGGTGCAGTCATTGTGCAAGTTCTCTGAACGCGGAAAGCGAAACCTCGTTGCAAATTAAATGGAACGTTCAGATAAGCCGTTCGTGGGTAATCGAGCGTGACACGATGTTACGGTGGGAGTAAAGCGAAAGAGATATTGTATAGATATTATACATTGCGAAACAGGTGAATCTCTGGACTACTTTTTGTACTTGCTGGCAGTGAAGTAGACTGGCTAGACGGCAATGGCTTGCCACCTCCTGTACTGTTCGCAAATATCTGAGCTACACAATGCTGGAGGGCTGTTTTGCCGACCGTTGGCATTCGTCTAGTACTGTAAACAATCATTTTTTCATATGTGGTTCTGTCTGAACAACTAGGCGACCTGTGAATATTTAGATACCTTTACAAAGTACTGCTGAGAGTGCTTTCGGAGATTATTCTTAAGTGAATCTGTTAATGGCTTATACCAGAAATTGCAAGAAATCTATAGTTGTTCCTCCAGAAAGTAGGAAATAATATTTGTAGATACATCCGGAAATATATAGACTAAAAGCTAAAATATGATAATATTTAAATTTACTTCGCACGTATTAGCTAGCTTTGTTGCAATAAATCGACGGTTTCAGAGAGCGACAGGGATCGCTAGTCCACTACTTTATCACATAAATTTTAATACTTCTCTGAGTATGCAACGAGTATCTTCTAGTACTCGTCATATGCCACGCTCACTTTCGCAATTTTCATCGATACAAAACATCGAAGAGGGTGACTGATAGACTGATGCACTGAATCGCGACCTAATGTCACAACATATGTCGTCAGTGTGACACTTTATCACAGTTTTTGTCGGTAAAGAGCCTGTCAACGCCTCAGCGCTTGAAACTGCTCGTACTGTGCACTCCTTTTGTGAGGGTCTGTAAAATAGTGTGTAAAAATCCTTCTGTTGAAGTTACGTACTTGAACTAAACTGTATAATAATTTGTATATTCGCTTTATGTTTCTTTTTGACGAAAGATCTTGCAATCAATATTTCTGAAGCTTGTATAGTTATTAGGCGGAATATTGGTAGTGAATCATGTTTGTAATTACAAGTCCTCTTTTACTAGTTATTATTAGGGTATAATTAGAACTAACTTTTACTTTTCCGATTAATTTAATCGACATATAGATAGGGTACCGGCAGTTTTTGTGTCATAATAATTAGCACGGTGTTCACCGTCTGGCAACAATGTTCAGGAAGGGTTTCATTGTATTTTCCTACCCTTTGTTCCTGGTCCCCCGAGTCTCGTCTGTCACAGACGCATTCACTTCAATGATTATGGAGTCGATCTACTGTAAACAGGGAAACCTATTAAATGAAAATTACCTAACACTAAAACTGTTGACTAACACTTTGTTCATTAGGCGACGAAATTACCAAGTCGTTGACCAAACATTTTACAGTAATTTGCAACGTCTATTTATCACGTTTAAATGATTCATCTCCACGTTTCCAATGTCCAATTGTCGAAGATTATCAAATTTTATTTACTTCCAACGATGCATCTCCCAATGTTATTACATAGAATAATATTCTTAGGTCACGGTCGCCTGAGCTTCGGGTGCCAAAACTGTTCGCCATATGCACATTAAGGTTACACAATTGACATCGCTATTCGGTTCACGACGCTTGGCGCCTATTTGGGCGGTGCATTTGTAACCTCGCCTAACGGTGTGCTATTCGACTGGTGAAGCAATTCTGGCAAAGTGCTCAGAACTCGACACTTTCGGAATGCCGGCGTTTTGCAAGTTCTGCAATATAACGATAAATTCAGACGAGCTGAATATTGACTAATTTGATTGAGCTGATATTGACTTTCCTTGATATTGACAATCACTAATTTCGATATTTCCCTGCTTTATAAATTGTTGATCCGTTAACACGAATAGCCAAGAAATTGCACTCTTTATAAGTTGTCCATGTTTATCTTTAACAAATAATGAGATAAGTGATATGATAAGTTAACCACAATAAATATTTACAATGAGTATTACCTACGTTTTCGTTATTAGATTTTTATTACTGTATAAGTACAGTACAAATGCATACAAAGTCGCATACAAATGCAACAAAATATACTCAATTTACATTATTTACGTATCTTATTATCCAGATTTCATTTATGTTGTTGTTATTTCGTGGCCGAATTTCGTGTTAGGTTAATGAAATTTTTCGTACGACGCGCGACGTTGAAATAATTACTTTGTCTTTCACTGTGATAACGTCAATAGACTTATCTATACATATAATAAAATTGTAACAGGCCGATGTCTGTACATTATAGATATTGAAAAAAAAAACTAATATGGGGGGTCTTTATTAGAGCAACAGAAGCCAAAATAACAGTTTTTAGAAATTCGGTCTGTCTGTCTGTATGTTTATACACGCATCACGCAAAAATTACTGCATGGAATTGAATGCAGTTTTCACCGATGTATTGCTAGAGGTCTAATTTAAAATATAGGCTCCATTTCACCGCAGGAAAATATCCTATTCCGATTGTTTTAAATCTAATAAACCGAAGCGAAGTGAGGGCGGGTCGCTAGTCTATAATAGTAATTAAACAGCAAACTTACTTCTAAGAATTAGCCTTATCTAGCTTAAATTTTGTAGTCCAATGTGGATTGATGGATACATACACAAATAAAAATGCAGAGCTATAAGTAATTCACCTATAAAAATAACGTTTTTCATTCTGGACCAACGTTTGTCATTCTAGACTGATGTTTATGGATTATGGTATCCACTTACCATCACGTGGGATGAATGCTCGTTTGCAGCCCTTTTTTCATAAAAAAAAACATTATTGGCAAGAGCGAGTAATTATCACTCGGTAGTGGGTGAGTCTCCACAGACCCCTTTCCCTTCCCATTCTATCCCATCCCCCGTCAATCCCATACCGTTTCGTTTCCCTCATCATATTATATAATTAATACTTGTACTCTATGGTCCTCATACTCCTAAATACTTTGGCGATTAAAAATCAGGATTTATGGGAGCGCATTTGCTGACATGCCAATATTCGTAATTTTTGTGGATTCGTAAGATTGATGTGGGCATGTATCTCAGATGTCCGTGAGCTACAGTATCCGAACCGAATTAATTAGTCCATTTTTGTTTACAGATGCAGAATATAAACAACATAGTGATGTTTCCTGTAGACAGCTTACTAAAGGGCGACCTGAGAGGAGTGAAAGGTGATTTGAAGAGGCCTTTCGACAAGGCGTCTAAAGACTACGAGTCCAAGTACATGAAAATTGAGAAAGAGAAGAAATCCCAGGCTAAAGAAGCTGGCCTTATCCGAACTGAAGTTACGGCGGCAGAAATAGCTGATGAGATGGAGAAAGAGCGAAGATTATTTCAGTTGCAAATGTGTGAGGTGAGTTTGAAAACACGATTTCGTAAAGTTGGTGAGTCGATAAACCAACAGAGACCACCTGATCGATTGCTTCTCATCTCAAACCCTTTTGAAGCTATATATGTGCTGCCGACTTTTGATATTACTACTTCAGGTATCAAAATGTGCCTAAATTGTGGTCAATTGCGGAGTGGTCTCCAGCAGTGCTTTTGTCATAGAAGATAGTCGGTATCACGAGCTGTGGCCGTGTGATGTCTGCCGACTCTAGAATAGCACAACCTCGTCTCTTCCTGTGGTTGTTGTAAAAGGCGACTAAGGGATAACACAGCCACATGCCTTGAAGAACTATACCACCTCTAAAAGAGTAGACTCGCCAACCCGCTTGGCGTGGTGTTTTCAGGTCATTCATCCTTTATGCATGAGACATAGAACGGCCTATGTCCAGCAATGAACGATAAAAGGGCTGGTTACGGTATTACCACGAGCTCGAAGTCACGCTGCCTGCCGATGGTAGATATTTATAGCCGATGAAGATATTCTTCCGACCATAACGATCCACAATACACATACTCACATACTCATACTGCGAGCAACTTGAAACTTACTATTTTACAACTTATAACTTTTTAATTGTATTTCCGAGTAATTTATGAGAGAAAGGCAATAAACCTGCAGAGCCTGTGAAGCCTCATTTATACCTTTATACTCGTATATTCTCCATATGTGGATAATAGGAGATAAAAACAATAAAACAGTATTTTCGCGATTTAGATAGTATCAAGCCTTAAATACTGGGTCCACAATACCCGTATATTCCATATTTGTTAGTAGACAGACACTTTAATAGTGCTGACTTCTGGCATATAGCCTAGTTTAGGAGGTGCTAATTTTTCGCAAGTACTCGTAGTAGGCCATTAGCGCAGTAAACATAAGCAAACAGTACGCTAACGATATATTCTATATTATTTACATATTATGTAACTAAAGCAAAGGCTTGGATCTCATAGGTACTTAGCGGAATAGTTAACTGGGAAAGTTTGGTGAAATGACAATATCAGTTCATTATTGACCATTGATTTGAGAATACATACTAGATATGTTATACAAGCACTCTAGCGCAGGCACATTACAGTCTAATAGTGTTTTATATCCAGTAGCTTTCGAATTCTTTATTTCATGTGTTTTAAAAATTGTTTTGACTTTTTAATGAACCCCTCCTCATCTGCCTAGAAGTTGCCAACCAGGTTTCTTTGATAATAACGTATGATGTGTCATCTAGTCTGTTCCCATATCGATGATTATGACCAAGTCCCCCTGACACTTCCTTCAATAGTTTTTCTAACTACCCATAAGTTATCCAGCTTCTTTGACTATTGTTCTTATTGTATCAATTGTATGGAGTTATCATACTGTCCTGTACTTACTTTCACTCGATGCGCCCTGTGGGCAGGGACCTGTTGGTAGGCAAACCGTTTTAATAACTTACTCGTATCATACTTACGCCTAGGGGCCCCGACCGCCTGCTCATTAGACTACGCTTGATTTTAAACGCCCCCTCAAGGGTTATATCAATTTTGCTGGCGCTAATTACCTCCTTACATTGTAGTGTCTTTATAAAGCCGTTCTGCATATGGTTAAACATGAGTGCTACCATTTGTTGCATTTATGGCATCAATAACAGCAAGTCTTACATAAATATTGTTTCTGATATCCCACGACCTCCATTTCACGCTGTTTTCAATGAAGCTTCGCACGTGTTTACCTATTTCTCAGGTTAAACTATTTATTGACTGAGATAGAATCGCACTTCTTGTTACTATTACTTTGTATTACCTTTTATGAATCATGTATGAGAAATAGCAAGTGATGTTGCTTAAGATGTTTGGTGAATGTGAGTCATTGAATCACAGAAAAGATCGTTTTGATTGAAGCAGAGAATAAAACATTTTACACTGAAAAAGAAATGCTTCCCTTTAAGATCCTATGAGAAATATTTCACATAATTAGATAGATAGATATACTTTATTGTACACAAAAACATACAGAAGAGAAACACAAAAATACAAGTCATTAGAAGTACAATCGGCGGTCTTATCGCTAAAGCGATTTCTTCCAGGCATCCTTGGGGTGGTAAGGAGAAATCTATAGACGAATAGAGGTACGAATAGATTGTGTAATAAAGAAATGATCTTTCTATATTAATACGTACATAGATAGATACACATATACACATACAGAATTATACAGAAAGAAAAAGGAAAAGATGTCGGTCGTAAGAGAACTGTTAATCTTGGAGATAGTGATAAATATTCCATTTGACCAAAAACTGTACCGAATACTTTGAATAGACCTAAAAATAAACTGTGTTTCCTTAGTAGGCGTGAACTCAAGCGACTCCACCTTGGAATTATATTTATTTGTCATACCCGACGCGAGAAACGAACGACCGACCCCATTCATTACTCCTGTCATCGTTTACCGTATCGCGTTATTCTCTCATTCATTTGAATCATCCATGTAGCATAGCATACAAAACATGGTGTCTGTTTACGCATTCATCTTTTGTCGCATATTTTCATAGGAAATGTTATATTTCCGCAAAAAAATGTCGCCTATCCCTCGATTAATGTTATTTTTGCTGTTCATGTTACAAACATTCTCTTTTAATAGATATTGCAGCATAGGTGACTTATGTATTTAGGATGGCTTTGATGACTGCAGCTCTCTATTAACCTTATACAGTTCCCTAAAGAAAGTCTACTGTCCAGTAAGACAAAGCCACTTATCTCTAGTGCCTTGCCTGATGGACCTGAGTGCCGATAGCACATTCTCAGCCATATTATGGCTAATTTGTTAGGCAGCGATAGGCACTTATCTTAAATAATTAAAAAGAAAATTTATTTTACAAAACATAATATTTTACCCTGGACTGCAAGACAGACATGAGACATAGGCAGAGTAGAGTAACTTTATTCTCTGGGAAGATGAGTTAAGAAGTCAGGCACATTGTGTAACCTTGTTGTCGAATTATTAGTCGCCTGTCCACAAGGACAGGCGACTAATAATTCGACAGGATTGTATAGATAGGGTCGCTTAAAAGCGCTCATACAGCGGCGCCGAAGTCGCGTGACTTGTCAGATGGTCTCTATTTTAAATGGCTCGCATATTGCCGCAACCAGCGTCCCCGTGTGCCCGACGCCTTATTGTATTATGAGTTATTACAAGAAAGAATGTGAGAAGTGTTTAGAAAACCGAAGTGGTCTGCCCTCCAATTCAGAGCCGTGCGATTAATTTATTGTCAAACGATTCATTTAGTTATGTCCATAACTAAACAAATCGATTGACATATTTATGCAGGTCACAGAAATTCACCAGGCGATCAATTGCTATAATTTGTATCGAATCCCTACGCTGCTAGTCCAATTTGATTGTTCCTTACTAAAGAGTAGGGAGTAATACAATTGGGCCAGCAATATAAGTAAGTGTACTAATTAGTTCATCACTTCGAAAAGCAACAATGTTTTTTGATGTGTGAGGCTTTTGCTTTACGACTATATGCGGTTTGATTAGAGTTTGGACTAATACCAAAAATTGGCAGGCGTTCTTAACCCCCAGGCTTTAATGAGGCGTCACGTGAAGTGAACTGCCTGCTACTATGCTTTCAATAAAAGTAAACAAGCGACGTCGAAGCGAGAGCTAGATAATGTAATAAATGTTGTGTATATTTCATTCATACGCGAGTAGATATCGTAATAAATGGGCATGTCAACAACACTCGTAGGTACTGTTCATTATTCGCAATTAGTGCATTGTACTGTACAATGATATTATGTTATTGACTCATTAAACAACGCTCGGCTTTTACATCATTTGAATTGAAATTAGCGCAAACGATAACAAATGATGATTTATTGATTGCATTACCGAATGGCGGTTATACGTAATAATTTCTGGATAAATAAAGCTGGTCGGATTTTAGTACTTTTGTAAAGCTTGGTACCCACCAACATACAATATAATTAAGGGCGATATTAATTTTATAAGAATCAAGGATTTTCAGTGTTTGATACTCGTATAAACTTTTAACAGTTGTTACTTGGGTTGTCTAGTTTGTCCTTTTGTCTGGAGGTCGGATCCTCTAACACGTCGTAGAATTCAATTTTCGGGACCTTCCGTTCCATTCTTACCCTTTTTGATTAAAAGTAACGGTTTTATATGTTCGGTTCAGACCACTTTTATATAAAGAAATCTCTTCCATTGAATGATTGCCGTCACAATCATTTGTTTTAGATAGAACTTAATCTTGATCCAATTACCAGGAAACTTGTAAAGATGTAACAAAATATCTCCACAAACGTCTGCTATGAAACCATCGTCACATAATGACAAGTGTCATTGTGGTCACACCACGTCGCAGTTATGTGGTTGCGACTCACGAACCGTGCAACCACAGGTTAAAAATACATTTCTCTCTATTCATCATACTTTGGCTGGGTACTGTCATACATGTACAAGAATTTATACTACGGTACAAAAAAATAGTCGTATTGTTATACGGGCATAAAAGGTCATGTTCTTTTGACAATGACAGTGGTTTACCGTTCGCTTAATTTGATAATGTGCGTGTGCTATTGTGAATTGCATTACAATATGAAAAGACTCTCAATTCCATTCTCTAACATTCCGCTATGTTTGTCAACTTGTACCTACTCTTGTACGTATATTTGATTACTTACAGCTTCATTTGCATAGTCGTGCTGAGTAAAGTGCAGAATTTTAGTGCTCTTCTATTTGTAGTTGGTGGTTGTGAATTCTTATTTGAGGTACAAGTGGATGGTCGTTTTATGTACGTTGTTTTATTTTATTGATTTTGGGATTTGATTTTACGTTCGTGCAATGGAGTCATATTTTATTTTCTTCTTTTTTTGGCGCCAGGTCTACATTTATCTTGCATGATCTTTAACGATGCGAAACGAACCATGCTTGCTATCCTTCCCAATTTCTTGCCGTAAACTTTACTTTTTTGAAAGTTTGTTTTCTATGGAATGTGGTTACAATTAATTATGAAGCTTTTCTCCAGCTATTAATGTTATATGTAATTTAATTATCAGTATCATTGTGACATACTTTTAAGCGAATTTCAATATAAATATAGATACATGACGAAAACATTGCCCATCGGCTAATCAGGAAACACCTGAACGAGTCCTCCATGTCTATGAATTACCGTATCTCTAATTGCATACTTATTACGAGATACTTTATTGCATAGACGTGGATGGATGGGTTCGGGTGTTTCTGCGTTAGCCGATAGCCAATATTTACGTAATGTATCTGTATGTGTGCGTATCATAATGTTTTGTTAAATAAATTTTTCTTCGTTCTTTTTTTCTGCATCAGCCATTGCAAGTATTTCATAACATAACATGAGTAATTGCTACGTCATAACAGCGCTCAGAACTCACTATATTTCCCTCCTACATTACATAGGTACACCGTACAATATTACGTAAATGCATATTCAAAACCGTCATGAGCATTTGTGACTGCAAAAATAAGTTCAGTGACATCGTCTGCTGGCTTACGAAATCGATGTGTCTATCGGGTTTACATGCCAAGTCTGGCATCTTCAGCGTTAATGGCATCCCAAATAATGTTGCAGTGTTGAGTTCACGGACGTATTGCACAACTAGGAATAATGATCAGTGCTAACGATGTATTGATGATATTTATTCTTATAATGCTGTTTACTTTGCCTAGAAGTAGTTGTCAATGACTGTGTTTGTATAATAATCCTATTATTATACAAACACAGTCATTTATACAAATAGGGTAATGATGATTTTTTTGTTTGGAATGCTAGCGAGATAAATCGGCTGAATGTAGGTGATGTGATAAAAAGTCACTGATACTTGTTTCGAAGGACAAAGGCTCCAAGGCAATCGATTGATAGTCTATAGGACTATGAGAGTTATGAGAAGAGAAGTTTTTAAGACAGCTTGCTGGAGTGGCCATTAAATTTAATTCATTCCACTAAAAGCAGAAGCCCAGGCTTGTGTAAGGTGTTTGTATGAACATGATTACAGTCACCTAAGTATAATTTAAAGAATGAAGTGAGTATCTAATCGAAATGACCATACGCTAATGTGATTTTCAGTAAATGTAAAATTAAAATCAACCGAGGTCATTGTTTCATCTAAGGCAGTGTCTACTTTTAACAGATATGCGCGCGCAATACTATGGCCCTTTATGTAACGGTATGGAGAGACGCTCCGCTCCGCCGACTTCATTTCCTGGCTCGATCTGATATAGTTTAGAGAGCATTTGTGTAAACGACCGATTGTCTTTATTCATTTTACGAGAAACTGCAACCAAAACAACCTTTTTATTTTAATTAAAAGCATACTTACTTCCTAAAATGTACTTAAAAATCCTTTGAGCAAGCAACGTGTTTCATAATGAAACGTATTTGAAAACTTTTTATACTCACTCATAATGAAAACCCTTTTAAAGCTGCACTTCCAGCCCATTTCATTTCTAAATGCAAGGGTTCAGTTAATGGTACGTATGTAAATAAAAGAAAGTTGTAAGCCCCACGAACGGTGCAGTATTGTGGTATGGTGTTGGCGCGCGTGAGGTCGTCGACCGGCCTTGCGCCGCGCAGGGCCGCTGACGCTGTGACCCTCGCTTGGAACAAAGCGATGCAAATATACATCTCGCGGCTTCGTCGCACAATACTCAACACCCACGGCTATGGCCTGCCTTGTTATCCTTTCGCCTCTAATAAATTAAACCTCGCTGGCTTTATTTTTCTGCAAGTCGTGCTTTAAGATTTACTACCATTAACTTTAATTGCCACGGCATAAATTGTTTTATTGCTAGAGGAGATAAAGTGACTGCAGGTATAATATTCACAAATGTTCATCCGGCGAGTAGCCAAGAGTTGTGCAAGGTCACGCACGCTTTTATTATTATTGCACAACGGTATAAGTCAAATCTGGATTCACTACATGGTGAATGCGTACTCATGCGTCATCGCGTGTAATTTTAACAAGCGGAAGGGCATATTATAGTAATATTCGTGCGTTTAAACAGTTCCGAATGCCGCCAGCGTCTATCCCGTCGTGTTCCGTTAGTTACGGCTATGATGAAGTAATAAGATCAGTAGTGCCCACGCGCAGTTTTCGGCGTCGCTCTGTCTGCCCCACAAAACTGGCTCCATTCCATTTTAGACTGTCTTATAATGTACTGCGCAGTGAATTGGTTAAAACTTTAAATTTGTTGTTTTAGTACCTGATAAAGTTTAACGAAATCAAGACGAAAAAGGGGATCGAGTTGCTACAGCACCTGGTGGAGTACTATCATGCGCAGACGAACTACTTTCAAGACGGGTTGAAGACGATTGAGCACTTTGGCGTGTATATTGCGGACTTGAGCGTACAATTGCAGAAAATTAGGCAGCAGCAAGACGACGAGCGGCGGCGGCTGCTCGAACTGAGGAACATGTTGAGAGCAGCTACGCCACAGGACAGGGAGGTAGGAAATTATACACTTAATATCGGGACTACTTATAGGTTATGTTTTCAAGCATATGTAAAAAGATAGAACACGGAGTTATTTTCAACAATGACACACAGTCTTATCATTCTTTACTTATTTTTAAGGTGTCAACAACATTGGGTGGCTACTCTCTCCACCAATTACAAGGCGACAAGCAACATGGCGTTACAAGATGTGGTTATTTGCTCAAGAAGTCCGAAGGTAAAGTCCGGAGGGTATGGCAGAAGAGGAGGTGTAGGATCACAGCTGAAGGTTTCTTGGACATATTTCACGCTGATGAGAACAAACCTCCGGCCAGGGTGAACTTGCTAACGTGTCAGATTAAAGTAGCAGCGGAAGATAAGAGGGCGTTTGATCTAGTCTCGTGTAAGTAGATAGTTATTATAATAGCTAGTTGGAAAAGTTCGCGGCCTTTGCTAACGTATGATTTTAGCGTGCTATATTTCTGGCAACACTGAAAGTAAAAGCCAGAAACTGAAAGCCAGTGGGTGGGAAAGTGATATACCGTTTGACAGCTGATTTTCTTGTAAATTGGGCAAATTGAAATTACAAGTTAAAAGTGTTATCTTTTCATATTTTTTAACAGTTTTAAAATGGAAGTTAATAAGGATAAATTAGATATGTATTACAATTTTTTTTCGACAAGAGTATGAATGCTTCTAGTGCTCGAAAAGAGATTTGTGGTATATACAGAGTAGATCTATGCTTTATCTAAAACTACTGCAAAAAATGCTTCAGTCGATTCAAGCCTGGTAATTTTGATGTGAATGATGTTCCCCGCTGTAATCGTCCTATTAAGGTCCTGTTAAAATCTATCATTCAAAAAATTTAGGCAGATCGACACATAAACAGTCATCAAATTGCGGAACAGCTTAGCAGTCACCAAACAGTTTTGGATCACCTGCATAAACTGAATTTTATAAAAAAGAATAGATGTTTGTTTGCCGCATGACTTAAATTACAGAAACTTGGTGAATAGAATTTCCATATGCGAGATGTTGCTAAAACGAAATGAAATCGATCCATTTCTGAAGAGATTATTAACAGGCGATGAGAAATGGATCACCTGCGAATGCCTACGATAACAATGTTCGAAAACGATCTTGTACTACGCGAGGTGAGCCATCACAAATAGTCCCAAAGCCAGGCCGAACAAAGTCATGTTATGTGTATGGTGGGACTGGAAAGGCATGTGTATTAGGAGCTTTTACCACATGGCCAAACGATTAATTCTGATGTCTACTGGCAGCAATTAGTAAAATTGAAACAAGTACTTGACGAAAACCGTCCAGAATTAATGTATAGAAAAGGTGTGGTTCCATCACGACAATGCTCGACCTCATACATCTTTGATGACTAAAAAAATTGATGGACCTTGGCTGTGAAGTTTTAATGCATCCCCCATACAGTCCAGACATTAGTACCTTCGGACTATAATTTATTCCGCTCTTTACAAAATTCCATAAATGCAATAAAATTACATTCAAGAGAATCCTGAATAAACAAACCATTTACATCAGTTTTTCGTTTAGAAACCCCAAAAATTTTATAGCCACGGGATAATGACAGCCAAAAAAATGGCGAGAAATAGTCGAATTAAGTGCACCATATTCCGTTCAATAAATATTTATGTAATTCGAAAAAAGTCTTTATTATTTTCAGTATAAAACGGCCGCGAACTTATCCGACTACCTAATATTATCTAGCTTGGCGATAACTCATATAGTTTCTATTGAAATTAATGGCACGGGCAAGGATATCGCCGCGAGAGACTCGCTCGTGTAGTTGGCGCTTTACCATAGTTTTGTTTTTAACGGATTCTTAGACCCTGCTTTTTTTCTGTTTTCCGTACCACATTCCTTAATGTTTGGAGTTTGTCATCCTGCCTTGATTTAATTATTCATGTTCCTAATAGTCGATCTTAATTTAATTTCTTGTTCGATTGCATTTGCTTTTGCACTGTTTATTTTTACACGAATGGTAGGATTTATGTTTAAAATCGTAACTACATTTCCAGATAACCGTACCTATCATTTTCAAGCCGAAGACGAGATTGAGCAGCGGGCTTGGACGTCAGTACTCGTCAATTGTAAAGAGGGGGCACTAATGAGGGCATTCCACCAACAAGCAGGGGAGAGCAACGACTCAGGGCATTCATTACTGGACCTGCAGCGGTCTATCATAAGGGCTGTGAGAGCGATGCCTGGAAACCAAGTTTGTTGTGACTGTGGATCTACCAATGGTAAGGATTTTTCTCTCTTGAAATTGTGAAGGTCCATAAAGGTTACGTCGTAATTTACATATGTATGCAAATGTTTGCATAGGATCTAATTATTCACTCCAAATGGACCCCTATTCCCAGTAGTTCTGTTGACAAGTGGGATATTTTTTCTCACTAGTTCTGCTGACCGAACAAATAGGAGGCATTTCTCACTAGCTCTGTTTTAGTACTAAAATATTGATCCTATTATTTTATCGATCACTGTATCAAAACTTTTTTCTAATTTCAATGTAATCGCACGTTGGACTGGGTAGTCCGTTTCAAGAGCGACTTTATTGATTTTATATTTATTGAAATCTCTCACCGTTATAAGAAGACTTTTAGTAAATAAATATTATTGCATTTCAGACATGCGAAAGTCTTATTGTTATAACCTCAAGAACGCCATGTTCACAGGAACTATAGTGATACAAATTGATTTTATGTGCATGCCTGAATCTTTATATATCTGTTTTAATTGCGGATGTTACTCATTGTTTTTTTAAATAAATAGTTGCTCGATTATTATTACTACTACAACCGACCTTGACCGTCAATCATGACAGACAAACAGGACAGGACTTCCTGCCTCGTTATAGATAGGATACCGCATAAATAATACCGAAAGTAATTGATGATATTGCTTCTGAATTGAATGAATCAAATATTGCATGTATTTTTTTATAAAAAAAGACTGCGAACGAGCATACAGTCCACCCGATGGTAAGTGGATACTGTCTTCCATAGAATTCGCGGTACATGCCAACACCAGCCCAGAATGACAAACGTTGGCACGCCCTCGGATGCGCTGCCTACCTTTGTAGCTTAAGGAATGGATTGGGGGAAAAGGTTGGGAAAATGAAGAGGGATAGGATGCGATGGAAATAGGCTCTGGCATATATTACATAATTATACATTATTTTGTTACACATAATTTAATTCATTCACTATAATATATTAACTGCAAAAAGACTCAAATGAGATTTTGTGCTAACATTAATATAAAATACACAAATATACTGTATTATTATATTTATTATATATACATACATACAAATATATACATATGTATACATAAGAATAAGCATAATATGTACATATACATTTTTATTTACGAATTCCAGACCCTACCTGGTTATCAACGAACTTCGGCATAATAGTGTGTATAGAATGTTCTGGAAGCCACCGGGAGTTAGGCGTTCACATCTCAAGGATCCAGTCTCTGACCCTCGACAGACTAAGTACTTCACAGTTGTTACTGGCAAGAAATATGGGCAATCAAATGTTCAATGAAGTTATGGAAAACACGCTGGATGAGCGAGACAAGCTTACGCCTGAGAGTACTATGTGAGTGTTACTTTTATTTAGGGTTTGTCATGATGATAGTTGGGGTACCTGACAACTTGTTTTTAGAGAAATAATTAAATGAGCAGCAGAAAATACCTAATAGGCAGCAAACTTGTTTCCGGTCTATGTCTATTCCAATTGTATTTTTTTCAAAATAGATATGAACTGGAGAGAAGTTGCATTGAGAAAGAAGTTTTATCCTACTAATAAAAATCATATGCACCTCTAGATGTATTTCCGAAGTGTGTCAGATAGGTCCGAAGTCTGAAACAAATGAACGCTGTTGACGATTCAGATTTATTTTATATCAAAAATTTTACTTATTTTTTTTTATAACTAATTGAATATCTGTACATACTTTGTATTTAAAGAATATCTATGAGAAGAAAATATTTTTTTATATCATTATGAATTATGGACGAAATCCGTGGTTACAGTTTTTGTAAATATATTTGACACACACCTATATGGGCAAAACCCATTTTGCTCCACTACTTCCAGTGTTATCGTGAAATATAACTATCAATTCCTATTTTTTACACTAAATCATTCAGTGAATTGACTTTTAACCTTTGTTTACCTTCAGCTTTATTTTTACCTTTTTTTTTTAGCAGATCCGGTGTCTCCGGATCGATTTAACATATTCTCAATTTGATTGTTCCCGAATTGATTTCTACAGATCATTATATTCATAGATGTAGCACTTATTGCTGTCCATTAAGATCAACACAGTATTCAAACTTTATTAAGTTTATCATAAACGAGAAAGGGGCAGCAATACCATTTGGCAAATCGTTCACATTTTTAAGTAATCGGAGAGACACGGAATCTCGAGAAATATATGCATTATAGTCATTTGCTGTACATTAATACAAAATCTTAGATCTGTGATATTTATAATTCACCATAAAAGTCTTCATTTTATATACGAAGCCTCCGAATAACAAGTAAAGTTTGAATCACGGGTGATTTTAAACTCTTGTATTATTTTTTGTGTACATAAATTAGTCACCACTCTCAAGTTGTAACTTAGTCATTTACTTGTTTCCTGCGACCTTCCACTTGTCATTGTTGCCTAAAACGGCATTCAGAGATAATACCTACATAATGAATTGATCATAGTTTTGCATTTATAGTCAAACTAAAAGATGCACAATGACAAATTGAACGCTGCACAAATACCACTTATGCTGGACACATACGATCAAGTTTGTCGTCCAATTTGCATGAGACATGAGGCTTGATCAAGTAAACTTGACAGTGTGTTGATGTCAATTGGCATGACAAGTTTACTTGAAGACTCAATCGATTTTCGATTCTGCCTACTTGATCAATTTTATGCGTCATACTTACTTGAACGTGTGTATGGCGGATCCGCGTCAAGTCAACTTTTGTCTCTCGTCGCTTTCTTTTCATCAACCAGTTATAACACCACTCTGTACGATCTTTTCTTTCTTTCTCTCCAAGACGAGTAATGAGCCTACGATAGCTAACACATCATCGTCTGTCACCGGTGACGCCATGGTCTCAACTGACTTCTCATGCAAATTGAACCTAAACTCGATCGTGAGTGGCGTAAATGGACGAACTGCAAATTGGATCAAGCCTCAAGTCTCATGCAAATTGGACGACAAACTTGATCGTGTGTGGCCAGCATTACATCAGTGTGTGTGAATTGTGCGTGACAGCGCTTATTGAAATACACTTGAAATACAATACACAATTTTAACCGAATGTTTGTATGGACTCCAGACCTCTCCGACTGGTTAAGAACTTGGCCCATTTGACATTTTATTTATCGTTTATGGGCTAACATGTTACGTTATATTCTTGCTCGCACGCTGTTTTGATATTTGCATTTTTAATTACATAAAAGAACCAGAAGCGGACTGCTTTTTAAGCACGTTTAATTACATAAAAGAACCAGAAGTGTCTTGCGGATTGCTTTTTAAGCGTTCATTCGTAAAGGAGTTTGTATTTGTTTCAACTCTAGATTGGCTAAACGATAAACACGCCAATGTAATAGCGTCCCCTGGTCGTATGAAATTTTCTGTTAATTAACTGATTGGTGTAAAGCCTTGAGAAATTGGTCAATATGTGATTACTTTCATTGTTAAAAATTCTGAAATCACCACATGAACTGACTTAGTTCAGAATGTTCTCCGCCCCTCATTAAATGGTATTTTTCTATTAGTTCTATTATCAGTTCTACCGTAGGAATTTGTTTGCTTGTTTTTATTAGTTAACCGTTCTACTAATCTAGAACTAATTAAACAAGACACGTTTTTGGTTGCAGGGAGGAGCGACTCAGGTTTATCAGAGACAAGTACGTGTACAGAACGTGGGCGGCGCACACGTGTCGCGATGCGGCCGAGCTACTGTCCGAAGTCGAGCACGCAGTCAACAACGGTCACATACAGAACTTACTACAGGCGTACGCCGAAGGAGCCGACTTGGCTGCTACCTTACCTTGCTCAGTAAGTTTACGGCCTCCGTTTACACGGATCCACAATCAGGCTCCACCGGTGGATTTATGGATAATTTTTCTTCCTCTTCAATCCACAGGTGGATTCATGGATAATTCTTTTTCCAGTAAAATGAAAAATAAAACACCTTATTAAAAACCTACACACACAAACATAATATGGTAACTAAAACAATATAAGTTTAAAACACTCGGATTAATATTAATATTTATTAAATTAACACATTAAACTAATTATGATTGATGATATAAATCTAAATAAATGAAAAATAAATTCATTTGCAGGATTGCGGCGAAACAGCTCTCCATTTAGCCATATCCCGGGAACTGGGCGACGGCTCGTGTCTACATATAGTTGATTTTCTAGTCCAGAACGGCGGTTCGCAACTCCTCGACAAGGCTACTTCGACGGGAATGACAGCGCTACACTTATGTGCTGCCACAGACAGAACTGAACCTATGAAGTTGTTACTCAAAGCCGGAGCTGATGTTAGTCTGAAAGATGGCAGTGGGCGGACAGCTTTGTACATAGCCAGGCAGTTGGGGCATCACGCTTGTACTGAGTTGGTGAGTTGTTATATTACAAGGTCCCTTCATTGGGTATTACAGAGCTACATTTTTGTAGAACTGAACCAATGAAGTTGTTACTGAAAGCCGGAGCTGATGTTAGTCTGAAGGATGGCAGTGGGCGGATAGCTTTGCAGATAGCCCGTTAATTGGAACATCACACTTTAACAGAGTTGGTGAGTTATATTACGAGGTCACTTCATTAGGAATGTTAAAACCACACTTATGTGCTGCCACAGATGGAACTGAACCAATGAAGTTGTTATTCAAAGCTGGAGCTGATGTTAGTCTAAAGAATGGCAGTGCACGGCCAGCTTTGTAAATAGCCAGGCAGTTGGGGCATCACGCTTGCACAGAGTTGGTGAGTTGTTATATTACAAGGTCACTTTGTTGGAATTATAGAGCCACATTTTTTGAAGAACTGCAGCAATTAAGTTGTTACTTAAAGACATGTTAATCTAAAAGATGACAGTGGACGGACAGGTTTACAGATAGCAAAGCAGTTGGGGCATCACGCTTGCACAGAGTTGGTGAGTTATACTACAGGTCCGAAAGACAGTGCTACATTAATGTGCTACCACAGGTTGTTGTTTAAAGTGGAGCAAATATTAATCTAAGAGCGACAGCGAACCAATAGCTTTGCAGATAGATAGCCAGCTAGCGTATGAGTTTATTATTTGATGTGTAAGTTTGATTTGTTATTTGATCATTTCAATTAAAATTACGAGATACATAGAGATACTTAAAATCTTGGGAAACTTTAAAAACGTTCCATAGTTAAAAGACTTGTAACCTCCTTTGTAATGATTACCTTCCAAAGACAGCTCGCTGCTTTGGCAACAGAATAATAACATCTAAAGACAGGTTTAAAATTCATTTGTAGATAAATATTGTAGTACATAAATATTTTTCTACTTTTTCAGTTGGAGAGTGTAGATAAAAGAGAGAAGAGTGTATTTGAGAATATCAATATAGACTGGAATTTATCTCACGATGACGGATCGACGGATTTCTCGGACGACGACACTGTCATCGATGAGAGGGTGAGTTTTTGATATTTAACTTATTGACACACTCGTACATCCCTCATCATACCATTTCATCAGCCTGTGCCTCTATTGCTGGATAAACATGCATTCATACTCAATAATAGTATAAATTAGTAGTATAATTAATAGTAATACATAGTATAATAATATGTACTTAAGTACATAAGAGCGATTCGACATAACATTTAAATCTTGAAAGTTTTTGGGATGCCTATATATAGATGAATAGAATGCAATAATAAATAAATTAAAAAAATATAAGCCTCTCCCAAGGGCCGCTTCCTCACACCGTTCTCCGCTCCTCTCATCTAACCACTATCAGCAAGTTTCTTCAAATCGTATGTCTTACGCTGTTTCCGTCATGTGACCTTCATTCGAGGCTTCGCCTACACCATCTGTTATCGGCTTTGCGTTTGATATTTTTCTGCCCACTGCCACCTTTCAACTTGCTGTTTCTTTCAGCTACTTGGGCAATTGCGTCAAGTTTTTCATTCTGAATTTTGTCCAGTAGAATTTCATTCTATAGCTCGCTTAGCGATCTTGAATAAATGTATCAGACCTAGGGTCTATACGTCATTAGCATTGTCAGAAGTAAGTCAGAATCATTATAGTCTTCACGACGAGAAGAGATGTTGCATTTTCCTAAATGCTGACCGGCCGATCTGATCAAATGATCCCTTATTCCTTACCTTTAATTTCTCATCGAATGTATAATATTCCTCTATATAATATTCCACTGTTAGATCCATTCATGATATCCATTTAAATACATTAGTGAAACGGTGTGTGTGATAAGTTCACACAGTTATGCTCCCATATCAACTCCATTCACTGATCCGTATAATTCTGAATTTGGTTCAGTGGGTTACATAATATTGAGATATATTTCCTTAGACATACTACACTACGGTTAACTTACGGTCTTCTGCTCCTCTCATTAATTCATTATCGACGATTTTCTTCGGTCTGGGCGCAAAATGTACTATTCGCAAAATCTACGTGACGAAAAATTTCCAGTTTGTAGAATGTACCACTCGTATAATGTTTTGTTCGCAAAATGTCCAATATATAAATAATAATAAGATCCTAATAATAAGTACCTACTAACAGTCTATAAACTAAAATTGTTACTAACACTAATAATAATATGGCTTTTTAATCTGAAATAAATGATAATAATCGTCGTCGTCGAGATAACTTTTTCAGAATGTTTTCAGGTTCATTTTAGATGTAGGACATCTTGCGAACAGGACATAGTACATTTTGCACCTAGACCCTTTTTTATATCTGGCCACCTGGCCGGGTGGTCCAATACCATAACAAATCTTAATAAGACAATTTAATATCTAGCAAAACGGCAGCGTTACCCCTGAGAAGAAATGTCCTCGATCTCGACCACCATCATACGCGGGGGGAGCAGGAAGTAGCGACAGAACGGGCGGTGAATCGCCCGTGCTACGGTCGCGCTCCTCCACCTGCGACTCGCTGCACCACGCGCCGCAAACACCCACCACGCTGCCGAGGAAGCCCAATGTCTGTGAGTACATCCCATAGACATAGAAATGTCCTCGATGCCGACCGTCGTCCTACGCGGGGGGGGGGGAGCAGGGGGTAGCAACCGGGCGAGGGTGACTCGCTCATGCTCTGGTCGTGCTCAGCCTGCGAATCGCTGCACCACGCGCTGCCGAGGAAGCTCAAGAGTCCAAACACCATTGTACCTCCAAATTTCAAGGAGTTCCTTTTCCTTCAGCATCAGATGCTGACGGTTATGTGTATAATATAAACCCCTTTAACTATTAACTTCAAAAAGACGCATTGGAATAAGTTCATTCGTTTAGAAATTATTAAGCATTACATCTTTTAACTTTGTACAGCAGCGCCCCCTGATGAGTTATAACCACAACATGCTCCAAGGTACGATTATAAAACCGCTTCAAAATCGGTCCATCCGTTTCAGAGAAAAGTAGTAACAAATGGGTGCGGAAATATGATACTTACTTTAATGAATAACGTGACGATGTTACTCCATGTTCGTTTCCAGATAACATCGGCAGCTTAAAGAAACGCGCTGCACCTTTACCACCGGCAGTAGCGTTATCTCATCCGCCACCGCATCCGCGCTCCACCCCATCCCCATCGGCGGATAGCGGAAGACTATTACATGGTAAGTTTCAATCTAATTTACATTTACGGAAATTAGAAAGTCATGATTGCAATAAAGTCGCTGAGCGAGTTGTGCTAGAATAAAATCAAAAGCAAAAGGAATTCGTCAAACAACTAGCGTCGGACATGGCCACACCCGCTAAATATTGAAATTGCATAAATATAAATTTTAAATTGTTGCACAAGTTATTAAATAATATTGTATACTTATTATCTGCAAACATTTTTTACAGAAATTTCATTTTTAATAATGTGTCAGACGAACGTAAATGAAAAGTCAAATAAGTGAAAAGTAAGTAATAGGGGAATTGTGCTTAAGATGACATACTCAGGTAAGATGACATAGTGCCTATATCCGTTCAAATATACGCGCCAGAAACGCCTAAACGACGATCACACATCGGCTCACAGATAGCGTCACCACTCAAAACTTTTGTGAGCGACCGCTTGCGTTGTTTGGATGTGGTGTGGATTGTTTTGATTTCGACACTCGAAAATATTATTTTGTTGAAAGTGTTTGTGCCAATAAATATGTTCAGGTAAGATTTTAGTTGTGTTTGACTACTTTGATATGAACTGTGGTTAATATGGGTTATGAATATTGAAGAATAATTAAAGTAACTTTAAAGTTTTTAAGTCGCAAAAGGTGGCAAATATTTTTTACCTCGTAGGGTAAGATGACATAGCAACGGTCGGCTTAAGATGACATAGTATGTCATCTTACCCTGAAGTTCTTGCGTTTATGAATACTTTAAAATCCTGTTTTATTTTTGTTCGGGACGACCGATGCGACAATAGTTTTAAGTCTTTGTTTGAGTAGATTTTATTATTTAAGTTTTCTTATAGTATTTATTTGATAGTTAACATTGTTATTGTTTGATTGATACGATAGATCCTGCAACAGTCGATCTAGTTCAGCGTGCTAGCCAAATCGCTGGTGGACCTTCTTTCTCAAAGAGCACTAAAAATCCTACATCAGTCGGTCCAGTTCAGCGTGATTGCCAAGTCATTGCTGGATAGTCTACCACCCAGGAGATACCAAATAGAAATTTCTCCATTTCCGAAATCAATGTCTACGGGGCAAGCAAGAAGCACGAAGAGGAAAATCACTGGCTCTCGGGTTCTGACAGGCACTCTTTTTATGGACGAAGTTAAAGCCCAAGTCCAAAATAAAAAAGAGAAGGAAAATCGCAAGAGCGTTAGAGCTCGAAAGCAGGTGAAGCGTACTATCCTTCAGGATGACTCAGATGGCCGGATCTATGGAAGATTTTAATCAGGACGCTGATGATGTTGATGACTCCGATGCTGCATGCCTTTATTGTAACGAATTATATAGCAAATGGAAGCCAGGAGAGCATTGGGTATGCTGCCAATTATGTAAGCGATGGTGTTACACTATGTGCTGGCGTTGCACCAAGAACTAAGGTTTTCAAAAGTGAAATGTACACCGATAATTAGGTATGTCAACTTAGACTGACGTGTGTCATCTTACCCACATGGACATGATTGGTGTTTTTTTATTTTATTTCAATTATTAAGTTTTCTATAGCGTCAAGATTAATTTTCGTGCGTCGTAAATAAACGTTTTAAATGTGTAGCCTTACATTTATTTTTTATAACCTTTGAATTTTCAAATATTTGCCTCAAAACAAAAAGTATGTCATCTTAAGCACAATTCCCCTACCTCTCGATAAGTATAAAATAGCCATTTACCAGTTTCGATATTTTTACTTAGCGGCTGTCGATACTTGGCTAGAACATATCTGTCGTAAGATTGATAACCGACGAGATGGACGAGTCCTCGAATGGAGACCACGTATACGAGCATGCGGGTTTCTTCACGATGGTTTGCCTTACTGCCGATCTAGTGGTAATTTTAAAAATCCGTACTTAATTAGAAACTCCAGTGGTACAGGATTTGAACATACGACCTAACGAATCAGAACAGGTACGATTCCTCCTCGAAGTGTAATACCCGGTTTACTGCAGCCACTGTCGCTCGTCGCGAGAAATATTTCGGTGGCAGCGTCGAGAAGCGAGTGAGTGTTACATTACCGCCCCATACATCCTTCGTAGAGAACGTAGAAATTGCTGCAGATTCAGCGCAAAAGGATGTAAATAAAATAGCAAAACGATGTAAACAATCGCATCAGTCGATGGTGGATGATCGCATAGAATAGAATTCATCGCAATAGAACGTTATAAGTACTTATCTACGGACGCCAAGTGAGCGAGAGGACAGTCTTTAAACTAGAGATGAAACGGATAGATGTTGTGCCGGATACCGGATACCGGATATTCGGCCAACCTTGAAGCCGGATAGCCGAATATCCGGCCGGATAGTCGAGTGGCGACTCGTTACAAGAGTGAATCACTAAGCGATCGGACGGACTCGGGTGATTTCGGGCCCTTTCGTTTATGAGTGACATTAGCGCTTTATTGTCTTCTTGAATTGATTGCAAATACGATCATAAGAGGTTATGAAAAAACGTGTTCTTGTTGTCTGAGTTTGTGGTCATTTTATTAGTGTTTTTTTCTATAAATTTAAAGTAAGGTACCGAAGAAAAATGTCTTCGATAAGAAAAAGATCACCTTTATGGAAATATTTTGATATAAAAAGTAACGATCAAAAGTTTGCTATTTGTTCGTTATGTAATGTTAAAATTTCTCGTGGTGGGGAAGGAAAAAAGGCAGGTATGTACCAAACAAAACTAGTTTCTCTTTTTATATGTGTTTAATTATTTGATGGACTTTATCACAGATCGAACGAATTATTAAATGTTGTGGTTAGGTAAATAAGTTGAACAGGTGTAAGTTAAGTACATTACGTTTCAAAAATGCATACCGCGGTTCGGACTGGTAATTAGTTAACTTGTAGCTATCTTGAAACTGATAAATTCTTCAAAAAAAATTAATAATGGGTTTATTTATTATTTAATGGTCCTTCAGAATTTTGGTAATTATTTCTGCTTTTGCACTTCTCTTTATTTTATACCACTTTTGTATAAGACAAAATATATTTTTATGAAAACTTTCATCGTTTGTCGTGTTTCATCATATGCACTGCACTTTTAATTTAAAGTCGATCGAATTTACAAGTCAAGTTAGTAGGTAACATAGTTTTGTTAACGATATAACCTACACTCGTATTTTCGTTTTCTAGGTACTAGTGCCATGAAGAATCATCTAAAAACAAAACATCCTGATGAATTTAGTACACTGAATATTAATATAGATTTAGCCAATGCCGAGCCAACTACAATTGCGTTAGCTAACTTGGGGACAAGTTCTTCGAAAAATATGCAATTGAGCTTGAAAGAATCATTCGAAAGAAAATCACTTTGGGACGTTAATGATCCAAAAGCCAAGAAATATCATTATTTAATAGCAGAAATGATTGCACTTGACAACGAGCCATTATCCATAGTAGAAAGAACCGGATTCAACAGACTCCTAGAACAAGCTTTACCCCGCTATAAATTGCCAAGCCGTACGTTTATTACTCAAAAAATTATTCCTGACATCTATGACAGAATTTATGAGAAAATCAAAAGTAACATTGCAGGTGCTCCTGCAATTTCGGTGACATCTGACATATGGACTTGCTTACATAATAACGCCAGCTTCCTGAGCTTCACAGCCCATTGGTTACCTTCTGATTTCAAACTAGAACACGGAGTTCTTGCAATGAAGCCCTTCTCAGGTACACACACAGGAGAAAATATAGCAAAGGAGCTTAATGCTGTCGCGGACCGCTGGGATATTGAACATGATAAAATACATTTACTGATTCATGATAGTGGGGCCAATATGGTGAAGGGCGTTCGATTAGCTGAGTACGACTCGGCTAGATGCTTCATACATACGCTCCAGAGAGCTATAACCGAGTCACTCAAAGTCCAACCTGAAGTAACAACAATGATTGCTGCTGGTAGACGGCTTGTTACGCACTTTAACCACTCGGGTTTAGCTCAAGAAAAACTACTGGCGATTAAAAAAGAGTTAAATTTACCCGAGCATCAATTGGTTCAAGATATTAATACAAGGTGGAATTCCACCTTTTATATGATAGAACGTCTATTAGAACAAAAGCGGGCCTTATCGTTATATGTTGCTGATCATGATAAACTCACCAATTTGACTCACCAACAGTGGTGTTTGATGGAGCAATGTATCAAATTACTGAAACCCTTTGAAGAAATAACCAAATTAACAAGTTCTGGTTTGTCCTGCGTATCAGAAGTGATACCACACGTTGCAGCCCTAAAAAAGTATTTAGACAAAGATGAAACTAAGCAAAGAACACCTGATTTACCAAACATGAGGGTCTCATTGAGAGCAGAATTAGAAAGTCGTTTCAACTTCTTAAATCAAGACTACAACTACTTGGTTGCAACTTACCTGGACCCCAGATTTAAAACAAACTTTTTGGGTATTATTGAAGCGGAAAGAGCTCGCCAGAACATTCTATTGGAATTCATGAAAATGTCTTGCGAAGAAACCTCCAACAGCAGTTCATGTTCATCGCCAGTCAAAAAAAGTAGAAGAGAAGAGTCGGCTGTATCTTGCGAAGCTCATGATACCTTTTGGGATTGCTTTAATGAGGTAGCGACAGAAAATGACACTAGTCAATGTCACGATCAAGGAAAAAACGCAATGGCGTGTGAAATTGATTCTTATCTGAATTCAGTGCGCATTGGTCGCGATCGTGATCCTTATATTTGGTGGTCAGCTAATGCTGTACAATACCCAAACTTAACGAAGTTTACTAGAGTTTATCTTTCAGCGCCCTGCAGCAGTGTATATAGCGAAAGACTTTTTTCGGAAGCTGGCCTTGTATACGAAGACAAGCGAAACCGTCTGTTGCCTTTTAACGCAGAGAAATTGGTATTTATTAATCATAATTTGCCCTTAGTGCAGTTTGAGTATTAATTTTTTTGTTTTGTTATTAAAAATTCATGAGTCTCTATGTTAAATAAAGTGCCTTCAATCTTTATGTCGTATTTATTTGAAATCCGGTATCCGGCCGGATACTCGTTTCTTATCCGGTATTCGGCCGGATTTAAAATTTGAGCCGGATAGGCCGGTTACCGGATAGTTACCGAATATCCGTTTCATCTCTACTTTAAACACTTCCTGCCGCTCACGCTGCTCTTCTTTTGAAGTCCGGGCATAATACCGCCAACGAAAGGACCGCATGGCCGCGGCAGTGACATGAGCAGTGTCAGAGCGAGGGACTTGTTTACACACTCGCTGCATCAGCTGCATGTCATTAATGTCGAGTTACATTCACTCAGTGTCAAGCAGTTCAAGCGGCGTGAAGTACCGTCCTGCGCAACCGCCGCCTACACCGCCGCCGACAAACGCGTTGCTACACAACGGGGCGCACCACCGGGACGAACCAACACCACCGCCCAGGAAGGTAACGTATAATCACATATCCTCACTAATACATAAAAATGAATCCATGTCTATTTGTTTGTTCATTTGAAATTCTTTCACGCATCAACGGATGATCGAATGAAACTAAAATTTTGCTTTGACCCTCTCTAGGACCACGAAAAGGACATAGATTACAAAACTAAAGAGCACGCGGGCGAAGACGTGAGCAAATGCTAGTTAACATATAACTTGTGTTTTAATCATTTAGGTTTTTAAAACAATATTGTGAGGTGTATTTGTATTAATATAATATGATAGTTACTAGTAGATGATGTTATATCATAACATAAGTGATGTACGTACTAAGTGGCAATGAAATTTAATACCAGAAATAAAAACTTTACTAATGTCAACTTAAACTATTTTGACATTTTTACGGACTCATTTTTATTTAAATATGAAATTTGTTCCGTGCAAATTATATTCTCATCTACTTGTAAGTTTTTTGATGTATAAAAATTGTATATACTCGTGCGAGTACGCGACATTCACTACGAGCCATTTCAAAAATCTAATTTTGCACAATTTTAATGCAGTTTTGTTTAGAAATCATTGCAAATAATTCTGCTTTTATAAATTTATTCTAACTAGCGAGTTGTAACAAACTGGTTTCTGATATTGAGTTTACGATAAATAAATATTTTCATCCGTGTAAATAATTTAAACTAACAGAGATACAAGTACAGGATTAAATTTTTTTTTGCTTCAGAAAAAAAATAGATTGCATCTGGAAAAGGCTGTGAAAGCGAAACTGAAAAGGGTAACGAACAGACAAAAAGATTTAGTGTATTAATTCGCTTACCCTTGTTTGATTTGATGTCCCTTTATTAAAACCGTTTTATTTTACCGTTACGCGGCACACGCATTGTCAAGAGAAGATTATCAAAATTTTGCTATTTTCGACCTCTATATATTTCTAAATACTTAATGGGAACAAAATTCTGGCTGGCTATACAATTATTTATATCTCTTGACAATAATTAAACTGAAGCCATAAAATGTGCAAGTGCATAATTTATGGAAGTTTTATTACTTTGCATGATGTATCCGACCTGTCGCTTTAAATTTCGTTCCTAAGAATAGAAGTCAAGTAGTAATTTTAAGGAAACCAATTTGGCGTTTGCTTCGATGCTCCCATAGATAACTACTGATAATTTTCGCTAGGTCGTCTCTGAAAGAAATAATTATTTTGGAGAAATAAATTTATTTGAATTTCGTATTTCTCTCTCACAAATAAAACAAAAATCACTAGACATTCGCATTCACTACCAGAATGACAGTGACTAATTTAATATGTTACAGTACATTGCTCCTTAATACACAATATCAGTTTAATGTATGTCCATTAAAGATTCAATGTATTTGAAACCCGTACGGCGCGACGCAGTTGTGAATACTTGATTCATGTTATTTGTACGTTTTGATTAATATTAATAATTATAATGTTACAAATTTAATAAGAAATAAGTAAATAAAATATAAGGTAAACATTTGGTATAAATAGCCGTTGTCCTATTTAATGTGATCAGTTGATCACTTTAGCACAATAAATTATCTTTCGCAAAATTCATTTATTTTGAAATAAAAACCCGCGAAAGTTATAAAACATTGAATTACTTGAAAACATAATGAAAAGTTACTACTTGAATTCTGAATAAGTCTAACAGCTTTCGGCTTAATTGTTTAAAATCCTTCTAATTAGTGATTCCCTTCGTGTATCTTCTGTGAACTAAACGTAGATTAATTAGATTGACGCCTTAGTTTCACGAGTAAACTAAACACATTGAGAATTTGAAAAACCGTAGCTTTCAGAGATTTCTCAATACAATATATATTTTATTTCAATATTTTTTGTGTGGAGCATATTGACACTTTAATTTTTAGTGCATGTTTCTATAAAAACTGAAACCCTGTCAAAAGTGAATTATTATATTTCCAATTTGAAACTCCCCTTTTTGTAACTATTTTGAGCATATCCTATTCCATAGCTTTGTTTTTTGTCTCTATAAATTTAGTTCTTTTAATTTTTACTTTTGTAGGTAGGTACATCATTTCCAGATAACCTTATAGACTACCATATATATAATATTAATGTGCAAGTTGTTCTTATAAAATAGTATTTTTGTATTTAGACACACGCTATGAGGAAAGTAAACAATATGTTCGCATAGGAATGTATAGGCATTTTGTTTCATACGAAATTCCTATTTTGTATTAACTACTTGCGAGTTAATGCCTATTCATCATAATATTTTGTCCTTTATTCAGTCATTTCACACGTGCCAGTTTCAAAAAAGTGTTTATTTTTCATAACGTACGAAATCTTCTTGACGGAAATTATGCTGCATCTCTTTATAATAGGTAGTCGGAAAAGTTCGCGGCCTTTTTAAACGTATGACTTTAGCGTGCTATATTTCTGTCAACATTGATCACCGGCGGGAAAGTGATATACTCTTTAACAGCTGACTTTTTGTAATGGCGGCAAATTGAAATTACAAGTTAAAAGTTCTATCTATCTTTTCATATTTTTTAACAATTTGAAAATGTTATAATAGTTAATAAGGAGAAAATTAGATGTTTTACAATATTTTGCTAGTGCTCGAAAAGAGATTTGTGGTGTTTACGGAGAAGATGCTTTATTTAAAACTATTGCAAAAAATGGTTCAGTCTATTCAATTTTGATGTTAATGATGTTCCTCGTTGTGGTTGTCTTATTAAGATAAATGTTGATCTTATCATTGAAAAAATTGAAGCAGATCGACACATAAGCAGTCATCTAATTGCAGAAGAGCTTAGCATTCATCAAACAGTTTTGGATCACCTCCATAAACTGAATTTTGTTAAAAGCTAGACTTGGGTGCCGCGTGATTTAAATGACAGAAACATGGTGAATAGAAAGAAGTGCTCAACCAGTTGAGCATTAGGACTTTAATGTGGTTCCCCACTGCTCAATTATTTTAAATTGAGCACTTCAGTTGAGCAGTGGGGAATAAGCGAACGAAATGAAATCAATACATTTCTGAAGAGTTGAAACGATCTTGGTCTAAGCTAGGTGAGCCATCACAAATAGTCCCAAAGCCAGGCCTCACACCGAACAAAGTCATGTTACGAGTATGGTGGAACTGGACAGGCATTGTTTATTATGAGCTTTTGCCACATGGCCAAACGATTAATTCTATGTCTACTTTCAACAATTAATAAAATTGAAACATGCACTTGAAGAAAAACGACCAGAATTAATCAATAGACGTACATCTTTGAAGACATCTTGAAGATTAAAAAAATTGATGGACCTTGGCTGGGAACTTGTAGTGCATCCATTCAGTCCAGACATAACACCTTCGGATTATAATTTATTCCGTTCTTTACAAAATTCCATAAATGCAATAAAATTACATTCAAGAGAAGCCTGTATAAACCATTTACATCAGTTTTTCGTTTAAAAACCCCAAAATTTTTATAAATGACTGCCAAAAAAATGGCGAAAAATAGTCGAATTAAATGGACAATATTCCGTTCAATAATAAATATTTATGTAATACGAAAAAAGTCTTTATTATTTTCACTATAAAAAGCCCACGAACTTATCCGACTACCTAATATATTATATTGAAAGAATAGAAAAAGCTGCATATGAGTATTGATAAATAGCATTTTTTTTTTGAAATTCTTGCTTTAATTCCGCTATCAAATTAGAATTGTATGATTTGAAAAAATGGTGTTTTTATATTATATTCCGACTAAAAACTTTTGTAAAAATTGGCACGTTTGAACATAAAAATAAAAAGGAAGATTATTTATGTAAGCGTTAACATTTACATTGGTCGTTTCTCTGTAACGATGTTACTTCACCCACGTGAACCTTCTTTTAGTGGCTGCAACGCTAAACGTGACAACTAAAATTATCCTGTTTGGACATAGACATACTATTTTACGAGAAGTAATTAAATGAGCAGCAAAACATACTGTGTGAGCAGCAAATTGATGGTAGCAAATTTAAAGGTCAGTTTAATTTAGTCTCTAGTGACGAGCGGTGATAGCCTAGGGGTATCTTATACTCGGCTCACATTCGTATGATCGTGATTTCAAATCCTTGGCCCGTACTCTACTTCTACTTAAGTACGGATTTTTAAAACTTGTCACTTACTCATCGGTTGGGGAAAATGTCGCGAGGAAACCAGTATGCCAATCCGCACTGAGCCCGCGTTGTGGATTGCGGCCTGAAACCCCCCCAATGATTTATAGGATTCTTGTGCCCTGCAGTGGTACGTTATAGGCTGATACATGTGACAATAAAGAAACACGAGCCTTGCAAAACAGGACTTCGTCAAGAAAGAAAGAAATATTTATTCAACGAGACACATAAAGAAAAGAACGCCAAGAAAAAGAAAACATTCACAGAATAACAGAAAATAATTACAGAAACAATGTAGTTTTTATAATTGTCATCCCGTGGGTGATAGTGCCCTGTCGAAAGGATCTTCAGCTCAACATGGTGCTGAATGCTTGAGACAAGCAATCAGCGTTGATTTTCAGTAATCTACTTTAGTTGTTTAAAAATAGGTTGTTCTGTTCATGAAGATTTGCTGCTTATTTAGTATTTATGGCTGCTCTTTGAAATAGAAGCCCTATTTTACTAAGGATTAAACCGACCAATGTAAACAATTCCTGCCTTCAATTTGATGATTATGAGACAATAAATGACGTCACCTTTTCTATAGGAGTGTTCTAGTCAAGACTCGTCATTAGAGCTGTGTGACATGTCAGATTCATGCCTTGACGAGAGCGCGCGGTCACGGCGTAGCGATAGCCGCTCGCTTGACGTGTCTGACGCGTCCAGTGTGCACTCGCGATCGCCCTCAGCCTCCATCACTATGGTACGTTATCAGAAATTCTAAAATCTATTCCAGTGAGTGAGATATGCCAGAGCTTATTCCAATCCCATCCTATTCCTCCGCATATTCCCAACCCATTCTCCAAATCCATACCTATATCTCCAAAGGTAGATAGCGCGCGCATCCGCGGGCATGCCAACATTTGTCATTCTGGACTGATGTTGGCATGTATTGCGGATGTCTATGTACCACAGTATCCACTTACCATCAGGTAGGCTGTATGCTCGCTTGCCATCTATTTCCCATAAAAAAAAAGATGAACCATTGGGGATGTCTTAAGCATTCTCACGATTACCGAGTTGAGAACGTGACGAGTTAAAAGTGTTTAGCTGAAAAAATGTCGACCTGAAAACAGGAGTTACTAAACTATTTTGCTTTCGTGAACGAATTGTTATTGTGATTTTTACCTTCATATTCGTGGTTTCTATAGGAGTTTCTTTTATTCCAGTATAATCTCTATTCGACGAGTTATAAGTGGGCATTGGGTGGGATGAGAATGAACTCTCACTCACTTCCGAAACACGTAGTATATTGGAAGGAATATAATAGGAATGGTAAATGTCCAGTCGGGCGCGGTCAGCGGTTATGAGATTGTAGCATGCACCCTCCCACTCCCAAATGTCTTATTTCCTCAAAATATCTGTCATTGCACCTTTATTTTTGTTTCTATCTATTTTATAATATTTAAAACTTTTTATATTGTAAATGGAGTCTAATCGCATACACTTAAAGGGTTTTCTTTGCCTTTTACTTCTACTTAACATTTCGGCACCGGTTAATATGTATTATAGTATAAAACGTATTTATTTATTCATATAGTGCAGCATATTTCCTGAATTTGGAATAAATAATATATCACTCCATCTTAGAATATTGAAATGATTCCATACAAAATTTGACACATTGTGTTTGATATAATATTCAATTATAATTTGAACAACGCTAAAATACATTCGTACACGTGTATTTGTATTGTAGAATATTTGTACCAAGTTAATAGAATCATCAACCCAATGTCAACCAGGCAGGGTCAACCTCGACATCAACCCAGGGGTTCAATGTCCAGAAATCCTGCCTTAGTAAGTCTTTACGTCATAAAAAGAAGCCATTTTATGTTTTTATCTTCAGCAGTTTCGGTTCGGCGTTGATGAGTCGGTCAGTTAGGACATTTCTCTTTATATGTATAACATAGATGTTCTACAATACTATGTTGGATTTATTGCAGATGAGCGGCGGCATGAGGCGGTGTCGAGCTCTCTACGACTGTTCAGCAGACAATGAAGACGAACTATCATTCCGCGAAGGAGAAGTTATCGTCGTCATCAACGAAAGAACCGAAGATGACAACTGGATGGAAGGTCAAGTTGAAGGCACCAATCGCAGAGGAATGTTCCCCGTCTCTTTCGTGCACATGCTACCTGATTAAAACAGAAAGAGATGAAGTAACATAGGTCAGTGTTCATAGAACTTTCTAATTGGCTGATGCCATTTCGTTGCCCTCGAATGTAGGAGTAGAGTCTAAAAACCAAAAATAGAAGCTGGTCTTGGAAAGTATCGACTTCTGTGTTCAAACTTTCTTCAACACTTCGATAAGTGTTGTGATGCAATTCAAATATTGGATAAATATTTAGACGTTTAACGTAGAGCTTAAATGTTACTTTTCAACAAAACATGTATGAAATGTTTATGTCACTTTGAAATAAACCGTCAAGGTTTGGCCTAAAGCTTGTCGTTCATTTTGGAAGCTTTCTGAGCTTATTTACGATAGTGTACCACGTGATGTATAAATCAGGTTACTGTTGCCCTTTCTTCTTCATGTTATCAATATCACACGTTATGGGGTGGTCAAATATGATGTTATCTGAGCAAAAGGACCTTAGGGACCTAGTAATTTTATTAAAGATTTCGTTGTTTCAAGATTCCATTCAAATTGAAACAAGCTCTAACATCTAATTTCTAAGATAAAGCAATAAAAAAATATGCATTTTTTTAAATATTTAATTAAATTAGAACCGACAATAGGGTCCATTTCTCAGATATTGTCATAAATGTTATTAATATCTATCTTAAAAACGTATACCTTAGAAACATGACACTATATATACATGTATATATATATATATCTTGAATGATTGACATTATGAGGGCTTTTAGGCAAAAATAAAATTTGAAACAAAATCCAGGAAGTGAAGCCGCGGTCAAAAGCCAGTATTTAATTAAATACATTTAACATCAAAGGCGTTTATCTACTTGTATTATAAAAATGTATAAAGCAAGTGTGTTGTGTTTCTAAGATATAAAATTAATATTAAAAATATGATAAAATATGTACAACAATGTAACATTGTTTTTATACATAAATTTTAATACTCACACTTTTTAAGCATTCCAATTTGGATTGTACCACCTATAAGTAATTAGTGAGATATAGAATTTGAGTTACATTTTCAATTTTGTTACTGAAATTAAATGAAACTTAGCATACATTTTTATGAATTTAAACACCAATTGTATTAATTATGCCAGTAGTCATCCGTCCAAAAACGGATTTTACTTCAATTTTGGATTGTTATTCAATTTCGTATTTGCATTTTATACATTTTTTTTAAATCTTTAAATTCGTTCTTCAACGTAATTAGTATTGTGATAAAAAAATAAAAAAGGAAAAAAAGTTTAATTTGGCAAGAATTTATCAATCTAATTAAGATTTAATGACCACAATCGATTGTTCAGTATTGACTAATAATATACAATAATGTAAAGATTTAGCGCCTACGTGACATTGTCAACGCCATTTTTTATCGCAGGCAATTTAATTTAGATTGGCAGATGTTTAAAGTCAAGTTTAAAGCGTTTGTAAACGAGCATTGACATTAACATCATTGCTCTAACTGAAGGTCAAAGTTTATTTTACAATGTTTTATTTGCGGTTGGCGCCAACTAACCGCCTATTGAGAAGGTTAATAAATGACCTGCAAAGGAGTTTGTACTTGCTCGAACACGTTACCGAAAGCCTATCGATATTTATAATAATTCGCATGTTTTGTTTAAATTGTTTTTTTTTTACAGCTGTAATAATCTTATAATACACACGTGAAATAAAATCTTTTAGAAAATTCCGATTTAGTTGTATTTTGTTTTTAGGAATAAATCAGATGCCTTGGTATGCCGCATAAACCAAGACGGTTGAAAAATATTGCTGAATATTGGATGAAAAATTAAAGATTGTATCTATTTGATGCCAAGTCTAAGAATGCACATTTATATGGATACATATAGGGGTACATAGAGTTAAATAAAAAATACCTCCATTCTCTATCCTGACAACTTTTGTTCTAAAGCGTGCACCACGAGCAGTAAGAATTGCGGTCATTGACATGAGGTCAATCAAGGCTGGACGGTAAAGAGATTTGCATGAAATCGTCGATTACGTACAACTTTAATAGAGCCCTTATATTATTGAAATTTAATGTAAGAGGTTTAGTGGTCTTGATATTTACCTCAACAAATATATATTTTTTAAATGGAGTCCGATTACATTAAAAAAAAATGACTTTACTGTACGTTGTACTGGCGGCAACGGCGCACTTACAATTCATAAACAGCTGCTGATCGCACCGCTACTATTAACCAACGTATGTAAATCGGTGCGAGTACATGGCGCTATTGAATGGTTTGTATTAAAAAAAGTGTTAAAAAGTGGTAGAACTAAAGTTGTTAGTTTTCACAAAAGAAATTCGGTGTTAAGAGCGCGTAGGTATTTTTTCTTTAATCCTGTATATATGGGTATATTATGGTCCTTCCTAAGATTTGGCATTATAAATACCGAATACGCATGTACTTGGTAGATTAGATTAGAAACTGGGCTTGCCATCGCACATCATACCAGCTTTAAAAACAGCTGAAAACGCACAATTTATGATAAAACTCAAAACTTTTGACAGTAATTTTATATAATTTTAATTTCTAAAACCAAACCTAAAATCTGCCTACTTATTTGCAGATAAGCGACAAAGAAACTCGTTTGTTGATTACAAGATAAAAATTGATGTCGTTCGTGTATTCTTAGGTCTAATAAATAGCAAATATCAGAGATATACGAGTAAAAACAAATGCATCTCTTGACATTTCTCATACATTTCGAAAGCAGCAAAAAAATTGTACCTAGCGGTTGAAGATTAACTGAATTAATTTTACTATGGTTAATTTTAATAATACTAATGAAGGTGCATGAAACTAATTTGGGAAGAAGTAAAAATAATTATTTAAAATGAGTAAAAGTAAAAATAATTTATTATATTAAAGGTTTAGGTTTACACGGCGAGTAAAAATAAATCATTTGAGCGCAATTTTATCACTGAAATGATAATTACTTTTATGGTATATATAAAACTAATGCTTAAAGGTTTTATTTCATTTTATCATATAATTAAACAGCTGTTTGTGAATCAATAATTGTAATAATAAATAAAATCAGAATTTATTACCTTTTCAGCTACAGATACGTGAGATTTTGTTTACAACTCCAGCCGCGCGCGTCGCTAGTATAGTTTGTTGCCAATTTTAAGCCAAATCTGCACGTATTTACTCGTGATCTCTAATATTTGCAAATAGTAATTTGCCAAAAATATATGTGATCTGTAGAAGAGATTTATAGAGGAATCTATCGGACCAGTGGCTGTTTCCCATTTCCCGTAGTTGATATTGACGTGTCTTAGATTGTTGGTGCATGCATGCTGTCATAGAGATTATGTACCTCTTATGAGTCCACAAACCACGACCCACCATAAATTCTCTTCATAGAGTGGAGGTATATTGTAACCGATATAAGGTTTCTTTTTACACGTGCGGACATTTATCACTACAAGCAAACAACTCGCGACCACGCGACTACAGTAAGCGACAGCGCGGGAGTACGGTTCCAAGGAATTTGAAAACAATGTTAGGATGATAAGTACTTATCGATCATTTTAATTTTATTTATTTATTTAATAATTTTAATTTATGTTTATTATTGTAAATTTATATATGTATTTATATATAAAATAATTTAATTTAAAAAACACCTCAACCGCACCCTCACGCTGTCGCGTACTGTAGTCGCGAATGTCAAGAACTATTGACAAACCGAGATCTCGTTCGCATGTTTACAATTTCTTCTTTGCGTTCGTAAACAAATTATTACATTTATTTTAAAGTTCATTTTTGTTACTCTAACTGAATGAATAGGTTTGGGAGTACCCTTGTCCTATTATACTCTACTCCTCATACTATCCCCCCCACAGAATGATTGTCAACAGTCAACTGGTAGAGAATGCCTTATTAAGGCAATAAGTCCGCATCTGTACAATATAGTGCAAAAAGAGTAAATAAATATCAGTTTATACAGGTGATATAGGCCTAACCATTATTAATCCTGTTAATACCGGGCATGGTTTGTGGCGTCATAAGAATACTAATGTTCGCATCTTGTTGTTACATGTTAAATTTTAACAATACATTTTCAAATAGAAGTTACAATCTTATGCGATACTCGTAGAATAGCAATAGATTCAATGTGAGGAGAGCGAAATAATAATGTTGTTATGTAAATGAAAAACTCTATTGAATCGGCTGCCATTACATGTCGTCAAATATTTTTTACAAGTCGTGATGGAATTGTAATATTTGTGTATTCAACACTTTACTAAAATGATATATTGAAAGTAAATGCTTCCGAATTTTGATGTACATATCGAAATCGAATAGATTCGATTACAAAAAATCGAATAGAAAAAAAATCAAAATTATTTTTAACAGCTTTCTCAGCAACCTTCTTAAAAGTCCCCATAAATTCTGAGACTTATTATGCAGCCTTCTTTTGTAAGTGTTTTAGATTTAATTTAAAATGCCGGTAATCACTTGGTAGAATTTAATTTGTGTCTTTCTTTACATAGACTGAATCAATAACTTTAACAAATGAGTTTGTTGCAAAAGAAATTACAAACGATATCTCGTCAAGCGTTAAGAAATGTTTTACGGCATGTTGTGTTATGTGATTAAAGTTACAACGTATTTACACATTCCCAAACTAGTAATTATTTAGGATTTCTGTATATTACGTTTTATTATCCTTACTGTAAACATAACTCTTAAGCAGTACCTACACATTAATAAAGTTACCTACATTACCGAGCGCGATGCCATAATCTAGTATTATTCGGTCTTGAATGAAGCGAATGAATGTATATATTATTTTATTAAGTACCCACGATGATATGTTTCGTTGTATGTTTAATTTCGCCCTAGAAAATAACCAGGGTTACTTTAAAATTGCCATGAAAATTGTGTATGTAATTTTGCCAATAACCTGTAAATAGGAAAATAGTGTAGTGAAGTATATGCAGTAGATGTTCGTAATTTATTTATATTTCAAATACCTATTATATTGAGAAGTACTACAAGCGACAAAGACGTGTTACGTACTTTTCACAGACTTAAATTATATTTATTTAATAATAATATAACATTGTGATGAAATATTTTAATGCCATTTTTAGCCTGTCAGTATGTTACTTATTAAAAAGTTATGTAACCAAATGATGCTATTAGCCCTTAAGATGTTTTATTCTTTAAAAAAATGTAGCTATATTACTGGAGTTGTAGTTTAAATAGGTTTTTTTTTCTATTGTGTATTATGTGAATGACCTGTATGAATTTATTAATACATCATTTCGATGTTTAATTTAAATGTTTTGTTTTTTGTCCACTCTCCCAAGTCCGGATAAAGTTGACACCACAACTAGTACAATACCGATAATGATGAAGCAGTCGTGTTTGAATAAACCTAAATATGGAGATTGCTTACAGGTTAGTTTCCACAATGACCACTCACTGTGTCCGACCTAAAAATTATATCATCTCCAAACATTCACAACGTAAAACCGTATAGCTGAGCTGGTTTCTCTATGGAATACATAGAGAAATTAACAGATAGAATATGAAACGAAATTGTGTATCAGGGTTACTGGTAAATAGAACAGTTCCTTTCGGGGGGTGGTAGCATGGAGTGTAACGATTACTTCTCACTATTTCATACCGTTGCCAAAAGTTCATAATTTCCAAGATATACTTTTTTTATAGAAAGGCGGCAGACGAGCATAGTCCACATGATGGTAAGTGGATACTGCCGCCCGTGGACATCCGCGTGACATGCCAACATCAGTCCAGAATGACAAATGTTGGCACGCCCCCAGATGCGCTGCCCACCACTGCAGATTAAGGAAGGGATTTGGAAAATGGAGAGGGATAGGATGTGATGGGAAGTGGCTCTGGCATATCTCACTACCGAAACACGTACGTACGTACGTACTACGTTCTAAAAACATGCAAATTTACAATTGCAATTCTAAATTCGTTATTTGCGCCTCAAAAGCTCGCGCATATTACGGCGGGCCCCACCACACCCCATAAAATTGCAAAGATACTGCTGAATCAATTTGTATAAACCATCGCACACTTCAGGCGGGCCGTATCGCATCGCAGCGCAACGTACTGGTGGATCGATTTCCGTATTTATAAATAAGCAGATGTTATGCGCTGCGACGCGGCCCGTCTCGTTACGTTTTGAACGGGCGCAGTTAATGGACGTAGTTCGAGAGTTATTTTGCTGTGCGACATGAAGAATTGAATGTCAACATTTTAACAACTAACTGATTTCAATTATTGCATTGACCGCCGGCCCACCGTCTGTACTGTCCTTTGGCGCAGTGTTGCAGTCTTGCAGTGCGGCACGACGTGGCTGAAATGTGCGTAAGACTAATATATTGTGAAGTTAAAAAAAAACAAGCAAGATGGAGGATTACAAATGAACGTGCAAAATTCACCCTGCAACAATCTAATACTGGTGTATCTTGTTGTATTTTTTATAATAATACGGAAAGAGACGTATGAATTATAGAAGAGCGATTTTCGTAGGTTTTGGAACGTAGTTTTGATTGACAGTGACAGGATTTTTTGCCGGTAACTCGAGATGTGAAGTTGAGATTTGTTTGATTAATGTAAAAATTGTGTATTGTACAAATCCCACAGAGGGATTTGTGGTTTAATAATTATAGTTTATTAAACTTCAAAGTGCTTAGTGTTAATGCATAATGTTTGTGATAATTAAATTAAAGCGCGAGACTGCATTTTTTGTGTTCTTCCAACGATTTCAAGTCTGTCTTCAGTAAATCTACTATCACTTTGCTGAGCGACTTCTATTTCGACGGGATTACACAACGACGTGATAAAAACTGCTAAACACCAAATAACAAAAGAGAATTGGCTTAGAACTGGCAGCACTGTAATATCTATTGGTCCACACGGACCAATAGCTATGCCAATGTCCAGATAAAATGTAAAAAAATGACAATGACAGCCAATGACAACCAAACTAACTGGATTCTGTTATCTCCTTTTTTCTTTTCATATAAGACGAGGATAGAAGTTTTATTTTGTAAATAATTATCAATATATTTATATGTACTTAAGGATCTTCTAATTTTACACTGATTACTTTATTGTAACTCATAAAAATATTATATTTCCACCGTTTTATTGTAAACAAGATGATAATTTCGCCTATTAAGTGAACTTTGCACTAATCTCATCTCATTGTTGATAAGGACTTTTTATTGAAAACAACGTATTGTAGCAAAATATTGTATCGAAACTGCGACTATGACTTCTCGTAAGAGGGTGTTTGATCTTTTGAGAACTATCAACGTTGCTTCGTAAGTAAAACTATTCATATACTTAACTGCTTGCTTATTAAATTACAGGTAGGTATATAATATACATTGTGCATGAAATATGAACTAATAGCCAAATAATATTGGCGAAAAATAACAGTCTAGGGATAAATTCATGAATACACAGGTAGGTAGATTAATTTTTAAATATCTTGGAGTAGTTGTAGTTTTAATTTTTAGGTGCCAGTGTCCAGCACACAGCCAAAGAGGTAACATTCAAGTTTCGAATGTGACTCCAGTAAAAGATTACGCTTTTGAGGTAAGTTTTGATTACTTACTTTATTCATTTTTATTTTTAGGATTGTGAATATAGCAAAATTTCAAATAATTTATTTAAGTAAATAGTTGTAAGCAGTATCTATGTGGCTAGTAATTTTTTATATTTTATAATGACCAGTTGTTCAGATTAAACCAGTGATGGCAATAACTCACCACCTCAAATATCTTCAAGCTCATATTCTAATGAATGTGAATAATTCTTTGTAAGGGTTTCATTACTTCTCTATTTGTCCAATCAATTTCAGTCACAGTGAACTACATTTTTATATATTCTAGATAAAATGTTCTACTGTACGGTATGGATTAGGAGTGACAAGGGAGGTTGGCCTCGACTTGGTCAACCTTGGAGCAAAGAATGTCTGTGTTATGACAGACTCCAATGTTGTGTCACTGAGCCCCATGAAAGCTGTTCTCAACTCCCTCACAAAGCATGGCATTAATTATAAACTGTATGATGAAGTGAGAGTAGAGCCTACAGATTCAAGGTAACTTTTTGTAATTAATTAGTACTGTGTTAATTAGGGTGTGTACTGTCTTAGATGTTTTGAATTTCTAAGTACCACCTTTTCAAGAAAAAACTATAATTTTTCAGCCTCTAATGTTGAAAATATCAAAGCAAGCAGCACATTTACTATTAGGAAGATTAATACATAAAAAATAAGTAAACCATAAAATATACAGAACCTTTCCTAAAATCTGAAACCCTGGTTCTTTTCAAGATTCTGAGTTAATTGTTGATTCACAAAAAAAATCTGACAAAAAAAAACTGACTATTATTTACCTATTATTCATAAAAGTTTTCCGAATACCCAAAAACTAGTCTATATATATTTATATAAAAATTAATGTTTCTTTGTTTGTCCCGTACATGCATTCCTATACTATTCATCCGATTGCATTGAAACTTTGGTGACTCTCAATTGTTTCTGAATTAGTACTTGAAGACCATGCGAACGAAGTCGCGGGCAACAGCTAGTTATATATATAGAAAAAAAATGTGACATTAAATGAACTTAGAATCCTGTGTAGAATCTATGTTTTCGGGTTTTGAGAATAATCCAGACATATCCTGTACAGTAAGTAGTAAAACAACTATATACATGGTTAGCTATTAGTTATTTACATTTCCTATGCATTCTACTAAACAAAGAGACTATGAATTTATTAATTTATTAACAACTGTGCTTTACCAAGCATCTTCGGGATTCCTGTAGAAAAGCAAAGAATAGACAAACAGTAAAAGGTCAAAGGTTGATAGCGAACATGTTTCTGACTAAAGTAATCAAGTAATTTTTGTAATCAAGAGATTGGAACTGTAGTCCTTAAAAATGTGGTCTCAATTACCACATGACAATATCAACCTTGATTCAATAAACTTGACATTAATTTGGTCCAATTCGACTTCTATTGGACCAAATTAATATCAATTAATTTAATGTCGACAACAAACTTGATTTTGAAAAAATAAAGCTTTAAACCAGAAAAAAGAATTTATTATACAAAATGTTGTTTTCATTAGTAACTTATTTTGCTTCCAACAGTTTCAAAGCAGCAATAAAGTTTGTTAAGGAGAGTGAATTTGACTGCTTCGTGGCAGTAGGCGGTGGATCAGTTATGGATACTTGTAAGGCAGCTAATTTGTACTACTGTGACCCTGATGCTGACTTCTTGGACTATGTGAATGCACCTATTGGAAAAGGGAAGCCGGTTAATATACAACTGAAGCCAATGATTGCAAGTAAATTCAGATTTGTAACTTCACCATAAAGATGAACTCTAAAACATGTGAATATCGCAATCTAAACTATGTTGTCTCTTTTTATGTTATGAACTTATGAAGATAAAAATGTATGCACCAGAATATTGCATGTATTGAAATGCAGTCCAGATAAAATGTAATTCCAGGTTGTTGGTCAACATCAGATAAGATTGACAAACGTTGGTACACCGCTGGATGCTCTGGAAATTAATTTGGGCATTTATAGCAGTGAATTTGGGAAAAGGATTGGGAAAGAATAGGGAAAGGAGTAGGAGATTTAGTAGAGAAAGAAAGTTAGTAAAGAAAGTAAAGAATTAGGAAAGTCTTCATTATCCTATTACATTTCCGATGCTTCCTTACAGAATTTTTGTTATAGAAAAACGTAGACAGATGAGCATTTATGGGATTGGCGTATATTGGGGAAATAGCATAAAGTTAAAGATGCAGTACATTTGACAGTACTTTTCTGTGATACAGGGTCACCCCTGTATCCAATGTACCACCTGTGGCCAATTGAGTGTGCCCAGCGGCTGTGAGATTGCAGCGTGTAGTGTGGAAGAGAAGGGATTTTTGCATTTTTTATGGTTAAAATTATTCCTAGCCGTGTGTTATTTCCAGTACCAACTACCAGCGGAACGGGAAGCGAAACGACAGGCGTCAGCATATTCGACTATGAATCTATCCACACCAAGACTGGCATTTCCCACGCAGCTTTACGTCCAATTCTCGCCATTATAGACCCTCTCCACACACTGACTATACCAGAAAGAGTGTCAAATTATTCCGGTTTCGATATATTTTGCCATGCTTTGGAGAGTTTTACGGCAATACCGTATAATGAAAGGAGTCCTGCACCATCAAACCCTGCATTGAGACCTTCATATCAAGGGAGCAATCCTATATCGGATGTATGGGCTCGATTTTGTTTGCAGGTAATTTACTAATCGTTTAACATCAACAAAGTTTTACATAATATAAGGACTATATTAGGTTACCCAATCAAACTTCAACGCCATGGCAATAAGAAGATTATCTGCAGGTCTTCCCAAATAATCAGTGCAGCTTAGTGTTGGATTGATATTTATTGCGCAGGGATAAATATCCACTTGCAGTGAAGTAAATATCATACCATCAGCCTGAAGTCTGTCTACTGCTGAATATAGGACTCTTCCAAAATGTTACTCAAATAAATACAAGTAACCGTAACCAGTCCCTTTTTTCCTCCACTGCTGGGAAGGGACTCCTCAGGCATAAGACAATGTATGGCCTTAAAATGGCGCGCTGTCCAAGTGGTTTGGCGAGTCCACTCTTTTAGAATTGGTGTAGTTCCTCAGGACTTGTGGTAGCGGTTTTGTTATCCTTTAGTCGCCATTTCTGCACCCACGGAAAGAGAGGCTATTCTAAAGCCGACCGATACCACACATAACTTGTATTTACAGAGTTATACAAATATACACGTATTTACCGGGTAATACTTGTATTACTCGGTAAATAAGAGTATTGCTCTGTAATTATAGGTATTTACTGAGCATTTACTCATACACCGCGCAGGTTTTAAATAAAGCGTGAATTCACATAATGAGTGTAGAATCTACTTTCTAATGGTTTTCTTTAACTGCAATTCAGGCATAAGTCTTCTAAGTACTCAAGGGAATGTATATGTTGTACTCAACAGTAGAAATCTTTTCAGAACTACATGTTTCTTCCTCACCTCTTTCCAGGTACTACAAAAGTACTTCGTCCGTTCTGTTTACAACTCTGACGATATAGAAGCCCGTTCAAGTATGCACCTTGCAGCGACCATGGCCGGTGTTGGCATAGGCAATGCTGGCGTACATTTATGTCATGGGCTTGCTTATCCCATTGCTGGAAACGTTAAGACGTTTACGCCTAAGGACTATGGGTGAGACTCAGTAGCTTTGAGTGTGTTCTTAATAGTCGTTCTGTTTACAGGGCTAACAAATGGCTTGGTTAAGTATATACAATTCTACATCGTAGCACAATGTTGGCAACACTGGCTTACATTTGTGTCACCATCCCGCTTACCATCCTTATATCGAGCTTTTATATTCTTCTCAATTTCACAGTATTTTTTATTTTCATTACCATAAGTTGTAACCATCGTGTGCTTATTTGTATTCATCTCTCAGCGTTCAATCACGGTCGAATGTTCGTGATTACTTTCGACCGTGATTGAACGCTTTCGAATATGGGAGGTGATGTAGTTCCTCAGGGCTTGTGGTAGCGGCTTTGTTATCTCTTAGTCGCCTTTTACGACACCCGTGGGAGGATTCAAATCATATTCCAGTCATACTGTGCATAAGTGCTAAAGTATTGAACTCCCAAAAAAATCCGAGAATGTATAATCGCCAAACAAACTGGGAGAACTTTAGATCACTACTAACGGACTCATTAGAACTAAACTTGACCCTAAAAACCGAAGATGAAATTGACAACGCAACCTTTAGCTTCACAAGTGCGGTCCAGGACGCATGTTGGAAGAGCACAGAAGAACAAACACACAAAAATTCAAGACACAATCAAGTTCCTCAGGAGATAAGGGAAATGATATTGGAGAAGAGAAGGTTGCGCAGAGTATGGCATACTAGTCGAAACTCGGATGACAAAAGAGCATATAACAGCTACATGAAATTACTCAAACAAACTATAAAGGAAACTGAAAATGCTACAATTGAAGCAAACCTTCTGTCGCTCACTGCCACAGCCTCAACGGACTATGCGCTCTGGAAAGCCTGCAAAAATATGAACCCTATAAGAAATCCAAAACCGCCTCTTCGACTTCATGGAAATATCTGGGCTAGGTCCAAACAAGAAAAAGCTGACGCATTTGCGCTACACTTATCCAAGGTTTTTCTCCCAAATGAACCAAAACCTGATTCCGACGAGGCAGATATAGCAGAAATCCTCCAACGTGACCACCAACTTGAATTACCACTGAAAACTGTAACGCCAAGAGAAGTGATCAGGACTGTCAAACAACTTGACAACAACAAGGCACCAGGGTTCGATTTGATTGACAAGAAAGTCCTCATGGAATTACCACAAAAGGCTATCACATACCTGACAACACTATTCAATTGCATTATCAGAAGAGGTTATTTCCCGGCATTGTGGAAGGTGTCGCAGGTTATTGTGATCCATAAACCTGGAAAACCACCACACGAGTTGACATCATACAGACCAATAAGCCTGCTCCCAGTGCTCTCAAAACTGCTGGAGAAAATACTCCTACGACGACTATCACTAGCCATGCATGAAAATTCTGTAACACCAAACCATCAATTTGGATTTAGACCTGAACATGCCACGATAGAACAGATACACAGAGTGTGCAAATACATTAGCAATAGTCTAGAGCAGAAAGAGTACTGCTCTTCTGCGTTCTTGGACGTGCAACAAGCCTTCGATCGAGTGTGGCATAAGGGGCTCCTGTGCAAAATCAAATTACTACTGCCCCACAATTTCTACCCTATCATAGAATCTTACCTCAAGGATAGAATATTCCAAGTAAAAGAATCAGATTGCACATCTGGGTTCTACGACATCCTTGCTGGCGTGCCACAGGGTTCAGTGCTTGGCCCGGTCTTGTACACCATATTTACAGCAGACTTACCAAAAACACCAGGAGTAACTATCGCAACATACGCAGATGATACTGCTATACTGACATCTAGCAAGGACCCTGTGCAAGCCTCAACTGTACTTCAAAGAAGCCTAGATGCAATCAACATATGGCTAGATAAGTGGAGAATCGTAGCAAGTGCTAACAAGTCCGTCCAGGTCACATTCACATTACGGAAAGGAACCTGCCCTCCAGTAAGACTGGGTGGTAGAGAACTACCCCAGAGCAACAAGGTCAAATACCTGGGCCTGCATCTAGATCGTCGATTGACATGGAAAAACCACATCGAAGCCAAAAGAAATGTGGTCAACCTTAAATACAGAGGCCTATACTGGCTACTAGGCAGAAACTCTAAACTGTCAATAGACAATAAACTGCTTGTCTACAAGTCCAGCATAAAACCAGTTTGGACCTATGGCATACAAACTATGGGGTGCTACATGTGCCTCAAATATAACAAAAATTCAAAGAACCCAGAATAACATCTTGAAACAAATAAGTAACTCCCCCTGGTTCATAAGAAACTCTGAGGTCCACGAACATCTGAACATGCCCACAGTTAAGGAGGAAATAGTAGCACATGCCAGAAGATATAGGGTTAGATTGGAAAATCACCCTAACCTGCTGGCCCAGCAGCTTACTTTGCCAGACTGCATCACTCGCCTAAGGCGACGCCGAACATTAGAACTAGGCAGAATATGAGTCAATATAGCAATATAGGTGTTATTCCTAATGGGGAATACACCTCACCGACAATGTTCACACAACCCATCTGCTCATAGTCAATAAAGACTGATTGCACGATACGCAAAAAAAAAAAAAAAAAATAAGTTGTAACCATCGTGTGCTTATTTGTATTCATCTCTCAGCGTTCAATCACGGTCGAATGTTCGTGATTACTTTCGACCGTGATTGAACGCTTTCGAATATGGGAGGTGATGTAGTTCCTCAGGGCTTGTGGTAGCGGCTTTGTTATCTCTTAGTCGCCTTTTACGACACCCGTGGGAGGAGACGGGGGTGGTGCTATTCTAAGGGCGGCCATTCAATAAATTAACCCCAGCCACTTAATTTGTTTTTATAACTTATTTACAGGAAAAACCCAATAATACCCCATGGGCTTTCTGTCGTGGTCACAGCTCCAGCAGTGTTCCGTTTCACGGCTGTCAGTGACCCTGAAAAACACTTGGAAGCAGCTACTTTATTAGGAGCTAATACCACGGGAGTCAAACAGGCTGATGCTGGCAAACTTCTGTCTGACACGATCCTGAAATACATGGATACAATGACGATAGAGAATGGGTTGCAAGATCTAGGCTATACAAGGGATGATATCTCTGATTTGGTCAAAGGAGCTTTGCCACAGGTTTTTTTCACATCTTTTTATATGTTATAACCTTATAAAATGAAATTATCATATACAAGTAATATAAGGCTTTGATGATTTATCTATTTTATTTTTGTATTATTAATTTATAGATAGCTATATATTTATCCATCTATGTTTACTAGGAGCTACTCTGAATTATGATGACTAAGTATATCCTCAGGCTTCCAGTTGACTTCCATGACTTCCATATATGTTGACTTCCAGCATTAATTGTTTCTTAGTATCGAGTACTGGCACACCTGGAGTGCGGTATTTGAATCGTAGGAGTAAATGTTGTCGCATTGATTTTATAGTTTTTATTCGTGATCATTTCAGAACAAGATATATGTTGTAATTAACGTTATGGTGTTTTATTCCAGGATCGCTTATTGAAAATGGCCCCTATACAACAAAATAAAGACGACTTATCCAAATTGCTAGAAGAATCGTTTTCTATTTATTGAAGTAAGAAGTACAAAACTGTTATTTTATTTATAAGTGTTTAAAGTTTTATTGTATTATATATTGTTATATTTTGAAATATTTTACTACAATAAATACGAGTATAATTGTTAATATTGGTAATTTGTTCACGCACCATCTGGCAAGCACCCTTTTAATGCATTCGCTTTCTCATTCAATGTTTAGTCATTATATTAAACTATAAATGAAACGACACTGTTTAGTGTTTAATTTTTAATAATTTTAAGTACATAAAATAAACCTAACAACTAATTTGTATAATATATAATATGTATATCTTAAATTAATTTGTTGTAAAAATTTGACTTCATTTGTTACTTTTATAAAATTAAGATAAGCGCTAGGTGATCGTAATTATTGTTCAAGGGTTCAAAGGCACTGATCTATGTGCGTAATGTTCAATGTTAGGTTTGTGGGGACTAGCGCTCGCAACTATCACTTACTGCTTACAATTATCGCAGTTGTTAATTTTGTGTTTAATTCTACATTAAATGTTGTACCGCGTGACTCACACCGCCTCGGGGACAATGTTGTTATGGTGAAATTGACTGCTCTCGTACGACTGCACGTTAGAGGCCTTCACGGTGACGTTGTGTAGCGGTTGGTAGCGGCTGAGCTTCGGCGTTTTAGGGCCCGTCAGGTCCTCCGACAACTGCTGATACACCAGACCGCAGTCCTTCTTTGTGCGGCCTGGGTTAGCCATGGCGGCGATAATGGCACTGTTATATCTAACCTGCTTAGTTTTCCTACTGCACATGACCATGACGACCTTAGCGATTATAATAAGCAGCAGCAGTGCTCCCAGAATGGCGATCAAAATTGGCCACAAGTATTCGTAGTGACCATGGCTAATCTCTTTGATAGATTCCTGAACATACTCGTTCTGTTCCAAATTGTCGAATACGTTATCCTTTTCAATTAACTTAATGTCTATTCTAACATTGTCATTTTCTGGTGCTTTCATGATCTTAGGCAAGAGTTTGACATTGTCCATGAGTTTGACCTTAATGTCGACGTCGGTGTCGTCGTAATCCTCTCCGGAGTCGTCCTCTTCGTTATCTTCGTCTTCGTCACCTTCCTCATCATCGTCACCATCATCTTTGTCATCATCAATAATACCGTCCAATACGTCATCTCCAAACGTAATGGGGCCTTTCCCTTTGATAACACCATTATTATTACTCTGTGTAGTTGGTGTAGCCTTTGTGACTTTTTCCTCCTTTTTATCTGATAGCGAATTATTTGGCCTTTCTTCATCCTTATCATAATCGTCTTCGCTATAGTCATCTTCGTCAATCTTCTCCCACGTCTCCTCATCGGAAAGAGTTGGCAAAGGTTCTACTGGGTGTATAATAGAAGCCCCACACACCTTACGTGTTAAGGACTCCCAACTATAGGTCGTATCTTCTTCTTTAGCGTCCCTAGCCAAGTTTGCGATGCTTGCCATTTTGCTGCTAGACGACACGTTATGCTTGTTTAACCACGTCATAAGATCTTCAAACTGACGGCTGCAAGCCAGTGGGTTGTTACTGATATCTAAAGTGCGCAACTTAACTAATGTATTTAACTCATTTTGCTTGACCTCATTGATGCGGTTATGTGAAATGTTGAGGAAAGTCAAGTTGCTAAGAATTGTCGTGGATTTGTTTTTGCGTTGTCCCCAAAGTGAAGTCAATTCAGTATGACTGATATCTAGCCAAGTTAACGCCGGTGTGTAGAAGAATATTTTCGCTGACAACACTTTCAATGGATTGCCCTGAAGGTCTAATTTACCAAGTTCTGAGTTTTTCTCAAATACTTTAACGTCTAAAGTTGTCAACATGTTATTGGCCAGATTGATTTCTACTAGTTTTGGACATCTTGAAAATACTTTATTGCTAATAGATTTGATTTTGTTGCCAGATAAGTTAACTTGAGACAAAGCAGTGAAGGTCTTCAGTGAATTGTCATAAATTTCTTCCAGGCCACAGTTTGAAGCATCAAAGTAATAAATGTTAAATTGATCAACGGAGCTGTTAAAACCTTGTTCTGGCAGATGTTTCAGCAAAGGATTATGTGAAATTTTGAATATGTCCAGTTCAATGTTTTCTTTAATGAGAACCTCAGAAATAAAGTCCAATTTATTGTATGAGAGATCTAGATAATTGAGTTCAACAAGTTTGTGGAATGCCTGGTTGTGAATTTTCTCAATGTGGTTACCGCTAAGGTTAAGGTTAGCAATATAAGTCATGCCATTGAACATCGATGGTCCCACAAGCCTAATGCTAGTTTGTCCGGCGTTGAGTGTTAATAAGTCTGAGATCTGTAGACCGTATACTGTGTCGATAGGATTTCTTTGAATGTGAAGCGTGGCAAGCTCACTGTTTTCAGAAAAGATATCGTTAGGTAGCCAGTTAATGTTATTATCACTCAAATCGAGCTCTTCCAAGTCCAGCAGTGTCTTGAACGTATCAATGTCCATGTTAGACAGATTGTTTCCAGCTACATTCAGGTACATGAGGCCAGGCATGTTCTTGAAAGTATTAGCAGTGATGTATTGCATGTTACAGTATGAGATATCAAGCTCTTGCACAGAGGAAGCATTCAAGAAATATTCATGAGAACCAGCTGCGGGGAATTTCAATGGATTGTTTGAAAGAGTTAGCAAAAGTAACTTTTTGTTTGTTGCAAAAGTTTCAGGATGTAAGCTCCTCAACTTGTTGTTAGATAGATTCACCGCATAAAGTTCATTCAGGCCGTAGAAGGCATTTGAGCCGACTGAACCGATAGTGCTGTTTACGATCTTCACGGTAGCGATCTGATGCAGACCGAGTTTCTTAAAGATGAAGTCGTCCAGCTGGATCGGATAGTTGGGATCGGCATTCTCGATTACAAGATCAGTGATATCGTCGCTGAACTTCTGCGTGCCGACTTCGAGACGGTTGCACTTGGCTATTCTGTATCCCTGGGATACAATGCATATGCAGTCTCTGGGGCATGGTTTGTCTTCATTGTAGAGAATTTCTTCGTCATCGTAGACTACATCTTGGAAGTTTTCAGCGTCGGGGTGTTTGCCTTCTTTCTTCACTGTTTTATTGAGAGGCTCGCTGATTGCAAGTGCACATACTGCCAGGAGCAGGATTAACTCCTGGGACCTCGCCCCCATGTCGCAGCGAACTCTGTAACCATACAAAACCTAACATTACTAACTGTACTATGACAACGTCACGGAATATTACATCGATTATGAAATACGCAGCGGTCACGTTACCAGTGGATAAATCGCGAATTACAGTTCAGAACAATGACTGTGTATGTACTTATTTTTTGTTTTGTGAAATTGCGTTATATTGCCTAACAATGGGTCCAAACGTTTAATCTAATTTAAAATGCAAAACAAGATTTTGAATAATGTTTTTCCGTTGAAACAATGCTAGATACACATTTTGTACGTACTAAATAATGAGTGGTATACATTGTATGTATACGCGTATTCTGCATTGTGCATTTGGTTCTAATGGGCTTAACGTATTTGTATACTGCACACAACGCGAATGTAACTGGTACCTACGTATATGTTAACACTATTCAAGGTAAATAACTGACGCGTAGTATATGTATGTTGTTTGTCATTGTTCGAGTGAAATCTTATCTGCACATTGTCCATCTCGGCTGCGCCATATTAAAACCTTAGTAAGTGAAAGAAATTTTACAGCAGAACGCAAAAACATCTGTCAGTATATACTTGGTCGGTTTCTTCTTTAACATATTTCAGGTTAGATTCTCCATTAGAGGAACTGTTCATGACGTCATTTTTTAAACATTTAACAAAAAAATGTGCAAAATTGCCTTGACATAAAGGATTAAAATGGTCTAGAAACTGAATCAATTGACCTCAAATTTATTTTTATTTGATTATAATTCGAATGGCATTACGTCTTTGCTTGCACAATAAATTAATAAAGTCCATGATTATTGATGTAAATTTTAAAAGATAAAAAATGAAAGTTTATTCATACTTGGATATTACACTCGTACCTATTTATCACATTTTTTAAAGATTATTCGATACACAAGTTTCCCTCTTTATAGGTTCCAGCTATCTGCGTAAAGGGAAAGTTAACTAAGCAAATTAAAAAATAGTATTGTATAATCCGGGGAGTCACCAGATCTACATTCGCTATAATTTTTAAAAGACCAAGTTTTTCCTTATGTATTTTCCGAGAATTACCTATCGTCACATACAATGTAGGATAAAAGGTAACGATTGTATAATGAATCATGTTTCTTAGACTGTTCCAATGTCTTACTTTCTCTATACTTATCGGTTTAAGTAAACAACACTGGACTACAAGAAGTATTTTTTCAGTATGAGTAAGTACAATCAAACATACTCGATTAAGTAGAGACAATGTATGCCAAACGAAATGAATAAACATTACCGAATGAAGATATTCATTGTACCTGATATGATATGCTGATAAGAAAAACGGTAAATAGTTCATCCCCGACATATCTATTTTTCGTGAGGACGTGAGTTCGAACATTGAACCTATACCAATAAGTTTCTCCTTAAGTACTGATTTGTTTCAATTATCACTAGCTCGGTGGCGAAGGAAAACATCTTAAAAAAAATTGCATAGATCTGCAGTGGGATACTGCAGTGGGAATTTATTACCGTATCAATTTATTATAGACTGTGGCACGCCTATATCGCATTCATGGTCTGTAAACACATGCATATTAAAAGTGAAGTAAGAATAACAATCTCATTTAACGACACTAATGCCTTAATTTAAACGCAGTCTGCCTATCTGTGTTCCAAATCTTTTCTAAACATAGAAACCATGAGTTCAATTTATTATAGTTTCTCTATTATATGCACTTACAACGATTTTATTACAATATTTTTCAGTCAAAATTAATATTTTGAAAAACAGTCTGAGATTGAAGAGTTTTAAATATTGTTTAAAGACCCCGCGTAATACGGAATGAAGAATGAAGTAAACGCCAATTTGGGGGAACCTTTCGGATGAATGTCCTCTATTTTATCGGACTACAGTTTTGAAAGTAATGTGTTTCAGCTAACCAGGTACATAACGTTCACAGCCGACACACCGTCGTCGCCGGTATAGACAATGTGAATTGATAAGATTAGATAGCGTTCCCGAAGCGCCGATCCTCATACAAACACGCACTATCAACATACGCTTAACTGTATTGTGGAAAATTATAGACTACTAGCTGTTGCCCGCGACTTCGTTCGCGTGGTCTTCAAGTACTAATTCAGAAACCTTTGCGGGAGTACGCACAACAACTCCCCAAAGTTTCATCGCAATCGAATGAATGGTATAGGAACGCATACCGGACAAACAAAGAAACAGTAATTTTTATATCTATATGCAGATATGCAGAAGTATTTCCGAATGGAGTCTGGCCAAGGAAACTTGGGCCAACGGTATATTCAAATATCCTTACAGGGTAACTGAAAAAAACGCGGAAAATTTAAAAAAAAACTGTTACGGCTAAAAATATTTGGAAAAATAATTTTGATACTTGAATTCAATGATAAGCTAATTTTAATAGTGAATCCAAGTATCAAAAATATATTTACAACAAAAAAATGTTCTCTCCAGCTATAGGGATCTGTCTTCCTCTGCCTATTTGTTCGCGCTAATTTCACGATCTAGGTTCGTGGCCGATTTTCTTGTTTCATAACTTGGGTATGATAGTCTTTATGGATATATAATTTATTATTTCTTTAAAACACAACCTGTGGCAATTCTTGAACAATGTCCCACGTACAAAGCTTATCGTCGATCGATTGCTAATGTAACCTACATTAAGTGGCATGAACTTTAAAGAATGATTAATATGTAGCGGTAGGAACTTTGGCACGAATACGAGGACTGCACAGCTGCACAACTTAATTATGCAGAATGCGCATAGATAATGAAGTTTAACAGGCAGCCGTTATGAGAGCACCCAGCGCTGACTGGCTAAAATGCTGACTAAAATATGTTGAAAAATATCTTTAACCTCATTTTTAAAGATGCTGTAGCTAATTATTAACCCTTTAAGTTTGATCGTGTCACCTATCTGCATAATTCAGCCCTAATACTGTAATGTTGCATCTATTGAGTTAAAGGGTGTAAATCGTATATTCATAACTATATGTTCACTTTGTTCTGTAGGGATGTCGGTCATCCCTACAGAAAAAAGTGAAGACTGTTGTCAGTCAGTTATCACTAATTTTTCTAGTAGTTACTAAGTTGTTACATAACTATTGCGACACCACAATACACAGTGAAAGGTAAGAACAAATAGATTACACATAAATAGAAAAAAAAATTAACATAAAAGAAAGAAACTCGTTAAAAAGATTTATTTATTAGTTAAGATGTGCATTGCGACGCCGGTAACAATAATTCTCCAACTTAGCAGAAGAAGAATAGAAAAATATTAGGTACTTCTTTTTACTCAAGAATATTACATAGTAGATATTAATTGATTAATAATTTTATATCGCGTATAAAACCTCTTATATTTTTATAAATAGGTACTCGTCTGATTTTATCACAATTACTAAAAGTTTCCCATGAAAACATAATATTAAATAACATTCAAATCGCAGCACAATCTGATGAATAATTATTGAGTTGAAACTCAACAAAGAGATTGCCAATTGCCCTTGTCACTAAATACATAAGGTACCTACGATATTAGGTACTTACGTTAGCAATTAATACCTACGAATCCTTTTTTACAGATGTGGCAAACAGGCGATCCACTTATGTAATGGTATTTCTTATATATAAATTCTCAATTAAGGTACCTACACTTTTAAAGATAAAAACCATTGACGATTAAAATTCTAAAAATAATGTTGAACGTGTAAAATACAATAATGTTGCAGTGTGTGACAAGTAGGTACTTAACTATAGTTAGCAAAAACAAGGAAACAATAAACACCACTAATTTATATCTTAATTACCAACATCGTTCTACTGTTTATTGAATCGTCCTACTACTTGTTTAACTTACTTGTATCGTCAATTAATAAGGTCGAGAGAAGTAATTGAAAAAATAAAAACCGACTTCAATGCTATCCATGAATGAATTTAATAACATTTTAAGTTTTAAAGTTTCAAATACAGATTAAATTGGACCGCAGTATACCTACGCTTCGATCTATCTTGATAAATCTGTTATTAATGGTACCGTGGTAACTATGGTCACGTGTTTACGCCGCCCTTTACTGCGTGAACATTTTGACTGATTTTGACTGTCTGATATAGGTATTTTGTCCGTAATATCAAGTTTACTACAGAAAAATTACTGAAAATTCCACAAACTTTTTTAAGTCCGCTTGTGACCACGGGTGGTGTAACCAAGCCGAAACCTCGAAAGTAAAAAAGACAAACACGCGTTTAGGACTCGTTTGATAAATAAATGTTTAAAAAACGCGAAAATCATAAAAGATATAAAATTTCTGAGATTATAGATATCGATATTTACTTTTTTCTATGTATAATATGTATAATATCATCTATGTTTTCTATATATGTAGCTGTAATCAAGCTACGTATGACCCCCCCGATACACCGTTAACACACACCGGCCCTCAGCCAACATGTTCACAAGGTATAAACACGTGCCTGGGCGCTTCTCGCCGACTCGCGATCCCGCGGTATCCCCCCAATGCAACGCCCTAAGCCGAGGTCCGTTCCTTCCGCCGGTTTACCGGAGGGGGAGCCCTTAGGCTCGTTGCAACACACGCTTTTGCTCCTGGCTGAGCGCCTTCTGCGCTCGCCCTAAAATAAACAAGTCCGGTGAGTCTTGAAAGGCCATCAGGGCCACAAGAACTAGACATACACGATGTTGAGGCAATCAGGTTTTTTAGTCGGTAAGAGTCCGACACTACCTGGTACCACCTAGGCTGGCCCAGCCAGACTAGATGGTACCAGGTGTCCTATGCAGGATTTTTCCTGATTCTCTCCTAACAAAAAAAAAAAAAAAAAAAAAAAGCTACGTATGATATTTAAACAGTTCTATTTAGTGAATTGAAACGATCTCTATGCAACGGTTAAACCTAATTCTGAAAGCCTACCATTGTATTAGATATCTGATTAATAGCGGAGAGATCACCTCTATAAGGTCAGCTTTCTATTGCGAATATAGAATATCCAGATAGAAGACGAAGTAGCTACGAAAGCGCCGCACGACTCACCGCCGAGCATGGACTCATTTGATAACAATTTATTTCTATTGAGCACAGGAATTCCAACCTCGACCTCTTATAGGCTTTGGTATGTTTATGAGAGTCGATGTAGGAACATTACTGTATGTACTTATTCACCCATTAACTTGAAGAGATTTTCTTTTGTATGATGTCTGACTTGTGTTTATATGTAATCGAAAATAATTGCAAAATGAAATAATTTATTGTTGATAAGATTAATATGCCTCTAGTTACGGTATGAACATCCATGTTTTTTTAAACAGTTCTTCTATTCCGCTTTTGTCCTTTCTCTACTTGAAATCCCTTGTTCGTATCTGAACATTACTTGACGTGTATTCGAATAGATGAAGTCTTTAATGTCTATGTCTTTCTTTTCTGAATATTCTGGGACCATATTCAAAGATATCCAAATTCACTCTTTAAGCGGCCTTTATAATATTACACAGTTAAGTTGTGTGCGTACAATGTGTTTTGTTGAAAATATAATACGTAAGAGTTGCATCAGAGTTTTACATATTTATCTATTCAGCGAACTTTCAACATAATCCTACAGATTACCTTCTAATCAGTAAGATCTTCGTTAGCCTGCTAAACAAACCCATGTTAAATTTGGAACTAAAAATTACAAAACCAGTTTTTTTTCAGAACAGAACGAAACACCAATGCTCCTCTGCTTTGCGAATTTTGTCGTTTGATGGTTGAAACATATTAGGGCACTCACGTGTTAGACATAGAAGAGGTCTAACAATTCGTTGCTAAAGCTATCCCGCGATCCAGCAGCTCATAGGCCAGGGGTGGCCAACTTGTTTAGAACAGTGTTCTACTTTAAAATAATCTGACCTTTGCGATCGACTCAATTGTGCTTTAGTGGGATGAATAAAACAATAATTAGACAGCTTTGAATATCAATAATATGATAGTACAATTAATATCAATAGATAACAAAAAAATAATGAGAAGTTTGTGCTTTCATTTCTTTGATAATGTCAACCTTAACGAAAATGTTGATACCGGCTAATAATTATAATTTCGTTCCGCGATCGACCGGTCGATCGCAATCGACTTGTTGGCCACCCCTGTTATAGACATTGGTCGTAGTAATAATACAAGTCTTTATTGACTCGCAGAGCCCCTAATCTTATAATGATGACACATAAATAGGACATTATCTACGAGACTAATAATGTACATGCTCATCAACATAATCATTATTCTTTTGTTCATTACGTCCACATGAGTTTATATATATATGACGTATGAACAGCCAATACAGCATACTAATTGCACCGAAAGCGAACCTTTAGTTGACGGCTTTGCATAATAAACGTTTAGTTAAATAAATGTATTGTTTTGCATACAATTGACTGCTAAACTGGCAACACTGGTGAGCTGACGCGTGCAAAAATGCACTAAACCCAGCCGGAACAGTCAACATATAATTGCATTTCTATAATCCGACCCGATTCAATACGATGACGCACTTTACTTTCTATATTGTCTAACAGTATTCTTATGTCTGTTGGTTTAGAGGTCATTTGAATTTGAATGGTAGTACCTACTCATATGAATAAGTATGTAGTGTGTATACGAAGTAGGCTTGTTTGTGTTGTGTTAGGTGTCTTCTGTTCGGATATAAATAGTATTGCTGCAATTTGAGTAAATATTTATACGTACAAAAATATGTGATGCTTCGTAACTTTACGAAACAGTAAATGTATAAATCAACGCTTTCATGGGAGCACAAAATGGAATTTTTTTGTTACTCAGACCAAACTTTCAGCATACTTTGATAAAATATTGGTAATAGGTACATACTTAGGTAAATTGCTTTCCTCTTTTATTTGACGTAACTTTTAAGGTTTCGGATACTCTTCTAACAGCTACAAGTTTTATTGTCTTTGTTAATGGTACAACTGGAACACTGATGAACCCTTTTTGTTTCGAAGCCAACAAATATTCTTCTTTTGGTACTATCTCCTAACGGAGGTTGGCTAACGTCATGCCTATTCTCATTATTCTCACGCGAGAGACTGCTGCCCGGATCAAAGATCTGGTGCTCATCCCGATTCCATTCTCTAAGATTTCTGAGCCAGGATGTCTGTCTGTCTGTCTTCTGCCAGGTTTACGGGGACCACGTATCCTGCCCACCTACCCTGCATTACTAATTGCAAAAGATGGTATCTGTCATTGCGCATGACGTGACCAAAATATGTCAATTTTCGTATCTTAAACTGTTTTAATATTCGTAGGTAATTATTGTCATGATGATACGAAGCTAACAGTTAGATGTCATGTTTGTTTACTTTTTTGTGTATAGGTACCTAAGTGATTACCAAAAATATTAAATATTATTAACAAAATCAAATAGGGATGTATACATACCAATGACCTTGTTCAGACAATCAACGACTCCTTAATGACGACCTGAAACAACAAAACATTTTTTTTAGAAACTGCAAATAACTACCAAATCTAATAATAGTATGGTGAGTATACAATTGAAGCGCCAAATAAAAGTGAAAAGGTTGAATAAAACAGATGGTGCGGTCAACGGCCTAATGATGAATGTTCCTCGTTCACGTTCCAATTGCCGTATCGATTCTGCATTCGTATAATGTAACGATAATCGAGTACACGCAGATCATATCGGCACAACGATTCGCCGAGGCCCAGGATAGGCGTGGTTACAATTGCAAGTACCAAGACTGGTTTATCTAGCTCACGGCGCGACGCAGGCGTCATGTCGTAAATAGGAAGATATATAAAACAATATTTTATTAGATATTACTCAGAAAGTTATGCTTGGGATTATGTTAAGTTTACCATTGTAAAGAGCACATGTTACTTTTCAATGTTTACAAGAGAAGTGAATAGCAAACTTGCCGTTTTAAATTTATTTAAGATTATTGTGAAGATAAAAATGACCATTGATTAAATGTGAGATAAGTTCGGTAAAAATCATGAGTCTTTAGTGAAATCTTAAAAAATAACATGATTTTATTATTTTAATCTAAAAACTAGATGTTAGAGCATGTTTCTAATTAAATAATATCTATAAGAATCTAGAAACAAGAATATTTTAAGTTAGAAATTTTTAACCAAAGCTAATAAGTTCATACCAACATCAAATCCCTTTGCTCAGATAATGTCACAGAAATCCCTTTGTTCAGGTAACGTCACTCAAAATACAAACTTTCGAAATAAGGAAGTTAATCGTTATTTGAACTTTAGTGTTATTATAACCTATATTTATACATTTATCCAACATTTACCTATGTTTATACATTTATCGCACACTTAATCCAAAATGCGCCAAACTTACCTACACATATGTGGACAACACACTCACACATTGACATACGCTAGATACTATACAATCGAAATAATCATCGACCAGACAATTAAGAACATACGAGTACTGCGACTACAACACTATTTAAGCATATAAAAATAATTATTGAAATGGACATTGCCTAGCGCTGGTTGGGCAGTGTCGACATTGCACTGATTAAACCGGACAAAGTCTGTATATTATCGCCCTTTGCGGACCGTGGGCCAGTGTTTGCTGTGTAGGTACACCCTGGGAACTTCTCTTGTACGAGTAACACACATTCAAAACATATTTTATTTACATATATCTATATGGTCATCAGTTAATAATATCAATAGCATAATACATTTATTCATAGAGGAGGTGTGGTATTTCCATGGTCGGAAGTTCTGTGGTTTGGCTCAGTTTGTGGTCAGCTGTTCCGTGCCATTCAATTGAAATTCCAATTTGTTTCATTGTTGAAACAATACAACTTTTTTTATGGATATTTTGTCATATTTTATAATAACCTACCACAAACAAGTATTACGCATAGATAATGATAAAAAACATGGAAAACATATCATCTTTTAATGTCCCACTGCAGGCCACAGGACTCCCCTAGTAAATTACTGAGGGGTTTCGGGCCATTATCTACCACCCAGGCCCAGTGCTTCCAGTTTTTTTTTCTCACGATGTTTACTCTCATCGCCGAGTTTGTGACAATTTTTAAAGTTCCGTACTTAAATACAAACTCAGTGGTACGGGCCGAAGATCACACGAATGCGAGTCGAGTATAGATAATCTTTATCTTTATTCACTTAGTTCATAAAATTGCTTTTAACAAAATAAATTTAATCACCATTATGAAGACCACAATGAATGGTCTCTAAAAATCTGTTTTTTTTTTATGTAATTGAAGATACATCAACATTCGTTGAATTGCCTTTAATGGAGGTCATTATATCTGTCCACAGTTTGAATATTAATACAGTGACACAATGTTACACGTTGCCACTAAAATGGTGAGTATTTTTGGCAAATGAGAAATTAAAAAATAAACGACAATTGCAATAATATTAGCTAATATCGAGGGTTTCGGGTCAAAAGTCACCACGCAGGCTCTATGCGGATTAGTGGATGACTAGGTTACTTGGTTGTTTAAATTATAATAACCGTCACCAACCCTTTTAGCATCTACTGCTGTAACAAGGCCCTCACGGCATGCTGAAGACAATGTACCTAAGGGATGTATCGACTTTAAATGCCAAGCTGGACAAGCGCGTTGCAGAGTCCACTCTTTTAGAGGTAGTATGAACAAAGCCGCTACCCGCTACCACAAGCCATACGTAACTACACAACCTCTAGTGGACTCGCCAGCCCACCTGCCTACGTGCCACGTGCTCAAGCGGATGATAAAAGGCCTTCTCATACTCTTAATCCAGGGTCATGTTCGATAACTGCATAGTTATTATTCAGTGTTGAACTGATAAGGGGTAAATTCTGTTTAATTATAGCAGTCATAATAAGTTGTTCTCTGCGATAAGTTCAGTCGGCAGGACGACGTGAAAATCACACCGATCTAGATCCTTTGGAGATAAAGTTCGTCAAATGCGCTATATTCGTATAAATAAATTATGTGCATTAATTTGGTAGTGTCAATTAAATAAAGGTTTTCTATAAACGGTTATTTAAAAATTGGTTAAATTTATAAATAGCTTAGTTTAAGGTATATCGTGGGCAAATTTCTTCTTTGTTTGCAACGTTTGTCTACTTTTTGTTTACTTATTTTTCTGTAGGCGAAACGACAACCTATTTGACCCTCAACCATTTTAGGTGCTCCTTCTACCTACTTTTAGTTTTGAATAGATGTCTAATATGGATATGCAACATGCAACCTACGTACTGTTCGCGAGGGACGTAAATGGTTAACATTTAATAAATCTAGACGCATGTGCTGATTACATAAAATGAATAAATTGTTAGACATATTCTCTTTATATTTCGTTACAACAAACATAAAGAGTCATTGAACCCATGTAAAATCGATAAATCGCATAATATTTTACTTACTTATTTGTAGCGAGCAGAAATTAGCGTTTTCTACTCGTAATTTCGTAGTTATGCGAAACGGATATCAACCATCAGTTATGTAATTACTAATTTTTCATCAGAATTAAACTAGAAGTTACTTGGTTCTCGAACTTAAATTGACATTGTACCTGCACAAAGTTTTATTTGTATAGATATTGGCAGTTATAATTCAATTCTCACCGTAATATCCCTTTCAATGTACGAGTAGATCGTCACATACAAATAAGTTATTAACTGTTTACTGATTTCACAAACAATTTAGTTCATTACCATACATATACTTCTAAGTATGTAATATAATTGTAAGTAATGTGCAATTTGAGTAATATAAAAATATTGTCTTCTCTATGTATAATACCTAAATATAATATAATTATTTAAATTCTAAATATAATTAAATATAAATCACATGACAACAAGACGGGCCTTGAAGGAAATGACCGACAAGTTTCCTACGGTGACGCAGCGGGAAAAAACTGTATTCTGTCCGGAACCTAAATCTTTTTAGTCGAGACGGTGACGGCTTTAGGGTTTTGTGAATAGCGAATGAATTGTGAAGCCGACGCTCTGTCGAGGGTAGCATTCTGTCTGTGAATGCGGAAGTAGGAACCGCATATTCGTAAACAAAAACGCACTTACAGAGTACCTATCTCCTAGTGTAAGTGGAACATACGATGCAACTGACATAGTCGTAAGCATGGATCCGGACAGTAAAGACTATTTGGAAGCCGAATAAGCGTGTAGTATAAATGTTATGTTCCTATTCACTTATAAATTTGATAAATTGTGGTTATAATATAGAAAAGCTGGGCAACCATTTTGTACAAATATATTTGACAGATAAAATTGATAATTTGCAAAACATAATGAATATCATTCAGAAGCTGCATAGTCGTGTTGTACTAATGTGTTTTTTTTTTTCACTTCTTTGTTAATTCGTGAATTCCGACAATTTTGAAAAATACCGATGACTTTAAGACATAATTTATCTACTTACGCGAATGTACCTGTCATTTTTTTGTCAATTTGTTGCTATTTATAATATTCTTGAAAGGCTCGCTCAGGCGTTTTCAAGGTATTTCGAATGTCTATCTATTTACTTAGCACATCACGTTCATCAGGTTAAGATTTTTACTTTTTTAAAGTAATATAAATGCTCGTAGGTGTGATTTATTGTGACTTGTAAGTTTTTCTAAAAAATAATAATAATAAAGCCACTATAACGCCGCATTAGAATTCCATCCAGAGACATAATACATACAAAGATGAACATAATGGGTATGTTCATCCAAACCAAACATTATATCCAACAAAATAATGTTCGTTACCGGGGATGGAACCCGGGCCACTACCAGCTGCCCTAATCGGACCTCAATAATATTATTTTCACTTGCAATTGACAATATTCACTTGCAAGTGTTGTAACGATTCCTTTGCACTTTCTCTTTGCTACATGGAGTGGGGTTGTGAGATCTCCTATCACAAAACAATATTTGTTTTCGTATTCAATTTGTATTTCGAGATCATTGCTATCGAGAAACGTAAAGTGATAATGTTTATAATGGTAATACAGTAATAGAAGATTTCACTTCAAATTTGTGTAATTATATTCGTAAGATTTACATCTATTCAGATTTGTTTTTCGTGACATTCTTATTAGGTACAAGCACGGTTATGGTTTCAGTGGAAAGGGTACTTTAAGTGTAACCTAATGAACATTTATGAAATCGTGTTACAGATATTACAAGTACCTATCTACTGTTTAATTTTGATCTCATATTTATTTCTCTTTCGTAATTAAAGTTATGTAATCATTTGATAGTCCCCGATTTCTTTTTGCTGTCTTTTCTGTAGATATGAAAATTTTTGCTACTCGTAAAGATTACCAAGTGTGTGAACGAGAAATCGAAATTAATGAGAAAGAGTCAGAATCAACTGTTAAATGAACGTTTCGAAGACAGTCAGAAAGGACCGGTGTCCCGACAAATACCTATCTTACGAAGTGACATGCACTTTAGTGAGTCCGATTTGACACTGTAACGTCATAGTTTGTCTATATAGTTTATTCATAGGCATTATGTTAAAACCGCACTATAAATATAGGAAGATTTTATTAATAACACTCAAGTTTTTTACCCGTGCAAACGTAATAAGTCTGTTTTAATGTTTTTTTTAATCATTGTCTATGGTTATTCCGTTTCCAAATGAAATTTATTGACGTATTTCATATAGATATTTTCCTTAACATCTCGACTGTTTGTGTATCAGCCTAAAATATTCCATTGCATAGTCCAGATGATACACATTAAAAGTTTGCCAGGCCATGAATTGTTGCGGGTCTCGTGACCATTTACTAGTTTGTTTCTAGTGCGTTTATAATACGAAATTGTAAGGCAGTTCATTTTACGCCGTAAAGTGACTGGAAATAAAAGCTCATAATAGGCCCCCAGGTCTCTCCTAATAAATCACTCTGGGGTTTCAAGCCATAATCCACCACGCGGATCCAGTGCGGAATGGTGGATACACACACATACTAAAGACTTTTTTTAATTTCTCGAGCATGCGGGTTTCCTCACGATGTTTTCTTTCACTGCCGAGCGAGTGACAATTTAAAAAAAATCGTACTTATAAGTAGCAACTCAGTGGTAGGTAAGAGCCGAGGATGTGAATTCACGGTCACATGAATGTGCGCGAGTATAGATATGCTTCTTGGCTAAGACCGCTCTAAAGCCTTTAGAATTTAAAAATTCTAGTTTTTGCAGCAATAAAAATCACTTTATTTCCTTCCACTGAGTTACCAGTCTTGTAGTTTGTGGGTGCTATCAAATTACGTTCGCCGACCACCTGGCCTGTGTGTATTAATATGTAAATTTATGTTTGGACGATCTCTTTTGTCGTTTGCCGATGCTTGTTGGTAGGTATGAGACCCCATTTTTTACCGACCAGGGACATTACAATGACGTGAATATACAACTACTTATAAGCAGTTATATTACGTACCTACACTATATTTTCCGCTTCTTTATATCTTTCGTCAAAATGATTTGTCACGGATCCTAATATTTTTCTTTAGTACTCATTGAATTTCATTTGAATAAAAAAAAAACACTCAGGAAATACTTAGGAATACCTACTATTAGAAGAAGAATATTAGTATTAGAAGTATTAGAAGAATATTTCCCAATATAATGACATCATAACTTAATTAAAACATGCCATTAATTTTTTTGTCTGATACCTTGTCGTTTGTAGTTCTCGTATTACATACTTTGACACTTAATTGGTCTATTACTTGAGGACGTTTTAGTACGACTGTGAGTCATCTCTAAGCTACCCAACATCACTGTCGCCAAACCTCTTTAAAGTTCTTGTAAACTTAAATAATAATAATGTAAGTGAAGATAAACGGCAAAGTTAATTTTGTAAAACAAACCTGTTTCTAGTAAATTAACTAGTTAAAAATACTGATAATACTATAATCGTTGCTTGTAATAGAAACCGCAAAAAAAATTGAAGGTAATTGTTTGCAGTTTAGATCAGCCCGGTTTGTACGTACGTACGTACCTACGTACTTTGATTGAGTTATTTTGAGTCTGATTTGAGTGCATTGTTCTTCTATAGACTAGGAAGTGCGAGTACCTCCTTCGAGTTTATAACCAATTACCTACTTTCAATGTTTTCGACACCTCAGTTCCCACTGTGGACTGTGGTATACCTACTATCTTCATAAATCGATGAAGGGAAGGAACGTGCACCATGATAATACTAGATGGTAACAGATATAAAAAACTACAATTTCAGTAAGATTTTCAGGTGTAGTACTTTTCTTTAACTTTCTTTACGCGTTCTTTTTTATTATTATAATGACCTTTAGGTTTTTTATATAAATACTTAAATGCATTTTTGTGGAAATTTTAAAAGGCATGTCTACTAACTTCTTTTTCTCGGTATATTGGTTCAATCAATAATATTTTTAACATGTCTGTAGTCTTCCTTAAAAGTAAATGAAATTAAACATTAGAATAAATAAAAATTGGACAAGTATATTATAACAGCAAAGAAATTTATTTCCAAAATAGCATGTCAATAGCATGACACGTAAGACAGTTTAATACACTAGTAAGGAAAATTACTATAGAGTTAGATTATGTTTAATCAACGGTTATTATTAATCGCCATTCGATAGACGAACAAATGTGTTTTTGATCTTCTTAGTTTCTAGTGTGAATGTGAGTTTACGCATTAAACTGGACGCTTGTGTTACGGCGTGCGCCAAAGCTGAGAACGAACTGGTTTGTCAGGTAAGTACGTAGGAGTACAGATGTCAGACTGTCATGTGCAGCTACTTGCGAGCCACCTGGCTCTCGCGGTTTTATGTTTTTTTGCGCAACACCAATATTCCTAAATAAAAATGAGGTTGGTACAGTAACTTTCACCTTTTCACGATATCCAATTAGTGCAATGTGCCATCTACGTTTAGATTGAGTCTTGGGGTAGTCGTGGATGTTTCTGTTGTTCTGCTTCAGTATTAAGTTAGTAGGTACAAGGAGTATTTCTAGTTGAAGTGTGCGAATTCTATGGGAAGAAGTTACATCATAGTTTTATATCTTACTAGCGAACCGCCCTCGCTTCGCTTCGGTTTCGTTAAAACAATAATAAACTATACGTATAAACCTTCCTCTTGAATCACTCTATCTATTGATGAAAACTACATTAAAATCCGTTGCGTAGTTTAAAAGATCTAAGCGTACATACAGAGGGACAGACGGCGGGAAGCGACTTTGTTTTATACTATATAAAGATAGTAATAACTACGTACAATTTTAAGATGTATTTTCTCAAAAATGTTTGTGTAATACAATCTCGTTTTTCGTAAATATTTTGTTATTTAATAAAATAAATAAATCACATTTCGCAACACTAACGTCATAAGATGTGGACAAATTGATATATTTTACTTTCTTATCCTTCATCAAATACAATGACGTCTCTAACGATATCATTCAGAATAAATATTTCTGAGAAAGAGACAATAATTTCTAGGAAACATCTGTAAAGAATAAATATTTCAAAAAGTAGTAAGTAACTACGAGTACTATACGAATACAATGCGCTTTGATTATATTTAATAAATATGTGGGTAGATTGATAGTTACAAAACTCCCAGACCCAAATTATAAAGAAAATAACAAGATGTAAATATTGACTTATTGGACAAACTACCTAATAAGATCTATGCAACAAAACTATAGTTACTGATTTTCACGAGCTGATTTTTAATCCAAATTCTACGCGTGCGAAGTCATGGGTAGCAGCTAGTATTTATACCATACCATATTTATTCCATAGCAAAACACTATAGCACCATCAAACATATTGTGAGGAGGGGGGGGGGGGGCTGTTCTCGTAATACTAATATTTAGATAATAAAATCTAAATAAACTTAGACTACTACGGTTTTCTAGATAAAATCTTTACATAGAGCCAAACTCCACCAAATTAAATGAATACAGATTCCACTTCATAAGGAAAACAAATATTTATTTAAATCGGTTGTCGATTACGAATATTGCACATTCCATTAACATTCGTTGCACATTCTAGATTCCGTGGGTTTTTAGGATCCGCCCGCGCCGGGCACACGGTGACGAATTAGTGTCAGCAAGATGACCGGATGCATGATCTCGCCGTTGGTCGTTGAGCACGCGACTACACGAGCTATCATAATTGATATAAAAAATCACAGAGGAAATAGCTGTACTGTCATACATCATACGTCAACATTTATAAAATGCATAGTGGTGACATTATGGACGACTTAGTGGTGCGACATCTGCCAAGAAGACTTAGGGACCTCGCACACTACGCGGCCACAGCCACGACTAGTGGACATACCGACCAAATAGTGTATGTTAAACACGATGTTGTTGCACACTGAAAGCAGCGGCCTATTGACCGTACTATGGTCAGTGCGTCTAGTGGTCTTGGTCGTGGTCACGTAGTATGCTGTGTACGTTTAACAGCTGGTCGCGCAAACGTCTGTTTTTTGTATGCACGGAGTTCGATTACATAAAGGCTTTAAGGGTGTCAAAAGAACGTTTTATATTCAACAAACCCTGGAGTCATATGCATCATATACGTAGAACAATCAGTGCCTCATTCATATGAACGGACACGTCCCATAAAAGAATCGAATATGCTGATGAATAAATTACAACGATCCGATTATTGGCCACCTACCAATGTTATACGTCATCTAATATTCATAAATGCACTATAATAATATATAATACGAGTACATTATGACGTCTGTCCTGCCTCTTCGTTATCGATATCGGTCTTGTAATCGCAAAGAGGTTTCGAGTCATAACTCATAATCCACTACACGGGTCTATTGGGGGCGGTGTTTGTCTTCAATGGGCAGATTTTTTAGTTCACGGGCGCACAGGTTTCATCGTAACGTTTTCCTTCACCAACGAGTTTGACATATTCGTTTGACATATTAAGTAGAAAATCAAGAGCTTGGTCTCGAACTTATGATCTCACGAATATGAATAAATAATATCACCCGGGTATGATCCCCTCTTCGGTTTTTAATAGTGGAGAGTTATAAACTTTACACCCGGAGTTGTAAACCTGCGGTTAGTTCATTTTTATTATGATAATGGTCGTATTGTTATCAGATAGTATTTAAGATATTGATGTTATTACAATTATTATCATCATTTTTTATTTAGTATTAATTATGACGGGGTTTTAAGTAAAAAAATCCGCTGTTTCTAGAATTGATTATCGTAGTTTAGTAGTTCCGTAGATGATAGTATTTTTCTAGGTTATTTTCAAGGTATTTAATATACTTTTATTGTACACAAATGATAAAAATAGTTATAAAAGAAAATACATTCAAAAGGCATGCTTATCCCCTTAGGAGATTTCTACCAACAAACCTGGGAGAAGTGAGCAATGAAATGGGTGAATTTATTTATTTATTCATTGAATAGCTTATTAATTTATTGAATAATTTATTAATGAATAGCAAATAGTAAGCGATAGGTACATACATACGAGTAGGTTATACATATCATAGTAGGTTATACTTATATCATATAGTTCATACAGTGTATAGTTCGTTACAAAAGACACGATTTAGTGTAACAATATGTATTTAATACACGCTACGCAGACAGTCCACTTAGTTATTGCAAATTCTAATGCAAGTGGGGGCATAATCAGCTGAGTTTGCCAGTTAGTAGCAGAAAGTATCAGTAAGTCGTTGACCAAAGTTAATGAGTCTGCATAAGTTAATAGCATAATAGTAGTAAGCCGTTGACCAAAATCAAATAGCAAATGGCGTACACTGAGCCGCCGACCAAAGTTAATAAGCCTGCGTAATGATGACATATATTAATTTTAAGTTCATTGCTTAAGGATATGTACAACAGCGGACTTAATGCCTACCAGGCATGCTCTACCCGTCAACCACCAGATTATACAAAAAAGTGCAGTTTTAAACTTTTTAAAAGGACCGTAAGTGCAGTTTTAAATTACAGAATAGAGCACCAAAAAAGAAGTAATACTAATAGATTATAGGTATACTAGTAATAGTATGCTAATACTAGTATTATTGATATTACGTTACAAATACAAATAAATGTACATAAATACATAAATATAAACATTCATATAGTAAGTCGTTGACCAAAATCAGTAACCCTGCGAAAAGAGTAACAATAAAGCCGTTGACCAAAGGCAATCAACCTGCTTGCTTGTGCACAATAAACCGTTTACTCGTTGTCGATATGTGAATATGGCCGAGTCTTAGTTACAGTAAAGCTAGTGGTACTCTCAGCCATCTAATTTTGGAACTTAATTAATCTGCGTTACTAAATCCAGTACAATTTCATGTTTCCATAACAATGCAGTCCAAGATCGTGCATTATTAGTAATAATTTGGTGCGGACGTGTTTTACGCGCATAGTGGGTAAACCGCAGTCTCATTGTTGTTGAATTGGGTTACCTATGTACTGGAAACATAATTTGCTTGTTTACACAGAACATTGTGTAACTTCTACGTTGTAGATTCTGGGGCAGTGGGATCGGTTTACATATGGAAATATAAAACAGTCTTACGTTTAAGAAAAGGCATGCAGTTCAAAAGCGCAGAACAGTGTGGTTGCAAACTGTTTTCGATATAGTGCATGTCACGCACATTGGGCACATTTATAAATATTATTATTTCTAGACTGAAATCCATCAAAAATTCATATACTGAAAACCATCCCTAATGCCGCGAAATCCTTTGTGAGTAGTTTTTAACTATACATAGAAAAGTAGTGAAGTACCATCACTAGCACACAGGACATGGGCATGCCCATACACATTGTCTTGTGTATGAAGGGTGTACGGCTTTAAAACGCCACGCTGGTCATCGGCTTGGCGAGTCCAGTCTTTTAGAGGTGGTGTAGTTGTTCAGGGGTTGTGGTAGCGGCTTCGTTATTCCTTACTCACCACGACACGACACTCACGAGAAGAGATGGGGTTGTGGATATTCTAAATTCCCCCGACACCACACGGCCTTACTATAATATTAATTTACTTATAAATAAATTTAAGATCGTAAGTCATCGATTATAAAGGAACTCGTATAATAATAATTAGTATGTCACCACCCTTATAAAGTTGTTTACTACTCAAGTTTAATATCTTGTAGGTAGAGCTCAACAAACTTATCAAGTATCAGATGTTTTCGCATAAACGTAAATTAAGAAATTCATTGAAATATAACAGATATACCTACGTATAATAAAAAAATACGTGTTTTATTCGCGTAAATACAAGTGTCATCACATCACATCAGCTTCAACTGCGTATGGTAAATGATGGCAAATCATCAAACCTGATGAGGAATTAAATAAAAAGGATTTTTTCATGACTACACTGATATAATATGTGTGTTTACGCAAATAATTAAAAATATTTTAATATAATAACATTTAGACAATTTCGCTATTTGTGTCCAGATTTAAGTCATGCCAACCTAATAGACTACCCCGTTCTACCTTGATTTATTTCTGTGGTAGGTGCCCACAATGTGATGTATTATTGCCCGTGATATAGCTGTCGTTAAAATAGGTATTTCCGTCAATTTGAAGGTATATTTACGAGCTCACTTGGAAAGGCATTGTGAATAAATGCCATGGCGCCATAAATCGTGAGCCATGGAGCGAGGAAATTATAAAGACATGTACAGACTTGCGGCAAGTCCGTTGTTAGTACCAACATGATAATAATAATTTAATAAACTACAATAGTACTAAGAATACTGTAGATTTTTATAGAGGCGAGGCATCAAGTTTCATCAGTAAACGAGATTTTAAAACGAACAAGATCGAAACAAAAACAAGTCCAAATAAAGTAAACAAGTCCAAATAAAGCCTAAGAAAAAACAAATTAAACTCATCTAAGTACATATCTTATTTTCCTAAGAATTTAAATAATGTAAATACATATTGCAAAACAAAGCAAAAAAATAGAATTGTTTCATTAAAATGTAAAGCTGTTTAACAGAAAAAAACGTATTAAATAATGATAGCTGTTTAGAAATATCTCTGTTTCTCAAAATTCAAAGTCCATTAAAGTACAGAAATATGTTACATATAAATTTTTAAACTTGCAAGAATTCTGCGATATACCTTATAATATACTTAAAAAATTCTGAAATATTAATAACAAAGTATCTATCTATGCTTGAAAAGGCCTTATCAGTGCTGAAGGCGGTCGGGACATTGACCTATTTCGAATAGGTCATCGTATAAGGGAAATAAAGATGTTAGATTTTTTATATTCCGCTTTATGATATCGTTAGCGATCACAAAATAAAATTGATATCGAAAAGCCACTAGTTCCGTGGATGGCGGGAATAACTTTATAACTTAAAACCAACCGTTTTCAAGGGCACAGTTTAAAAGCTTAATATATCTGTTTTTGCTTTGAATATTGAGATATCACTTTAATACTGAAATCAAGTTCTCATGAATATTAAAAGTTTGAAATATTGAAAGATTAATTAAATTTTATTATTATAAATCCAAAGTATAACTTGATATTTATTTTAATATTTATTATTTTAATAAATATTTATTATTTTAATATTCTGTACATCTCGAGTTATCAACTTATTCCTGCCGTGCAAGGATTTCATCGTATATTTTCTGCATTATTGAATACAACCTGTATCAGTAATTATTACTCATTAGTACTCATTACATTAGAGATTGATGCACTTTCTGCATTATTGAGAAGTGTCTATTAAGAAAGGTGTATAAACCACTAAATTAGGAAAAAAACTGAGCAATAACGATTTTAAAGAAATGAGATAAAGATTAATGTCTGTCATTGTCTTTTATTCTATATGTACAGTTAGCAACAGGTCAACGTATACCCATCGGTACCTTAATACGCTAGTAGTGAGGGCTAGAATCTAATGGTTTTGGATATATTAGCGCGTTGCTGAGAGTACAACGGAACCGTCTCAAGAGATTTATGAGAGTTAAGATATTCCTATTAACATTACATAAGATAATCTTCTTTACATACTCATTCCCACATATTATATTTAACATGGCAATCATAAGCTTACGTGTAGCACTCGTATTAGCACTTACGTGACGTGACCTCGTTGAAATCCGTGATTTACATAGATCGTATCTGACTGAATGATCAATAGCCTATGTCTATACACAAGTCGTGTTGAGCATTCCTAAGAAATTATTTACATATTTATAATATATAGTTAAAGAATTATCAGAGCCATTTCGTGATAATGTCAATAATGATAGAGATAAAAATTAAAACGAACGATTCAGTTATAGGAGAAACTGTGTTTGGGAGAACAACGGGAGATAGAATCGCGGTTAAATCTGAATTTATTTGAGTGATATATTCATGGATTCAAAACCCCGGCCCGCGATGCGACGGTTGTTCAAACGAAGTTATTTATTATGTGTAATCTTAACTTTAACGGTGTAAAGGGAACTTAGTGTCGGTTTTAGCTTTCTAGATAATGAGACTATTTTATTTAAACATAATCTTGAAGCAATAATGTTTTAAGTTAGAACATCTTAACCAAAGTCAATAAGGCAATTCATGCCGAAAATAAAGTACTTTTAACGCCACGATATAATACATAACTTCGATTGTAAAGAGAATTCCGTGTGTAGAAATATTCTCCCACGTAGAAAAATTACCCAGAACATAGGCTCTATAGCAGCAGCTCTAATGACAAATTATGGCTTAAATTTCTCTATATTACTTAATGCGAGCGAAGTCACTGGCAAAAGCTAGTAGTAATGTAACAGAAATTTTATATCAGTTAGAACGTATACGAACTTGTTATTTATTTTAAGCAGAACCGAAGACGGAAAGAGAAGCAGAAGTGCACGAAAACATGTTGTTTTAGAGAACAGATACATTTATACAACATATATATATATATGTTATTAAATAAACTGTAATAAACTCAATCTGAGCGAATTATATAATGATTATATAGTTAGATAATCAAAACTCAATATAATCAATATTCAGAAATTAATAACGGTAAGATATATTTTAAAAAAAGAAGTTTAATAGACATTTCTCCCTTCAATTTTTTCCTTCTTTCGACGTAATTTATTGGAGCTACTCAGATCAGTTAAACTTTCGTCATAAAATATCGAGAAGCGGAACCAGTAACGGATGTCTTGTGGAGCTTCCTCAGTTGCAGAGGCAAAAAATGAGGTCGATTACATCACTGAAAGCTAGTCTTTATACAACATAATATGACGTGTTTTTACAAGCGTCTGTCTCCAATGTGGGTCATAAGTCTGCCAATTAATGGCCAAACGGGCACATAATGGTGTCATGTGTTTACGTTCCAGACATAAAGGCCCGATCATCGGTTAAATGAAAATCGACAGAGTTGCTTTAGTAATTTGTAACACTATATTGATCGTGTTGTTAGAATCTTCCCGCGGTTACATGGCGATAAAAGCTGCTACGACAACCCACGAGGAACTAAAAGAGTGGACTCGCCAACACTCTTGGCCAGCGTGGCGTTTTTAAGTCTTACATCACTCAATGCCAGTACAAGACCATGTGCGTGAGGAGTCCCACGTTCAGCAGTGGACGAAAAAAAGGCTGGTTACGGTATTGGAACAATTCATTACATTGTAAGGTAGCCAAGTAGCATAAATGGAAACAGTTGGTTATCCTGGCTGAAAGTCATGAAATCACAGCAAAGTTTTTACTGAGTGTAAAGGCTCATATACACAAGGAGAGTTTCTCGAACGGTTCTGGCACGTTTATTGTATACGATTCTCGTATGCGACCAAACTACATACTATTCTCGCCTACAACTGTTCACATGAATAAAAACTCGATGATAACAGGGATAACAGTGATCAGATAATGATAACAGCTGTTTATACTAGCTTTTGACCGATGCTCCAGAAACTGGCGTTCGAAAAACTCTCTTTAATGAGTCATAAATATAATGCTGTAAACTCATTACAAAAAAGCTCAAGATACGACGGTTAGATAATCCTGTTGTAATTTGTCTCAAATGACTTGCATTAATGTGTAAAATTTAAATGCAAGTTTTCCGTGTGAAGACAATAATTATAGTAGACGTTTTTGTGTCTAAATCTTTATAGACGAAAACAAAATGTCATTGTTGGAAATGTTTGCATGTGGTAAGGTAGTTTCTAAGACTTTTAAATTACATTTTTAGTAAATACGCGATCTAATTTGCTATTCCAAGTAAATAAACATTTCAGAAATATGTAAGATTTTCCTTTATTTTGTTATTACGTACTATTATATTATTACCAATTTAATAAATTTCAGTTATCAAGTGGGTAATAAAAATAATTGTATAATAAATCTTTTTTTGGTTAATAAATATGTTTTTTGGTTAATATTTGATAAATATGAGTATTTTACCTATATTAATTCAATGCGAGAAATGTTTTTTGAGGTTTATAATGTATGTATTTATTAAAAGACACTAACAGGCGCTACGTTAATCAATAATGTATGTAGCGCTAAACATAAATGCTAATTTAATTTTACTATGTACAATATTGTTAATTAGAGCGTTAATAGCATGCCCAACCTCAACCCTCATTCATGAGACCGTTAGTTCGAGTCCCAGCACGAACCACTGGTTTTACTTAACTACGGATTTCTCAATATCTCTAGCTGTACGGTGAAGGAAAGTGAAGGCGGTGAGGGATTATTTACTATTATAACCCTTTATTAAGCTCTAGTTGTGGTAGAGTAATATGTCGAATTATTAGACAAAAGAATGAAACAATCGTGAAGGGAAAAACCTAAAGGAAAATCACCCAGGTTATTTTCCTGTTCCATATTACTACAATTCATAACATATTAACGTTTTAATTAAAATTTTAATTAATTCATCTACCTTATACTTATAAGTTTTCTTATAAGAAAACCTAACAATTAATTGCAGAAGCCACGCACATTTAAAGGAAAATACGGCAAAAGGTATTTCAAAATCTACCACATGTGTTATTTTTTTTTAAAAAAACCCAGTTAGAAAAAAATATACACGAAATAATAACTAATCGAACGTCAATAGACACTGTAATGATAATGAGTGAAGTCTAGACTCGTGCGCAGCAAACGGTATACCGTGGCACACTGGTGTGCTGTGAGACAATGCTAAGAGTGTGCCACAGTGTAACCAACAAGCAAAGGTAACCCACAGGACACAAGCAAAGGTTTTACACAGGTGTTTTTACTTTTTAATTATTGTAGTAAATTAGTAGCATACACGTATTTTTATTATTGCTTTTTATGTCTATAGAGTTTTAATTATATTTTTAGTTGATGTGTATCGCCAAATTTTGAAAACCATTAAACGTGCCATAAGCGAAAAAATGTTGCGGTGCACTGGTCTGGAGATAGTAAGACGTCACCCAGTAAATCAAAAAAGTAAAGACGCGCAAGAAACAGTCCTACTTAACACAAAACTTTGCACAAATACAAAATAACGGTACATTGTTCTTCGACATCTCAAAACCTTCATTCGAATTTAAAATATAGCCAAGATGTCTGAAAAAAAAATTATGTGGAGGCAGTAACGTACATGTATTGTTAATGATGTGATTCTGACGACGCTGTGGGTACCTACTTGGAAGGGACTCCGATACAACGATAGGACCTTTTTATAATTCAGGACAGACATGATTTAAGAAGAGTATTACGATTTTCCTGCTACCGCAGTTTTTCCATGATAACAATTGAGTCGTATAGAATCAAAGACGGCAAAATAGGTTAGTAAGCAAAATGAGGTAAATATATGGCAACGTAGAAAATTTAAAACTAAAGTGATTTGATTAACTCTTCACCATCAAGGATGTTAATACATATGTGTATTAACATCCTTGATGGTGAAGAGTTAATAAACTCTTAGTTAATAAAGATAATTAATAGAGTTAATAAAGAGTTTATGGTGAAGTTACTAACCTATTTTGCCGTCTTTGATTCTATACGACTCAATTGTTAGATTTATTTTTTCTTTATTGACGTGGTCACTCTCACCCCCACGGGTGAGGTGTTCGTACACCTGCAACGCCAGGGAGATGCGGATGCACTGCCAACCTTGCAGAATCCTATTCACTTATGAATTATAAAGTAACACTGCGTTACTAACTTAATGCAATCAATTTAATTGAAGGTATTAATCATAAATTAGCGTAAAACTTAAGGTAAATGATTACGTTAAACTTAAGGTGTTAATCAAATAAGTTGTAAACAAGTTTTTGAAAACGAACAAAGTACGTATTATATGAATCGTCTTGTACAAGACAGAAAATTTACCATTTGATTCAATATAAGCCTAATTTTTCACATTTGCTTCTGATTGGCGCAACAAGGACATGGAGGTAACTTTAACATAATAATTGACTGCAGATCAAAGAATATAATTGAAACAAATTCGAAGAAGGTCAAAACAATTACGTTTCGCATCACGCCCCCGGCGCAGGCGCCGCGTAAATCGAAGGCGCCAAAAACTCACGCTAATAAGTCTTCTCCTTCATAAATCTTCGGAACACGAAATGAATACGATATAGTGCTGTTTAATAAACATAATAAGTAGATTATATAATATGGCATTACTTGAGAAAAGGGTATGTCGGTTCTAGATATTGAGACTAAATAAAAAAAAATCGGGTGTGAATTAAAAGGGCATGTTTCTCTTTGAAGAGAAATAGTTCATGAAGGCTTGATGACTATAAAGAAATAAGCGTACTCTGTCGACTTCGTGATAACATCCTCAGTCATCAGTTGTTCAAATATAGTTTGTTTTGTTGATCACGAGTTGCTGCCCATTCGGCCTTTTTTTAAACAATAAGTCCTGTCTTATCCATGTCTGATTTATTTTCAAATTATTACATTTTAATATTATATATTGAAATGGATAATAATAATAATAGTATTATTGATTGATTATTAATTATTAACTACTAACTCGTTATTAATCGATTAAAATCAATCATCACTTCTGTTTTGAAAGAATGATCTTAACAATAGTATCAATTGTTTCAACCTAAAATAACTGCATATACTCGTATGTATATCAAGCGGCCGAGAAGACCATGTCTGCCTCTACGGATGTTGGTTCAATTGTCATCAAGTACTAAGAATTTTCCTCTCACTCCCGACATTCATATGCAGTTGTTTCCTTCGTTAATATTTTATCAAAAATCTTTCTCTTTTCTGGTCGCTGTCTGTTTCTTTTTTCTTGATGTTAAATTGGATTGCAAAAAATCTTGGTTATCTTCTACTGTGGATGTATTAGCTTCAATTTTAATAGCTCCAGTGCAGTTTTAGCATTTTTATTATCATCTTTAACAATTGTCCTCCACGCAGACGCCGCAGTCCACCGTCGCCGAATCACGATACAAAACGCTTTTATATCTTTTATTTGTTAAAATCTTTTTCATACCTTTTTATTAATAACTAGCGACCCGCCCTCGCTTCGCTTCGGTTTATAAGTTTTTTTTTCAAAACTTCAAAATAAAAGATAGCCTATATTAGACAGGGATGATGTAGCTTCCTATTCGTGAAAGAATTTTTGAAATCGGTCCAGTAGTTCCAGAGATTACCCCCAACATACAAACACACAATTTTACCTTTTTATTATATTAGTATAGATACTGAATCACTTTAGCAGGTGCAATTATTATTGCATTATGGTAGATCAACATTGTCACTAATTTTAAGTTTGTTGGTGGGTTGGGAAGACATCATTTTTTTTCCCATCGTCCCTCGGTAGCGATTATAATTGATTTGTTGGCAAGCTTTGGGAATAGACATACAAACCGTCTCATTTCCGCATTTATAATATTGATTTAGGATTACAGGTGGGCCGGGTATGTACCAAATTTGAGCAGAAAGTCAAAAAAATCAGGAGACAAATAAAGGTTTTTACTAATTACTAAAGTACTAGGTTTCACGCTCATTAATTTATTTATTTGTGTTGATAATTAAAAATATAATATTATAACATTTTATATCCTTGAACCATTGACAATTAAAAACAAGCTTATTTGCTGTGGACGCCGCCACTCGTCATCGACTAAAATAAATCTTTATGGTTACAGTGACTGTCGTTGAATCACAAGTACACACAAAGTATACACATACATTACAATAACCACCAGTAACCACTCACTGTTGTGTAATATATTCTCGTAAGGATCAGACACCGAGGAATGACGCCACGGTCACATTAGGCTAATAGTTTACAGCTAAAAGATTTCTGGCGTTATGCCAAATCATAAATTAAATGAAATATTAATTTCATACTCATCATGCTTCGGCTCAATTAGCCGCCTACTCGCAGAACGTGTTAGTCAATGAACCTGCGTAATGGCATACAATAAGTCGCTAACTGAAACCGAGAAAAAGGATTTGAATTTTATTACTTATAATACGTCACTTACTCTGCCGATGTGATTACGGCGCGCATGAATTCGCAGTGGAAGTGAGAGAAAAGGAGTCGTTTATTGTTCGTTATCTACTTATCTATGTTAGATATTAGTGTACTTTTTTGCCTGTGGTGAACTTTGACATTGACTTTTGGCTTCTAAATCTTTTAAATATCCCTTACAGACCTTTGACTTAAAATACCTCTTTTTGTCGTACCTTTCCCTCTGTGCACAATAATATTGTGGATTAGGGGAATTATGTTGAATATTGTCCTATGTTTTTCATACAAACATGGGGCGCCGGCTTAACTTTCCCCTCGCAAAATATTTACAGCTTACTTTGTTAAGGAAATGGCGACAATGGCGTCTATGTTACCTAATTCCATCGAAACAGACACAGAAAGATAGATTATGTATTTTCTACTAAGAGTTTTCATCCTTAAAAGAGGTATCATTAGCAACTAAATTATGTTCCAAAACCATATCTAACACCAGTGTTAGTGGTAACCACTAAGCTAAGTGGTATGTAATGTGAAGCTTTGCACCAACAGGTGTCCGATTAAAATAACAGACTAGTGCGATAAAAAAATTCAAGTAAATTTTGCCCATTATACATATATAAATTAGGATCAGAATACCGCAACCTAAATGTGAACTCATACATACTTTTTAATATCACACTAGGTGATTGAAATTTATGGCACACGTGTATCATTATTAGAAACGACAAATTTCGAGATTAATCTGAAGAATCAAGAATCTATCTAGAATATAAGGGCGGTTTGTATCTGATTATATGCATTTATTATGCAATCATTCATACTCACTCAATTCACACATACTCACACACATACACATTTATTGAAAAGGCACTAGTACAAAGTTTAGCATAATTATATGCAAAATCAGTCTATACAGGCAGGTGTTTGACGATTGTTTACAATGTAATTATTATTATTATTATGCTGTTCATTTTCATGTAAAATATAAAAAAAGTTCATGATTCAGACATACTTGTATATCAAACTTATTTTATGATACGATATAGGGCCACAAGAAGTTAGCCATTCCGAAAAAAAAAGTAAAAAGACACGTCAGGTATACATATAGATATATTGACGCGAAAGTTATGTTTCGAGTATACGGACACTTATCTACAAGCAAGGTTGTTTATTATCATTAAGGACTTTCCAATACGAATTGTGCAGCTGATTCAGTTAAAGATACGTCATACTCGTATTTAAATTTATATCTGATATTAATTTTAGACTCGCCTTCGTCTATGCGTCTGCCAAAGTCAGAAAACGTCATCAGGTCGTGTCTATATCCGTAGATTGATCCATTCTTGATTGTTATTTATATTATCTTGTGGCGATATTCTAACAGTATAAAATTCACAAATGATTTTATGTGTTTTCGAAAGGTCAGTTGATTGTCTAGCTAGAGTCTAGAGTGACTTCAAAATATTTGGTCTTCCTAACCCAAGGGATATTCGACCGCAAAGGGATATAGTGAGCGGGTAGAGACGGGGCCTAGAGTTACGAGTGCTACCCATGGAAAAGGGAGGCACATGGCTGCACTTTTACTCTGGGTCGACCTCACAAACCACTCGCCTAGGGCTGTGACTGCGCGTTGGAGGCGTAGAGGACTGTGTCATCGGCAAAGAGGGCAAGTTCTATTTCAGGGGTGAGGGGGATGTCATTGGTGTAGAGGAAATAGAGCATGGGTGTTAGAACGGAGCCTCCAGCTATGATTGGGCGGGGCTGGACAAAGTGGCTTCGATTCTGTAGCGAAAAGTGCGATTTGGTAATGTCGGTAAGTAATTGGTAATACGATTGTCTCGAATGATGAGTATGATACTTTCAGACACCTCCAGTTGGTACAGTTTATAGATTAAACCGTTGTGCCAGACCTTATCAAAACCCTTCGCCACCTCGAAGAAGACAAGTAGGGTCTTGAAGAGTCTACTTTGGTTGAGACCTGTGAGGATGTGCTCCGTTCTTCGGCGCACCTGTTGGACACAAGAGTGTTTGGCTCTAAAGCCTAATTTAAAAGCTCTAATTTTGGTTGTATTTTATTGATAATTTTGCAAACAATATCTAATATATTATATATCGTAGTCTGCTACTGTGTTTTAATATCCTAAGTATATATAAATTAGTGTTGAAGCCATAAGAAATTTAAGAAAATACTATCTTCCTTAAATGAACCACATTAAAGAAAATAAAACAACAAAATTACTGTACTTTGAAAACTTTGTTTGTAATGATAGTTTCTAAGGCCACTAAACCGTTATTTCTTACTCTTATCTTAAGTAGGTATTTCTTTGTCTCCGTATATCACAACTCGGTATCATCATTCATTATTATCAGCAACCAAAATGTTTAGTGCCTACCTAATTTTAAATCCAAAATTGATATGTAGGTATAATTCTCGTTAATTTAATTAGCAAAATGAAAATTTTACACCGATAAGTTTAGTAGGATTACAAATAGATTTTAATTATTCAGTACGAATATTGTAACCAGAATAGTAGTGTAGGAATGTATAAGAGAACCTTTCACAATTCTTTAAAAAAATTAATAAATAGACTAGGATATTCCAATTGCAATTTCAAACTATCAAGCCTATGATAAATGTAGGCGAAAATTGATTTTACAAATATGTATTTACTATTACAATGTATTTTAAAATATGTAGGAGCATTTCGTCTGTTTTGATTTTATCTAGTTGTCTGGTACATACTAATCTGTTTTGATTTATTGTCTCGTTTCTATGTAATGATAAGGGGAATCGGTTTTTAGATATTAAACAATGAGTTAGATCTGTTGGGTGACATTTACCTTCAAAGACAGATAACCATTTCGATTGAGATTGATAACCACTTTATCAAAGATAAAAAAATCCGATACTAATAATGACGTTGACCGTTCCAAGTAAAATTATAGTTCAGTAAATCCAATATTATACGTTTGCCTAAAACATCTTAGTTAAAGCTACTAGAGCCGCGTTTAACACTTGCTTAGGTAATGTTTACCTTATTACTTGCCACCGACGCGAACAGAAATAAAAACATACGCCCACATACATAATACAGACAAGTTAAAACAGCCCAACTCTAAATAAGAAGCAAAACGTTGAATGTAGTTTTCAATTTGGTCGGAGAAATAAATCTGGGAACGCGGGCACCGAGACAACAATGTCTATGAATGGAATACTTCTGTCTTGCTCACGCTTTTATTGATAGAGACGAATAGGTTAAATAATTTTTAAACTTAATTTCACGGGGAACATACGAGAAATGACGTACAGAAACTTATAAACTAGTTAAGAACCATTTAAATTCTACTAAGTCGTTATTAACATATAAAACGCTTCTGTAGTATTATAAAATTAAGATACGAGTACAAAAAGCTTTTAAGATAAAGACTTAAACTATGAAAAGTAACCAATCATAAAACTACAAAAATATTTCAAAGACGTCATAATGATTTAACTAAACAGTCAGACATAGCGTTGTGAAGGATTTCTTGAACTTGAAACTCATTGTGAATCATTGAAGTGTTAAACTACGTCATTGATCGAAACTATTTTTTGTCGAAATCAATCGAAAGTGAATATCGAAAGACCTACGTTTTTGTAAGCGGATCTGTTATAAGATATTACAAGTACACTTCCATCCCGATCGTGGACAATGTCGATATTTTGAAAACAAATAAGACCAGAAAAGTAGCTAATGAAGTGAATTAACACACGACTTCTTTATTTAATATAATCAATATTATAATTAGAAATATCTATATTTGGTGGATTCGTTTTCAGATAATAAATACAGGTGTGAAGTTTCAAATTGTAATACTCAAGAAGCAGGTTGTGTATCTAACTTTCACTTATATTGATAGAAAGAGAAAGAAGAACAAATTTTATCACTTAAAAGATATGCTTTTGTTTGAATTAAGCATATCTCCGAGAAATGTCGTAAGGTTCGAATTACGTTGTTTTAGTGCGTTATTGTTTAAACTAGAAATTCTTTAGCGATAAGAGCTCGCATTAATAAAACACCATACCTCTGTAAGGTGTTTTATTAATGTGATTATACCACCCAGGAATTCAAAATAATAACTATTTGGATCGCATTTTGGAGCGAAACACAATTTTAGATCATAAACATTAACTGAAGTAAATTAAACATTGAATAAAGAAAAATAATACTTGTTGTAAGTTTTGACTAAACCAAATATTATCTGTAACTGAACAGAGTTCAAATGAGATTGAAAATAATAAAAGCAATTATATTGATTGAGCAATTGGGAAAATGATTATCTAATATATACTTAGTTATGAGTAATTTATCCACACTCGAGTAAATAGGAAGGTCATTGGCATCAGCTTTCCTATGGTCAACAAGCCTATTGAGGTTATCAGGAAAATGACCCGGTAGCAACAGATGCAGTTGAAAATAACACTGTAAAACCACGGACAATTCTAGGGAATATTTTCGACGTCATTGAGATGAAAAAATTTAATAATTCATATTTAATTTGTTTGTTGCATGTAACAGACGAATCGACCTTCTGACATGATAAGAAGTAATTAACAGTAAAATCCCTGGTAATTCCAGAAAATGTTTATCAAAATCTTTGTGATATAAGTAGTTATTTGATTTATTCGTTGCTTCGTTGCACATAAAATCGGTCTTTTCTAACCGTTAGTTAGTTAATCAAGGGTGTCTGTCTATTTGGTGGTTGATTATAGATTTTTCTGTAAATTTGTCATATTTGAAAATTGCAGCCGATATATAATATTCGAATCGATTGATTCATTATTGCGATTATTTCTTCACAAAATCACAAAATATATCCCCCTTTATCGGCTGTTTTATCCAATAGATCAGAAAGTGGAACCAGACATTACCGAAGTACCTAAAGATATATTCCGTTTCAATTACTACTTAGCTGCATAGTTTCATAAAAATCAAAGATAAACAGAGTGCTGGGCGTCCTGGGTATCCGCAGCTAGAAATGCTGTATAAACGGGTTTTATTAACATTCCGTTAGATTATAAATTTTACTGATATAGATAAGCAACTTTAGATGCTTGTATACGTGTAAATAATTTGTAATACATACATAGGTATGCAAGTAATTACGTTGATTACTTAAGTAGGTATATGAAAAACATAAGTCAAGATTTGTAAGTATAAATATTTGTGTTACATTGCTTTTTATTTATTTATTTACACTTCATTGTTTGAATAAAAGGCGGACTTAATGCTAAAAAGCATTTTCTCCCAGCTAAGCGTGGGGCCACGTTGTGATGGTATGGTAGTTACAAGTGAACAACAATGTATCAAATAAAATTTGAAATGAATAATATATACAAACATAATAAATAACAATAAACACTTAAATATACATAAAATACACATACATATATACATATCAAATAAAATGAAATATTATATATTCAAATTAATAATTAATACATCGATACAACTAATCACAGACGCTATGTAAAGAAAAAAAACTAAACGGTGTCTATTTGGAGGAGATGAACTTTCAGTCTCCTCTTAATTATCCCAAGATGGAGCCTTTCTGATTTCGACGGGAAGTTCGTTCCAGAGTCTTGTGGCCTGCACGGCGAAAGATTTTGCGAGGAAACCTGTACGGTGCAGCAGATTATCCCCAGAACGAAGATTTTTTTGACTCGAGTCGCAAAAATAGTGAAAAGCACTTTTAAGATAATGAGGAGTGGTAGTTTCCATAAGAATGGAGAAAAGGTAATTAAGTAAACGGAAATGTTTACGTCTACGGATGGTAAGCCATTTAACCTTAGCACGATATTGGGAGAAATGATCGTACTTGCAAAGTCCGAAGATGAACCTAATACAGTTATTGAGAAGACGCCCAAGTTTATGGAGAAGGTGTTCAGTGAGATCCGAATAACACACATCAGGATTTTTTTTTTGTTTTTTTTTTGTCGAAGGCGGCAGACGAGCATACAGTCCACCTGATGGTAAGTGGATACAGTCGCCCATAGACTTCCGCGATACATGCCAACATTAGTCCAAAATGAGAAACGTTGGCATGCCCCCGGATGCGCTGCCTACCTTTGGAGATATAGGAATGGATTTGGAGAAAGGGTTGAGAAAATGGGGAGGGATAGGATGGGATTGGAATGGGCTCTGGCAATCATAGGCATTATAATTGTTTGCACCAAGAGTTGTGTATGAGGGTAGAACATTTTTAAATTTGTAGAGGGAATGCAATATGCCAGTAACTCGACTGCATACGTCAGTAACTTGTACTTTCCTGCTAAAATTGCTATTAACATATAATGTAATCAAAGATTTTTAGCATGATTACAATACGGAATGTTCATCACATTATAAATGATCGGAGCGATAGATAATATATCCAGCTTAGTCAATTGTTTTTGCTACCAATGATTATTGCCTGGCACTTGTTGGGATTCCATAACTATTTGACCAGATGTATATTTTAGCTAGATCTTTATTTAATTGAGACACGGTTGCGTTCACAACACTAATATTAACTGCAAGTCATCAGAATACAGGTGACGCGAACTGACAAGATTGGAAGTGATAGTATTAATAAATATAGATAAAAGTAGTGGATCGAGGCTACCGCCTTGCGGTACACCAGCTACAAGATCACACCAGTCAGAGAAGGACTGCTCGAGGCTTACACACTATTGGCGACCAGGAAGATAATTGGAAAACCAGTCAACAGCTGTGGATGAGAATTTCAGCTGACGTAATAGAATCAACAGATTATCGTGATTGACCACATTGAATGCATTAGATAAATCTATTAATATTAAAACGGTGACTAATATTTTCCATTCCAGCTCTAATGTCGTCAGTAACTTTTGAAAGACTCATGGTGTGTCCATGACGAAAACCGGACTGAAATGGACTAAGTATCTGATTACTAGATATGAAACTTGAAATTTGTTTATGGACGGCAGCATCAATGGACCTTTGAAAGAAAAGAAAGAAATTTTAGCTCTAAAATGGTTAAGTAAAGTCGGACTATTGCTTTTTGGAAGCCTTCGCCAAATGAAAGGGAATTGACCTGCACGAAAGAAAAATATATTACACGTCGCAATATGGGCAATAAATAGTCCAAAATGAGAGTGATCATTAGACGACTGACATCGTTTGACTGACCATTGACTGACGACTGACAGATTTGAATTAATGGATATAATATTATAATTTTTCTGATCTCATCTATAGTAACTGTGAAAAAAATAAAGACATCATGATTGTAGGGGGTCGGCGTATCTATGAAGGAGATAGTGTTACGTTTAGTCAAGTTACTTTTTGTACTTGAATGATATGCTTATATTGTATTTTTTACTTAAAATTTATGAAGTTTTAAAGGAATTTATGTTTTAGGAAAACTTAAAAAAACCGAATGAAAACTAAATGAATGCTGTGGGCAAGACATGAGAAAGGTTATGTGAAGGGTTGAGGAAAAATCTGATCGAATTTTGAGTGGCCTGGATTTGAAAAAAAAATGGACGAGTCTGTAACGACTTGAATCGATAGTAGCAGAAACGTAGTTTTTATACCATTAACATAAAACTGAGTTACAAAACGTGAAAGAGTAGTAGCATAAGGCTGAAGTTTATGAAAACTACAGTGGGCGGAATAACAGAAAATATAAATTGAAAATCTGCATACTGTAGGTATATCATAATGGGCTTATAAAAATATGTGCGCCGGTCGCGTCGGTGACTGTTTCGTAACAGATTTCCAAAAATGATAGAAGAATGACATCATCCAGCCAGTTCGCGATAAGAGCGAATATTTGAACTACAACTTTGATATAATAAAATCATTACAAGAATGAATGAATATTTATTAAAACTAAAAGTCAATAACTTCTATGGAAAAAAATACCTACCTGATAATAATATGATCAATACTAGACACAAAAGATAAAAAATAAAATAATACATAAAAACAAAATATATTTTAAAACAACATTATCAAGAAACACGGAATCATTAATTAGAAAATAATAAATACAATTTGAAGTAAATGTAGATTGATGTGAGTGAACAAGTAGTTATAAGAATTTCCTTTTAAAAAATACACTTGCTATATACTTTTGTAATTTTAGAAATGTGAATAGCAAAAAAATAAATAATGTCATGTTCAGTTTATTTAATTGTATTTTTTTAAAATCTAATTGACCTACTTACTACTCTAGAGACTACCTCTACTACTCGTATATACGGTCGTTACAAAATTAAATTTATCTTTACTAATACAGAATTGGCGGCCGGCTTTAGAAGTGCATCAGCGCATCACTTTGCGGTGGGTGTCGTAAAAGACGAGACTAAGGTCAAGATAACAAGCGCTGAGGAGCTAAACCACCTCTAGAAGAGTGGACTCGCCAATCCGCTAACAGCGTGGTGTTTTATTATCATGTATCCCTCGTGCTCAAGACAATGTGCATGAGCAGGTCCATGTCCAATATTGTATATAATAGTAGCATATATACAATAATACAAACAATAATACATATATACAAAACAATTTATAATAATAAATATATTGCATCACCCTATAACGTTCCCCTACAGGGCACAGGCCTCCCCTAGTAAATCGCTGGGGGGTTTCGGGGCTTAATCCATCACGCGGGGCCACTGCGAATTGGTGGATCACATACTCCACATGCGGATTTCCTCATGATGTTTACTTTCACCGCCGAGCGAGTGACAATTTTTAAAAATCCGTACTTATGTAGAAACTTAGTGGTACGGGTCGGGGATTTTAACTCACGAACACACGAATGTGTCTCATCCACTTTTGGACACGGAGACATCTAAATTTTGGCCACGACATATACGTATATTAGACACTATATTTGTGTCGTGTTATTAACCGATAGGCATTCACGATAAGGCTTCGAGAGTGAAATTTTCCATAATATGATCGATACATGGTCTCGTTGCGACTACGACTAGTGGCACAACAGCTGATTCATCGGTGCAATATCCGTCGTTTTACACCTCGTTTCATGCTAATATAATTAACCTGATTTACGACTCACACTTTAGTGTGTGAAAGAACTATCACATGTATAGTTCGTAAACCTTAGACAACATATACCTATATTGAGACGATTTTGCAAATATGGTCTAGTCGAGTTAAGTCAGTCATGTGATCACTATCGGATGTTTATGAATGTAACAAAAAAAAACGTTTTCTAATAAATAAATCATTGTTATTTAATAATAAATAAATACTGAAAATGATCGCGTTTCAATTGCATTAGTGGAATCAAAATTCAAAAGGCACGTGTGGAATGAAATCCGTATTTGAAAATGTGGAGTAGAGCCAATTTTTTTCAGATTATCTTACCTGTCTATGCTACATGACGTGACCAATAATAAATCCAAGAATGATGAATAGATGAATGATAATTTTTTTTTCCACTAAACACCTGAATCACCTATATTTAAAAAATACTAGGATTTGCTGTCATTTTGCTTAAGTATAACTTGATTTGTATGTGAATCCAGTCTGATGAGTTAATTTTGAAAACAAAAGCAATTATATTTAAGGTAGATTATATGTATTTGATATCTTCAGCAAAGCCAACATTATCTCCTACATTGTCTGCGTAAAAATATTTGTATACAGAAGGCAATATTGCATAAAGTATTTTCTGGAAGAAATCACTTGTTCTTGAAAGAAATAATTCGTAATGATCATTGCTAGGATGACATTATTTGATAGAAGCAAACACAATAGAAAGATTAAAAATTAATTCCTGCACTTTATCTTTCCATTTTAATTTTAATATGAACTTTAGACCTAGGTTTTAAACCGCTTCTTCAAGGCTGTATAGATGTAATTATCACATTCTTCATAAAAAAATATACATCGGAAAGGTAAATATACTAAAGCAGCCATATTAGTAACTTTACAGAAACGAAGGATGATATTTGTTTTTTAAGAAAAAATCTTGTCTTCAATTCTCATGAGAACCCGAAAATTTTAAATTCATTATCGTCTTATAATTTAATTTCCATGAATTTTTTTTTAGTGATTTAGGAGATAATGGCATTATGCAAAATTAACTATTTTTGTAATAAAACTGCGTAATAAAACAGTCAATTTTTAATATATAAAGGTTTTAATATTTAAAATTACCAATGTAGGTATTTGTTTTATGGACGAAGGCGGCAGGCGAGCATACAGTCCACCTGATGGTAAGTGGATACTGTCGCCCATAGACATCCGCGATACATGCCAACATTAATCCAAAATGACAAACGTTGGCACGCCTCCGGATGCGCTTCCTACCTTTGGAGATACGCAGCGTGTACAAATAACATATAAAAAAATATCAATTTTTTTGCCTAGCGCTCCTCCATTATCGGATCGTCACTATAATTTGACAGATTAGACAGATAAAAAATAAGTGTTTATTGGTTTTTTCTGCATGTATGTATAAATTAATAAATTAAATGTATGTATATATGTCGTGTATATAAATGTATAAATTAATATGTATATATAAATTTATAAAAAAATCAGTTTTAATGTATAAATATTTCTTTATATTGATGGCCAAAGTGATTACTGATTAGTAACGTAATATTGTATATTTGTATAACCAATAGTTTCGTTCTGATAATAATATTGGTTAACAAAATAACGTAATAACGAGGAAATACTTTCTAGGACATAAATAATGTACACGATATTATTTCTTTTCTATATGAAAATATATTAATTACTTGTCTTAGTTTTCAGCACAGAAATACTTGAGTTTTCATTATTAATGCTTTATTTCTTTAGGACAGCTTAGGGATGTCTACTCCCGATTCACATTCGTAAATTTAAATCTTCGGTTCATATCACTGAGTTTCTACACCGCTGAGTTTGTGAGTTTCCTCCAGGAAAACATCGTGTAGAAACGTGCATCTTCTAAAATTAAAAAAAAAAAAACTGTGTATCCACCGAACCGCACTGGAACTAATCGGTGGATTACGGCCCGAAACCCCTTAGTGATTTAGTAGGGGAGGCCTGTGCCCTGCAGTCTGACATTAAATACCGCCGTGGATTAGGTGACTAAGACTTTTACTACTTTTGATCTTTTTGCTTTGTTCTTAAATATATAAGTACCTATAAAAAAACATAGATGACGACATCGTTACAGCATGGAAAAAGCCGGTTGCGCACCCGCACCTACTTGTATTTAAGAATGCATTTAATTGCAATGATTACCATGATTGTTTAACACTAGATGATACACGTGGATTTGCTTGTCTGAATTAAGTGGAAAGACAATTTTGAACGTACTGTAATCAAATAATTTTATTTGGCCTTTAAACAGCTTTTTATGTAACCGGTTTATATGCCAAGTTGCCTCAAATATACACACGGACTTAATTAGTATTTTATACATCAATATTGTTGATTAATGCCTGCTTTATATTATTCTAGACTACTTCAGTAAGTCATTTGCTAATAATATTCAAATAAAAACAGAAAATTATAATAGCTCAAAAATATACACGTGCAGTAAAGAATAAAATGTCAATTTTGTAGCGCCGTTTGATATCATTTCATTAATTCTTAATAAACGTTTATTAGTACTTATTTATTTTTATATCATACTAGCAAAACCCGGCAGACCTTATCCTGCCATAAAAGTTGATGTGCTGCAGCGCCATCCAGTGGCGAGTTACAATAAAGTCGAAAGCTAAAAACCTTCTCCATGACAAAATACATATACGTGCCAAGTTTCATGGTGATCGGTCAATCGTTGTCGAAGTTTATTAACATCAGATATACCGACATCCTCTTTTATATATATGGATAAAAACCATAAACGAAAATAAATAGTTAAATAAATTATAAAATGGTATGTATTTTATAACATAAAGTAAACAATAAACAGTCAGTTTTCCTTTCGGTCCCTCGGATAATGGTCACACAACTATGTTAATTTCGTCAAATATTACTAAGAAATAGAAACGATTCCATATACCACGAATAGGTAACTGAGCTTCGGTACGTCGTAAGTAAAATCTCCTAACGTTTCATTAGAGATTTACGTCATGTGTGCAGGATGCAAATATGTAGTTTGATGACTAAATTCTTCGTGAAGTTCCGCTACGTATCAGTTAGTCTCGAAATGAATTGGGTGTTATATTGCAAATATATCTAGCCGGATACTTACATATCTTTGTGACGCTTCACAGAAAATCAAATCACGGCAAAGGTCAACTTGTCTAGTATCCAGAAGCCACTTTGACACGAAACAACTCGCACGTGAGACGACCTCATCGAATGATACCATCTGCTGAGTTTGCGATATGGACGTGAAAATACTTGTATGAAGGTCACGGTTTATCAAATTGATGTGTGATTCTTCTTATTAAAAAGACTCGTTAGAAGCGTATCTCTGTGATGGATATATTTAGTTCAAGATGCGATTTTGCATAAAATAATGTTAGGGGAAACGAAAAACGAAAAACGAAAAACTAAAAAAGGTTCATAAATCTTCATCTAAGTATTACCTTTCTCATTATTTTTTAGTAATAATCTTACAAATTACTTCCTTAAAATGCAAATAAAACTATCAGAAGGTTAGCGGCATCTGCTATAAAGGTTCGTTGGCATGCGAGCGTTCTGTAGCACGTTTGGAATGTGCTTCATGGTTCTGGGAACATGACTGGCCGTCAATTCTTGGCCCGAGGTAGCAACGTTTTGCACCATTAGGCCGTTCTTTAGTTTCACCATTCTTCGGTTACAATTACCCGCCTGCATTATTGTTGATTTTTCCTTTTAAAATTCTGCGTCATTAATGAACAGAGTTGTTGCTGGCGGCTGTTTTTGTACGTAATTGAGAGAGGGATATAACTGTTCAGCTGTCGCAGTTTTTATTCATATCGTTGAGGAGTTAAATTTCTTAGCTTTATATTTTACTAAATTCCGTTTACTTTGTGTCCTTCTGCATTATAAATTCTCAGCGCAATAAGTGCTATAATATGTCACTGTTAACAATGTCACTTCCAATTTTGTACAATGGCGTGTGTGGTGATAGCGTCAGACGCTATAAAATAAAAGGAACATTTATGAAGCCCGTAAACTCTAACACTATATTTTTGTTTTAACGAGACGTATTTTAATCACTAATTATCTCAATAAAATTTCATTAACAGCAGAAAAAATGGTTAGTGATTGATTATGATTCAGTTAATGTTTTAAAACTGTATTTTTATAAATATTGCTAACCCAATCTTTTTTTAGCCTCGGTCAAAGTTGACTTCAAGTTAAGAGGCCCCGATTCCTTTAATGAACGATCAATGATTCGCAAAGATAGAATCAACTGATTAAAATTAAACGAGTCATTGGTAATTCACTTACAAAATTACAATGCAAGTTATTGTTGTAAGGTCCAACTGACGACAACACAAGATTAGAAGCATCGACATCAATTGTTGAAGAAATAATTACACGCACATTTTTAAACTCATAGATATTTTCAATTATATACCTGTTGAAAAGGAACAAGGCAGCAAGCACAGATCATATCAATGCTGAAGTCTTGAAAGCGCTAGGAGACCTGGATTAAACCAGACTTCACAAGATCTGCAATGCTGTGTGGAGAACTTGTAAGTGGGTTGCGGATTGGGTTCGCTCCTTTATTGTACCGCAACACAAAAAAGGTTCGACGAGGGACTGCAATAATTACAGAACACTGGCTCTAACATCGCACGCAAGTAATGTGCTGCTGCACATTATAAACAACCACCTCAGATACTTCCTGGAATGGCAAATTCTTCCAGTGCAGGCCGGTTTTGTTAAAGGCAAAGGGACTAGAGAGCAAATCCTGAATCTTAGGCCAATTATAGAAAGATGTTACGAATACAATCCACCTGTGATAATGTGTTTTTTAAATTATCAAAAGACATTCATGGAGGACGATCGTCGACAGGCTTCGTCGGCAGAGTCACGATCTTCAACATTGAGGAAACGACCAGAGAGAGAGAGAGAGAGAGAGAGATACCTGTTTAATAAACGAATAAATTATATACCTCTATGTATGTAATGTTTGCAAATAATTGTAAGCTATTTATAACGCAAAAAATGATCGCTAGAAACGTAAAATTGGTTTTGTATAAAACGCCTGAGTGGTTTTTAAAAGTCCAAGAAATTATAGAAGTTGGACGGCCTTTGTAAAGTATAGTTCGATCTTAATAAAAGCGTTAGCCGCAAAGGATCACATGACCAAGTTTTTGCGACGCGTCGGCGGCGCGGGCGCAGCAACCTTGTGCGACGATTGGCCACTATATCCACTCAATTGTGTCGATTGATTATAATTAGGTATATATATATATATATATATATATATATATATATCTGTCTGATGTCATGTCGTCTATCTCCCGTTAAGAACTTATAATGAAACTAGATCTTTATGCCAATCAAGAAACTAGATCATTTAAATTAAAGGTAAATTCTGCACCTTACACAAAGCCGCTTACTCAGAGATTGACAGATTTGCAACGATTGGGATGTTATATCGACTTTAATTTTTTTCTCTTAAAAATCATTTTCTTGGTAGAATTCCAATTAGATAAATTAGGGAGAATTGGTATAAATACATATGGATATATATTGGTATGTATGGTACCGCTATGAAATATATTCGGAACTATGAAGTGGATTCACAGGAAGCAATTGAACAGTTGGAATTTATGCTAGAGCGAGACGAACATATTCCATTCAACATGTGAATAGGATTAATTCAATAGGGAAGCACAAAGTGCAGCTACAATTGTACTAGTTACTATAGTTCCATTTAAAGGGTTCCCGGAGCGAATATAATCGCATTCGTACAATAAAAACCTGTACAAATGTTGGTGATGTTTTACGTTCAGCAGCAGTGAAATATACCAATAAGAAAACAATGCAAACTTGAAACTGACGAGGCATAAATTTAGTTTACAGAAGTGGCTTTAAACTGATTTTATTTATGAGAGAAGACGAGAGAACAATAGCATTTTTATCGGTTATTGGAAATTGTAGTCGTAAACAAGTGCTGAAGACAGGAGAGATTAAAGAAACTGAGACAAACTCCGACGTTATCTCAATAGTCGAAGGTTGTGAAGTTTTTTGATTAATCACTAATGTTCCTGAATTAGTGCCTCATGAAAGGCCGGGTCACATTATGTCGCTTTTTTTCAATAGCGGTCCCCGTCATCAATCATAAGGCTTTGATAATGGTCAGTGGAGTGTAGACGGTCAGAGACTGCCGGCTAGTCACGTATCTTTGAGTAAAGGTCACACTTTAGTTACGTTCGTCATTCGTAAGATATTTTATTATGGCATCATTATCGACCGAAATGACATTGATTCTGATGCGTAAAGTTTAGGAAACGGTATTTGGAAATTAGCCGCTAGTAATTCGTATTATCTTTTAGTATGGCATCAGCTTCAACTGAAATATAATAATTAAATTTATTTTGAGTTTACGTGTGGGTAGTGTCTTGTAATTGACATATAACAATCTCTTGCGAAAGATTTCTAGGTTTTGGTAAAGTAGATGCAAGTTACATCAGGTGTTACGTTTACAATTTGATTATTTTAAACTCATATAAGCAGATTCTGTTTTCTACTATAATTTTAGAAGCATTATTGTGATGTACTTAGGGTTTGTTTTAAATCGAAAACGTCTTTGTGAACGTACAAATCGTAATAATACGACATTGTGGGCGTGAAGATACTCGTAGCCTTTGCATTCAGCGTTTTGATTATTATTTATTCATTGTTTCTTCGAACTTCTTTCGACATGTCTTATGTGCTGTTGCCGTAACATTTATCAAGATATTGCATATATACGTTGTAGTGATTAAAAAGTCTTGTAGTTACCAAATGTATGCATTCGTACTATGAGTCACAACAAAACGGCATTCTAACGGTATCTATTTTGTGACATTATTCTGGTCGACTTAATTTAATACGCTTTGATGCCATTCAATAGATCCAACTGGAATACAATTTGTAGAAACCTAACAATTTATTTGCCGTACCTGTAAGTGTTTGCTGGCACAGGTATAATACACATTAGGGTTAATTACCTCGTATTTAGCTTCTCTGTATCAGTAGTATAATTATTACGATATATAAAATTTGACAATGAGTCAATATTATCTACTTCTATTTCAGTGTGACGAGAAAAGAATATTTATAATACACATAGTTAGTAATCTCGTGACTATCTCTACATTTCTGAAGAGCGCGATAACATAGTCCACCTTGAAGAGGATTACTAAAATTGTCAATATTAAATGTTTCAGCGCAATATTGAAGACAAAAACTTATAGCACAAAGACAGAGAAACTTAATCGTGTTTCATGCGGCGCCATAAACAAAATACAACTCAACACAAAGAGCACTAAGTCACGGAAACGGCACAGAACTCTCACGTAATTTACAAAAATTGTCACATGTTTATTATAGAAGTACGACGACGGCAGCGCTCGCGCACGGAGGTAGCGCCGCTCGCCGCGCCTCGCCCGCGAGCCTCCGACTCACCTATATGCACAGACGCCCTCAGTAAATTCTTTGCATAAATAAGCGAGAAAGCTCTTTCAGCCCACGTTTCCTTCATATTCACTTCACAAAACAGTAACACTTGTTGAAACAATATACTAAACTATCTTTCTTACCTTCTAATGCGCAGTAATGATGTAGTAACACGATCGATGAAGGGAAAACAAGCGAAAAGCAGACACAGTCACGTTCGTACGGATACGTCGAGAGTAATGGCGCCGGTCGGTTCGTTCCAACCCGTCGGCTGCTACACACAGACTCGGAAGGCGAAGCCTTGTTTGCTTAGTGACGTGAGGCCCGTCTCGTCCGTCCCTCTCTATACCTCACAATCTGTCACATGTAAGATGAGACAGCAACAGTACCATCAGTTCCTCGTCATATACCTGTGGTGCAGCAACCTACATCACCGGTGCCTCGAACAATGTCAGGCCCTGTGTAGTGTGTTTGCTGTTCGTCTCAAAAATGCTGCAAAATATTTACATTGAACTGATGTCAAAACGTTACTAATCACTGTGACCTAAAATCTAATCTCATATGGTTGGCGTGAACAACCTTCGAAAAATGAGGCGAAGTATGTCTTGAAAAACATACCTACCTGATGATTAATGATTTAATGATAGATTTTCTTCTTGAATATCTTGTTTTCTGAGTTGAAAATTTAACAACTCAATCAAATATCTCTTAAAATGTCTTACTATAAAAAGGCTATATTTTATGAGTTCAGAAAGGTGTAATCGTATTGACGACGGATTTACTCATATACCTACCTACACTTGAAACTTGAGGAAACTACTGTACTTACTATATTGAAAGTTTTGTTAATGTACAATAATAATTATGTTAATTGGTTCCTACTTTTAACGTTTGAATACAGGAAGGAATTTAGTAATGAGACTAATGAGTAAACATAGCAGACAAAGGAAATAAAAACTATTTTGGTTTCAATGTAAACAAAGTTTGAACATTTGTGAACTCTACTTATACTGCCATCTAGTAGTGTAGATGGAAACTATTAACTCAACTGGTCCTCACGAAACAAGATACGTTGGTGGCGGGTGATGTGATGAACCTTACTAGTTGGTACAAGTTATTATCATTATTGGATAGATGACGTCGTGAATGAAAAAAATAAAATGTACTTTGTGAAAAATTGAGATGAGTAAGGGCCCCCATAGACGAGCAGCTTGTAGCAGTCAGGGCCAACAGCTTCAAGCTGTCGCTGTTGGGCGATCTGCAGTTTCAATACAAAATTCTCGTTCGCAATATACGGACCTCTCAAGCAGTTCGCTTGCGGTCGCAGCCATAAAATGCAGTCGGGTTTCGCCGTGCTGCCTGGCCCGCTTTAGACGGACCGCTTCAAGCAGTCCGCTACGACTGCTCACCGCTTCCCCTGTCGCGCTCCGCGTAACCCGCGTATCGTATCTCGGCTTTTGTTTGCGCAATAATAGAAGAAGCAGTGTTTCCTCGTCGAAGTCCATGTTGCAACTGAATGACTTGGACTTGGGGCAAATATCATAATGTCATAATTCCAATACCATGTCACACCTACAGCCTGTGTCTCTCCACTGCTGGATATAGGCATAAGAATAATTAATAATATAATACAATATTATTTACTATTCGTATAATATAAGCTTCTCCTAAGACTCGCTAGCATGTTCGGTCTTCCTTTATTCCCATCCATCCACAACCGGCTTTACCATTGGTTTTTCAGTCCAGCATTTAAAACTCCTCCTCGAATGAGTGGGTAATAGTATCTTTCAATATACCTATATGTATTTCAATAAGTAATAAATACACATAGGATTATAAGCACTATCAGTGCCAAAATATGCATGCAAATAGGAAAAAGGTCTAGCTATCCATTATATTTGCACTCTCAGAAAAGAAATAACTTGGTGTGATATATTTTTTTATTGTACAAAACATTGCACATTTTATTGCCTTAATTCAGTTGAAAAACTTAGGCGGGCCATAGACGAGCAGCTTGGAGCAGTCGTGGCCAGCAGCACGAGAGCAGTCGTGTTGCAGTAGGAGTCCACCGCAAGTAGAATGCTTCAAGCAGTCCTATTACAGTTGGGTTCGACCGCAACACGACTGCTCCAAGTTCAGAGAACCCCAAATCGAGACTAGAATAGAGTAAACACTGCACTTTGGATGTATCAGCAACACTTTTGATTGATGTGGTCATGTATCGCATATGTCTATGGCCTAACATTACGCGGACTGTTTTCCCCTTTGCCATACTGTTTCTGTACAAATACAAATAGACATTCTCTACATAGATATTATTCATAAGAAAGGTAGTTAATTTAATTATTAATATTATAAAGATAATAATTTAATTATTATACACGATTTTATTGAAAACATTTTTATACACTTAAATTTACTAAATATACAGTCCCAAAGAATTTAATAAAATTGTTTTAAGTTTCACCTCAATCTTTTCTTCTTTTTTACGAGTATATTAGTATAATTTTAATATAACTTTTCTTTCCTGTAAATAAATGTATTTATATCATGTAAGTGTATGGCGTATCGATTTAAGCAAAAGTGGCTCCACTTGAATGATAAAATTAATTGATTCACATTATTGTTAACGACGCGAAAGTCACAATTAATAACATAATTAGCGAAGTGACAACGTTATCCTCGCTCTTGCGCCACATGTTTTTATGTATCTTTTTTATAAGAAGCGTATAATTAATGACTAATGGATATACATACGACTTACCTGTATACCAATTAATGTAACTGATCGATTCCTGATGCTTAAACCATGGAATCCGTTCGTTAATAGATATAGAAATGTTAGGATTTTTTTTGCTAAATGTTTTATGTATAGGTACATACATATTTACTGAATACACAGGTCAAAAATTTATATTTTACAAACATATACGTCACATTTTATTAAATGAAATGAATTGGTCATTCGTTTGCTTGGGATTTTGGGTAGATACAGTAGGTAGTAATTCCCTTTAAAATCTGCTGAAAGCTAACAAATATTTATGTAATATAAATGCCATCAAATTATTCTATTGTACATTTCAATTTTAATGAAACCTCTTCAATATTAACAATTTCAATCATTTACAGTCATTGTTTTTAGTTAAATTATATCAATTATATCTGAATCATGAGCATAATCAATTGTTTCAGGTATCGGAAAAGGTTTGATTAGGCCCTATATAGGTTGTAAATGTGCACTTATAAAAAATAGCGACTGCGACAAATTCGGATTAGAAATGATTTTCAGTTCAGTTAAACTTAAAACGCAATAATTCAAATCGAAACTCACTAGTTACAACACAATATTAAAGTAAATTTGATTTTCATATAATTACTAATTATATTAATAGATAACTAAGATATATAATCGTAAGAAATAATAAATAAAGTTACATTCAATGACTCATTCATGGGTTCCGTGTGTCATCGGTCCAAAGTCACAAAAATGAACACAATTTGCCCAGAACAAACAATTATCTTCAAATAAATATTTCTTCGACCGGGAACCGAATCCGGGATTTCACATAGTACGCAAGAGCAGAGCAGTAACTAGGGATGTTATTGAGTAACCGTAACCGAAACTATCGGATATCAGAAATAAAAACATATTGGAAACCGAAATCGAATCGGAAATAAAAGTTTCGGATATTATGTTGTATTGCAAATAATTTTATGGTTATGCCTGAACCTTAACCCAGAGCTGAAGCTTACTAAGACCGCTGGGTACCCATAAATTATAGTATGTTAGAAATTAAATTAATTGACGTGTAATCAAAATATATTGCCAAATGTCAGATTTTCGTTCCTAACAAATAGACGTTTATGAAGGCACACATTTATAGACATGAAATATAGTCGATAGAGGACATAATTTAATGCTATGTATACAGTTGCTTTCTAAATCTAGTAATAACAACTTGGTAAGAAATTGTTATGAAAACTACATTTTCATATTATTATATCACTTCAGGAGCGGTACTTTGATAGACTTAGCGTCGGATGGATATATTTTTTTATTTATTTACTTTTTTTTTTTTGCACTTTTTTGTACAGAGGCGGACTTAATAGAATAGACTTAACGGAACAGAAGTGAAGAGAAAGAAGAAAAGAGAACAAAGGATAAGAGAACGGAACAGAACAGGACGAAAAGGGACGGGACGGGACGGGAAGAGACGGGAAGGGACGGGACGGGAATAGACGGGACGGGACGATATGGAATAGAATATTTGTTCTAAGTACGGCACACCAGTTAGTAAGTACAAACATGCATGGTCCACTTACTCCGCCTCCGGTATACAAATTTACAATTTATCACTTAATTATTATTATTATTCACAAATTACATTTTTTTTTATTACCAAATTTACAAACAATAAGCATAAAACTATCATAATTGTATGTAATAATAAATTATACAGATTCGTCTTAACACATTAAAACAACATACAGATTAAAATTGTCAATCGTTGTTATTATTATGATTTTAAAATTAGTCAGACGTATGTTTTTTATGACGTTATTTAGTTTAGAACCTTTTGATTTATTATCAATCTGAGACATAGGTCTTAGAAACGTGCATAACTTGCATAACGTGCATTCTTTGAGGGGGAGAGTGCACGTTGCAATCCAACAGCCGCTGGGCGCGCTCGACTGGCCACGTTACCCCTCTCTCACAGAAGACTACCTTGAAATGTACTGTATTTCCCATTTTATCGTATTTCCCCAATATACGTACGTGTTTCGGTAGTGAGTGAGATGTGCCAGAGCCCATTCCAATCCCATCCTATCCCTCCCCATTTTCTCAACCCTTTCTCCAAATCCATTCCTATATCTCCAAAGGTAGGCAGCGCATCCGGGGGCATACCAACGTTTCTCATTTTGGACTAATGTTGGCATGTATCGCGGATGTCTATGGGCGACAGTATCCACTTACCATCAGGTGGACTGTATGCTCGTCTGCCGCCTTCGTACATAAAAAAAATAATAACAAAATGTCAATATGATAATGTATTTTATTACTTATTTAAATACAACTCACACTAATTGTTGCACTAATATTTATCAAATTCTTAAGATTTAATTTTCGGCTATGAATTCATATTTAATTATACGTGAAAAATTAATGTCATTTAAAAAAGAGTGTTAGGGGTCACACTTTAAATAATTATTCAAAATATCATCGGGGAATAATTATTCAAAATATGTCAGTTTTGTAAAAACTGACAGGTGCTTAACTTATGAGGCCTATTCTTATTTATATGTTTATTAAATTTTTTACTTGAAGTCTGCTTTCTACTAGAAAGTATCCACTTAAGAACTCGCAAAAACATTGTGCGAATTTTCACGCAGAGCTGTTTGATATTATAAGTATGTGTTGACTTTTTACCGAAAATTAATGTTGTGAAGTTTCACATTATTATTATAATGCATTGATAGATTTACATGCAGTACTCGCTTTTACGGCAGGTATCTATAGTATTAAAAGTATTAAAAGATATAGTATAATATATAGTATTAAATTAAATAGTATTAAAATTATAAGTATAGTATTAAAAGATAGTATTAAAATTATAGTATAATACTATCTTAAAAGTATTAAAAGTATTAATTAATACTTAGTATTAAAAGATATTAGTATTAAAAGAGTATTAAAAGACTATAGTATTTAATAGTATTAAAAGAGCGACGTAAAACGAGACACATTTTTCCATATATTTCTACGTAAATGCAAGTAGGTTCTCAGATAGAAAGAATCTTCATTTTGAAAAATAAACCATTTTTGTGGGGAATAAAAATGCATACACTAGTTAACGTAACTATTAATAACAACTTTCTTTTTATATTAAAAGTCCTATAAGCTTATGTATAGCTTCTTTCTTTTTATTCTCATGAATTTCTCTGTGACATGTATAAGCGAGAGAAATGTTAACTTTAAAAGTCCATTCAAAGTTGCGAATCATTTAATTCAAATATTTGCATTGCAGCGTGGGAGTAGTTAAAAGCTTCGATTAATTTCTTTGAAGTCAATTGTTTACTTTCTATGCTAGAAGAACCCAACTTCCTAAATCCTTATTACATAATTCTTGAGAATGAAAAATTGAATAATGCAATAACGTCATCACTATCGATTTCCATTCCCGGTAAATTGTTTGCTATGTTCTCAATATTTTTATTATACTCTACTCTTGACCTCCGCGTGACGCAAACTTGTATGTTCAAATAGTGATTTTGGTATAAGATGCTGATGTTTCTGGAGACGTCAAACGAATCAAGCGACGTTGTATCAATATGTTGTCTGACGTAAAACGAAACGCCGTAAAACGCAAGGAATTCAGATCGTAACCCTTGCCCGAGACATTGTGGCGAGAAACTCTAGAAGTGAAGTTGAGTTTTTGTTTGATCATTGTAAAAATTGTGTATTAGGCGTTTTGTGGTTTAATAGTGATAGTTTATTAAACTTCAAAGAATTTTTCGTGTATGCTATTTGTGATAATCAAACAAAAGCGTGAGACTGCGTTTTTCACATGCTTCCAAGGATTCTTCTCCTGTCCTCAGTAAACCTACTATCGCTTTACTTTGCGACTCCTCACTTACTCGTACTTCGACAGGATACGTTTTAAACTTTGAAATTGTTTATTACGAAGAAAACTTGACAAAAATTAAAGCGGGTGTGGAAGAAATTAAACAGTAAAAATTAATTCTCTGTATAACTAATATAATAAAATAATAACATTACAATGATAATTCACTTATACGACAAAATATATAGATATACAATATACATACCTACGTACTAAAACAAATAGACAAGTGCATATTAAATTATAATATAATATAATTATATACTTGTATTTATACCTAATATAAATATAGAGAAAAAAGGGGAAAAATACCATTAGTTGGTGTTGTTGCCCCAGCGGCGAGGGAATCAGTCATGAAACCAGTCCGGTGAAAAAAATCTTAGAGCATATTTTATTTCATTTATAAATAAAAACATGCTTTTAACAAACACCATACAAGATGAAAGCACCGTCGTGGCCACCGTTTTAATAAAATCATCGTATCTCTATAGATTTATAATTTATCTAGAATGTGAGATAGCTGAACGAAAACTTTCGCACACATAACGGTTCTTAATTACACACATATGCATAAATACTGGTAAATTGAAGGCTCCGGTCGATCGGACCCTGTGTTTGATAAATGCATACACATCTACACTAATCGCAGTTAACGGGTTGATAACGATCTGTAATAACAGAAAATTGTCAGCTCCAAACGTTAGACGTACGGTCAAAATTTGGATGGATGATTAGCTGTGATTGAACCTGTTTTCGTAAATGTCCTGATTGCTATAACAGTTCCTGTAATTATGTTGATAAGAGATCCTAGATACGAGTAATTTCATGCAGAAAAACTTTATTAGATTTTTTTGTGATGAACGTTCGCAAGGGGTGTTTCACACTAAACGTGCTATCGGCGCGTTTTAGGCGAGCGCTCGGTAATGCGTTTTTCCATCTCACCCAATAGTAAAATGTTAAAACTCATATATGGACAGTAAAGCGTGTTTGTGAGGGACGATAGTTGCATCTCCAGGAGTCACCATTTTGCACCCTAGACATGTCGTTGAAATAACCATCCGAGCTTGCCAGGACAACGACCACGGCTAGCAATATTAACGAATAATCCCAAAAATAGTGGACTCGCCAAATTGCAATTGACCAGCTCGGCATTTTAAGACGTTTATCGATGGGGTCAGCATGTCTAGAAGATGAGCCAGCGACTGGAGTTTATAAGTAATTATTATTCCATTCATTATAAATACATATTTGTAAATTCGTGCTGACATAAACGAGCTGAGGTAACGTTTAGTATGACTCGAGTCCATATTGAAACAGTGTCAATATTTTTTCTTACTTTCCAGTTCCAATAAAATTATTTTCTTTTTTCCTTGATAGTGAATACAAAATGAACCGTGGGATTCAAGGATATGAAAATATGAAGCAATAAAGTTCTTAATAACGGTATAAGTTGAGATCATTTTCAAAGTCACGGTACAACGGATGTGGCAGATGTTAAACTCTGGGGATTTTAATATTTAGATATTTATGTTTTTTAATAACATGCATACATAATGGCTAGACATAGATTTTATTTTTACAATTTACGGTCTTTTTAAAGATAAATCTGTTACTCAACAATCAAAATTTTGAGAGAAAGGGACAGTTGCACTTCTAGCTGATAATTATAATAATATCTATAATAATTCGAGAAAATCTATGTTTCTTATTCCCCTATTTTCTCTTACATAAATGGATCGATATTTTTTTTTCTGATCTGCATTAAAGAATAGTTTCTATATTTTGGAACGTTTTGCTTTTATAAATAAGAGTTGTTAAATTTGCACACTGTGCTTCTTTTTTTATCGGGGCATACTTTTTTATTTTTGAAGGGTCCAAGCTTCTATAATATAAGAAACAACTAATCAAAAAAATCAAAACGTAAGGGGACATGCTCATGATAGATATCTGTAACATATTAAAAATTAATTGTCTTATTTGCCAGGTTTTAGGAAGAAAACAAGGGAATACATTTGTATTGTAAGACGCTGCTGGCGCGTCATCCCGCTTCCGCTCATCCTCACCTTTGATGCTTCAGCTCTCTATCACTAGCGTTACTGTCGCTATGTTGGGTAGGCGAGCAGGTTCACATGCAGAATCCTCAAAGACGCCGTTGATGGCTTTCTCTTGCGAATCGAGTAGTCAATTACTGCTGAATTACTGTTCGAATCGCTAACTTATACCAAGTTCAAATTTATCTATTTAAACGGGTCTTAACGCAAATGTTTACCTTATTTACTTAGTTGTTGTGTCTTGAGAGCTGTGTGCCACAACCTTCCGCACTAAGAAGATCAAATGACGGTAGTTGATGAAATTGCTCGCAACTCTCGACATGGACTACCCGCCTCTTCAGTCAATTCGTGATCATGGTTAGTGCAACCCAACCGAAACGTCGTGGTAGATTAAAATAAATAAGGTAAACATTTGCGTTAAGACCTGTTTAAATAGATAAATATGTGTGAAAACGCGAAAATCTCAAATGTTAAAATAATATATAAAGCTAATTTAGTGTTTTTGTTTTATTTCTTAATATAAAATAATGTTACATAATTTAGTTTCTTAGCGCTTGGTAACCATTATATGAGTAGTTCGATTGAGAAGTAGTAAAATGATAATTGGTATCATTGACTATAAAATTAAAACACTTGAGCTAGTTTCTTAGTTTAGATAAAACAATACTTAATACAATAAAATCTTTCTCGTTAAAGATAGATTGGTATCTATTGATGAAAGAATCAACAAAATCCATTTGTACTCATTTGAGTCATAAACGCAATGCACAAATAAACCGTCAGACAAATAAACCATGGATTTCACGATATGTAAAAAATATAAATTCTGTATATCTCTTTGTATCTTATTGTTATGTATAGCGCATAATATTCTTCTTCGTTATGATGAAAAAGAGTAAACCGTAACTAGTCCTTTTACGTTCACTGCTGGCCATGGGCCTTCTCATGCTCAATTTCTCATGTATGAGGGATGTATAGCCTCAAAACGACACTTGTCGAGGCCACTGTTTAGAGGCGGTGTAGTTCCTCAGGGCTCGGGGTAGCTGTTTTGTTATCCCTCAGTCGCCTTTTACGAAACCCAGGTACAGAGGTAGGATGATTCTATTTTAAAGCTGGCCGACACTATACGGCTAAATGAAGAAAGTGGTGCACCAAACAGTGTAATGCAGAAAACGGGTCATATAATTAGTTGACGGTATTTCTGCTCCAATAATTCTTTGCAGTCGTTAATGTGTGTATATATTGAAGATTCAAAATACTTCCCGTTCAAAGTGTCCGTGAGAAAAATGTCTTAATTAGAATAATAATAATTTAGAATAATAATAATAATATACTGCATTTAGAATAATTATATCTATCACTTCTATCGTCCTCAAAGTTGTTTCGCAACTCTGAAACTTCTATTATTGAAATGTCTACAAAGATTCTTCAATTACTTTACTTTCATATTACCTATCTTTTAGTCCATTATTGCCTGGGCTTGTAACCCTGCGGGCATCTGAAATTGCCTGTCTAGAGCGTAGTGAGTTTCGAAAGGCGGCACCCGTGAGTGGTAGAGAAGTGCTTAGCTCGCGGCTTCTGTAATGTTAAGTAGTCAAGTTTTTGTAGAGAAAGATGACAATTACTGTGGGCACTTTATGAATGGGTTTAAGAATGAATTTTATTTAAGTATTTTTAAAAGCTTAATTGTTTATAAAAAATGTCGAAATTCTGTCGCATATAAAATAGCTTTTTGGTAATAAACAGTGGCGTTTAAAGACTGTTATAAAGAGTTGTACAGAAAGTATGAATGTGTTAATGTCCCAGATATAAATCTATATATAGGGTGTCCCGAAACTCAACGTATTATAGAAACTAATAATATTATAGAAAGACTGTTTAGTATGTTATTCTTTTTGCTTATTGTCATGTAAGATGTTAAACTCAAAAACTACTGAATAGATTTTGAAATAATTCATTCACTTTAAAAAAGACAAATTGACACTATGTTTGGGTTCCTTATGAAATAATTATGTCGCCTGAGCATAATGATCAAATCAAAACGAAACAAAAATGTAAACGTCGCATCAGTATTACAACTTCATTAACTTCCTAGAACAAATAATATCTTAGTATGTAATAATAACCATAACATTCCAACAGCCTATGTCTCTCCATTGCTGGATATAGGCTACTCTCAAGGACCACCACCACTTCTCACTGCTCTTCTCACCCAGCCACTATCGGCGGCTTTTTTAGATCGTCAGTCCACCTGACCGAAGGGCTTTCCACGCTACGTTTCTCGGTACGTGGTCTCTATTCAAGCGTCTCCCCCACAGAACATAAAAAACAATTTGGTTTTTACAATTTGGTTTTTTATGTTCTGTGGTCTCCCCATCGGTAATCGGTCCTGCCGCATATATGGCCTAATCGGTGCCACTTCAGCTTGCTGATTCTTTGCGCTACGTCGGCAACTTCAGTTCTTTGTAGAATTTCTTCGTTTCGTATACAATAATAAAGCAACCTTATATTAGATTGTAAACATTGAACAGATTTCAAATTGTCAGTTTTTAATTAGACCGGTTTTTATTACATTTAAAAAGCGTAGTGACCAAATTAACAGCTATAAAGAGACCTAAATGACTATAGATACGCTAATAAGTCGTGGCGTGTTTTACCCAATTTTTTGTACTCTTGCCTTGACTTTAATCAATTTGAACGGTGTCTGGACAATTTTCATGGTCTGATATAACTGAGTTAAATATCTGAAGGTGACATAATTAGAATAAAAACATAATTTGCAACTTTTCGCAGAATACTCGCCATGGTATCTAATTATCTCAGCCAACTGGTATACAGTATATTGTTGGCCATGTTCTTGGTATACACAGATGAATTTTGACCCGCTATTCAATGTAATGTGAAATTAAATTGAATAAATAAACAAATAACGCTATGCTCAACTACAACTACGCTACACTAGGATTCCTTGTGTCGTGGGTCCAGAGACACATACAAGACGGACACCCACCCGAACTAGAACAAATTGTCTTTAAACAAATAGTAATCTCCGGCCGGGAATCAAACTCGGGACCTTTTATAGAGCCGACAGCAGCACTACCAACTGGCGTAACCGGTCGTCTAAATTAAATTTTCTAACAAAACAAAATCTTAATTCATACTTCTTGAAAAAAGTTTATTACATCTATTATATAATAGGGTTCATTCAATGTATAAATAAAGACCAAAACCTACGCAGATATATGCGTAGATATAGTAGAATAAAATTATTTCTCCTGAGAATCTAAAGGTTATACCTATCCAAATATTTTGGTATAGAAATTAAAAATGAGTACAGAACTAAATATTCAATGCACAAAATGCATATGATTTAATACCTGTGCACAGAACATTCTAGCTTCTTCAATGGAATGCTAATCACAATAACAAACATTGAACTGGCCAGGTACAATCACTTACATAATGATAAATGGCAAATGGCACCTATAGTCGGAATTTTAATTCGATTCCAGATTTGACAATTTCAGTGTTGCAACGTTATGACAAGTACTAAATAGTAACGTTGCGAAATTATTCGATACGGAAATGGAATATTTCCGGATCGATTCTTCTCGTTTATAATTTTATTCTCGTAAACTAAGTATATCAGGAAATTAAATATTTGTGAACGGATAATTTAGTTATGACGATTAATTTTATTACGGATCTGAGAGTTTTCTTTAATAATTGTGTGTGAAATAAATAAATAAATGTGATCATGAAGGAACATGAGAAATAAAACAAATAGATGTATTATGGTAATATTTTATTTTATAAATCGTCGCCGTTATCGCTATCGCTATCGCTGTCACTTTCTGTAACATTTATTATAAATGTGTCTGTGATATTGTCAATTAACATATCTAGCCTACTCATTTTTTCCTCTTCTTTGACAACATGGGATACGCATTTAGACCATTCGGTGGCCGTAATTTTTTGAATGCCTTCCTCAAATAAATTTCTCACGTCTGTCAATTTGAAGGTTTTATTATTTTGAGCTACATGCCCCTTTACCTGAGCCCATATCAATTCGATAGGGTTCAGCTCGCAATGGTAAGGGGGCAGTCTTAAAACCGTGATCCCATGTTGTGCTGCCATTTCGTCTACAGCGTACTTATTAAAAGACTCGTTATGTGGAATCAGTTCTAAAAGCGTAGCTTTAACCATATCTGGTTCGTAATGAATATTTTTATTTAAAAGCCAGTCTTGAATGGCAGCTTTTTTCCAGCTCATTTTTGGTGCCGTTTCCAATTTTCGGGAGTGGTAAGGTGCATTATCCATCACCACAATTGAGTTTGGTCTTAATTTTGGTAAGACTCCAGCGAACCACTCCTCAAAACAAACTGCATTCATCTCATCATGGTAATCTTCACAATTTTTCTTTGCTTCAAAAATCATGAGCCCCTCTTCCAGGAAGCCTTCTTCACTACCTATATGGCTAATTATGAGACGTTTGCCTTTTCCAGATGGGTTTTTTAATCCAGTGGTCAGTCCCTCCAAAAACGCTTGCCGAGATGATGTGACTTGCTTGTCCACCCAAGTTTTTTTTACAGTATGACCTTAAATCACATATAGTACATGAACATTCAATATTACTATTAAATTTAATGTAAATGTATATTAATTCAAAATGTTAGCCTTACCTGCGTTAACCCAAGTTTCATCTTGATAATATATATGTCTCCCTTCTCGTCGAAACTGACATATAGATCGCAAGTAACGCTGGCGCCATGTTATTATATCATTTCGATCAATAAGTGTGCTCTTGCGTGACCGTGCAACAAATTTAAAATTAAGATGCTTCAAAATTTTTCTGAGGGTGTCTTTGGAAACCTTGGGCATTTCTGGATCATCGTTCATCACTTGTAAAATCTGAAATAGTAAATTTTATAATAGTTTGGAATCATTACTTATATATAAAAGATGTAGGTATAAAATAATACTGTCTGACTGATTGACTAACCTTTGCAATGGTTGGAGGTTCATTTCGGTAAAAGAACTGATGAACTATTTATTCGTCGTATTGCGGAGAATGTAAATTCATCAATTTTATCTTTGAAACTTCGCTTTGGTCCAGTTTTTTTAGGGGGAGTTGGCGGCGCACCTTTATTTACTTCCTTCAAAACGTTACAAACAGAGCGTGAGGTTATTCCCAATATGTGAGCAACTTTGTTCATACATTCATTTTCTTCCACAACTTCAAAGGCCTCCAATTGCGCAGAAGTTTCATTTTTCACGTACTTATATGCGTTGCGGATCATTACTTTTTCAGTAACAGTGAAAGCTTTTCGTGGACGTTTTTTTCTTGGAGACAAGAAAACATCCACGTCTTTTTGTGATGTACTTGGCGGAGGATCCATTTTGATGGAAAACCAAAACAAATAGATTCACTCAAAGTTCACAAAAAACTATAAACGTAACAACAAACACAACGTAACAAAACTTTAACAAAAACCCAACAAAATAACAAAATATCGATTCGCAATGAAACGAGATATTCGTGCAGTCAGACTAGGAGAATGAAGCCGAATGACAAGATAAACAAAATGGCGATAGCTGCACGAGCGCGCACGGGTTGCCAATACAGAAAACTATCTAGGCTCTTTTATTATAAGTTTTGTTTTTAATATAAAAAAAAACAAAAATATTAACTTTTTATAAAATAAAGCAGCGGTTACTAATTAATAAATAATTGTTATGAATAATTATGTATTTATTTAAATAAAAATCAATAATTTAGTCTTTAATTGGCACACCAATATTATGATTACATAAACATAAATCGCGATTGTTTATCGATTTTTGTGTTCATCACTACACTATTATATGTGGTATCATTATTTTACAAAATGACAGTAGCTAATGTCAAATGTGGAATCGAATTATAATTCCGACTTTAGTATGCACCTCATTCGGCCGTAATATTTGATTCTAATGAATTACGATTAATTAATAAATTTCTAACGCATTTTGTTCCCAATGTACAGAGTTAAATAAAAAATAGCGTACCCTCTAACACTGAAATCTTTTCGTGAAAGCTAACGTTTGATCTATTACTTTTTGTTCATACAAAAGTAAAAACATTTTTATGTCTCCTAAAATGTAACTAAGGCAATGACCCGACATACTACTAATTGTAAGTACTCTATTTACTATTATTATTATCCCGACAACCACTTACTCTGTCAAACTGTTGAGAAAGGGAAATTGCAAGCGGCGTATTGTAAAAAAATAAAGAATATAAAGGATACCATGCAATACAATCAGCCTATATCTCTCCACTCCTGGATATAGATCTTTGCCAAAGCTCGCTACAACACATGATCCTCGGCTCTTCTCATCCAATCACCACCGCCGAATCTCTTCAAGTCGTCGGTCCACCTGGCGGAGGCGTTCCCACACGGCGCTTCCCGATAAGTGGCCTCCATTCACAGACTCGTCTACCCCATCAGTTATTGGTCCTGCGGCAAATATAAAGGATGTGCCCTGAAAAAAAATCTTCTTTTGGGGAAAATTAAAGTTCATAATTAAGTCGTCGATAAACAATGATTGTGAGCTTTAATGATAGAAATTCAGTGTTAACAGAGTCATGTATTCTTATTTAAGCCTGTATAAATATGTATGTATAGCAATTTGAATTATCATAATGTAATTTCTATTATCATCATTGTCTGCTGAACAGAACTCTCTGCAAGGCGCTTCCTGTTCGTTACTCAGATTCATCTCTAGTCCTAAATACTTAACTTATAAACTCCTGCTTTGCTAATTACTGCATATTAGTATACCGTGAAATATTGAAGACATATTTTATTCTCAGAAGTTACATCCACATAAAACTGACTGTTTTAATAATGATAGAGTTTTGTACGTGACAGTACAGTGCATGTGCACACGGCACGCGCACATCCCGCTTGCTGCACTGTTTGGTAAATAACAGTTGAACTCGATGACCTCAGCTGAACGACATTACTCTTAACTGTATAGTAGTACTATAGGGACTATAAACTACTAATTACTATAAAGACAACTAGTTCGAATCTTTACTGTAATTACTGATTCAGTTTGAGTCTTCACTGTAATTACTGTATCAGTTCGAATCTTCACTGTAGTTACTGTATCAGTTTGAGTCTTTACTGTAGTTACTGTATCCGTTTGAGTCTTCACTGTAATTACTGTATCAGTTTGAGTCTTCACTGTAGTCACTGTATCAGTTTGAGTCTTTACTGTAGTTACTGTATCAGTTTGAGTCTTTACTGTAGTTACTGTATCAGCTTGAGTCTTTACTGTAGTTACTGTACCAGCTAGAATCTTTATTGTAATTACTGTATTAGCGTATGTTTTTACTGTACTTACTGTATCGGTTTGGGTGTTTACTGTAGTTACTGTATCAGCTTGAGTCTTTTCGCTGCTGAATATAGACTTTTATTAAAGACTGTCACCATATGCAATTTTCTGACAACATACACGTCAGAACATACACGGCTCTGTCCGTGAGTCATCTCATGCGGCCGCAACTGAAAATCAACGCTGCGACTTTTGTTGTAGCATATGCTGAGTTACCGCCTTTTGGTATAGTAGCTACTACTTGTAATTAGTTTTCTTATTTATTCTAATGTTTCTATAAGTGTAGTGTGTTGTTATCCAGCCACTACCGGCGACATTCTTCAAGTCCACTAGACCGGAGGGCACCCCACGCTATGTTTCTCAGTAACTACAATACTATAATCAGTCCGTAAAATTGCATTTGTTTATAAGACTACGTACCTAGTTACTAATAACTCAAGAGTAATGGACTCCAACATTTCTGTGGCCGGGCCTGTTGGCCTCTTAGAACCGCTAGCTTTCTCGTCTGCGTCCTCTCCTCGAAAATGATATCATGGCCCCGTGGTCAACTGTAAGTTTTAGGGATAATGTGTATAACTTGTGTAAAACTTCGATGACTCCGCGTTGACATTTTGTAGCACAGTGAGAAAATTACACTATGTACTCGTAAGTTGTTCTTCTTACCGTACTTAAGTTTTACTTCCCTTAATTACTTCATATTTTTGATTAACAATCATTCGCGTATGTTATGAGAATTAATGAACTGTCTGTACGTCTATATCTATGTCCCGTATCTGTATGTCTGTCTGTATATATAAAAAATTGTATGTCTGTTAGGTAATGTGGTATCTACGTATCATAAAAATTTACATATCTCAACACCTCGTCTTCTCGCAATCGGTTAAAGCAAAATATTTGTACACTTTCACGCAAGCAAAGCGAAATTAAAGATCCTACTTTCTATTAGTTGTTTGTGTAGTTAAGGAGTGGGAAATTCGCGAATAGACGCTATCAATCAGCTAAACGATAGTTAATGATCGGCGGTACGAAGACATAGCTGATGTATGGTGACTGGAAGAGTCATTAATTAGATGTGTTAGTAGATTGTCAGTAATTTGCAGTTGTTAATGTTAAAAACAATCCGTTTCCTTTTTTGATAAAACTAAAACATTGACGATTATTAATTCCAACCCATTACTCATGGTTTAATGGGGTATTATCGTTTTATTTTATTGCTCTAGAAGACCGCACCGTGTCCATGTAACATGACATTTTGTGGACATGTTAAGCAATAGTAGAACGTTTATTCAAAATAATACAAGCCAAAAGAAATAATTATAAATAGATGAAAGGAATATTTCTTATTTGTCGTAAGTTACGACCCTGCGGTATATCAAAGGGCCACTGACCGTGATCGGTTGCATATTATAATTGATATGACATTTCCAACCACAAACATAGTTTCACGAAACTGGGCTATCCGCTATGTTTGGTTAAAATTGTTAAGTCATTTGTTGATGCTAACAGCGACGGCGCTTAGATTGCGAAAACACCTTAAAAATAGCAACGCGTTTTATGTGTTTTTGAACGAGTTTAATAATTATAGAATTAAAATAAAACTTTACGGTAAGTTTTCTAACAATATACTTCCGTGTTCAGAACTTATAAATTGAGCGCCCACTGAACTGGAACAATTGAATCGTTGATTTTGATCACGTTGTTTTAAAAAGTCAATATTTCCATAGCGTTTGGATATTTAAAAGGAACGTGGGATTTTATTAGACCTTTTATTAATGATCTAGGGTTACTTATCAGTTATGATGACTCATACATTCTACAATGTAGTGAAAAGAAATGATTATAATAATGATTTATTGGTACTTCATGAACGGGACTTCATTCATGGATATTTATATACAAATGGTGAGTGCCAGCGAAACAACTAGATCATGTTCTTCGTGTATTAGTCAACTTTTTATAACTAATAACTACTGTCCATATTTATTCTAGTGCTTGAATTACAACAATAAATATTAGTATCCAAGTGGGTGGGCTCTTTTGAAGAAAGACTATGTACCCAAAAATTTTTGTTTATTGTTAATCTGATTAATATATAATTTTCAAAACCAGTTGTCACTCCTGTCATGGCGCGCCGACCACCCGCACGTCGAAAATTGGTTCTGTAGGGCTTTGATTTGATTTGAGAACTTTAAAAATAAAATTTAATAAGTATTAAAGATATGTTTTTATTGTCCCAATGCATGCTGCCGCTAAAGAAGGCTTATATTTAGAAGATTATTAGAATTTAGAAGAAGAGTGGATAAACAAGTTCAAGATTAACATAAGATCTTTCTAAACATTTGATTTGAACATGATTATGTCGAATTATGGAAAAATACTATTTATGGCCCGGCCATATCAAATCGACACGTGGTATACATTTTAATATTCTTCAATACAAATGTTTTACTATTATTCTACGAGTAGTACACGCTGCAATCCAACAGGCGTCGGACGCACTCCACTGGCCACGTTACCCCTCTCTCACAGAAGACTCCCTTGAAATGTACTGAATTTTCCATATCATATTCCCTAATGTACGTACATATTTCGGTATTAAGTGAAATATGCCAGAGCCCATTCCCATCCTATCCCAACCTATCATATCCCTTCCAATTTCACTAACCCTTACTCTAAATCCATTCTTTCATTAACAAACCGCGGGTGTTCATGGGCGACAGGTGGATTGTATGCTCATTTGTCACCTTCTTTCTATAAAAAAAATATCAAAATTGTGTTGTTTAATTTAAAATACGGGGTGTCAAATACGGGGTGTCAAATACGGGGTGTCAAATACGGGGTGTCAAATACGGGGTGTCAAATTTTCTGTGGACTCACAAATAAGTAGGTAAATACACGCGAGCGAAACCGTGAGCAACAGCTACAGGCAAATATAAATAATACAGACTAATAAAAATAATACAGACAAATATAAATAATACAGACAAATAAAAATAATACAGACAAATATAAATAATACAGACAAATTTAAATAATACAGACAAATATAAATAAACAGACAAATATAAATAATACAGACAAATTTAAATAATACAGATAAATTTAAATAATACAGACAAATATAAATAATACAGACGTTGGTGTCATTATAAAATGTGCTATGGAAATGCTGTGGAATATCTTGTCGACTATCACTTGTTAGGAAACTAACAACAGTATTGTGCGTACCCACCCAACTTAAACAATCAGGCGAGCCGATGACGCGAAACGTTATTGATAACCTGGTGGCTGCTTTGACGACATACAAACTCGATTGTCGACCGGAATCAAGTAGGTACATATTAACAATCGAGACGAACTAATGGAGTATTGAATTCAACATGTGAATGGGTTTGAAGAAAGTTTAACGCCAGTACACGGAATGCAGTGGTTTCGATTCACAGGAAATGTATCGGCTCAGATTACGAGTTGGCAATCGCTGTAATGTAAAATGGATGTATAATGTTCTTCATGTAAATAGGTTGTAAAATTATAATTGTTTACATCGATTTTAGTATACGATAGGTTACTAAAGAACCTATCGTATCGTACGTACGTAGGAAAATCGTATCGTATAAGTTTTTAGAATTGCCCACCGTACAATACGATAGAAAAAAAAACAAATTCCAATTTTGAAAATGGAACTTTTTGCTTCTCAAGCGCCATTAAATTATAGAAGCCGTCATCCGTTTTTTATTTCTGGCGGCAAATAGAAAATTAAGTGTTTGCGGAAAAATGAATTTAACAGGAGAACATTTAGTGATAAAGCCCGATCCAGTGCCACTGTTTATAATTGGTTCAGTGAATTAAAATGTCTCATATCGACCTCAGTGACGATGTTAGAGAAGGGCGTCCTGCGTCGGCGGTGACAGAGGAAAACATCAAAACTGTGCGGCTCATGATTGACGCAGACAAACGAACGACATATCAGCAGATACGGGCGTCATTAGGTATTGGTATGAGTCAGGTTCAAATTATTTTACACGATCACCTAACCGGCACAGGACCACCACACTGATACCAGTAGCTTTTTCTTAGTTATCTTGCGCTTTGTTAGTTATCTTAGTTATCGACATTGTTGATCTGCGACTCTTGGATCCGCTACTGATTCGAACGTTTGCGGTTATCGTACAGGATCCATTTCTCATCACAAGTCAGTGTCACGATGCTATTCAAAATGCCTTCGTTTTTGTGATAACACAGTGCACACTTGGACGCGTTGTTGTCGCTGATTCGTTCAGTTCCTACGGTGCCCAGTTTTCGAGCTTCATTATTTTGCCAATTTGACGCAGATGAGCCAACATTGTTTTATCACTAACGTCAAACCCTGCTGCTAACTCAGCTGTACTTTAAGATGGATCTGCTTCCACTATAGCCTTTAATTCATCGTTAACCTTCGTTCGACCGGCTCATCCTTAAGATCGAAATTTCCAGAACGGAAGCGTTCAAACAGGCACGCTGCGCTCGTTTGTGGTGTTTGGCCATTATACACTATTGATATTGTTGCGTTGGTGCCGCGACGAAACTCATTCAAAAATAGCACGAATTTTCAATTTATTCATTTTATTTTCAAGAGAATCACATGAACAAAATTTAGGTACATAGAAACAAATGAAATACTGATTTTGAAATAAGAACATCGTAACTGTTAGATGCATTTTGTTTTATTTTGAAATTCCAATTAGAACAGAAAATATCGAAACTCAAAGTGGCGAGTAATAAAATCTTTCATTTCATAGGTAAGCACCTAATATATCTATGTACGAGTATCATAAATGTAACGAGTATCGAGTATCATAAATTTTTATACATATAATAAAAATGTAACTGATCGCTGTCTGTACATGGAACATGGAATTAGCTAAAAAGTTCCCACGGGAATTACTAAAGTTCACGCGAACGAATCCGCTGGCACCAAAAGATTTAAAACCGCATACAATAAGGTCATTACTATCTTGTTATAATGCTTAAACAAATAAATTAACGTTTCTCGTGATGTCAACGAAAATGACGTCGTGTTTGTTGATCGTGATTAAAAAAAACAAAGAAATTGAAATGTTATAGGATCGACCGCATCAGGAATACCAATCCTACAAATATGTATATACCATATTAGACTTTATTAAACCGTTTAAAAGGTTCCACATCGGCTTGACGTTACATAAGAGAAGGTAGTTCAACAAAGTATTATCATGCCCTTTTTATTGTTGTCTAAGTTTTGAACAATGAGGTTGTTGCGCATCCTGTCTTTTTAATATTCAAACAGACATCAGCATTTCCTGACCCACACTTAACAAAGCTTAAAAGATGCCTTATAAAAATTGTGTGCATTGAATATTTTTTGTTCAAACTTAAGATTTGAAGTTAAGATCACAATATCACAATAGAAAGCGTTTCATTTCCCTTGATTTCACTGCCTCGTTCACTAGACAAACTATCCAAACTATCCATATCACAAATAACAAGAAATATTTCTATATACTTTAACCAGCTCTTTTAGTATCCACTGTTGGACTGGGAGGGGTCTCCTCGGACACATTGTTTTGTGCAGGAGGGATGTGTGGCCTTAAAACGCCACGCTGGCCAAACGCGTTGACGAATCCACTCTTTTTGGGGGTGGTATTTTCCTAGAGCTTGTGGTAGAGGTTTTAGTATATCTTAGTCGCCTTTTACAGCAATAGACCGAGTCGGGCGGGGCTATTTTAAAACCGACCACACGGCCATAATATTATAAGCACATTTAGTAAATTGACATCAGACAAAATCGATATAAATATTATAACAATATCGTTTGATAAATTTGTAACAATGAACAACTCTGATAAAGCGCTCTCTACGGAACATCCAATGCTTTGTCATGCCTATTTATTTTTATCTATTCCGATAAAGTAACAAAAGACAGTTTTATATTACGAGTACTTTATCGCATTATAAAAAAGGCTTTGTGAAGAGAGGTTTTGGGTCATAGAGGAGCGGTGTAAATAATATCCGGTGACGAACAAGCAAATGAAACATACCACTTAACCATTTAAACTTTATAAATAGCTATACTAATTACATTACTATTTTTATATTAATTATACTATATTAATACACCTGACGTGCTATGGTATTATGTCGGTATTTTTGTTCGTAAACTTATATAAATAAACTAGTTTAAATTTAAATACGTTGGTTTATAAATTTATGAATGACATGAAAACTGTGAACATAAAACAATTTAAAAACATTTTTTTAAATTTTCAATGGATCAAAATAAAAATATTTTTCATGAAATAGACAAACCCCCAATCTGTGAGAGCTCATGCTATAATAACCGGACTATGTGGCCACTGGCCGCGAGTGTAATATAAATAAATTTTAGACTTGTTAATGAAAAAAATAGATTAAAAATTAAGTGCAATAATTTCAATTATTGTTTAATTTATTATTATTTCTTTCTTTACTTTATATTTATTTCGTAATTTCAAGTTAAATATTAAGAAGGAGTGATTTGTTTATAATCAATCCTTCTTAATATTTTTTTATCACAAATGCATGTTTTTATGTAACTATAGCATAAAAAATACAATTCGGAAAAGTAGATACCACTATCGCATGAGTAATGTCCGGTTTAGCAACACACGCGCATAGAAGTTCGTTGTTCGCCAACTTATGAGCTTTTTTATGTGTCATGCATTAAGAGTATGTTTGCGGTGCGTTTTATCCTTAAACACTGGAAATTTATGTTTGTTGAAGTCTGCGGCAATTAATTACTTTATATTTTATTTATAAATTAGGTGAAGGATAAGTTAAGGAAAGTTGAAAGTAAATGAGCACTGTTAACATACAATTTAAGTACTATTAGGCGGGATCAATATTCGCATTTACAACAATATTTTTATTAATTGTTGTTTTTACAGAAAGGTGATAGACGAGCAGACAGTTCTCATGTAAATATTGGATACTGTCGCCCATAGATATCCACAATAAATGTCATTAATGGCATTATGAAAATTATCTCCAATTTACACGCTGTAAATCTGTATGACGCTGCGAGTATAGCCAGCGTTCGTTCACAATAAAAATAAAGTAAAGCGTTCACTGACAATAAAGTACTTACTTGACGCGTCACGAGTGGCTGATGGGAATCGGGTTTTCTTCGGAGAATCATAAGTGGATTATATTATAGCTTAGTCTTTTTTAGATTACAAGAAAAGGCCTACTGAGAAGCTATAATTTTATTGCAGTACGGAATGTTTTCTTTATGTACGAAGGCGGCTGACGAGCATACAGTCCACCTGATGGTAAATGGATACTGTCGCCCATGGACATCAGCGATACATGCCAACATTAGTCCAAAATGACAAACTTTGGCACGCCCCTAGATGCGCTGTCTACCTTTGTTGATGAAAGAATAGATTTAGAGAAAGAGTTGAGGACGTGGGAAATGATAGGATGGTAGGGTGAACGTAGCACTTAATATTAATCTACCTAATGCTTTTTAGTTTTATACATAGTATATGATTATTTGTAAATACTACATTTTATTCATTATTTACTGCTGGATATAGGCCTCTCCCAAGGACCGCTACTACACACGGTCTTCCGCTCTTCTCATCCTGCCACTACCTGCGACTTTCTTCAAGTCGTCAGTCCACCTGGCCGGAGGGCGTCGACGCTGTTTCCCGGTACGTGGTCCCCATCGGTTATTGGTAACCCATTATTCACTAAAATACCTAATTATTATAATTTTTCCATGTTTACAGCCATTCTTCATTCTGAGAAATGATAAAAGCTTTTATTTATTGTGGCTGCATTTTAACACTTTATGAGTGTTAACATGACATCACACAATACACAACCGTAAATAAAACAAAGTACATAGATATAATAAAGTTACAGTTATTGCACGGAGTTTTCGATTTTTTGTAGTCTTTAACATTATAATCTTTACAGGTATTTTCCTAAAATTCAGTAAGATTTGTAAAAGTAAGGTAACATTTTAAGAAGATGACAATGTTGCAACGAAATGGAATAATCTCAGTTAGCAATTCATTTCGCAATTTTCGGGTTCGTGGTCCTGAAGACCGCACAGTACGCAGTAGCTCTGTCAATGAAGTGCGATGACGGGAGGTACGATAATAAAAACGGCTCGTCAGAACATTCCCTATTATAAAGGCGACAAAACACGCATTGAGATGTTACATCTCTTCGGTCGCTGGGCCATTAAAGTTTAAAGTTGGTAAAGGGCGATTAAAGTTGCATTGTCTATGTGTCTGAACTTCCTCACACACTACGTATAAAGCTGGCCCACAATACAGTTTCAACTAAACTACAGTCGTGACATAATATCGCGTCATTAGTCGTAAAGAGTGGTCGGGTTAACGACCTGATATCTGGCCGGTAGACCGTGACGATGTGGTTCTGTATCCGATCTGACTCAGCCATAAAGGGAACAAGAGGAAAAATTAAACTGATTTGAATGCAACCTGCAACACTAGGGTTAATATTATTGAATCTGTGACCAGGGCACAGTGTACAAGGGATGCAAATATGTTACCTATTTTTAAATAATAATTAGTCGCAATATCGTACTACGAATATTATAATTCCTTCAAATAATTTAATATTATTTTAGAAGTAAAGTACATGACATATTGGCACAAAATATTTGAGATAAAGGCAATAAAAATATTACAAGAATTTAGTCATATAATTTACAAAGTACAAGGAACAAAAATTATGAACTCTAGTCCCGCCCAGAGCCCCACGTCCACCTCGGACAAAGAATCAGTTCAAGGAAAGAGTTTTTTTTCATTAAGTTGAAGCAGCGCAGCATGCAGAGGTGGATAGGTCATATACTTATATCGAAAACCGACAGCCGATGGGGTAGATGAGTCTTCTGATGTTGACTACGTACCGAGAAACTTCAAGTGGGACGCTCATGCCAGGTGGACTGACGCTAACTTCTCAAAGAAAGCCGTCGGGTAGGGGCTGGATGAGAGGAGACGAAGATTTTGTGTTGTTACAGGTCTTGGGAGGGATTTAGATATTCGTGTACGGCAGGAATAAGTTGAAAACTCGAAATTTTCAATAAAAGGTTCTAGCACCATGTATAAATTTGAATTTACAATAAAAAATTTAGAGACGACTTCAGAAGACGGCTTCAGAGTAATTGATTTCAACATTAAATTAAACTAAAACTTTTAGACTATGCACTTGAAAAAAAGTTTGATTTTGACTTATCAACATTTTCCCGTCATGGGCGCCATACACAGAATAACCGGTAGATACGATAAGGTTTCACCTACTAATAAACATGTGTATTGTGATGGTATAAATAAATATTTAAGAAATAATTTATTCCTCCCCAAAACCAAAAAAATATATATTTTACAGTTGAAAAGTGTTCATACTCTACATAATATATTTTGTTATTTATCGTATTTTAGGAGGGAAGTTTATATTATTTATAACTCACGCTACTTTATAACTTTTGTTAAAAATCGTTGGAATTTTTTTAACATAAATTAATAGACATCTCGTATAAAACCTTCAGACCCGTGTTTCAGACAACCTTTGCAATACATAAACGCTCCTTATTATACATTTACATTTATTATACATATACATACTTATACATTTTATTTACATTTTTGTGGCAAAATTTATTCATTAGACGTTAAAATTCATATGTACAATTATAAATAGCTCGTTAGGGAGTTTTGAACACTCTTGCACAGGGCCAGGGTAATTTTGGAAAAAAGCAAATTGTTTATTTAGTGTAACTATAAGGCTATCACAAGTCAATTACCCAACAGATTTGCATTACTGGGTGGAAAAAAATTATGACTAGGCCAGAATCCTGTCCCTTTATTACATTGCATGACACGCCAGGACACATTTTGTGTTATGGCATGTGACCACAGTTAATGGTCACGAGCGGGTGCCCTGCGGTAACGATCATAAGATCACAATCACAGGCTATTAGCGGTGACCCGCTCTATGAACTATTGATACTATTATGTCGATACTCTTTTTGTAAGCACACGTGTTCACACATATTTCCAATTGAGATTGGTTTCATTCATATTATATTAATTTATTAATGTAATTTAGAACTTATTTTAGTTGTAAATTACTTTACGTAAGCCCATAATGCAGAGCAATAATGACACATTTCTGGTTTTGCTCTATTTTTCACTTGTTACGTTTTTATACCTAGTCTCTCCCAAAGTTCTATTTTAATCAGTGATTAAAACTTGTAACAAAATAAATATGCAGATGGTCCAGAGTTGCCATTAACCAATAGCGAACAAGAATATGTAAGTAATGTAGTGTGGATCCACTTCACCGTCCCATTCTAGGGACATTCTGATTAATTCGATGCACATATACAATTACTAAATAAAATGCCGTGTGTGCAACAACCATTGCTAATAAAATAATACTACGTGAAGTAATACAAATAGCTGATGTCAACGCTAGATAATGAGATTTATTGTAACAGTTGTTGGGTAACGCTCTGGATGCATATACTTACGCATATATACCTATATATCCTTTTAAAGTTGTCAGTGATTCTGTTGTGTAAAACTAATTGAATCTAATATTTCTAATCTAACATAGAATTATAAGGAAATCGTAATGAAATTTCATTATTAAACAATTTAAAAAAAATCGTGTTTGTTGTTGAAATGATTGTTTGATTCTGTTTCAACTCGCATCACGCAATATCAGCAACTCGCATCACGCAAAATCAGCAACTCGCATCACGCAAAATCAGCAACCCGCATCACGCAAAATCAGCAACTCGCATCACGCAAAATCAGCAACTCGCATCACGCAAAATCAGTTGAACGAGTTTCAATCACTTGGCATATATAGCTTAAGTCCTGGGTTAACATCTAAGATAATTTTATCTATATCAGTTACAAAATTCCTGCGGGAATCATCATCAAATCTGCTGGTGTATCATTAGTAGTGACGTGAAAATCGCTGGTTTGATTTTATTTCAACTTAGTGACAGTTTTAAGTCACGTTCTGAATCGACGTAGTTCTGAAACACCACTAACACAGTATTAATTTCGAATTTATGATTTGTGTCTATTTCATTTGTGTCAACGCAACAATTTTATCTTTCCCTGACCGTAACTAGCCTCAACAACAATGATATGTAGTTAATTACTACCTACTAAGTCTGTTCAAGCATTTTTATTGTTTATGCAAATTAATTATTTCTCTAAATTGCATTTGTTGACAATGAAATAGGGTGAATGTCCTTATGATGTGGTCAAATACCATCCATTTAATCGATAATTGAAAATAGCCGATTGGAATTGTTCGTTTTTCTTATCTACCATTTACGATATTTGACAGCAGGCGGACTTAATTAAGTCCTTAAATAATTAGTCCTTACGGCATTATCTACCGGTGAACCGCGAGATCAATTATAAAATATGTAATTATATTGTTTAACGATTGGTACTGTATTTTCTTGATTTCTTTCAATCAAATCAGAGGCGGCGGAATTTGGAGTGAGACGGTGTACGACGCAATTCAACAGTCGTAGGACACATTTAACTGGCAAGTTACCTCTCTCACAGAAGACTACCTTAAAATGTCCTGCATTTTCCACTCTATCCTATTCCCCCAATGTATGTGTAAATATTGTGTGTTTCGGTAGTGAGTGACATATGCCAGGGCTCATTCCCATCTCATCAAATCCTACCCATCCCTATTTTCCCAACCCTTTCCCCAAATTTATTCCTAAGTCTCCAAAGGTCCTAGTCCTAAGTCTCCAGTAGGCAGCGCATCCCTAGGAGTGTCAATGTTTCTGAACTGGTGTTAGCATGTAGGTATCGCATCGCGGATGTCCATGGGCGACAGTATCCACTTACCAATAGTTGAACTGTCTGTTCGTCTGTCGCTATCTTTCTATAAAAAAAATATCTTAAAAAATCAGATGAATGATTTAAAAAAATACAGTCCCTTTCTTCAGTTAACGTCAAATATAAATATCTACATATAACGTCGATGCAATGCAAAAAGGTACATATGTACGCATATATGCATTTGGTGTCCATTTTATCCATAGTACATCAACTAGAATAGAAAATGCGAAGTGTTCAATTACAAATATTCCTTAACATAACATTATTTCATACGATTTCATAACACAAGCCTCGTATCATGTAAATGTCGTAACATTTATTTTACATTAACTGCAATATCTAGGCACTTGATGCCGTCCAGTCCATCAGCGCCGGTCTCGTTGCACACTACTGTCTCTATGCCGCTATACTGACGATTAAGAAAACTGGTTGCTTCCAACGTTCATGTTACAGATTTTGAAATATGCGTGACTAAAGTAGTATACCCCGGGGCGTCGCTTGTTGCTCTGTCCGAGTTAGACCGTACAAGCCAACTGTCCGGTAACTCTGAAAGGCCATTAGGGCCACAAGAATTTAGCCATTCCGAAAAAAAACCGTACAAGCCTGTATGTAGATGGGGAGAGACAGCCTGATGGTATCACACACATCCCTTTGGCTTGGTGCACTGAAATACCAGCTGAATTTATTTGACTCCGTTCAACCGAGCGCTATCTAAATAATAATAGGGAAACCATCATATTTCTAGTAACATTGATCTAGGTCCTCGAGACAGCTTTTAGATAACACTGTT